>OU343047.1:10005000-11205000 GCA_910593695.2 Ocypus olens
TGATTAATGTTTTTTTTAGGCATTAACAAGGTTCATATTTTTTGAAGAAACATACTTATTTATACTCCCTTAAAAACTACCCCTGCGCATAATAGATTTTTTTAACTGTTTTTCTCGTATTGGTTGAATTTTTTTTAAGCGAGATGATGAGTTTCAATTTTTTCGAAGAAACAACCATATTTCTATCCCCTCAAAAAAGTACACCTGCACATTGTAGAATGAATTTTTTTACATTTTTTTGCGAGAGGATTGGATTTTTTAGGCGACATAATAAGTTTCAAATTTTTCGAAAAGACAAACTTATTTCAACCCTCTTAAAAATTACCCTTGCACGTCATAAGATTTTTTTAACAATATTTCGTGAGTTGGTGGGAGTTTTTATATGTGAATTCATTTTTTAACTGTTTTTCTTGTATTGGTTGATTTTTTTTTAAGCGAGATAATAAGTTTCAAATTTTTCGAAGAAACAAACTTATTTATGCCTCCCCCTATATAATAGAATTTTTAAACTATTTTTTACGTGTTGATTGGAGATTTTTTAGGCGAATTAATAAGTTTCAAATTGTTCGAAGAAACAAACTTATTTCTACCCCCTTAAAAACCACCCCCTGTAAATAATAGATTTTTTAAACTAATTTTTACGTGTTGAATGGAGTTTTTTGGCGAATTAATGTAATGTAATGTAATGTAATGTTTATTCATGTTAATACCTACAATAATAAGTTTACACTCGTCAATACAAATAAATCAACAGATGAACACAATAAAAGCAAAAATTAACGTGTTACTAATTTAGAGGTTACAACAAAAAATACTAAAACCAAAAACACCTAAAGGCCTAACAAAAATACATAAAGTAAAAGTACAAATTATAATGAATGAATAAACTATTTAAATTTAAAAGTACAACAGAAACCAATTAATAAGTTTCGTATTTTTTGAAGTAACAAACTTATTTATACTCCCTTAAAAAACACCCCTGCGCATAATAGAATTTTTTTTACAATTTTTCGCATGTTGATTGGTTTTTTTGAGGTGAGATAATAAGTTTCAAATTTTTCGAAGAAACAACCTTATTTCTACCCTCTTGAAAATTACCTCTGCACGTCATATTTTTTTACAATTTTTCGTGAGTTGATGGGATTTTTACTTTCTCCGTTACGAAGTACAAGAAAGTATTGTGATCGTGATTTTTTTTCAAAAATTTTTTTTACGGAAATTTCCGTTTTGGAGTCCCTAGATGCCATTTCAACAATTTCTGGAATTTTTTTTTGTGTCTGTGTGTGTGTGTGTGTGTGTGATTGTGTGTGTGTGCGTGTGTGTGTCTGTCTGTGTGCGCTGTTTGTCAAAAACTAATAGAGCAATTGATATGGAACTTTGAACATACGTCTTATTTGATAATCCGAAGAACTGAAAAGCTTTTGGTAAAATTTCGTACACCGGAAGTGGGTGTTTACCTTAACTGTTTTTTGTTTTTTGCCAATATTTTCTTAAATACAAAAAATATCACAAAAATATTTAAACAAACATCGAAGACAACAAGGAAATTAACATCTTTTGCTTGAAAATATTTTTCATAAAATCATTGCTATTCGAGAAAAAAATGTATTATTTTTTTTAAATTTTTGGTTTATTATTATGAAACAATAATAGTTACAGCAAATTTATGTGAATAATAATTGTAGAGAATGCCAAAATGAAGAACTTCTAAAGAATAAGTTTTTTTCGAAATCTCGTTAGTTTTTGAGTAAACCGAGTTTTTTTTAATTTGATGTATATTTTTTCCATCTTTCATGAGTTTGACGTTTTAAACGTCAGTTTCATGCGAGTCTACAAAACGTTCGATGTACATTTAAAATATGATTTCAATTGAAAATAAACCCATGAAAACGTAAATATAAAGTCGGAGAAAGTAACATGATGGCCACATCACCATTTTTTATAGGTGCATTAGTGAGTTTCAATTTTTTCGAAGAACAAACCTATTTCTACCCCCTCAAAAACTACCCCCTGCATGTAATAGAATTTTTTAACTATTTTTTTCGTATTGACTGGAGTTTTCTTAGGCGAATTCATAAATTTCAAATTTTTCGAAGACCTACCCCCTTAAAAAATTAACCCTGCACATCATAGAATTTTTACTTTCTCCGTTACGAAGTACGAGAAAGTATTGTGATCGTGATTTTTTTTTCAAAAATTTTTTTTGCGGAAATATCCGTTTTGGGGTCCCTAGATACCATTTCAACAATTTTTGGAAAAAAATTTTTGTGTCTGTGTGTGTGTGTCTGCTGTGTGTGTGTGTGTGTGTGTGTGTGTGTGTGTGTGTGTGTGTGTGTGTGTGTGTCTGTCTGTGTGCGCTGTATCTCAAAAACTAACAGAGCAATTGATATGAAACTTTGAACATACGTCTTATTTGATAATCTGAAGAACTGAAAAGCTTTTGGTAAAATTTCGTACACCGGAAGTGGGTGTTTACCTTAACTGTTTTTTGTTTTTTGCCAATATTTTCTTAAATATGAAAAATATCACAAATTTTTTTAAACAAACATTAAAGATAACAAATAAATGAATATCTTTTGCTTGAAAATATTTTTCATAAAATCATTGCTATTCGAGAAAAAATTTTATTAATTTTTTTTAAATTTTTGGTTTATAATTATGAAACGATAATAGTTACAGCAAATTTATGTGAATAATAATTGTAGAAAATTACAAAATGAACAATTTCTAAAGAATAAGTTTTTTTCGAAATCGCTTTAGTTTTTGAGTAAACTGAGTTTTTGAATTTGAAGTATAATTTTTCCATCTTTTATAATTTTGACGTTTTAAACGTCAGTGTCATCCTCTCGATATACATTTAAAATATGATTTAAATTGAAAATAAACCATGAAAGCGTAAATATAAATAATACCATCAAGTCGGAGAAAGTAACATGATGGCCACATCACCATTTTTTTAACTATTTTAAACGTATTAGCTGAATATTGTTAAGGCGAATTAATAAGTTTTAAATTTTTATAAGAAACAAACTTATTTTTACCCCCTTAAAAATTACCTCTGCACATAATAGATTTTTTTTAACAATTTTTCGCGAGTTGGTTGGATTTTTTTTAGCGAGACAAGTTTCAAATTTTTCGAAGCAACAACTTAAAAAGTCACCCTGCACATCATAGAATTTTTTAACTATTTTACGCGTAGTAGCTGAATATTGTTTAGACGAATTAATAAGTTTCAAATTTTTCTAAGAAACAAACTTATTTCCACCTCCTTAAAAACCACCTCTGCACATATAGATTTTTTTAACAATTTTTCGAGTTGGTTGATTTTTTTTTTTAGGCGAGATAATAAGTTTCAAATTTTTCGAAGAAACAACCCGCTTAAAAAATTACCCCTGCACGTTATAAAATATTTTAACAATTTTTGCTTGTTGATGGGAGTTTTTTTAAGGTAAATTAGCAATTTTATAATATTTCGAACAAACTTATTTCTACCCCCTTAGCTAAGTACATGTGCATAATATGATTTTTTAAATTATTTTTCACGTGTTGTATTTCTTAGACGAATTAATGAGTTTTATATTTTTCGAAGAAGCAAACCTATTTCAACCGCCCTAAATAATATGTTAGTTGGAATTTTTTTAGGCGAATTAATAAGTTTCAAATTTTTTCGAAGAAACAGACGTATTTCTACCCTCTTAAAAAAGCACACCTGCACATTGTAAAATTTTATAATCATTTTTCGCCTGTTGGTCAGATTTATTTTAGGCCAGATAAGTTTCAAATTTTTCGAAGAAACAAACTTATTTCAACCCCCTTGAAAACTATTCCTGCACATCATAAAATTTTGTAACCATTTTGGTTGGAATTTTTTAGACGAATTAATAAGTTTCAAATTTTTCGAAAAAAACAAACTTATTTCAACCCCCTTAAAAATTACCCTGCACATCATAAAATTTTTACCTATTTTTCGCGTGTTGGTTTGAATTTTTTTAGGCGAATTAATTACTTTAATATTTTTGGAAAAATAAATAAATTGTATTAACCATATTTTACGTATATGCAAGATTTTTTTTTTGACGAATCAGTAAATTTTAATCGCCTAAAAGTTTATTCTGCGACCCCGCCGCCACCATTCCAAGTTTGCACCACCAGGATCGATTTTCGGATCAAGAAAAGACTTCTTTCGTCTGTATTTTTTTTTTTTGGGGAAACATGTAAATACATTTCCTCGACAAAAATATATTTACATGTTTACTCGAAAATAATCAGGGAAGATAATATTCCAATTTAAAGAAATTAACATTGAAAATCCTATGTTTCATTTTGTTCATATACACCCTGTATACAAATTGCAGCGTTAATTAATATTCCGGTTAGAAATACTTAATTTGCAATTGGTGTTAATGCAAATTGTTTTAGGTAATTAAACTGTATCTATGTGTGCGTGTGTGTGTGTTTGTACTTTAATGCAAACACACGTAATAATTAGTTTAGAAATTAATTCATGATCTCTCGCCCTTTGTGCGCGAATTAATTCATCAAATGCGGTGTATGAAGGAATTGCCGCAGTCTTATAATATAATTAATGCGTTCGCTAATTTTCTTATCGGCAATCCAATTTATCTTCTGCTAGCAGTAGTTGATTATATAAAAACAAACTGTTAAACACCATCAGCAGTCAGCATGTATTTATTTAGGAACAAAGGAGAGAAAATAAATTCCTTTGAATTGTAAATGTTCTTAAGATTGCTTTCATTGTTTAAATTGTGAATATAAAAATTCTCAAGCATTGGAGATTTTTGTATTAAAGTAAATTAACTTATTCCAATTTAAATTACTTTTTTGTTGTACTGTCTACGAGTTTCCTTTTACATATAAAACTGCTTAAGGAAGATTATTCAATTCAATTCAATTTAGTCGTGCCATTACTTACAGGAGGTTTACACTAGTCAAATATATACATATATAAAAATTACACAAATGTTAGCGTTATATAGTTTAAAGATAAAGAATAAATTAAATTAATTAGTAATATATAATACTGGAGGAAAAAAAATTAAACATTTGGAATTCGTGAAATTTCGACCATTTTCAAACCGCCATAACTCGGCGTATTTTCAATCGATTTTGATGAATCTTTGAAGGCAAAAAACTTTGAAGTGTCTTCTTTAAAGTCACGCATGCGAACTTAAGCGTAACCCCTTCCGCCCCCTCTAGTACCCCTGTGAAAAAAAAAGTTTTTTCAGGAAACTATGTCCAACTTTGACAATGTCTATGGAGTTGGAAAAATCATATTTTAATGCCATTATAGTGGATCGAGTGGACAAAATTTTTCCAACTCCATAGACATCGTCAAAGTTGGACATGGTTTCCAGAAAAAAACTTTTTTTTTCACAGGAGCGCTAGAGGGGGGCAGAAGGGGTTACGTTTAGTTTCGCATGCATGAATTTAAAGAAGACACTTCAAAGCTTTTTGCCCTCAAAGATTCATCAAAATCGATTGAAAATACACCGAGTTATGGCGGTTTGAAAATGGTAGAAATTTTACGAATTTAAAGTGTTTCATTTTTCTTTCCTTCAGTATAGTTATAATGTAAACTTATTTAATATAAATAAAATACTATTTATTTATTGAATATCACAGAATAACAGACGCAATCATTCCCTTAATCAGCATTATTTCATATTTATTATTTACTCAAATTGTTAATATTTCAGTATTTAAACCATCCGAGACTTTAAACAATTACGACGAGGGAATCATCAAATATGAACCGTTTTTACCAAACAATACTGTTTGCTTGTTAATTGCATATTAAATCCGTCTCTCTGGCGCGAAATCATCCCTGGAGAATGTACGCGAAAGACTGCTTTATTTTCTCAAAACAAGAAGCAACAATTGTTAATAATTTAGATATCCGGGAGGAAGTCGAGCGCGTAATTGTTCGCTGAGATTGCTCTTCGCGTTCCATTTAATTCCGATTGTTATTTTATTTTATATGTAAGATGTGCGCAGTGAATTTACGAATCGGATGGTTTAATTTTAATGATGATCATTAATTCTCCACTGATTTAATCGGTTCGAACGATCTGCAAGCGTTGTATTCAACGTGATTACGAAGGGAAATTAAAGTAAACAAATGCGCGATTAAATGTTGAATTAAATATAGGTTGTGCTTTAACTGATTGATGAAATTATTACTTTGTTATTTATGAATATTTATCGATTCCATTTTAAAAAGTGAGATTTTTAAACTTATTCTGTACTAGTTGTTGATTTTCGCATCGTGAGAAAAATGATAAGAATCGTCTCAAGAGACTTTTCGACTCTTTGAATCGACTCACCCATGAGTTACTCATGTTTAATTTGTATATAAAAATATTAAATTAAATGAATAAATGAACAATGAAATACAAATACAACGATCGCGGACCCACCCGGAGATTTCTCGATCAGAAAAATGTTCCACCCTGTCGGGGAATCGTACCCACTCGACTTCTGATCCAGCGGGCAGTTGCTCGAGCTCTTACCCACTGCACCACCAAGCCGCCGCCTAAATTATTCTCAATCAAGATTAATGTAAAAATCAATATGCTCACTCTCGTAAATAATAATTAATGACTAAACCTTTTTAAAAGTTTAAGTTTCCTTAAAATTGATCAAAATAATGAAGCCCATTATTCCGATAATGCTTTTCATCATCTTTTTTTTTATTATCGAATTTTATAACTTATTAATAATGACAATAAAGTTATGCCGGCGATTATTTACGATCGAGCACTAAACGTTATTGTGTTATATCGGGTGATAAATAAAATTCCATAGGCCATAAATAACGCCTAAACCATAAATTTGCGTTATCTCTATCTAATCAATTCGAAAACGGGATACTTAAATACGGCGCTAATTATTGCCTGTAAATATAATAAATTTTAACAATAACAAACAAGTTTAGTTTTTATAATTCCCCTTAATTATCAGTATTTAATGAATATGATAAACGCACCAAATTGGTGATATTGTATTTATTGTACTCCAATAAACTACGATCAAATATCAATGCTATCATTTTTGAATTATTTCACACGAAATCCCACCCTATTTGAGTTGGGATGATTATTGTATTGTTGATACATTCAATTATTTGCAAAAAAGTGTGGTAAAAATAATAATCATAATCAATTTATTCAGAAAAATACATGGTAACTAAAATTAAAATCTAAAAATTAGCAATAATCCACATGGTACTGAAAATATGAAAAATACTTTCGTGACGATTTTTTCTGCGATTCTTGATTTAATTTAAAAAATCGATTTTTATTATATAAAGTTCTTATTGAGAATACAAATAAAAAGAAATCAAATGGATCATTTGTTGATGTTGTGTCCATAGAGGTATCAGTAAAGTAAAATTTAAGCATCTTTTTTGTGTTATTATCAAAATAAAGATAGTGATTTTTTACTTGGTATCCGCGCAGCTGCAAATGCTACAAATCCCATCGTCAAGATGTGATAAGCTCCCGTCGTTAAGTAAACAGTATAAGCAAATGGTGATTGGCCATTTTAACCCAACAATTATTGGGTAATAAGATATAATGCGAATTAATATTTTATAAAATCGAATCAAAAATTTACTTAAAATTGGTTCTACTTTAAAATTTAGTCAAAATCTGAAGACACCACATCACTAGATTTTAAGTTATTCCTACCAGAACCAGGTTATTGATTTTTTAAAGTTAGCGATTTTCTAGTGCGATTAAAATTAAAAAAAAAACAATTGCCTTAAGGAGGAAATTTTGTAGCATTACTCAAAATAGTTTCTACTTTAAGATTTAGTCAAAATCTGAAGACACCCCATCACTAGATTTGAAGTTATTTCCACTCGAACCCAGTTGATTAATTTTTTAAAGTGAGGGATTTTCTTGTGCGATTAAATAAATTGAAAAAAATTGCCATAAGAAGGAAATTTTGTAGCATTACTCAAAATTGCTTCTACTTTAAGATTTAGTCAAAATCTGGAGACGTCCCATCACTAGATTTCAAGTTATTCAAACTCGAATCCAGTTAATTGATTTTTTAAAGTAAGGGATTTTATTGTGCGATTAAATAAATTGAAAAAAATTGCCATAAGGAGAAAATTTTGTAGCATTACTGAAAATTGTTTCTACTTTAAGATTTAGTCAAAATTTAAGGACACCCCATCACTAGATTTGAAGTTATTCCCACTCGAACCCAATTGATTGATTTTTTAAAGAAAGGGATTTTCTTGTGCGATTAAATAAATTGAAAAAAATGCCATAAGGAGGAAATTTTGTAGTATTACTCAAAATTGTTTCTACTTTAAGATTTAGTCAAAATCTGAAAACACCCCATCACTAGATTTGAAGTTATTCCCACTCGAACCCAGTTGATTGATTTTTTAAAAAGAGGGATTTTCTACTGCGATTAAATAAATTAAAAAAAAAAACAATTGCCACACCGAGGAAATTTCGTAGCATTGTTTAAAATTTATTCTACTTTAAGATTTAGTCAAAATCTAAAGACACCCCATCACTTGATTTGAAGTTATTTCCACTTGAAACCAGTTTGTTGATTTTTTAAAGTAAGAGATTTTCTTGTGCCATTAAATAAATTTAAAAAAATGCCATAAGGAGGACATTTTGTAGCATTACTCAAAATTGTTTCTACTTTAAGATTTAGTCAAAATTTGAAGACACCCCATCACTAGATTTGAAGTTATTCCCACTCGAACCCAGTTGTTTGATTTTTTAAAGTGAGGGGTTTTTTTGTGCAATTAAATAAATTGAAAAAAATGCCATAAGGAGGAAATTTTGTAGTATTACTTAAAATTGTTTCTACTTTAAGATTTAGTCAAAATTTGAAGACACCCCATCACTAGATTTGAAGTTATTCTTACTCGAACCTAGTTGATTGATTTTCTAAAGTGAGGCATTTTCTTAAGCGATTAAATAAATTGAAAAAAATTGCCATAAGGAGGAAATTTTGTAGCATTAATTAAAATTGTTTCTACTTTAAGATTTAGTCAAAATTTAAGGACACCCCATCACTAGATTTGAAGTTATTTCCACTCAAACCCAGTTGATTGATTTTTTAAAGTAAGGGATTTTCTTGTGCGAATAAATAAATTGAAAAAAATGCCATAAGGAGGAAATTTTGTAGCATTACTAAAAATTGTTTCTACTTTAAGATTTAGTAAAAATTTAAGGACACCCCATCACTAGATTTGAAGTTATTCCCACTCGAACCCAGTTGATTGATTTTTTAAAGTAAGGGATTTTCTTGTGCGATTAAATAAATTAAAAAAATGCCACAAGGAGGAAATTTTGTAGCAATACTCAAAATTGTTTCTACTTTAAGATTTAGTCAAAATCTGAAGACATCCCATCACTAGATTTGAAGTTATTCCCACTCAAACCCAGTTGGTTGATTTTTTAAAGTAAGGGATTTTCTACTGCGATTAAATAAATTGAAAAAAAAATTCCATAAGGAGGAAATTTTGTAGCATTACTCAAAATTGTTTCTACTTGAAGATTTAGTCAAAATCTGAAGACACCCCATCACTAGATTTGAAGTTATTCCCACTCGAACCCAGTTGATTGATTTTTTAAAGTGAGGGATTTTCTTGTGCAATTAAATAAATTGAAAAAAATGCCACAAGGAGGAAATTTTGTAGTATTACTCAAAATTGTTTCTACTTTAAGATTTAGTCAAAATTTGAAGACACCCCATCACTAGATTTGAAGTTATTCTCACTCGAACCCAGTTGATTGATTTTTTTTAAAGTGAGGGATTTTCTTGTACGATTAAATAAATTGAAAAAAATTACCATAAGGAGGAAATTTTGTAGCATTACTCAAAATTGTTTCTATTTTAAGATTTAGTCAAAATCTGAAGACACCCCATCACTAGATTTGAAGTGATTCCCACTTTAACCCAGTTGATTGATTTTTTAAAGTGAGGGATTTTCTACTGCGATCAAATACATTTAAAAACAATTGCCACAAGGAGGAAATTTTGCAGCATTGCTGAAAATTGATTCTACTTTAAGATTTAGGCAAAATTTACGGACACCCCATCACTAGATTTTAAGTTACTCCTACTAGAACCCAGTTTATTCTATTTTTAAAGTGCGGTAGGAAAATTTTAAAACAACAAAGGCAACTTTTCAGTTTTACTCAAAATCGATGCTACTTTAAGATTTAGTTAAAATCTGAAGTCACCTCACTAGATTCTAAAATTATTCCTACTAAACACGGTGTTTCTATTTTTAAAGTGATATTTTCTCGTGCGATAAAAAAATTTAAAAACAATTGCCACACATTGGTAAATGTTCAGCTTTACTCAGAAACGATTGTACTTTAAGGTTTAGTCAAAATCCAAAGTCACCCCATCACTAGATTTTAAATTATTCCTACTACAACTCAGTTTCTTCTATTTTTAAAATGAAGGATTTTCTCGTGTGATAAAAAAATTATAAACAATTGTCACAAATTGGTAAATTTTCAGCTTTACTTAAAATCGATTGTACTTTAAGATTTAGTCAATACCAAAGTCACCCTATCACTAGATTTTAAATTATTCCTACTACAACTCAGTTTCTTCTACTTTTAAAATGAGAGATTTTCTCGTGCGATAAAACATTTTTTTAAAACAATTGCCACACATTGGTAAATTTTCAGCTTTACTCAAAATCGATTGTACTTTAAGAATTAGTCAAAATCCAAAGTCACCTCATCACTAGATTTTAAATTATTCCTACTACAACTCAGTTTCTTCTATTTTTAAAATGAGAGATTTTCTCGTGCGATAAAAAAATTTAAAACCAATTGCCACACATTGGTAAATTTTCAGCATTACTCAAAATCGACTGTATTTTAAGATTTAGTCAATACCAAAGTCACCCCATCACTAGATTTTAAATTATTCCTGCAACAACTCAGTTTCTTCTATTTTTAAAATGGGAGATTTTCTCGTGCGATAAAAAAATTAAAAACAATTGCCACACATTGGTAATTTTTCAGCTTTACTCAAAATCGATTCTATTCTAAGATTTTGACTAAATCTTAAGACACCCTATCACAAGATTTGAAGTTATTCCCACTAGAACTCAATTTATTTTATTTTAAAACTGAAGGATTTTCTCGTGCGATAAAAATCAGATGTTACAAATATAATACATTAAAAATAAGTCCCTGTATAGTAGATATATATATGGGTAATTCCACTAGTTTTTATCGATGCAAAAAATCGAGGTCTTTAGATTTTTTTCAAACTTTGGGAGATGGATTATATTACCAAAAAACTAAGTTTTCTCAAATTTTAGCTTCCCAGATATCAAACTTACAATTTGAGGTGTGAATTACGATTTTTGAAAGATCAGCATTTTCACGAAATCTTATAATTTCCAATTTTTAAACCTACGTAACTTTTTTCGTTCTGAAGATTTTGAGTTGAAATTTTGAGAGTGTACTTCGGAAATGTTTTTAAAGATTCTCTGGGAGTTTGATGTTGAAAAATTTAGAGGTAACAAAAATACAGTGGTTCAAAGTTCGTTATTTTTGGGAAAATAGCCGAAATACCAATTTTTAAACTTACATAACTTTTTTTTGAATGCACATTTTCAGCTGAAATTCAATAGGTATACTCTATGAATGTTTCTGAAAAACTTCTGACAGTTTGGTGCCAAAAATTGAGAGACACCCGAAATACAATGGTTCAAATATATGTATTTTATCGAAAATCGCTAAAACTGACATGTTCAAAACCACGTAACTTTTTTCTACCTGAATATTTTGAACTGAAATTTGGAGAAACTACTTTTGAAATGTTCCGAAAGAACCCCTACTATTTGTGTTCCAGGGAATTAAAGGATACAGGAGATACAGTGGTTCAAAGATTAGCAATTTGCCAAAAACGATCATTGCTAAAAGTTACTAAAATTCCCATGATTAAGCCTACGTAACATTTTTCTATCTGAATGGTTTGATTTGAAATTTAGAGGATATATTTCTCTAGTGTTCCCAAGAAATCCCTGAAAGTTTGGTACCAGGGGTTTTACCCTATCACTAGATTTGAAGTTATTCCCACTAGAACTCAATTTATTTTATTTTAAAACTGGAGGATTTTCTCGTGCGATAAAAATCAAATGTTAAATATAATACATTAAAAATAAGTCCTTATATATATATATATATATATATATATATATATATATATATATATATATATACAGGGTATTTTTTTTTATTTGCTTTAAAATTATATGTTAAAATATACATTAACACAAGGTATAATTTTTAGCATGTAAAATCCTATGGCCCACGATAAAAAAAACATACTGTATATATATATAAATAAATCGATTATATATCATTTTTAAACGATAACGAGATTATTCCGTTCCATAAAATATATCGGAAATAAACTTTTATCCATTAAAGCAAGAAGGATCCCCAATGGGTCCATTTATATTTAAATCTAATGGGACATTAGGGCAGGATGATCCTGAAGGATTCCCAGCAGAATACGAGTTAAAGTTAAGGAGGCGTGCAGGCGCGCAAATGGCGCTCTCTCCCGATCCGGGAATTTTTCCGGTAGGTCAAATGATCCGCAACTAATCTCACCTAATTATCCAACTTTCAACAACCTTTACGACCATTCATAAAATTAATAGAAGCACATAACTTCACCATTTAAAATGATTTTATAATAATAAATACTGAATATTATTATACAGGGTCTTCATTTCAAAAGGAGCCACCCTGAATAACTTTGGATCTGAAGTAGTTACGGTTTTAAGAAAAAATACGTCAATTTTGCTTTCGAGGGGGAACTTAAAAAACACTGTTTTTAGAATTTTATCTTACACTCCCCCATCCCCAGCCACCCCATTTTTAAAATTTCAAATGGCACCCCCTATTGTGCGATACTTTATTTTAAAGGGCATAAGAAATGCTATCCAGCAAAGCAAAAATAATTTAAATCCGTTCATTTGTTTTAGAGAGAGAGAGTATTCATTCCAAAATAAGCCACCCTGAATAACCCTGGTTCTGAAGTAGTCACGGTTACAGGAAAAAATATGTCAATTTTGTTTTTGAGGCGGAACTTAAAAACGCTGTTTTTAGAATTTTATCTTTCACCCCCAGCCACCCCATCTTTATAATTTCAAATGGCATCCCCTTTTGCGCGACACCTCATTTTAAAGGGCATACAAAATACTGTCCAGCAAAATTAATTAATTTAAATCAGTTCATTTGTTTCAGAGATATTCATATCAAAATATGCCACTCCAAAGATTGTGTGGCTGGGGGTGAAAGAAAAAATTATAGAAACAGTGTTTTTCAAGTTCCACCCTCTAAAATAAAATTGACATATTTTTGCTTAAAACCGCAACTACTTCAGATCCAAAGTTATTCAGGGTGGCTTGTTTTGAAACAAAGACCCTCTTTTTCTAAAACAAATGAACTGATTACAAATATTTTTCATTTGCTGGATGGATAATATTTTGTATTGCCTTTAAAATGAGGTATCGCACAATAGGGAGTGCCATTTGACATTTTAAAGTTGGGATGGTTGGGGGTGAAAGATAAAATTCTAAGAACGGTGTTTTTTAAGTTCTCCCTCAAAAACAAAATTGACGTTTTTTTTTTGAAACCGTGACTATTTCAGAACCAGAGTTATTGAGGGTGACGTATTTTGAATTGAATACCCTCTCTAAAACAAATGAACTGATTCCAATTATTTTTGCATTTCTGGATGGTATTTTTGAAGCTCTTTAAAATAAGGTATCGCACAATGGGGGATGCTATTTCAAATTATAAAGATGGGGTGGCTGGGGGTAAGGGGGTAAAAGGTAAAATTATAAAAACAGTGTTTTCAAGTTCCGCCTCAAAAACAAAATTGACATATTTTTTCCTGTAACCGTGACTACTTCGGAACCAGGGTTATTCAGGATGGCTTATTTTGAAATGGATATCCTCTCTCTCTAAAACAAATGAACCGATTTCAATTATTTTTGCTTTGCTGGATAGCATTTTTTATGCTCTTTAAAATGAGGTATCGCAAAATAGGGGGTGCCATTTGAAATTTTAAAGATGGGGTGGCTGGGTGTGAGGGGGTGAAAGATAAAATTCTAAAAACGGTGTTTTTTAAGTTCCCCCTCGAAAATAAAATTGACGCATTTTTTCTTAAATCCGTAAGTACTTCAGATCCAAAGTTATTCTGGGTGGCTCCTTTTGAAATGAAGACCCTGTATATACTGAAGGAAAAAAAAATTGAAAACACTTTCGTGAAATTTCCACCATTTTTAAACCGCCATAACTCGGCGTATTTTCAATAGATTTTGATGAATCTTTGGGGGTGAAAAACTTTGAAGTGTCTTCTTTAAAGTCATGCATGCTAAATTAAGCGTAACCCCTTTCACCCCCCTCTGGCGCCGCTGTGAAAAAAAAAGTTTTTTCAGGAAACCATTTTCAACTTTGACGATGTCTACGGAGTTGGAAAAATTTTGTCGACTCAATCCACCATAAAGGCATTAAAATTTGATCAATTCCCTTTGCAGAACTCAAGGAACGAAGTTCCTACGACGATTTGACACCAAGTTATGGGTGTTTGAAAAAAAGTGCATTTTGAGGTTTTTCGCACATAACTCAGTGACTGTTCAACCAAATAACTTGGTGCCAAATCGTCGTAGGAACTTCGTTCTTCGAATCCTGCATAGGGAATTCATCAAATTTTAATGCCTTTATGGTGGGTCGAGTCGACAAAATTTTTCCAACTCCATAGACATCGTCAAGGTTGAAAATGGTTTCTTGAAAAAACATTATTTTTTCACAGGGGTGCTAGAGAGGAGCGGAAGAGATTACGCTTAAGTTAGTATGCATTTAAAGAAGACACTTCAAAGTTTTTCACCCTTAAAGATTCATCAAAATCGATTGAAAATACGCAGAGTTGAAAATGGTCGAAATTTCACGAATTTTAAGAGTTTCATTTTTTTTCCTTTAGTATATAGGTATACAAATATCTTTATTAAGGAATTTTTAAAGGGCTATAGCATCTACTCATATAGATTTAAGACAAACAAATAATAAAATTACAAATTCGCGGTAGTAGCAGATGGCGAAGCAGGCAACGCTAATTTTCACATTTTACAAATTGTGAATAAAAAAAAGTCATTATGATTTTACACTTGATAATTCACGATAATTCCTTGAAATTTAAATTTAAACATATTATTTGCACCACTATTGTACAGAAAGAGAAGTTTTCTTCGCGCACAAGTGAATTTTGTTTTGTTGTCTTTATTACGATCTAAAGAACGAACTACAACATTATTTGATGTTTTACAATCTTTTTTTTTTGTCGGAAGAAAAAGCACCCAAGATTCTTCTAGCTTTTTTCAACAGTCCTCATCTTTGGTGTCAATATAGCTCTTTTTATTTTCAAATATTAAAAATTGAAGGAAGAAAAATGGCAATAATAGAAGTTTTAAAAGTGATAAAGTCGACTGAGAATGCAGCAATCGAAAAGTTGAAGATTAAATTTGTACCCTTAAAAGTTAAATTCATTTTAAATAAATACAAAGAAAAGATTTAAAAAAATAAATTGATGAATTTCAAGAAGAAGTAGGAAAATTTGATGAAACAATGACTATTTGAAAATGTGGACGGTACCATAAGATACATTTTCGGTGTTTTCTTGGATGATTTTGAAAAAAATTGGCAGAACGTGGAAAAATCTATTATTTATCAATATTTGAGATCGAAAAATATTAAAATAAAAGATACGTTTTTATTTAATCAAATAATTGAAGTAAAAAACATTTTGAGATGTGAATTACAATCTCCTGACTGGAAAAAGAAAATAGCTTCCGCTAAATGGGTTGTATTTTCCAAATTAGAAACGTAATTTTCCGAACAATATAAAGATGAATGTGCGAATATATTTTTTCCATACCACGTCACAACGCCAACGTGGAGAGAATATTTTATTTGATGAAAATACAATGGACTAATGAGAGAAATCAATTTTCAATCAATACTGTTGAAAGTATTCTCCAGTGAAAATTATAGTCTAAATTGTTGCAAAATGTACGATTGCATTTTAAATAATAAGGCTCTATTAACCCGCCAATGGTGACCTACTGGTCTGTGAGACCGGGTGTGTCGAATAACTTTATGCTCCGTTATTGTTTTTTGTTGCAATGTCGAGAAGCTGTCGCATTGCAGAGCTTACATTGATTAAATCTTTGTTTTATTGTTAAAGACGATACATTAAAAAAAAACATGAACTATAATCTTCAGTTGAAAACCCTGGTGCGTGAGACCGGCGCGTCACCATTAAATTTGCGTCACCAACGGCGGGTTAAAAAAGGCAAAATCAAATAAAAAATTCAAAAACTGAAATCGAGAATGTGATTTTTGATTTATAAAATTTGTAAAATTTCTCGTTATTTTTGTTTTATTTTTTTGTTTGTTTATTTATAATTATATTCTACGCAATTATACTTTAATTCGATGTTTGCTTGTTAAAATATCTCTTTTTTGGTGATTTTAGCTGATGATTGTCTCGGTTTGACGACCAAGAAAACCGGGATCGGTTTGATAACCAAGAAATCTGGCAACCATTTACAGGGTGTCCCAACTGTGTGTCCTCGGAAGATTGTGCCTATATTAAAAGCTGGAAAAAAATCCATTCATAGATTATCATAGATTGTGTCTTGTAAACACACAACTTGAGTCTGTCTTCATATAAAATAGTAAATGACTAAATAATTGACGATTTAAACATCCTTGTACCTTATTTATTGCTTTTATAGTGGTCTATCTAAATACTGAACAAAATACTGGGTGTGTAACTCAAAAATGGAACACCCTCTATACATGAAAATATTTTTAGAACATGCACTCACACCCGATCTATTATAATCTAGCAACATATTTTTCTCAAATCATTTAGTGTGGGCACAACCGTGGGTAGACAGTTGGGACACCCTGTATACAAAAATTTTTGGTACTGTCCAGTTGCATCTAAATGAATTTTATTTTTCAAAAATATGGTGATTTAAAAAAAAGAGGTATTATAATAAATTACATTAATTTATAGATACTATTGTGCTATTATCTAGTACTATCAGAATATTATAAATTGGTATAGTTTGAATTGAAATTTTTAAAAGCGTGGGGGCCAGGTTCATGGACCCCAACGTAGCCTCATCAGTATACGTTTGTTTTAATATCATCTAGAAAAATGTTGCCAGTATTCTACTCTTCAGTTTTCAACAACTTCTTCGAGTGTTGCCTGTAAGGCTTTTTTTTTATGTCGAACGCAAAACATTATTATTATTATTATTTTGCCTTTACACGAAATTCAATTACAGGGCGAAATCTCGCAAGCCCAAGCTGCCCTTAATTAATACACAATAATGTTCTTGATGAATACGGCCGCTTCCATTTGTCTAGTGTTAATTAAACTTCGCTATACTAGTTATATTTAGGACGAAGTCAGGTGGCCTAATGTGTAATAATAAGGGCTGGGTTTTATTACATCCCTTGGTGATAATGTCTGGATGAACATAAAAAGGAGGGTGTGTAATACGAACGCACCAGGGAAAGTTGATGCTCGGATAACGTTTTCGCCTTTCGTGTAAAATGATATCTTCGCTGTTCTAAAATAGTTTTATGCATAATAAACTGGAAACCCGCCCATGGATATGTTATAAAACGAATAGTTTTATAACAATAGATGCTTGTAAACATTACGATACACAGGTTGTTGATTTATTACCTTGGTTTTTTATAGTGCAACATTCCATTTTAATAAAGTGTTTTCTTTTATATAAGCTTCCTTTGCCTTTTCATGTTTTAAAATTGTCTGCACTAGCTTTAATTAATTTCCGCATGACTTTCGCTTAATGAACTGTTGTAGAGCCAGAAAACGGCGATAAGAACAGGCCTTCTACGGCTGTATCCTGGAGGAAATTAGCGCGATTTCCCGCACAGCTGCCGCGGAAATATTCTAAATTAATATTCCGATTCGGAATTAGGTGCCCTCTTGCATAAATGAATACCAATTGGTTTCAGGGACAACTGTTGCATTCGGTTTACGCTATTTTTAGAAAGAGGTCCTCTCCATCGATTTTCACATTTTTAGCGCTGCGCGAGTACGCAAACATCAAAGTGTTACAAAAATTAATTTTCGGGTATTTCAAATGCAGTGGCGAAACACGAAAAATGAATTCCCGACAGATTGGCAGCCTTTCAATAACCGGTGTGTTGGTACTAATTTGTTTTACATGCTCAAACATTGCTATAGGTGTTACAAACAGTCATTGTGAGGGAAAAGTTTAATAATGAGTCAAAATAAGTTTATGAATTGATGGTGGATGATTTGGACTGTCATCAAAATTTGTTCGTTAGCTTTCTGATGAATTGTTTTATAGGAAAATTTACTAATGAGCTGCTCGACTGGAGAGGCTAATACCTTTTAGAGTATTGTTTATAAACCCAGCAAACTAGAAATTTCTAGAAAGGCAAAAAAAAGTTTCTTACATTTAGTGAAAGGCAAGAAAAAGGACATTTCTATTCAAATATACTGGGTACTCTTTCTTTACATTAAAAGGTCTTCTTACTTCATAAAAATAGCATTTAATTACTTAAACAAACCTAACCATCTAAAAATGTAACATTTCTCTTGTTGAAACAGCGCTCGCATAATTTTAAAATAATTTCGTCTTTATTACTTTTATTATTTTTCTGTGACCATTTAAAAATTGCTTGTTTTTGCCCAACAACCAGAGTAACTGAGAAACGGTTAAAGTTATATGTTTCATGTTGGCGGCGTTTACTTCGTGGAACATCTTGATTGTAGATTGGAATAAAACACTTTAACTTTTGTATACCACTATATTTTGTTTATGAGACTATAGTTTCGACCATTCACTGGTCATTTTCAAACATAAGTAAATTAAATTACGGCTTTACATTTCTTATATATTGAAGTTATTGTCAATTTAATTAAAAAATTCAAATATATACCTACTGTTCCATTTAAAAAACATAAGTTTGTATGGGGCACCCTGTATACATAAAAATATTTTCCGATTACAGAGTCGATAATTATCTACAACTTTAATGCAAATCATGTTTTTCTATCTTAAATATTTAAGATATAATTATTAAAGGCCAAAAAGTTCAGTACAATACTATATTACAATTATTTGTCCTCTTACTCGCAAAAACAATTAATTACATCCCTACCGCGTAATTTTTCAATTTTAGTAGTAGTAATTAATTTGCGTGTAACCTTCATAGAATTATATTGTGTAATGTCTATCGTTTATATGACAATTAGAATAATTTGTGTACATTCCAGGTCATCAGATAATTGCGTTTAATGTCAAATGTTTCATCGAATTAATTACTGCAAGCAACTGTAATAGTATTTATGTTTGTGCAATACCAAGTCGCTAATTTCCAGCAAATAACGAACACTGAGTTCGGTTAATTGAATACATTCAATGATCAATATTTGGCCCTAAAGCCTCTTGATCACTGTTGCCAGCCAACGTTTGGAACTTATTTCCTGGCGAGATTAAACGAATAAAAATTCCTTACAAATGTTTGCGGAGTTTTTTTTTTTTTGGCCCGAGATACATGTCCCTGTATATTAGGCTATTTGGAAAAGAGCAGGGACTTCACGTTTATGGGTTTTTAGGTTTTGTATAATTTAACTCCGCGGGAAATACTTTCACTTTCTCAATAGAAATAATATTAATTATTATTATTATTCTATAATACTAAAAAAAAAGGATTGTGATCGTGCTTTTTTTAGAATTCGAAATTTTAAGGGAAATATCTGTCCGAGTAATACAAAAATGACACATGTTTTACATTTTCCATTGAAATAATTTTTTAACTTAGTATTATTCGGAAATATGGTCAATTTTCAAAAAATAAAAAGTAATTATTAGGCCTAGTTTAGGTTCGATATTTTCGGCCAGAAATGTTCTAACGGGCTTTATTAATAATTTTAAGTAATAAAAACATGACACGTATTTTTCATTTTACATTGAAATAATTTTTTAACTTAGTACTATTGGGAAAAATGTCAATTTGCAAAAAATAAAAATAAATTATTAGGCCTAGTTTAGGTTCGATATTTTCGGCCAGAAATGTTCTAAAGGGTTTCATTAATAATATTAAGTAATAAAAAAATGACACCTATTTTTCATTTTCCATTGAAATAATTTTTTTACTTAGTACTATTGGGAAAAATGGTCAATTTTCAAAAAATAAAAAGTAAAGATTAGGCCTAGTTTAGGTTCAATATTTTCGGCCAGAAATGTTCTAACGGGCTTCATTAATAATATTAAGTAATAAGAAAATGACACGTATTTTTCATTTTCCATTGAAATATTTTTTTTACTTAGTACTATTGGGAAAAATGGTCAATTTTCAAAAAATTAAAAGTAAAGATTAGGCCTAGTTTAGGTTCAATATTTTCGGCCAGAAATGTTCTAACGGGCTTCATTAATAATATTAAGTAATAAAAAAATTACACGTATTTTTCATTTTCCATTGAAATATTTTTTTAACTTTTAACATTTGTTTTGATATTAATTTATTCACGCTACTCGTGATTTTACACATTGCACATATCATATTTACATGGTTAAACATGGCGAATTAATATTAAAACACAAAAACAATGTTAACAAGTAAAATAAACCCGATTAATAGTAATAACAGATTAAAATAATAAATAATATTACAATAAAATACTAAAAAAAAAAATGTTCTTTATATGCGATTTTTTTTCAATTTTTCGTCACTATTTTCGAGTGTATGGTTCTTGAGCTGAAAACTTATTTTTGGGGCTGAAAATGGCATATTATTTTTCTTTTGCATGAATTTTAAATTTTTTTGGCCAGCATTTATTTTTATTTTTGACTAGAATTTTTGAGAGAGAGAGAAACAATACATTTATTGAGACACTTTTACAAATGACCTCAACAGGCAATTGACTAGAGGTCTTTCAGCCTCAGGATTTTTGATTTTTGATTTTTTTGGCCTGTATTCTCGATTTCTTTGTTCCAAATTTTAGAGTTTTTGGCCAACATATATTTATTTTAGCCGAAATTTTCGATTTGTTTATTTAATCTTTAAGGTTTTTGGTCTCTATTGTTAATTTTTACCCTCGAGTTTTCAATTTTTGGCTTAAATATTCTTTATTTTTACCAATATTTTCGATTTGTTTGTTAATAAAATACAAAAAAAAATGTTCTTTATATGCGTTTTTTTTTAACTTTTTCGTCACTATTTTCGAGTTTATGGTTTTTGAGCTGAAAACTTATTTTTGGGACTGAAAATGGCAAATTATTTTTCTTTTGCCTGAATTTTAAATTTTTTTGGCCAGCATTTATTTTTATTTTTGACTAGGATTTTTGATTTTTGATTTTTTTGAACTATAATTCAGATCTTTGGCCTGTATTTTCGATTTCCTTGTTCCAAATTTTAGAGTTTTTGGCCGAAATTTTCGATTTGTTTATTCAATTTTTATGTTTTTTGGTCTGTATTTATTATTTTTACCCTCGAGTTTTCAATTTTTGGCCTAAATATTCTTTATTTTTACCAACATTTTCGATTTGTTTATTCAAATTTGTTTTGTTGCATTTTTTATTTTAAGCCTCGAGTTTTCGATTTTTGATATAAATTTTAGATTTTCCTTGGTCTGCATTTTACTTTTTTTTACTTTAAGTATTCATTTTAATGAGCGAATTATTAATTGGTCTATACTTTAGATTGTTAATTTTTGTGAGCGAATTATTAATTTTATGCCGTTTAATTTTGATTCTGCAGACTAGATTTTTGAATTTTTTGGCCTGTATTTTTCAAGGTGTTTGTATTAATTTTAGTTTTTTTTAAATATTCATTTATGTTGCCACCAATATAAAAGTAAATCCATGGATTTATTACACAAATATAACATATAGCGCATGTACACGTCATAAAAAATATTATATATTTATTTATTTTGATAGATTTTGTTTTACTTTTTAATTATAGGGGTTGTTGAAAGATTAAATTATTCTTTAATAATTCTAGATAAATATCAAATCTTTACTGAAGGAGAAAAAATTAAACACTTGAAATTCGTGAAATTTCGACCATTTTCAAACCGCCATAACTCGGCGTATTTTCAATAGATTTTGATGAATCCTTGAGGGCGTGTCCCTTTGAAGTGTCTTCTTTAAAGTCATGTATGCGAAATTAAGCGTAACCCATTCCGTCCCCCTCTAGCACCCCTGTGAAAAAAAAGTTGAGTCGATGAGTTATGTGCGAAAACCCTCAAAATGCACTTTTTTCAAACACCCATAACTTGGTGCCCAATCGTCATAGGAACTTCGTTATTCGAGTCCTGCATAGGGAATTGATCAGATTTTAATGCCTTTATGGTGGATCTCGTCGACAAAATTCTTCCAACTCCATAGACATCGTCAAAGTTGGACGTGGTTTCCTGAAAAAACATATTTTTTTCACAGGGGTGCTAGAAAGGGGTTACGCTTAAGTTTGTATGCACGACTTTAAAGAAGACACTTCAAAGTTTTTCGCCCTTAAAGATTCATCAAAATCGATTGAAAATACGCCGAGTTACGGCGGTTTGAAAATTGTCAAAATTTCTTCTTTTTTCGTCCAGTGTACGTACTTTGATATTTAACAAGAAAATATAATCTGCGGGATTTATGTTTAAGGAATAATAATAATAGATAATTCCTACTCCCTTATAATATCTACTAAACTTTATTACCATTATAACTTTAAATTCAACATCGAAATACCCAATTGCAACTAGTTTTGATGTTAACGGTGTAAATTATTTATTTATCACACGTGCTGTCACTTGCAAGTTTTCCAATTTAAACTTTTCATACGAATTCCGATAGTGAAGTAGGAAATATTTTCCAACGCAAGAAAATTTAGTTTCTCTGAAAATCAAGGCATGGAAAGTATATAGTTTATTAAGGATAGGGCACTATTTAAAAAAAGCAGAGCGTCTTATTTTATTATATTTTTAAATCTAGTAAAAATTGTTGTAAAAAGAAAATATTTTGTAATCTTGTGAATCTCGCATAAACTGTGTATAATCGAGTCTGGGGATATTTGGCATGTGAGGGAACTTTCTGTCTCCGCCGACATACAGAATTAATTGGTGCGAGGTTTATCACCAAACAATAATGTTTACACGTGGGGTCGACGCTCATTGGTGCAGCTAATATTTTAGCGATTCTCGTTTCTTCGTTTGGGATTATGCACCACCCACCTCTTCGGTCTTCAATCTCCCTTCGTAATTATCAGATATGCCAAATATCGCCAGACTCAACTATAGCTATTTTTTACTGTTCTTGTTATCGTACTACAAAAATGGCAAAAATGTATTTATTACGTTGGGAATAATCTAACAAAATCCTTAGATTTTCGAAAATTAGAATCCAACCCTTGAAAATTATGATATATAAATTTACCCCTAAAGTTAATCTAAAAATGTTGGATAATGCTGATAATATTTTTGTCGTGTGATAGAAAAAAATAGGGTTGTCGTAAAAATAATTAAAAGAAATAAACGTGCAGTTTATCAAATATGGGCGGTTAATAATTAGTAATGAAAATGTCACGCGACTTATAATAAAAATTATGAACACCCCGGCGGGAGTATTCCCGCGTTTCAGATAAAGTAGCGATTGCGTGTCTTAAAACTATAAAAGGAAAAAACAAGAACGGGAGTATAGTTTGTCGGTAACGAGGGGCTATTTCGGGGGCTGTTCCTAAAATAGCCTCCGAGGGTAATTAACAAAGTTCGTTCTGAGGCGAATCTCAATGGACCCGAGGAATTTCGTGACGTTGCGAACGTTTTCTACGTGAACCGTGTGTGGAATTTATTCCTTCACCCTCCCACTGCAGACTAATTCGCACGGAAGTTTAAATCAATTTTCACAGTGTTCAAATTGGGTTTTGTTAACATTTTCGCTTTGTAAAGTTGCCTAACTGTCTAAATCGAAGGTTCCCAATTTGCGCAGCGGCTTTCTCATAAGGGTGGAGTGAAATATTACAAATGGGCAAGAGCACGAGAGTCTGTCCGCTGGTTTCAAAGTCGTGCGGGTTCGATTCCCCGCCCGAGCAGAACATTTTTCAGATCGTAAAATATCTCGTTATTATTATTTATTTATTTATTTAATCATGCAATTTTAAATGGATTTATATTCCAAACCGCCTTGAGTTGGTCATATGGACAAGTATCCAAGGCCAAAAAAAAAATCAGTTGAATATTAGCCATTTCGCAAGATGTGCCGTTAAAATTTGCGCCCAAGAACTATCTTTGGGGAACCGCTGGTATAAATAAAAATCTTGATGAATGTAAAAAACTGAAACTTAAATAGAACTTTGTTTGTGATGAAGAAAATTTAATCTTTTTTTTTTTTGATTAATTAAAACACTTGGTTTTGTTTCACTGATTCACAAATCAGTGAAACAAAACCAAGTGTTTTAATTAATCAAATATATAATTATGTTTCACCACGGGTTAAGTGAGAAATTAATTAATCATATAGAAAATTTAATCGCTAATTTATGAGAAAACACGGATTAATAAGAACCATCGAAGGTAAAATTACGCTGGAGTGTGGTGGGGAATTGAAAACTTTATACAACTTTGTTTTGTGATCAACTGACTGGAGGGAGGGATAGGACAAATTTCAATTGAAACCTTAAATATTTTTGGTTTCATTCTCATTTTTGATCTTCACTATGTTTTCAGGAATAAATTAAAGGATTTTCAAAGTGAGGACCTTTTCTTTGTTTTTTTTTGCTTACACTTACTTTTTCATTTTTAACCGAGTCGTGAGTCACTTGAAAAATCGCCTCTTTCCGACAAAAAAGAGTCATTTCGCCCATCTCTAGTTTATATTTGAGCCAGTGGCGGCCCGTGGAATATACCTCTCCCCCACCCCTCATTTTTTGAAGAAAGACAGAACGATTTATCTTCCTAGTCCAAAGTAACTGAAGAAAAAGTGTTTTAAGAATTAATTAAATATTCTTGCGGAGCTTGAAACTGCAGGTTGTGTGTGAAATATTAAAGTGGATTATCAAAATTACATTCATTCTAAATGCATTTTGAAATTTTGAAGCTTAGTTCGGCCGAAATTATTTTTTTACGATTTTTATAGGCACCGACTGCATTCTTTTCTCTGCTTTTCAACTTTTGAGGATTGCCATTTTGTTTCCAGCCACTATGTGTCAAATATTAAAGTGGATTATCAAAGTTGGGTTCATTCTGGATGCATTCTGAAATTTTGAAGATTACTTTGATCGAAATGAATTTTTTACAATTTTTATAAGCGCAGACTGCAATTTTTTTCTCAGTTTTTCAACTTTTGATGGTTGCCATTTTGTTTCCAGCCACGATGTGTCAAATATTAAAATGGATTATCAAAGTTAGGTTCATTCTGGATGCATTCTGAAATTTTGAAGATTACTTTGATCGAAATGAATGTTTTACAATTTTTATAAGCGCAGACTGCATTTTTTTTTCTCTATTTTTCAACTTTTGATGGTTGCCATTTTGTTTCCAGCCACGATGTGTCAAATATTAAAAAGGATTATCAAAGTTAGGTTCATTCTGGATGCATTCTGAAATTTTGAAGATTACTTTGATCGAAATGAATTTTTTACAATTTTTATAAGCGCAGACTGCAATTTTTTTCTCAGTTTTTCAACTTTTGATGGTTGCCATTTTGTTTCCAGCCACGATGTGTCAAATATTAAAAAGGATTATCAAAGTTAGGTTCATTCTGGATGCATTCTGAAATTTTGAAGATTACTTTGATCGAAATGAATGTTTTACAATTTTTATAAGCGCAGACTGCATTTTTTTTTCTCTATTTTTCAAATTTTGATGGTTGCCATTTTGTTTCCAGCCACGATGTGCCAAATATTGAAGTGGATTATCAAAGTTAGGTTCATTCTGGATGCATTCTGAAATTTTGAAGATTACTTTGATCGAAATGAATGTTTTACAATTTTTATAAGCGCAGACTGCATTTTTTTTCTCTATTTTTCAACTTTTGATGGTTGCCATTTTGTTCCCAGCCACGATGTGCCAAATATTGAAGTGGATTATCAAAGTTAGGTTCATTCTGGATGCATTCTGAAATTTTGAAGATTACTTTGATCGAAATGAATGTTTTACAATTTTTATAAGCGCAGACTGCATTTTTTTTCTCTATTTTTCAACTTTTGATGGTTGCCATTTTGTTTCCAGCCACGATGTGCCAAATATTGAAGTGGATTATCAAAGTTAGGTTCATTCTGGATGCATTCTGAAATTTTGAAGATTACTTAGATCGAAATGAATTTTTTACAATTTTTATAAGCGCAGACTGTATTTTTTTTCTCTGTTTTTCAACTTTTGATGGTTGCCATTTTGTTTCCAGCCACGATGTGTCAAATATTGAAGTGGATTATCAAAGTTAGGTTCATTCTGGATGCATTCTAAAATTTTGAAGATTACTTTGATCGAAATGAATTTTTTACAATTTTTATAAGCGCAGACTGCAATTTTTTTTCTCAGTTTTTCAACTTTTGATGGTTGCCATTTTGCTTCCAGCCATGATGTGTCAAATATTGAAGTGGATTATCAAAGTTAGGTTCATTCTGGATGCATTCTGAAATTTTGAAGATTACTTTGATCGAAATGAATTTTTTACAATTTTTATAAGCGCAGACTGCAATTTTTTTTCTCTGTTTTTCAACTTTTGATGGTTGCCATTTTGTTATCAGCTATAATCAGTGGCGGTTCGTGGAACATGAAGATGGTAGAACCACTTATACAATATAGACCCCCCGCCCTCCTTATTTTTTGAAGAAAGAAAAAACGATTTATCTTCCTAGACCAAAGTAACTGGTGAAAAAGTATTTTACGAACTAATTTAAAAATTTTGAAACTACAGGTAGTGCCATTACTCCTTGGCTCTGTATAACGAGCCGCCCCTGATTAGAGCACATGCTTACTATTCATATTGCTGCAACTGGAAAAATTTGAGAAACGGGGGATTTTTTTGGTATTGTGTGTTTTATAAATATCCATGATATATATCATCGAATATATATCACGATATATATCATGATATATATCGTGATATATATCCAATGATATATATTGTCCGAACCCTGATTAAAACCCATCACGAATATAAAAAATATAAAATTAAATAAATAACCTGAAATGAATACAAAACCCTTGAAAATACAGGTCAAAAAATTCAAAAATGTAGGTGGAAAATCTAAAGGACAAAAATCAAAAACTTCGACCACAAAAAAATCCGCAAAAAAATTAAAAATTTCCGGGTAAAAATAAATAATTCAGGTTAAAAAATCTAAAGTGTAGGACAAAAAATCAAAAATTTTGACCAAAACGTCGGGCCTGAAAATCGAAAATGCGGAAATATCGAAAATTTTAACAAACCAATAAAAAAGTAGGCCAAAATAAGAATTATTGATTTATATGCGAGATTTTTTTTCCGGTATTTTATTTTGTCTAATTTTAGGACAAAAGGTCAAAAACTCAGGTCTAAAAATAAAAAATGCAGACCAAAATATCCAAAATTTCAACAAACGAATCGAATATTTTGGCCAAAAATTAAAAAAATTATAACAAATTTAAAATATCGGCAAAAAATTTAAAAAAAAAACCTGATCTAAAAATAAAAATTGAAAACACAGGAAAAGAAAAATAATTTGCCACTTTCAACCCCAAAAATAACTCTTTTTGGATTAAAATAAGTTCCGACGAAAAATTCGAAAATAATAGCAAAAAGATCGCACAATAAAATCAATCATTCAGGCTAAGAAAATCTAAAATATGGGACAAAAAATAAAAAAAATGAAGACCAAAAATCTAAAATTCGTACCTAAAAATCAATATGGTGGACCAAAAAATATTTTTTCTTAACAAGCAAATCGAAAGTTGAAATAAAAATAATAAATAAACATTTATTAACTGGTAACCCCCTTTTTACAATATATACACTAATTACAGGAATGATATTTAAATTATAATAATTGATTAATTAATAACTTTAATTATAATGTAAAAGTGTAGAAACATATAAATTAAATAAATTAAAATTAAATTAGTAGGGAAAAACGGAACAATTAAATGAAATAAAGAAAATTGGCTGAAAGACCCCGGGTCGATAGCCAATAAAGAATCTTTACACATTTAATTATTATAGTTAAGCAAGATTTGTTTATATCATCATATACTAAATGTATGAATTCTTTAATAAAGATGATTTATATATATAAAGAAAATTTCGGCCAAAAGATCAAAAATTGAAACCAAAATAATCGAAAATACAAAATATAGGTCCTAAAGTAAAAAATTGAAACTAAAATAATCGAAAATTCAAAATATAGGCCATAAAGTAAAAATTTGCAATAGGGCATAAAAAGGTGAAAATTTAACAAAACATCGAAAATTTCCACAAACCAATCGAATATTTTGGTCAAAATAAAGAAAAAAAAAAAATCGAAAATACAGAAATCTAAAATATGAGACAGAGAATCAAGAAACCTGATCTAAAAACAAAAACGCACACAAAAAAATCGAAAATTTAGATAGAAGCAAAATTATTGGCCACTTTAAGCCGCCAAAAATAAGAAGTTTGAAAATAATAGTCAAAAAAATAAAAAAAATCACGAAATGAAATCAATAATCCAAGTTAAAAAATCGAAAATTTAGATATAAGCAAAATTATTGGCTACTTTCAGCCGCCAAAAATAAGAAGTCTGAAAATAATAGTCAAAAAAATAAAAAATCACGAAATGAAATCATAATCCGATTTAAAAAATCTAAAATTTAGGATAAAAAATAGACCAAAAATCTAAAATTCTGACAAATAAAAAACAATAATTTTAGAAGATAAAAAAATATAAATCTTCAAAGTTGTCCATAAAGTTGAAAATTTGGACAAAACATCAAAAACTCGGGCCTAAAAATAATAAATGTAGACTAAACGAAAAATCAAAAATGCGAACCAAAAAATCGAAAATTTTAATAATAAAATCGAAAAGTTAGGTCAAAATAAAGAAACCTTTAGGACGAGAGATTAAAAAAAATAATACAAATCTGTAATGTTAGTGTGAAAGTCGAAAATTTAACAGTACATCGAAAACTTGGGCCTAAAGATCCGTCAAATAAATTAAATTAAATTAAATTAAAGATAATAAATGCCGACTAAAAAATCGAAAATTTCAACAAACAAAATTCGAAAATACCTACCGGAAAAAATTTAAAAAAATCTATATATAAATCAATAATTCAGGTTATAGATATTTTAACCAAAATCAATTGAAAAATTTGGATCTAGAATTAAAAATTCGGCCCGCAAAATTAAAAATGCGGGCCAAAACATAAAAATTGTTAATAATTAATTCGAAAATTTAGGTCAAAATGTTAATTAATAAAAAAAAATAGGGCAAAAGATCAAAAAATCGAAAATACAGGTCAAAAATCTGCAAATTATAAATACGGCGGGAAAATAAAAAATGCGGTCCAAAACGTCGAAAATTTTAACGTGAAATCAAAATAAAGAATATTTAGGCCAAATGATCAAAAAAATTTTAACCCAAAAAATCGAAAGTACATGCTTAATAATAAAAAAATGAAGAATATTTTTGTAAGAAAATTGTAAATAAGTCTGAAAAATCACTATTGCCCTAAATAATTTTCCAATTTTTTTAATTGCAAAACATTTTTGAGCTTGAAACTACAGGCAGTGCCATGGCTCCGTGGCTCTATATAACGAGCCGCACCTGAATATTTGTATTATTGAAAAATAGAGAATAATCACTTGGTTTGTTTCACTTTAATTATTTATTTAATTCCGAGTACTTTCGACTAACAGTCATTATGATAGAATGATAGTCCTCGATAGTTTCGACTAACAGTTATTATCAAGGACTATCATTCATTGATAATGACTGTTAGTTGAAACTAGTCGGTATTAAATAAATAATTTTAAAAAATCTTTAAATAATAAAAATCACCTTATAAAGGCGGAAGAACGTTAATCGACAAACCAACCCTTAACTAATATATTTTTAAACATAAGCGGAAGTATTTTTACCCAAGTCATAAAGAAAATATTTTTAGCCTTCAGATTTAGATTAATTAGTCACAATAAATCACCGGGACCGTCCCGCTCAAACGTAATGCGATTTTAATCCCGGTCGCCGCCCACCACTCGAAAATAACTACAAAAATCCTTCCACGTTATAAATAAACAATTTGCATAATCGCTCTAAAATATGGCCGAACTAATTACACCCCTCTGACGCAGATCGGGACCCGATAGTGGGCGGCTATTTCGGGGACACACAAAACTCGTTATTGCCCTTTTTATCGCCTCTAAACAAACTCGAAATAAAGCAATCGCAATATGTCGAGGAATTCATTAAATCAGATCTAATCCCGGTGTGTCCACACGCGTTTTAATTAATGTAATGAGGTATGTTTAGGCATATGGCCGACATTAACATAATCTGGATATTAATAATTCGCCCCCCTTGTGGGATTTGTTTGTGATTGCTTAATTTTTAATTAGACATTTTTTGCCCGGTGATTAATTGAGGTATTATAATTCTGCTCTTTTGTTTCTTGGTGATTATCGACCAGGCGGTGTAGGAACGCTTTTGTTTGCGTTTTGTTTTTCACGTTGGTAATGGTGAGTGAATGTTCACCTGAATTATTTAGGTTATTGCTGTGGTAATTGATTTAAATATTTGATCAAATACTAATCGATGGATTTTTAATACTTTTGTACATAGTATATTTTATTTATCTACAATCTAAATAAACCGTACGGCTGAATGACTTATAATTATTTATCATTTTGATGTTATAGTAAGTGTAAATGCTTCTTTGGTTTGCAACCTTCCAAACGGAGCATAACAAATATCTAAAAAAAATGAAGACAGTTATCAACTTTAAACGAAATAATGTTGATGTGTCCTTTTATCCTGCAAATATTATAACCGTTAGTGGATGAAGTCAAAGTCGAAGCCAATAAAAACAAATGTTATGCAATTTTTTTCTGTGTTATTTTGTACATTTATCGATTTTTTTTAAACTAGAGGGATTTCGAAAAAAAACATATTGCTCATTTTAGCGTTTTCTATAATTTTCATACACATAAGTTTGATGTAACTATCATTAAATAGTTAGGAAATAAATGTTATTATTATTATTATTATTATCCGTAAAAATGAGCTAATGTTGAATAAATAAAATCCCCCAAATTTAATTTATTTGAGGTTTTAATTAACACTTGAAAAAAAAAAACAACTTTTCTAATAATCATCCCAGATCGTTAAAGTGCACCTTTTGCTCATCAAAAGAACGAGACAAATCGATTGGAGTTAACAAATTTCAGCTAGCTGAAATAATAAAAAAGTTAGAAATTTGAAATTCTATCCAAGGGCCCCATTCGTACTTTTGCATTAAAAATGATTTCTTGGAAAAACCACTAGTGTGATCTGGGGTTTCTACACGTCATTCGAAAGATCTCATTAAGACGCACCAGAAAAAGTACTTACACAAGAAAAAATGTCAATTTCAAGCGCGTGAGGCGCTCGCAAAGAAAACTTGAAATTGAAAAAAAAGACAACTTTTTTAATAATCATCCCAGATCGATAAAGTGCACCTTTCCTTCGTTAGAAGAACGAGACAAGTCGATTGGAGCTAGCAAATCTCAACCAGCTGAAATAATAAAAAAGTTGGAAATTTGAAATTCTATTCAAGGGTCCCCCCTTCGTACTTTTGCATTAAAAATGATTTCCTGGAGAAATCGCTAGTTTGTTCCGGGGTTTCTTTCTTTTCGCCATTCGAAAACTCTCATTAAGACTCATCAGAAAAAGTACTTGCACACGAACAAATGTCAATTTCAAGCGCGTGAGGCGCTCGCAAAGACAACTTGAAATTGAAAAAAAAGACAACTTTTTTAATAATCATCCCAGATCGATAAAGTGCACCTTTCCTTCGTTAGAAGAACGAGACAAGTCGATTGGAGCTAGCAAATCTCAACCAGCTGAAATAATAAAAAAGTTGGAAATTTGAAATTCTATTCAAGGGTCCCCCCTTCGTACTTTTGCATTAAAAATGATTTCCTGGAGAAATCGCTAGTTTGTTCCGGGGTTTCTTTCTTTTCGCCATTCGAAAACTCTCATTAAGACTCATCAGAAAAAGTACTTGCACACGAACAAATGTCAATTTCAAGCGCGTGAGGCGCTCGCAAAGACAACTTGAAATTGAAAAAAAATACAACTTTTTTAATAATCATCCCAGATCGATAAAGTGCACTTTTCCTTCGTTAGAAGAACGAGACAAGTCGATTGGAGTTAAAAAATTTCAGCTAGCTGAAATAATAAAAAAGTTAGAATTTTGAAATTCTATCCAAGGGTCCCTTTTTACTTTTGCATTAAAAATGATTTCCTGGAAAAACCACTAGTTTGATCCGGGGTTTCTATACGTCATTCGAAAGATCTCATTAAGACGCATCAGAAAAAGTACTTGGATAAAAACAAATGTCAATTTCAAGCGCGTGAGGCGCTGGCAAAGAAAACTTGAAATTGATAAAAAACAACTTTTTTAATAATCATCCCAGATCGTTAAAGTGCACTTTTCCTTCGTGAGAAAAACGAGACAAGTCGATTGGAGCTAACAAATTTCAGCAAGCTGAAATAATAAAAAAGTTGGATATTTGAAATTTTATCTCTTCTTACTTTTGCATCAAAAATGATTTCCTGAAAAAACCACCAGTTTGATCCGGGGTTTCTACACGTCATTCGAAAGATCTCATTAAGACGCACCAGAAAAAATACTTGCACAAGAACAAATGTCAATTTCAAGCGCGTGAGGCGCTCGCAAAGAAAACTTGAAATTGAAAAAAAAACAACTTTTTTAATAACGTCGTAGGAACTTCGTTATTTGAGTCCTGTTCAGGTAATTGAACACATTTCAATGCCCTTTTGGTGGATCGAGTCAACACATTTTTTCCAACTCGGTACACGTTGCCAAAGTTGGACGTTTTCTTGCCGAAAAACGTGTTTTTTTTTGTTCGGGAGTTGAAGGGTTTGAAAAGGGATCATCTCAATCTGAGTTTACTTCCTTAAAGTAGCGCCAAAATGGGATTTTTTCCCCGAAAGAATCATCAAATTTGGTTGAAAAGTCACTGAGTTTTGTGCGAAAAACCTCAAAATGCACTTTTTTTTAAACACCCATAACTTGGTGCGAAATCGTCGTAGGAACTTCGTTCTGTGAGTCCTGCATAGGAAATTGATAAAATTTTAATGCCTTTATGGTGGATTGAGTCGACAAAATTTTTCCAACTCCGTAGGTATCGTCAAAGTTGGACATGGTTTCCAGAAAAAAACTTTTTCTTTTCTCAGGGGCGCTAGAGAGAGGCAGAAGGGGTTACGCTTAAGTTCGCATGCATGAATTTAAAGAAGGCACTTCAAAGTTTTTCGCCCTCAAAGATTCATCAAAATCTATTGAGTTATGGCGGTTTGAAAATGGTCGAAATTTCACGAATTTCAAGTGTTTAATTTTTTTCCTTCAGTATACATAAAATACTAGAAATTACATGAATCGAGATTAAACTAAGAAATACTTATATACTTTTCAAGACTTCTCGAAACAAAAATAATATTGTGGCCAAATATATCAATAAAACACTGAATCTCATGAAAACTGTCTATCATTTTGTGTAGTGACGATAATCAATTATAACAGCTAGAGAAACGAAAAAAAAACCTTAACTTTCCTAAATAACTGATAAACAAAATCATTTCTCCGCGCCGCTCTTAGATTTCAGAGGATAAATTCATTTTAATTATTTTAAAAGTTCTCCAATTCATATAAAAATATTAGCTATGTAACCCCTATAACTTTAAATTGTATACAGGGTGTCCCAGAAGTCGACGTCAAGCCGAAATCTTTTAACAGACTAAGTCATGAGAGTTATCAGAAAAATATTTAAAAAAAATCCAAATAATGTATTTAAAAAATTATGGCCATTTAAAAAAAAAAGGAAAAAGTTTATTGTAAGCCAGTAGAAAATTTAGCTGAGTTAAGGCAAAGATTAACTCAAGCGGCTGAATCAATCAAGAACGGAAGATTCGCCCGTCGGATAACAAGATCATTTTTAAGATGTCGAGCCTGTATTGAGGCTGAAGGAAGGCAGTTTGAACATGTTTTGTAATTTGAATTGATGTTAAACATTTGTTATGCTTGTAGTAAATCAAAGGCTGTAGATTTTCTCGTTTTTTTTAAATGACCATAATTTTTTAAATACATTATTTGGATTTTTTTTATATTTTTCTGATAACTCTCATGACTTAGTCTGTTAAAAGATTTCGGCTTGACGTCGACTTCTGGGACACCCTGAATAATGTAAAAATGTGTGTCTGAATAAAGAATTTTTTCAGGTTTAAATTTTCGGTATTAAAAATTATAAGAAAATAATTAATTTCGTTCACGCCGCGCTCGAATTTCGAACGCACCGATTAATTAATTCAAATATTTTTACAGTTCGCCAACTCGCATTAAAAAGTTAACTGTGCTAATCAATTCGCCATAATTTTGATTAAAAATTGAAATATTTAAAGAAATATATTATTTCTCTTGATCACCGATGAAACAAATAATTTCTTCGAGTTATTTTTTTTTAATATTCAACAACATTACAAATTGTGATGGAGTAAATGTACTTCCAATTAATTTTAAGTGGTAAATTTTATTTCATCTAATGAACCACCATCAGTGGAAAGTACAAAATTTGGAAAAAAAAAAATTAAAAATCCGCAGATGATGGTTCATTAAATGAACGGAAACTAGTCCGGAAATATAATTTACCACTTAAAATTAATTGTAAGTACATAATATACCCCACCACAATTACTCAACCAATTAAAATGGATCAGTTAACTAATATAACATTACAAATAGTAAGCGTTTTAGTAGACGTTTTATAATGCTCTATATTAGAGGTCTCCAATCAAGGGCCCGGGAGCCTGACCCTGCCCGGACGGTGATTTTATCCGGCACGCGTTGGTTTTTGAAAAATGCTGATTTTTTTTCGCGCGAATCCATTTGATTTTATAATGGGTATCCATTTGACTGCAATACTGCGGACGACGTTTCAAGTCTGTTTCAAATATAAATTGAGGAGTTGAACTGCAAAACTCAACAAATCCACTTATAATTTGTTCAGAAACCGTGAAAAACGTTCAGGAAGTCTATTTGTTGCTTAAAAAAATGAATGTTTAGCCGCATGTTTAAATATGATTTGTTGCGTTTTGAAAGATAATTCACACATATTCGGATTTACCCATGTTTGGACAGTAAGAATCGATACCAAGCTCATTTTGGCCCAAAATTGGATTAGTTGAGTTTTGCAGTTCAACTCCTCAATTATTGATCAAGCTATCGATCAAATCAAGGAAAAGTACAAGTTTCGATTTTAACCAATTTTTGGATGCAAATTTATTTGTAAAAGTTTGTTTTTTGGCTTATATTTTAGATTTTTGGCCTGTATTTTCGATTCTTTTGGTCTGAAATGTTCTTCATTTTGGTCAAAATTTTCGATTTGTTAAAATTTTCGATTTGTTGGCCCACATTTTTAATTTTTAGGTCCGAATCTTCGGGCTAAATTTTTATCTTAGATTAATTTTTAGATATTTTAACCTGAATAATTGATTTTTATGCGAAAATTGTTTTTCGTCGGAATTTTTCAAATTTTTGGACAAAGGTTCCGATTGTTTGGCCTTCATTTTTTAACCTGAAATATTGTTTTTTTATGTCGGGATTTTTTACCATTAACGAGTTTCTGATCAGCTACGTATTTTGAGCTGTTATTTTTGGGCGGAAAATGGCAAATTATTTTTCTTTGGGCAGAAATACTGATGGTCGATGGCCCAGACAGACTAACACCCTTAAGTTATTTATGTATTAAAATGTTATGTATAATTATATGTTTGAATAAAGATCTTGATTTATGTATTTTTCTTTTGCTTCAATTTTCAATTTTTTGGTCAGCATTTTTTTTAGACCAGAAGTATTTATTTTTGGGCCCATATTTTGGATATTTGGTCCGTATATTCGTTTTATTTTTCCAATTTTTTAAAGTCTTTAGCCTAAATATTGTTTATGTTAGCCAAAATTTTAGATTTGTCGAAAATTTCGATTTTTTTTGTCTGCATTTTAAATTTTTAGCCTGGAGTTTTCGGTTTTGTTTGGCCTATATTTTAGTTTTTACCTTGTTTATTAATTTGAATGAGTAAATTTTTAATAAACTTTCGGTTTTTTGGTCTGTATTTTTTAATATTTAAAAACGATTAAATTTAAGAAAAAAAAATCAGTTGGTATGTTTCACTTATTGAATTATTTATTCCGATTAGTTTCGGCTGCAAGCCATTTTCAAAGAATGAAATTGAAAATAGCTTGCAACCGAATAGTAGTCGGAATAAATAATTTAATAAGTGAAATATACCAAGTGATTTATCTTAAATTTAATCGTTTTTAAATATTAAATTATGTTTCATCAAATGATAAATGAGAATCAAGTTAAAAATATCCTGCATTTATAACTTTTAGTCTGGAGTTTTCGATTTTCGCTCCAAATTTTCGATTTTCTTTGGCCTATATTTTAGTTTTTTTATCTTGTTTATTAATTTTAATGAGCAAATTTTTGATTACTTTCGACTTTAACCTGAATATTATTGATTTCTATGCGCGAATTTTTAATCTTTTTGAGTTTTTGAGTCAAAGTCTTTGCTTTTTTTCTGCTGTAATATGAATTTATGATTTTTTTTTGGCCTGTATTTTCAAAGTTTTTGAATTAATTTCAGGTTATTTAATGTGATAATTTTTGTTTTAATTTAAACGTAGAAGTTGTTTTAAGACAAAAATTAAAGTACTTTGACATTTATCTAGAAAATATAGTCTGCGGGATTTATGTTTAAGTGGTAAGTAAAACACGTGTGTTGAGAATTTTCACAAATTTTTAATGTCGAAACACTGCGACATATGTTTCGCCACACAGTGGCATCATCAGGCAGATGATTAATCATCAAGTAAAACGCGTGTGTTGAGAATTTTCACAAATTTTTAATGTCGAGACACCGCGACATATGATGATTAATCATCTGCCTGATGAAGCCACTGTGTGGCGAAACATTTGTCGCAGTGTTTCGACATTAAAAATTTGTGAAAATTCTCAACACACGTGTTTTACTTACCACATATATTATGGAATTTCACCAAGTAACTGCCTCATCAATCCAATATTTATGTTTAAGGTATTACTTAATTTTCAAATATTTGTCGGAATGTTTGATGCGATTTTTGATTTTTGCACCCAGTTTAGTGTACGTACGTAAAAGATTTTGAGTAAACTGACTATTAGAATTTGAAGTATAATTTGTCATTTTCATCTTTTTCATCGCTTTAAACGTCAGTTTCATCCGGTTCTACAAAGCGCTCGGTGCACGTTTAAAATATGATTTAAATTGAAAATAAACCATGAAAGCGTAAATAAAAATAACTATGTTATCATCAAATCGGAGAAAGTAACATGTTGGCCATATCACCATTGTTAATCTGAAATTATGCGAGGAAATTTTGTGAATGAAAGCGCGCGTCTTGAATGACGTATCCACGTTGGAGATGCCTCAGATGGTACGTCGGAGAGGCGCCGCGACGCGATGCCGAGGTGAGTTGAGTCGGAATCGGACGCCCACGCCGACCGGGATCAATACGGCACGAATGCGCATCCACAATACCAACAACACTCAACACTCAAACTCTCTGCACATTTACATTTTACATCGTTCACCATTCACGAGGAGAGCGCAACTCGCGCGCCCCAAAACTGCTCTTCCGAACTTTACACGACGCCCGAACCTCCGCAACACCATCAAATATTTACATAATCTATCGCCTTACATATATTTACTTTACGTTATATATTTCGCTCGCAAATCTTTTGCGCGGGATGGAATCAAAATAAATATCGGTGTACGGTTTTTTTTTTGCGGAATATGTTTGCTAAAGTTATAAGAAAATATTTTGACTATACTTATATTTATTCAAATTCTGATTGTCTGTTATTTTTTCTGGGGTGATATTGCACAACTTCAGGACGAGTTTGAGTTTCGTAACTATAATGAGGCAGCGGAGGCCTACTTGACCTGTCTCAGCCGAACTAAATAAATAAAAAAATATCTAATTTTAATGCAGGTACAGTATTTATCGGCAAAATCTTCACTGTTACACGTTTCGTATCCGACAGTGATTTATTATTTGGCATGCAACTCCGATTGCTTCGAGATGTGTTTTATACACAATTCACAATCAGTGACGACTCGAGGGATAGCAGAGGTGGTAATACAGATCTCTGCAACCGACCATATTTATCTGCTACCTCAGCCATACCATGAGTCACCCCGCGAGCTGTTACTGCTAACAATTGTAAACATGCCCTCCTCTAGTTGGAAGTTTGAATTCTAAAAAGGGGCTTAGCGATATATTGCAGCCCACGAGAGAACGTTTGATTCTAACTTCCAGTTAGTTTCGCTACATTCAGCATTGTACCAGAGAAAGATTACCCAGAGTAGAAGAGCTTTTACATATATCGATTCGATTAAGTAGAAAGTAAAAAAAGAGAAATAATGCATTAGTTCTAAAAAATAGTTCAAACCTTTTTAGATAGTATTATTTAGATTATTTATTTTAGTACAGCTTAAAGCAGTATTTTTCAAGACTATAACGCAATATAATCAATAAAAAAATTAATGTGATCAACATGTTACTTTCTCTTGTAATATGTCTGAAACTGACCTGAAAATGTTTTGCTAAAATGAGAAGGTCTTAATTTTCTTTAAGTACATTTATCCGATGCATCTGCCACTTAAAAATGTTTGGAAATGTTTATTTTTAAATGCTGTCTTGTAATATGGCCAAAAATGACCTGGAACATTTTTGGTAAAATAAAACTGAAGAAGGTCTGATTTTTTTTTACGTGCATTTTTCCGATGCATCTGCCATTTAGAAGTTTTTAATTTTTTTAAGGAGGACCTAGAAATGTTTTGGTAAAAAAAACTGAAGGTCTGAATTTTTTACGTACATTTTTCCGATGCATCTGCCGTTTAGAAATCTTTCATTTTTTTTAAGTGCTTTCTTGTATCGCTAAAACTGACCTGAAAAATTGTTAGTAAAATAAAACTGAAGAATCTGAATTTTTTAAGGGCATTTTCTGATGAATTTGCCATTTAGAAATGTTTGAAAATTATGTTTTCTAAGTGCTATCTTGTAGTATGGCTAAAACTGACTGAATTTTTTTAGTAAAAAGAAATAAAAAGGTGTGAATTTTTTAAGTGCATTTTCCCTATGCATCTGCCGTTAAGAAATTTTTGAATTTTTTTTTCTTATATAGCTAAAACTGACCCGGAAAATTTTTAGAAAAAAAAAAGCTGAAGGTCTGATTCTTTTAAGTGAATTTTTCCTATGGATCTCTTATTTAGAAATTTTTGATTTTTTTTAAGTGCTATCTTCCGACATCGGATTTTTCATTTGCAACCCCGAAAACCTCCGAGTAAAAAGAATTTTTTATTTGCAACCCCGAAAACCTCCGAGTAAAAAGAATTTTTTATTTGCAACCCCGAAAACCTCCGAGTAAAAAGATTTGTTGCATTTCCTCGAATGTTTGTGATAAAGCATTACTTACAGTTTAATGCATTTTCATGCCTCATTTTTATGCATCTGTCATTTAGAAATTTTTGAAAATATTTTTTTAGTGCTATCTTGTCTGGCTAAAACTGACCTGGAAAATTTTTTGTAAAAAAAAACTGAAGAAAGTCTAATTTCTTTTAAGTGCATTTCTCTGATGTATCTGCCATTTAGAAAATGTTTGAAAATATATTTTTTAAGTGCTGTCTTGTAATATGGCAAAAATTCACCTGGAAAATTTTTAGTAAAAAAGAAACTGAAGAAGGTCTGATTTTTTTAAGTGCATTTTTCCGATGCATCTGCCATTTAGAAATTTTTGAAAATTATTTTTTTTTAATTTTCTATCTTGTAGTATAGTTAAAACTGACCTGGAAAATTTTTGATAAAATAAAACTGAAGAAGGTCTGAATTTTTTAAGTGCGTTTTTCCGATGCGTCTGCCTTTTAGAAATTTTTGATTTTTTTAAAGTGCTATCTAGAATGGCTAAAACTGACCTGGATTTTTTTTGGTAAAATAAAACTGAAGGTCTGAATTTTAGATTTAAGATTTAGAAATTTTTGAAAATTATTTTTTTAAGTACTATCTTGTAACATGGCTAAAACTGACCTGGAAAATTTTTAGTAAAGAAAATTAAAAAGGTCTAATTTTTTTAAGCGCATTCTTTCGATACATCTGCCATTTAGAAATTTTTGAAAATATTTTTTTTAAGTGCTATCTTCTTGTAATTTGGCTACAACTGACCTGGACATTTTTTGGTAAAATAAAAGTGAAGGTCTGAATTTTAGATTATAGATTTAGAAATATTTGAAAATTATTATTTTTTAAGTGCCATCTTGTTGTATGGCTAAAATTGACCTGCACAATTTTTAGTAAAAAAGAAATAAAAAGGTCCGAAATTTTTTAAGTGCATTTTTCCGATGCATCTGCGTTTAGAAAATTTTTGAAAATTATTTATAAATGCTCTTATAGTATGGCTAAAACTGACCTGGAAAATGTTTAGTAAAAAAAAACTGAAGAAGGAATGAATTTTTGCAAGTGCATTTTTCCTATGCATTGCCATTTAGAAATTTTTGAAAATAATTTTTTTAAGTGCTATCTTCTTGTAATTTGGCTAAAACTGACCTGAAATTTTTTTGATAAAATACAACTGAAGACGGTCTGAATTTTCTTCAAGCGCATTTTTCCGATGCACCTGCCAAATTTTTAAAATTATTTTTATAGGATGGCATCTGCCGGTTAGAAAATTTTTGAAAATTATTTTTTTAAATGCTCTTATAGTATGGCTAAAACTGACCTGGAAAATGTTTAGTAAAAAAAAAACTGAAGAAGGTCTGAATTTTTGTAAGCGCATTTTCCCTATACATTGCCATTTAGAAATTTTTGAAAATAATATTTTTAAGTGCTATCTTGCAATATGGCTAAAAATGACCTGGAAAATTTTTATTCAAAAAAAATTAATGAGGTCTGAATTTTTTAAGCTCATTTTTTCGATGCATCTGCCATTCAGAAATTTTTGAAAATATTTTTAAGTGCTATCTTGTAACATGGCTAATACTGACCTGGATTTTTTTTGGTAAAATAAAATATTTTTAAGTGCTATCTTGTAATATGGCAAAAATTTACCTGGAAAATTTTTTGTAAAAAAGAAACTGAAGAAGGCCTGAATTTAAGCGCATTTTTCCGATGCATCTGCCATTCAGAAATTTTTGAAAATTATTATTTTTTTTTAATTTTCTATCTTGTAGTATAGTTAAAACTGACCTGGAAAATTTTTGATAAAATAAAACTGAAGAAGGTCTGAATTTTTTAAGTGCGTTTTTCCGATGCATCTGCCTTTCAGAAATTTTTGATTTTTTTTAAGTGCTATCTAGTATGCCTAAAACTGACCTGGAATTTTTTTGGTAAAATAAAACTGAAGGTCTGAATTTTAGATTTAAGATTTAGAAATTTTTGAAAATTATTTTTTTAAATACTATCTTGTAACATGGCTAAAACTGACCTGGAACATTTTTGGTAAAGTAAAACTGAAGAAGATCTGTTTTCTAAGTGCAATTTTCCGATGCATTTGCCATTTAAACATTTTTGAAAATTATTATTTTGAAGCGCTAAAAACTGACCTGGAAATTTTTTGATAAAATAGAATTGAAGACGGTCTGAATTTTCTTCAAGCGCATTTTTCCGATGCATCTGCCAAATTTTTAAAATTATTTTCATTTAAACATTTTTGAAAATTATTATTTTGAAGCGCTAAAAACTGACCTGGAAATTTTTTGATAAAATAGAATTGAAGACGGTCTGAATTTTCTTCAAGCGCATTTTTCCGATGCATCTGCCAAATTTTTAAAATTATTTTTGTACGATGGCTAAAACTGAATAGATTTGTGATTTTTATTTTTTATTTTAAATGTGTAATTTCGTTTGATTGCTGCTACGTGTTAATATTAATCAAGCGAGCGTCTATTTTCACAAAATTTTCTTTTTTATATTGGAACCAAACTAGGGACGGCAGAATAAAGATTCTAAAAAAAATTCCAATTTTTTTCATTTATGTATGTTACATAATCTTACGCTTATTTTAAAATATTTGCACTGTATTTTTCAATGGGTTCTTCCCTTAAGGGGGACGTATGGTTTTTTTGGGTGAAAATTGACCATTTTTCATAATTTTTTTTATAGACATCTATTTTATTTTGAGATATCAGATTTTGGGCATTTGAAAAGATGTATTTATGATGATGATGGTTTGTGGAGGGCGACCAAATGGTCGCAGTATTTAGACCATTCGTTGGTCCTTTGTGCCACAAAAAAAAGATGTATTGAGGGGATCCAAAATTAAAAAAAAAATTATATTATTCATTTCAATTCCACCAGAGGGCGTCGAAGTCGTCTCCTGAAAAACCGTGTATTTGTGCGGTGGACCAGTTCTCCAAATTGAGCCTAAAATATTTTGTTTTACTTTAGAAGAGAGTTTTTCACAGACATTTTTTCGCATACTGATATTTTTTTTTCTACTGGCCTTGACAACTTGGTTGTAGAGTACAGACAGGATATATATGTCTACTTTACAATGCCGTTTGATTTTTTGTTTCAGCAATATTGGTGCAAATATATCCTGTCCACCGCACAATACACGGTTATACAGACTTTGACGCCCTCTGGTGCAGTTGAAATGAATAATCTAATTTTATAAAAAAATGTTTTTAATGCATCGCAATACATCTTTTCAAATGCACAAAATCTCATATCTCTGTTACAGTTACGTTCGCTTCGTCCGTAAACATCACTTACCGGACTAGTGACTTAAATAACTACTTTAATACACCTTTGTATATTTTAAAATTAAAATCGTTTACGCGGCGACTACATCAACATATTATAATTAGAAATTCGATTATGTTGGTCGATGTAATTGCAATATAAAGAGCGGTAATAATTAGAAAGTAACGACTAGACAAATTTCCATCAAGGGGGTGCGAATTATCCGAGCAAATAATCCCTCGTCTAGAGCCGAACGGGATCCAGCTGAGTTTTAATTAAAACCGTTCCGGGCAAATATTTATCATTGTGTTCTAGTAAAACAACGATCAGGGCACCGAAACTGCACAATGTTTAACATTTAAAATTGAATCGAGTCCTCGCTGCACGTGCAAAATGAAAATCATACAGTCGAGCAGTGAATAAATAATAAATAAGCTTGAATGATTTATTAGTGTCAGAAATAGTCGAGTTTCTAACTAATGCATGGTGATGTATAAAATGGGCGGAGAATTAAATAATTTAAAGGTAGATGTGAACAGGATCGAATCTAGAGTGTATAGCAAACGTACAATCAATTACTATACTTTGATCAATGGAACTCATAGATAAACGTTTTCATGCGTTTACTCTATCGTAAGTTAAATCATGTGTGTACGTATGTCGTTAAAGGCGAGAAAACTCAGTCTTCGGTAGTGACGCACACGCAAAGATCCATTAATCAAACTATAATACCAAAAGACTAACAACGATGAAGAGAACGTTGAATGTTTGCGCGAGAATTTTAGACAACCGCACATGCATACATAATTAATTTCGTTAATTTCTTTCATTATTATTTGAAGCTGTTCAGGAAGATGTAAAGTCTGCAAAAAATAATGTTGAATTTCGCAAAAGAAAAACAGGCATACAATACAAAATATTGAATTATCACTCTCATTAGCGTTATGCGATATTTTTTTGTACTGTTTTTGTGTGTTATTATGATTCGTCAGATTTTGGGTTGAAATTTTGTTCGCGTAAATATGTACGTAATAAAAGTCGCTGCTTCAAATTACGTAAATACGTTTAGAAACAGTATCTGTTTTTCTTTGAAATAACGACGAATAATTTCAATATTTAAATATTTGACTTAAAAAAAAAACATCGATGTACAACGCACGGTCTGCCGAACGATCATGCATTACCGTATTTTTACATAATGATAATTTCGGGTGGCCGTGGGGGGTGGATGGATATTTTCCGCCCCCGCCCAGTAATGAATTCCTTTGCGTAATCATGTAAATGATCTGGACGAGGGCGCACACACGCTCCTCTGATTCGTTTTAAGTCGACTGAGAGGCGGCGGCGACAATTTCCCCGTTTATTCATTGAATTATTCATGTCTGGAAAAATTTTCATAAATAATCCCTTCAATCGGGAAAAAAATTGATTACAATTTTGTTTACGGCGGTTTATTCCACCTGCCTGGAAATCTCCCTCGGGAGTTGCTTAATGCATTTTAAATACGAATAAATTTGTAATCATTATTAGCAAACCTTATTGGGATATTTAAATATTGCAGAAAGCATTTAATATTCAATTTATTTAAATACAGTTGATTTATTTCTTTCCTTTGCTTCTGCAACCAATCTTCTGCTTAATATGAATTATCGCTTGAGGGAAGCAGATAGATTAGCTGAAATTCAGGTGCTTTATTTTTCTGACAAACAATCTACACAATATATTTATCGCTTAAGGAAAGCGATAACAGCAGATGCAGCGTCAAAAACGTTTTGTATATCATCAAACATTTCAGCTGATTTTTGGTCTTCGAGGTGTTTTGCTTGTAGTTAACATATAAAAAGGAAGCAGTTTTTTTAAATCCATAATTGTGACTATTAGCGTTGAATGCTTGGTCATCTGCTACTGCAGGAAGCTTAGTTAATTTAGCAATAAAAGATGTTTATTTAATAATTTTTTTACTTTTCCAAATCGGAAAAGACATCATTCGTTTCAAAATTAAGTTTGAGTAAAATTTCTTGAATATTCTTAAATCCTAGATATTTGTGGAGTATTTTAATTTTATTGAATTTTTTTAGACTGAAGTTTAATATTATTTTCAATTTTTTAAAGTTTACCATGAGATTTTTTTGCTTTCACAAATTGAATAAGACATAATTCGTTTTAAAATTAAGTTTGAGTAAAATTTCTTGGAAATTCTTAAATCCTAGATATTTGTGGAGTATTTCAATTTTATTGAATTTTTTTAGAGTGAAGTTTATTATTTTTTTCAATTTTTTAAAGTTTATCATGACATTTGTTTGCTTTCCCATATTGAAAAATTCATAATTCGTTTCAAAATTAAGTTTGAGTAAATTTTTTTGAATATTCTTAAATCCTAGATATTTGTGGAGTATTTTAATTTTATTGGATTTTTTTAGAGTGAAGTTTAATATTTTTTTCAAATTTTAAAATTTATCATGAGATTTTTTTGCTTTCCCAAATTGAAAAAGACATAATTCGTTTTAAAATTAAGTTTGAGTAAAATTTCTTGAATATTCTTAAATCCTAGATATTTGTAGAGTATTTTAATTTTATTGAACTTTTTTAGAGTGAGGTTTAATATTTTTTCAATTTTTTAAAGTATCATAAGATTTTTTTGCTTTCCCAAATTTAAAAAGACATAATTCGTTTCAAAATTAAGTTTGAGTAAAATTTCTTGAATATTCTTAAATCCTAGATGTTTGTGGAGTATTTTAATTTTATTGAATTTTTTTAGAGTAAAGTTTAATATTTTTTTAAATTTTTTAAAGTTTATCATGAGATTTTTTTGCTTTCCCAAATTGAAAAAGACATAATTCGTTTCAAAATTAAGTTTGAGTAAAATTTCTTGAATATTCTTAAATCCTAAATGTTTGTGGAGTATTTTAACTTTATTGGATTTTTTTAGAGTGAAGTTTAATATTTTTTCAAATTTTTAAAGTCCATCATGTGAAATTTTACTTTCCCAAATTGGAAAAGACAATTCGTTTCAAAATTAAGTTTGAGTAAAATTTCTTCAATATTCTTAAATCCTAGACATTTGTGAAGTATTTTAATTTTATTGAATTTTTTTAGAGTGAAGTTTAATATTTTTTTCAATTTTTTAAAGTTTATCATGAGTTTTTTTGCTTTCCCAAATTGAAAAAGACATAATTCGTTTCAAAATTAGGTTTGAGTAAAATTTCTTGAATATTCTTAAATCCTAGATATTTGTGGAGTATTTAAATTTTATTAATTTTTTTTAGAGTGAAGTTTAATATTTTTTTCATTTTTTTAAAGTGTATCATGAGATTTTTTTGCTTTCCCGAATTGAAAAAGACATAATTCGTTTCAAAATTAAGTTTGAGTAAAATTTCTGAAATATTCTTTAATCCTAGATATTTGTAGAGTATTTCAATTTTATTGAATTTTTTTAGAGTTAAGTTTCATATTTTTTTTATTTTTTAAAGTTTATCATGAGATTTTTTTGCTTTCCCAAATTGAAAAAGACATAATTCGTTTCTAAATTATGTTCGAGTAAAATTTTTGAATATTCTTAAATCCTAGATATTTGTGGTGTATTTTAATTTTATTGATTTTTTTTATTAGAGTGAAGTTTAATATTTTTTTCATTTTTTTTAAATTTATCATGAGATTTTTTACTTTCCCAAATTGAGACAGACATAATTCGTTTCAAAATTAAGTTTGTGTAAAATTTCTTGAATATTCTTAAATCCTAGATATTTGTGGAGTTTTATTTTATTGAATTTTTTTAGAGTGATGATTAATATTTTTTTTCAATTTTTTAAAGTTTATCATGAGATTTCTTTGCTTTCCCAAATTAAAAAAGACATAATTCATTTCAAAATTAAGTTCGAGTAAAATTTCTTGAATATTCTTAAATCCTAGATATTTGTGAAGTATTTTAATTTTATTAATTTTTTTAGAGTAAAGTTTAATATTTTTTTCAATTTTTTAAAGTTTATCATGAGATTTTTTTGCTTTCCCAAATTGAAAAAGACATAATTCGTTTCAAAATTAAGTTTGAGTCAAATTTTTTGAATATTCTTAAATCCCAGATATTTGTAGAGTATTCTAATTTTATTGAATTTTTTAAGAGTGAAGTTTAATATCTTTTTTCAATTTTCTAAAGTTTATCATGAGATTTTTTTGCTTTCCCAAATTGAAAAAGACATAATTCCTTTCAAAATTAAGTTGGAGTAAAATTTCTTGAATATTCTTAAATCCTAGATATTTGTGGAGTATTTTAATTGTATTGAATTTTTTTAGAGTGAAGTTTAATATTTTTTTCAAATTTTTAAAGTTTATCATGAGATTTTTTTGCTTTCCCAAATTGAAAAAGACATAATTCGTTTTAAAGTTAAGTTGGAGTAAAATTTCTTGAATATTCTTAAATCCTAGGTATTTGTGGTGTATTTTAATTTTATTGAATTTTTTTAGAGTGAAGTTTAATATTTTTTTCAAATTTTTAAAGTCTATCATGTGAAATTTTACTTTCCCAAATTGAAAAAGACATAATTCGTTTCAAAATTAAGTTTGAGTAAAATTTCTTGAATATTCTTAAATCCTAGATATTTGTGGAGTATTTTTATTTTATTGATTTTTTTCAGAGTGAAGTTTGATATTTCTTTCAATTTTTTAAAGTTTATCGTGCGATTTGTTTGCTTTCCCAAATTGAAAAAGACATAGTTCGTTTCAAAACTAATTTTGAGTAAAATTTCTTGAATATTCTTAAATCCTAGATATTTGTGGAGTATCTTAATTTTATTCAAATTTTTTAGAGTGAAGTTTAATATATTTTTCAATTTTTCAAAGTTTATGATGAGATTTATTTGCTTTCCCAAATTGAAAAAGATATAATTCGTTTCAAAATTAGGTTGGAGTAAAATTTCTTGAATATTCTTAAATCCTAGATATTTGTGGAGTATTTTAATTTTATTGAATTTTTTTAGAGTGAAGTTTAATATTTTTTTCAATTTTTTAAACTTCGTCATGAGATTTTTTTGCTTTCCCAAATTGAAAAAAACATCATTCGTTTCAAAATCAAGTTTGAGTAAAATTTCTTGAATATTCTTAAATCCTAGATATTTGTGAAATATTTTAATTTTATTGAATTTTTTTAGAGTGAAGTTTAATATTTTTTTCAATTTTTTAAAGTTTATCATAAGATTTTTTTGCTTTCCCAAATTGAAAAAGACATAATTCGTTTCAAAATTAAGTTTGAGTAAATTTTTTTTTATATTCTTAAATCCTAGGTATTTGTGGAGTATTTTAATTTTATTGAATTTTTTTAGAGTGAAGTTTAATATTTTTCAATTTTTTAAAGTTTATCATGAGTTTTTTTGCTTTCCCAAATTGGAAAAGACATAATTCGTTTCAAAATTAAGTTAGAGTAAAATTTCTTGAATATTCTTAAATCCTAGATATTTGTGGAGTATTTTAATTTTATTCAAATTTTTTAGAGTGAAGTTTAATATATTTTTCAAAGTTTATGATGAGATTTATTTTCTTTCCCAAATTGAAAAAGATATAATTCGTTTCAAAATTAAGTTTGAGTAAAATTTCTTGAATATTCTTAAATCCTAGATATTTGTGAAGTATTTTAATTTTATTAATTTTTTTAGAGTAAAGTTTAATATTTTTTTCAATTTTTTAAAGTTTATCATGAGATTTTTTTGCTTTCCCAAATTGAAAAAGACATAATTCGTTTCAAAATTAAGTTTGAGTCAAATTTTTTGAATATTCTTAAATCCCAGATATTTGTAGAGTATTCTAATTTTATTGAATTTTTTAAGAGTGAAGTTTAATATCTTTTTTCAATTTTCTAAAGTTTATCATGAGATTTTTTTGCTTTCCCAAATTGAAAAAGACATAATTCCTTTCAAAATTAAGTTGGAGTAAAATTTCTTGAATATTCTTAAATCCTAGATATTTGTGGAGTATTTTAATTGTATTGAATTTTTTTAGAGTAAAGTTTAATATTTTTTTCAAATTTTTAAAGTTTATCATGAGATTTTTTTGCTTTCCCAAATTGAAAAAGACATAATTCGTTTTAAAGTTAAGTTGGAGTAAAATTTCTTGAATATTCTTAAATCCTAGGTATTTGTGGTGTATTTTAATTTTATTGAATTTTTTTAGAGTGAAGTTTAATATTTTTTTCAAATTTTTAAAGTCTATCATGTGAAATTTTACTTTCCCAAATTGAAAAAGACATAATTCGTTTCAAAATTAAGTTTGAGTAAAATTTCTTGAATATTCTTAAATCCTAGATATTTGTGGAGTATTTTTATTTTATTGATTTTTTTCAGAGTGAAGTTTGATATTTCTTTCAATTTTTTAAAGTTTATCGTGCGATTTGTTTGCTTTCCCAAATTGAAAAAGACATAGTTCGTTTCAAAACTAATTTTGAGTAAAATTTCTTGAATATTCTTAAATCCTAGATATTTGTGGAGTATCTTAATTTTATTCAAATTTTTTAGAGTGAAGTTTAATATATTTTTCAATTTTTCAAAGTTTATGATGAGATTTATTTGCTTTCCCAAATTGAAAAAGATATAATTCGTTTCAAAATTAGGTTGGAGTAAAATTTCTTGAATATTCTTAAATCCTAGATATTTGTGGAGTATTTTAATTTTATTGAATTTTTTTAGAGTGAAGTTTAATATTTTTTTCAATTTTTTAAACTTCGTCATGAGATTTTTTTGCTTTCCCAAATTGAAAAAAACATCATTCGTTTCAAAATCAAGTTTGAGTAAAATTTCTTGAATATTCTTAAATCCTAGATATTTGTGAAATATTTTAATTTTATTGAATTTTTTTAGAGTGAAGTTTAATATTTTTTTCAATTTTTTAAAGTTTATCATAAGATTTTTTTGCTTTCCCAAATTGAAAAAGACATAATTCGTTTCAAAATTAAGTTTGAGTAAATTTTTTTTTATATTCTTAAATCCTAGGTATTTGTGGAGTATTTTAATTTTATTGAATTTTTTTAGAGTGAAGTTTAATATTTTTCAATTTTTTAAAGTTTATCATGAGTTTTTTTGCTTTCCCAAATTGGAAAAGACATAATTCGTTTCAAAATTAAGTTAGAGTAAAATTTCTTGAATATTCTTAAATCCTAGATATTTGTGGAGTATTTTAATTTTATTCAAATTTTTTAGAGTGAAGTTTAATATATTTTTCAAAGTTTATGATGAGATTTATTTTCTTTCCCAAATTGAAAAAGATATAATTCGTTTCAAAATTAAGTTTGAGTAAAATTTCTTGAATATTCTTAAACCCTAGATATTTGTGGAGTATTTTAATTTTATTGAATTTTTTTTAGAGTGAAGTTTAATATTTTTCAATTTTTTAAAGTTTATCATGAGTTTTTTTGCTTTCCCAAATTGAAAAAGACATAATTTGTTTCAAAATTTATTTAGAATACATTAAGTCTTAGTAAGACTACAAACAAATAACTTATTGAAACAACTACTTCCAGTTACGAACAGGCTGAAAACTCATATATTCAGGCTATTTTTTTGTCATTGTTACTTTTAATTGTAAGTAAATTTGTACGACATTTGGCTTTTTCACAAATGATTTATTTAAATACGGAATCATTCCAATTATCCAGACTTACAATCCGTTATGTTTGTAACTTTTTTTTTTATACATATTTTTATTTGAAAAACCTGAATACAATTTTAATGGTTTGCAAACTATGATTTATTTATTTGGCGAGCAAGTGAGCCGTCCGTCATATTCAGAAGTTATTTGCTCATCCATCAATTGCGCGGATCAAGGGCTTATCGGATTATGTCTTCGTCAACGTCGCCGCCGATTTCCCAACGAAGGGCCCGAACCGCAGGTCACGCCACAACGTGCACTGTTTTAACGGGGAATCCCCGCGGGGGCTGCAAATCCAATTAAATTCAATCTTTAAACGAATCTCCAGCAACCGCACAAAAATATTTCGCAAAAAAGAAAAACATTAATTCTCGAATAAAACTGTCGATGGAATAAAATAACCAGGAGAAAATATTTCTCATCTATTCAAACATTCGACTTTTCTAATCGACTTCAAATACATTCAGAATTGTAATTCTGTAAAATCTACAAGCACTCCTTCCCCAGATTTAAGGATAATCTCACGTAAACATAGAGTAAGTTTGAAAAAATTCTGTACAAACTAATTGGTTAAAATTTTAACATTTTGCCGTTAAAATTAAAAAAAAACGACGCATTTGGAGGTGGCTTTAATTTTAAAATAAAAAAATAAATTTTGAGAGATTCGAAAAAAAAAACAAAATAACCAATTTTGTATTTTATTTTTTACGGCTTTATTACTGATTATTATGAAAAATCAAGAGCACTATCTTAAGACATATTTGAAGCTCTTCGCGACGTCCCATCCGGATCTAGCTCAAAATGAGGCACAAGATACAAAGATTAACTATTTAAAATTTCGGCTCTAACGTCTTAATAGTAAAAAAATAGATTGAAAAACATGGAATTTTATATAGAGAAATTGTGTTCATATTAATTAAATGCAAAATGAAGTGAATTAAATTACCATACATTAAAATAATACTTTGTAACTACGTATTTTTATAATTCCGTTTAAGGCGAGTTTTAAAATTAAATCTCCTGAGTACACAATTTCGTTACAACCAACGTTAGCGTTTAAGGCTTAAAAGATTACCTTTATGCAGAACGCAAATTGAAACCCCCTGTTTATTCCACGTGTATATCATGAAATCTAAAGCCCTAAAGTATGATGGATGACAAGTTAATAAAACCGCAACCGTTATTCATTCATTAATTTTATCACGAACACGGATAATCACATTTCATTTTGGAATTGAAACGAAACACGCCCCAAATTTCCGTTTCCTGCGACAACACGTCCTGACGCAAATGTCTCTTTCTATTTTCAGGTGAGTGCGGCGGCCGTCTCCTCGTCTCTTTCTTAAGCAGGGGGGTAAGTGCTAATCGCTCACATGTGCATCCATGCTGCATAAATATAAAACGAAATTTATCGCTACTGCATGAGTTTAAATGGGTGGTTTTTTGTAGTTGTTTAAAAAAAATCTTGATGTGTTTTAGGTGGGCTCTAATATTGTTTATCTATAAATAGTACCTACAACCTAGTTTCTAGATGTGTACAAAATTTTGATTCAAATTTATGCTGAATTGAACATAAATTCGAATCAATTTCTTGGGAATTTTCCACAGCAATTTACATTTGTGCTTGTTGCTTACCGATTTCATGATTAGATGCGATTGTTTTGTTGAAAAATGTATTTTTACCCTCAATTCGGATGTCTACTATAAAGTTATCAACATTTTTGTTTTCTACTGACGAAAATCGAATTTGCGCAATTCAATTCAAATTTGAACTTTATTTTCGAAAGTTTACAAGAGAAAAAGCACTAACATTAATTTAAAAAAAATAACTCACGGAAAAATTATCTGTCAATATTCTAAAATATTTGAGGAACTCTTATCATATCAGACCTTTTTTCGAATTTCTTTAAGTGCCAACACAAATATTGACTAAGTTTTAAAAATCAAGATTAATTTTAAAGGTAAATGTATTATGATTGCATCAGAGTTTCTTTATGGAATTCAATCATATGATTTATTTTTAGTGTTTTCTTGTTTAAAAATTGGCTTTTAAAAATTGAAAAAAGTGATACATGTTTAAAAATTAAAGTTAGTTATAAAGGAAGATACATTTGTTATTTATCCACGTTACAGTTTTCTTTCTTAACGCATCTTTTGCATATTTCTACACCCTGTAAGTTTAAGTTTTTTTTTTTATATAAGGTGTTTCAGACCACCCGTTCGCCCCAAATATCTCCTGAAAAACGAATCGGATTGAGGTAAAAAAAATATGTCCAAAAATGTTTTTTGAGCCCTATCATGCAGTGTGAAATGTAAACCGCTCCCCTCCCAGATCCAGGGGGGGGGTAACTTTGAAATCTTAAGTGGGAAACCCAATTAATTTTTTATTCCAGATTTGGATTCTATGCTAAAAAATATTAGGTTTTTATCCGAAAAAAAAATTTCGATGAGCGACAAATGGCGCTATATTCGGCAAAAACCTTTATTCAATTATATTTATTTCTCGCATCAAATGATAGATTACGACATTTTTTACGTAGTCATCTCTTAAATAAGGCGTTGATTGAAGTCATTCATAATTTTATGTCAGAAATAATCAAAAAAAAAAAAAATTCTTTGTAAAAAAAAATCGTAGAAACGAATAAAAATCAATTTGATTATCAAATTCCATTCTATTCTTTTTTATTGTGGTAAAGTATGCATGTTTGTAAAGTCAAACAGGATTTTTTTAATTTAAAAAAAAAATAAATAAATTAAAAATTTTTTTTTTGCTAATCGAAAAAATAGTTTCGAATAAAAACCTAATATATTTTAGAGTAGAAGCCAAATCTGCAATAAAAAATAGGGGTGACGGGTAAAGTGACGCATTTTCAAAAATTACAGTAAGTTTTAAAGGGAGTTGTTTTGTGAGTGTATTAAAAACATTGATTTTTTATTCAAGTCTTCGACAACTTTAAATATTAGTTTCCAAAAATTCATAACACGCATTTTCAAAACTCAAAGTTAATTTTAAAGGTAAATATATTATGATTGCATTAAAGGTTTTAAGAAATTCAATCATATCAGTATTTTTTTTTCTATCGTTTCTTTGTTCATATATTCGACAAATTAAAAAAAAACATTTTTAAACATTTATAATTTAAAAAATTGAAGATAATTCAGATGTTCTGTGAATATACTATTTTTTAAATTTTTGATAAATTCTAGCATATCATGTAATATATATATCAAGTGTCGGAAATGATTATTTTTAACTGCTAAAAATGACAATTTTAACTGCCAAAAATGACAATTTTTAACTGCCAAAAATGACAATTTTAACTGCCAAAAAGGCCAATTTTCAACTGCCAAAAATGACAATTTTTAAGTATCGGAAACGACCATTGACAAAAATTACAATTTGTAACTGCCAAAAAGACCAATTTTAAAATGTCGGCAACGACCATTTTTAACTGCCAATAATGACCATTTTTAACTACCAAAAATGATAATATTTAACTGCCAAAAACGACAATTTCAACTGCCAAAAATGCCAATTTTCAACTGCCGAAAAGGCCAATTTTCAAATGTCGGAAACGATCATTTTAAGCTGCCAAAAATGACAATTTTCAATTGTCAAAAAGGCCAATTTTCAACTGCCAAAAGGCCAGTTGTCAAGTGTCGGAAACTACCATTTTTAACTGCCATAAGGACAATTTATAACTGCCAAAAAGGCAAATTTTCAAGTTTCGGCAACGACCATTTTTAACTGCCAAAAGTGACAAATTTTAACCGCCAAAAAAATGACAATTTTCAACTGCCAAAAATGACAATTTTAACTGCCAAAAAGGCGAATTTTCATCTGCCAAAAATGACAATTTTCAAGTATCGGAAACGACCATTGACAAAAATTACAATTGTAACTGCCAAAAAAGCCAATTTTCAAATGTCGGCAACGACCATTTTTAACTGCTAATAATGACAATTTTTAACTACCAAAAATGATAATTTTTAACTGCCAAAAACGACAATTTCAACTGCCAAAAAGGCCAATTTTCAACTGCCAAAAAGGCCAATTTTCAAATGTCGGAAACGATCATTTTAAGCTGCCAAAAATGACAATTTTCAATTGTCAAAAAGGCCAATTTTTAACTGCCATAAGGACAATTTATAACTGCCAAAAAGGTAAATTTTCTAGTTTCGGCAACGACCATTTTTAACTGCCAAAAGTGACAATTTTTAACCGCCAAAAATGACAATTTCCAACTGCCAAAAATGACAATTTTAACTGCCAAAAAGGCCAATTTTCAACTGCCAAAAATGACCATTTTCAAGTATCGGAAACGACCATTGACAAAAATTACAATTTGTAACTGCCAAAAAGGTCAATTTTCAAATGTCGGCAACGACCATTTTTAACTGCCAATAATGACAATTTTTAACTACCAAAAATGATAATTTTTAACTGCCAAAAATGACAATTTCAACTTCCAAAAAGGCCAATTTTCAACTGCCGAAAAGGCCAATTTTCAAATGTCGGAAACTATCATTTTAAGCTGCCAAAAATGACAATTTTCAATTGCCAAAAAGGCCAATTTTCAACTGCCAACAAGGTCAATTTTCAACTGCCAACAAGGTCAATTTTCAACTGCCAAAAAGCCAATTTCCAAGTGTCGGAAACGACCATTTTAAGCTGCCAAAATGACAATTTTCAACTGCCTTTCAACTGCAAAAAAGGCCCATTTTCAACTGCAAAAAAGGCCCATTTTCAAGCGTCGGCAACGATCATTTTTAACTGCCAAAAACGACAATTTAAAACGCAAAAATCAACACATTTTCAAAAATTAACGTTTATTTTAAAGGTACATAAATGTGCTATGACAGCATTGGACTTTTTAACGAATTCAATCATATCGATATTATTTTATTTTTCTATTTTTTCTTTGTTCAAATATTTCGACCAATTTTCAAAAATTCATAACTCACGCAGAAATTGGCAGAGTTAGTTAGTTTTAAAGGTAAATGTTCTGTAAAGATATCAATATTTTTGAGGAATTAATATTTTATCACTATTTATTTTTAAGCCAAAATATTAATTTTCAAAAATTCATAACTCGCGCAAAAATCGACTCAATTTCAAAAATCAAGATTAATTTTAAAGGTAAATGTATTATGATTTCATCAGAGCTTTCAAGGAATTCAATCATATCGGTATGATTTTTTTTTCTCTATTTTTTCCTTGTAAAAATATTTGACTACTTAAAAATTCATTTTTAAAAATTTATAACTCAAAAATCAAAATGTATGTTAAATCTTGTGGGTATATTAAAAACTTCGAGCATTTGAGTATTTATTTTCTCTAAATTTGTTCAATTATTTGACAACTTATAAAAATTAATTTTCAAAAAATCATAACTCGGGGATAAATTGGCGAATTTGCAAAAATTTAAGTTAGTTGTAAAGTAGAACTATGTTTGTGGAGTTCAATCATATTACTATTTATTTGTTTTAGATTTTTTTTGTTCGTCTTTAACAACTAAAAATATTAATTTTCAAAAATTTATAACTAACCCAAAAATTGACTCAGTTTCAAAAATCAAGGTTAATTTTAAAGGTAAATTGCATCGGGTTTTTTTATGGAATTCAATCATAGGGATATGATTTTTTTCTAGTTTTTCCTTGTTTAAATATTCCACCACTTAAAAATTCGTTTTTAAAAATTTATGACTCGTGCAGAAATTGATACATTTTCAAAAATTCAAGTGTATATTAAGGTAATTCCATCATATAAGTATTTATTTTTATTTGTTCAATTGTTCGACAACTTAAAATATTACTTAAAAAATTCATAAGAAATTGGCAAATAAAAAAAAAATAAGTTAGTTTTAAAGGTAGATGTATTGTAAAGATTTTAAAATTTTTCACCATTTATTTTTTTAGATTTTTTTTTTCTTCTACTACCAAAAATATTAGTTTTCAAAAATTCATTCAATTTTTTAGGAATTCAATCATTACTGTATTTATTTTTCTTTGAATTTGTTTATTGTTTTACCTTTGAATATTAGGCAATTCGTACGCAAAACGTAGTACTGAACATTATGTTAAAATAAGAGATAGATTTATTTCGTACTTACGCGGTAAAAATGCTTTTATACAGGGTGAAAATTACCGTACATTTATGTACGGTTTTAATATTTGGACCGTATACCGTACAAGTACGGTAATTACCGTACGTATGGCAACACTGATTCTAGCCCACTGTGCGCCGGTAATATTTCTTATTGATCTTTAAACAATAATTATTATCTAGTGTATTTTTTTTAAACAATGTATATTTTCTTGCAAAAATTGATGCAGAAATAGTATTGTATAACAAGTGTTGCAAGTTGTATGTTAGTGCAGGTTTGTCAAACAAGTTCGAAAAAGCATGAACTGGCAATTTGTACTTGTAACATTTGTTCATGGTATTTTTTGGGCGATCAACCAGTTAGACCTCCTAATTTTACACCCGGCGGTAAATGCTTGATTGCGGTTGACCGCAACAACCCATAACAATTAACACGGATCATAAAGTTTTTGTATTTCGTAAGTAATGAAAGAATTTCGGATGGTCTATGAAACTTTACATAATAACATTGCTAGTCATGTTATGACAACAAATGTATTTTTTCATATAGTCTCAGTAAGACTTAATTTTGCTTGCAGAGTCACGAACAGGTTGAATATTCATATATTCAGGCTGCAATTCGTTGTATTGAATTTATTTAATGCTTTCTGCAAGAAGTAAGGTTGTTTCTAATTTTTTTTTATTTATACATTTACCATAGTACATACATACATTGCATAAAAAAATATAAGGTCACAACGTAACGAATAAAACCGTATACAGTCAAGTCAAGTGTTACAAATTATTTTGAACATATGAAGACAAAATTGTAATTCAATCTCATTAATTATAGAAAACATCTACAAAACAATGTCTTACTATATTCCACCATCCTGCAAAACATCGTGTTTGGGTTTCACGGCCGCGTACACCCCAAAATTTTTGCCCTGTTTCATTGTGTGAGCATGTGGAAATGTTTCTCCGTCTGCGGCGGTGGCGCAGGCACGTTTTATTATCCTGTAAATGTCGGATGAACGGCTCGATGGTTACTAGAAGTGAAAATGTAATGAGAGCGAGCCAACTTTTCTTGTTGGGGTCCCGTCTTGGCCCTTCCCCGCGGGACGACCGAAAATTAAGTGTCGCCGGAAAAAGAGCGCCGCCGCTCAGTGGTGTTTCCGTGAATAATAGGGACGCCGACGTCGGGAATTGGCCACCCTAATTGTTAACTATGGCCCTGACATGATAATATCCCTTCGCGAGTTCTCCGAGGGCACTTAACGCCGGGGGAGGCGTTATTTGCGGTCGACTTTACTACGTGCTTCAATGTCTGGTTAGTTTCAGTTCGAACAGCTAGTGAGGCATCGTTATTATTTCTGCTGCAAGTGCTAACTCTTATTTTAGAGGTTGCAGTCTGCTCATCTGCTTTAAGTTTCACGAGTGTTCGTCGTCAGGTTAAAACCTCGAATATTTAACTCCTCCTGTTTACTTTTGTTTATGTTTATGCGATTTAGGATAGGTTAACTTAGCTAGTGCTGAGACATTCAAAACATTCAAAAATGTTGGTTGCAAAAATTTGCAACAAATCAATATTACAGAATCAAAATTCTGAGTCAATTTGAAAAGTTGCAAGTAGATAGCAATTGTTTCACTATTTTTTTAAGTTGCCAAAAGATTTAAACAACTTTTTTCAAACGAACTCCATGTTTACGTGTAATTATCCCTAAATCTGGGGCAAGGAAAGTTTGTAGATTATACAGAATTACAATTCTGAAAATATTTTAAGTCTACTTTCAAAGTTTTAAGTCGATAGCAATTGTTTCAATATATTTTTAAGTTGACAAAAGATTTAAACAACTTTCTTCAAACTTATTCTATGTTCACATGTGATTATTTCTAAATCTGGGGAAGGGGTGTTTGTAGATTTTACATAATCACAATTTTGAATGTATTTTAGGTCGATTTGGAAAGTTTTAAGTCGATAGCAATTGTTTCAGTATTTTTTCAAGTTGCCAAAAGATTTAAACATTTTTTTTTAAACTTACTCTATGTTCACGAGCGATTATCGCTAAATCTATGGAACGGGTTTGTAGAGTTTACAGAATCACAGTTCTGAAAGTATTTTAGGTCGATTTGGAAAGTTTTAAGTCGATAGCAATTGTTTCAGTATTTTTTCAAGTTGCCAAAAGATTTAAACAACTTTTTTTTTAACTTACTCGATATTCACGAGCGATTATCGCTAAATCTATGGAACGGGTTTGTAGAGTTTACAGAATCCCAATTCTGAAAGTATTTTAGGTCGATTTGGAAAGTTTTAAGTCGATAGTAATTGTTTCAGTATTTTTTCAAGTTGCCAAAAGATTTAAACATTTTTTTAAACTTACTCTATGTTCACGAGCGATTATCGCTAAATCTATGGAACGGGTTTGTAGAGTTTACAGAATCACAGTTCTGAAAGTATTTTAGGTCGATTTGGAAAGTTTTAAGTCGATAGCAATTGTTTCAGTATTTTTTCAAGTTGCCAAAAGATTTAAACAACTTTTTTTTTAACTTACTCTATATTCACGAGCGATTATCGCTAAATCTATGGAACGGGTTTGTAGAGTTTACAGAATCCCAATTCTGAAAGTATTTTAGGTCGATTTGGAAAGTTTTAAGTCGATAGTAATTGTTTCAGTATTTTTTCAAGTTGCCAAAAGATTTAAACATTTTTTTTAAACTTACTCTATGTTCACGAGCGATTATCGCTAAATCTATGGAACGGGTTTGTAGAGTTTACAGAATCACAGTTCTAAAAGTATTTTAGGTCGATTTGGAAAGTTTTAAGTCCATTGCAATTGTTTCAGTATTTCTTCAAGTTGCCAAAAGATTTAAACAACTTTTTTAAACTCACTCTATGTTCACATGCGATTATCTCCAAATTTGGGCAAGAGGTGTTTGTAGATTTTACAGAATTACAATCGTGAATGTATTTTAAGTCGATTTGGAAAATTAAAATTAAGTCGATAGCAGTGCTGTTAAAAAAATTTTAACGCCGCCCTTGAAATTAACAGAGGTGTTATAAATTATAGAATAGACCTGGTTATTAGTTAAATTGAAATTAACACTCAATAGATTACAAATTTTGTATATAAATTAAAAAAAATACTCCCCAGATCACGAATGATAAAAGAAATAACCATAAGTGGAGGTGTGCTGCGATATTTATTTCATTGCGACATTTTGATCTATAAAATAAATAAAAAAACAATCGAGAAACGATCCAAATGGAAAATACGGGAATGTTAACGAAATCTGGACGCACATAAATCTGAATGATAGAGGAACACGGGCCCGAATTTATTCGCAATCATTTGTCATCCTCGAGATGTCCGCGTTGTTCCTGCGCGCGATGATAAATCGTAATAAAATTCAAAGGGAGCGAATTGGATAATTAAATATGGAGAATCTCTTCGGGATATTGGACGAAACTATTCTTAACGCGTCTTCAACAATTTCAAAAAATGGTGATGTGGCCATCATGTTACTTTCTCCGACTTTATATTTACGTTTTCATGGGTTTATTTTCAATTGAAATCATATTTTAAATGTACACCGAGTATTGGGTAAACTCGGATGAAACACGTTTAAAACGTCAAAATCATGAAAGATGGAAAAATTATACTTCAAATTCAAAAACTAGGTTTACTCGAAAACTAACGAGATTTCAGAAAAAAACTTATTCTTTAGAAGTTGTTTATTTTGGCATTCTCTACAATTATTATTTACATTGAATTGCTGTAACTATTATCGTTTCATAATTATAAACCAAAAATTAAAAAAAAAAATGTTTTTCTCGAATAGCAATGATTTTATGAAAAATATTTTCAAGCAAAAGCTTTTCATTTTTTTGTTGTCTTCGATGTTTGTTTAAATATTTTTGTGATATTTTTTATATTAAGGAAAATATTGGCAAAAAACAAAAAACAGTTAAGGTAAACACCCACTTCCGGTGTACGAAATTTTACCAAAAGCTTTTCAGTTCTTCGGATTATCAAATAAGACGTATGTTCAAAGTTTCATATCAATTGCTCTATTGGTTTTTGAGATACAGCGCACACAGACACACACACACACACACACACAGACACACACACACACAGACACAAAAAATTTTTTCCAGAAATTGTTGAAATGGCATCTAGGGACCCCAAAACGGATATTTCGGTAAAAAAAAATTTTGAAAAAAAAATCACGATCACAATACTTTCTCGTACTTCGTAACGGAGAAAGTAAAAAATGGTGATGTGGCCATCATGTTACTTTCTCCGACTTGATGGTATCATTTATATTTACGCTTTCATGGTTTATTCTAAATTTAAATCACATTTTAAATGTACATCGAGCGTTCTGTAGACTCGCATGAAACTGACGTTTAAAACGTCAAAATTATGAAAGATGGAAAAATTATACTTCAAATTTAAAAACTCAATTTACTCAAAAACTAAAGGGATTTCGAAAAAAACTTATTCTTTATAAGTTGTTCATTTTAACATTCTCTACAATTATTATTAACATAAATTTGCTGTAACTATTATCGTTCTATAATTATGAACCAAAAATTTACAAAATAATAATAAATTTTTTTCTCCAATAAAAATGATTTTATGAAAAATGCTTTCAAGCAAAAGATGTTCATTTCTTTGTTATCTTCAAAGTTTGTTTAAATGTTTTTGTGATATTTTTCATATTTAAGAAAATATTGGCAAAAAACAAAAAACAGTTAAGGTAAACGCCCACTTCCGGTGTACGAAATTTTACCAAAAGCTTTTCAGTTCTTCAGATTATCAAATGAGATGAATGTCTAAAGTTTCATATCAATTGCTCTATTAGTTTTTGAGATACAGCGCGCACAGACAGACACACACACACACACACACACAGACACACACACACACACACAGACACACACACACACACACAGACACAAAATTTTTTTTTCCAGAAATTGTTGAAATGGCATCTAGGGACCCCAAAACGGACATTTCCGTAAAAAAAATTTTTGAAAAAAAAATCACGATCACAATACTTTCTCGTACTTCGTAACGGAGAAAGTAAAAAGAAGAATGTATGTAGCTCTGTACTAAAATATGAAGTACTTATGCAATCCAATTAGCACAACTTATTGTATATGTTTTGTTAACCACTTCGCGCCCATGCTGCTTTGATTTAATCCCAGGTTTGATGAAAAATTACTTCTTTGTTGTTGTTAACTTTTCTACGAAATATGATTTCACTGTCACAAACTTTCCCATTTATGCAAAAAAATATGAAAAAATATTCCATAGATGGCGCTAAAGAAGTAATTTTTTTGTACAATGTTTTTGTATTAATTTTTTGCTTGTTGCCACATGTGGCGAACCTGGGCGTGAAGAGGTTAATAATGCCAGTTCTCGATCAATGGATTTTATTTTAATACCGATTTGAATAAAAATGTATTTTTGTATACATTCTGATTAGACAAACAAATTTGTTTTGGAGTGAGTCTATTTTATTTAAAATTAGAAGCAAGATTATTTAAGAAATAAAACTATTAACCCTTGAGGAACGAGTGCATTTTTGTAGAACAATTGACGCGTTCGTCAGAATTTTCAACAGTCAACATGTTTATTTTGATTTACTCTGAATGTTGGTATTTGATGAACGCTACTTTTATAACCTCCATTTCGGCGGCAACTTCAACACTTGATTCCAACAGCAATCAGTCTAATTTGTACGGTTGGTAAAATAGCGACCGCCGGACGAATTTGTACACGATCAACAGTGCATTCATCAGAAAATACCCCAACGGTTGGCAGTAAACACCTAACTGTTTAGTCTGAGGAACGCGACCAATGACGAAATTTTAACAAATAACTTTTTTATTACTAGAGCGAAAAGGTGTATGATTAACCCTTAGCTAACGTGCTAGTTTATAATAGTAACAACGAACGCTAAAATAAGTTTATTTGTGAAGTGAAATTTTGGTGGATGCGCCGGTAACTTAATTTATAATGTCGCAAATATTGACCGACCGTTAAATAAACGATTACATCCATGAAATACCAAAGGTGTTTATTGGCACGCCGAGTTGATTCTATCAGACTGGGGGGGTGGTAGTCGTGATTTTCGCCCACTGGCGCAGCGGGTAGTTATCGCCGACATAACGGGCAATGGAGTGCGCCCCCCTGTCTAAGTTGACCCGGTGCTATTTATGTCAGCCAGCCCTACTAATACTACATCACCCTATATCATCAATGAGCCGGGTTTCTACTCGCTAACGACTAACGACCGATACGATACGTTACAGGCCCATTCAACAGGCTAATGCCAGATAATTAAGCTGTTGATAATAATCCTAGCCCCTACAACGCACCGCTCAATCATTATTACCCGCACCGCAAGTTCATTATCGGTTACGGCCGTGGATATTAAATGTTGATGTTTCCACCGTAATTTGATACTATGTTAGAGGTTACATTGTTAATGAGATCGTTATAGTTGAAGATAAAGAGTACAACGGGTTTGCTTTAACAATTTTCAATAACAATTAGATGCTGCAGAATAAAAAAAATAAAATAAGGAGGGAGGAATGTAGGAAATGCTTATTATGGAGAGTAAAGGATCTTGGAAATTGGTTTCAACTATAAAAGTCTAAATGTAATAAAAATGAAAAATAGCCTGAGTATATGAATATTTAACCTGTTTGTGACTCTGCAAAATTAAGTACAAAGAGGTAGTGGCGGCTCGTGGAACATTTTGATGGTAGAGCCACTTAGCATACAATATACTTCCCCCCTCTCCTTTTTGAAAAAAGAAAGAATAAAAATAGTATTTAATGTACTTTCCATTTGTCGTGTATTTTAATTTTATCCCAGATGTGCACTAAATCTGTTTTTCCGTAAGGGTCGTTCCTGGCAGAGGTGCAAAAGGTGCATCCGCAGCCTCTGGGTTTTAGTCTGAGATTCTCAAAATTTATATTTCTGTAAAGTTAATTTTTCTGTTGAAGATTTATTTAATTATTTAATTAATGAATTCTTGCCCAAAGAATGATGTACAAAATATCCGGGGATAAGGCTATTATAATGGAGTCAACATGAGGGTCCGCATGTAGGACTGAAAAAAAAACGTTAATAGTTAATTCCAGTGCAACTCGTGCTGCGCAAGGTTTTGAAAAAAATTCAAAGCAGTGGATTTTTAGAGAATTTCTAATTTTGTTCAAATAAATCGACAAAAAAATATTTCTGATATCAACAATTTGAAAGGGATTTTTTGTTAGAATTGCAGACAGTTCATATAGAAAAAACTGACGTCAAAAAGCGTTTTAAAAATATGTCTACAGAACATTTTGAAATCAAATTTGCAAAAATTTCTCGATTTTTAAGAACCATCTCAATCAATTTGAATTAAATCTTTGAAATTTATTTCAACTCTATAAAACTGAGTTTTTTTAATTACATCAAATCTCTTCACTCATCACATAAAATACATTACAATCAACAAAAACTCATTTTTTACAGTGGATGTAAGCGTCAAATAATATTAATAACACAAAATTTAGAGAAAATTGCATTTAATTATTGTGAATATTTCAAACTTTCAAAGGAATTCCAAAGAAAATGTTGAGAACGACTTTGTGCAAAAAAATATTTCGAAAAAATAAATTCTTAAAATCAGTAGCTTTTGTGAGAACATTTAGGTTTGTTAAAAAAAAAAACAAGAAAATATTCAAATCGAAAGTATTTTTTCCCGAATTTGAGGGAGTTAATATTTATTTATTTAGAAACGGGAAACCCCTATTTCAATAAAGATTTATACAATTTATATAACAACTCAAGTACTAAAAATATATGTAAAACAAATAATAATTATATAATATTGAATGCGGATACTTAAAAAATCCAACAGTAAAAGCGTACAAATATATTTCTAGAAGAACATTTTGGCTTCAAAAAAAAAAAAAAAAAATTCTAAAAGCTATTTTATCTCAACTGAGCTAAAAGAAATTCTAAACAAAGCAATTTCATTTAAACTTCTTAAAACGAGTAGATTTTGAGAAAATGTTCAACTCTGTTTAAAGAAAAATGACAACAAAACTTTTGAAGAAATAATTTGGAAGTAAATTTTTCATAATTTGAGAGAGTTTATTTTCTTTAAAAAATAAGAAAATATTTCTGAGAAAAAGAAACAAGTTGAGAGTGATTTCTACGAAATTTAAGGGCGGTAATATTGAATACTTTCTTGAAAATAGAACTAACGCTAAAAGCGTTCAAAAATATTTCGAAAATAACATTTTGTTGTCAAACTTGAAAAAAATGCTAAAAATAATAATAATAAAAATAGTAGGCTATGAAAAAATGTCTAATTTTGTCTATGAAAAAAATGGAGATGTGGCCATCATGTTACTTTCTCCGACTTAATGACATCATAGCCACTTATATTCACGTTTTCGTGGTTTATTTTCAAATGAAATCATATTTTAAATGCACATTGAGCGTTGTTAAACTCGGATGAAACTGACGTTTAAAACGTCAAAATTCAAATTCAAATTCAAAAACTCAGTTTACTCAAAAACTAAAGGGATTTCGAAAAAAACTTATTCTTTATAAGTTGTTTATTTTAGCATTCTCTACAATTATTATTAACATAAATTTGCTGTAACTATTATCATGTTATAATTATAAACCCGAAAATTAAAAAAAATAATTCTCGAATAAAAATGATTTTATGAAAAATGTTTTCAAGCAAAAGATGTTCATTTCTTTGTTGTCTTCAAAGTTTGTTTAAATGTTTTTGTGATATTTTTCATATTTAAGAAAATATTCGAAAAAAAACAAAAAACAGTTAAGGTAAACGCCCAATTTTACGAAAAGCTTTTCAGTTCTTCAGATTATCAAATAAGACGGATGTTCAAAGTTTCATATCAATTGCTTTATTCGTTTTTGAGATATAGCGCACACAGGCAGACATACACACAGACACAATTTTTTTTTTCCGGAGAAATTGTTAAAATGGCATCTAGGGACCCCAAAACGGATATTTCCGTAAAAAAAAAATTTGAAAAAAAAATCACGATCACAATACTTTCTCGTACTTCGTAACGGAGAAAGTAAAAAGAAGACTATGAGAAAATGTCTAATTTTGTCTATGAAAAAATGACAAGGGATTAATTTGGAAGCAAATTTTTCATAATTTGAGAGAGTTAATTTTGTTTAAGAAAAAAATATTTCTGAAAAAAAAACAATTGGAAGGTGATTTTTTCGGAATTTGAAGAAGTTAATAATACCGATTATCTAACCCCAAAAAGCGTACAAAAATATTTTTAAGAGAATATTTTGTGGTAAAAATAATTTCAAAGCAACTTCTTTAAAAACAGTAGATTATGAAAAAAATCAGTTCTGAAGAAAAAAAATTGGAAGCAATTTTTTTATAATAAAATCTCAAACAAATCTATCATGGTTTAATTAAATTAAATGACGGTAAAAGACGAGACTTGATTAAAATCTGCAAAATTAAAATTTTTTTGTTAATAATTTTTTTTTTTTACTTTGGCAGGTGCCCTTCAGTCACATCGGTAATGTATTGTTTATATTAAATGAAATGGATATCCACAAACACCCATGCCCTCGCCGGGATTCAAACCCGGGACCCTCCGCGTTAATAATTTGGCACGATATACTCTCCAAAATAGATATTGTTGGCAGAATATTACAAAATTCAAATATTAATATAAATGAATGAACTAAGGCTGTAGGTAATTTAAAAAAAAAAGTTATTTTAATGGAAAAAAAAATTATGTTAATTTTGACATATACATACACCAGTGATGCTGTAACGCTTCTTGGGGTTATTGATGTTAACACTGAATTTCCTCGTAAAAGTCGTATAAGTAAGAAACCTCGACAATTTTTTTGTATGAATCAAATTGTGAACCCGGGAATGGCGCTGAATGCCGTTCTTCATTCACCCCAAACAAAACACATGGAAAACAAAAAATACATGTTTTCCTTACACCCTCTAAGCCAATTGTTTTTTTTTAAGTATATATATCGATTAAACTTTCTCCTTCGTATTTATAATTATTCAATCGACGCACTAAAACTGGAAGCTATTGTCGGTCTTTATTTTTACGATAATCAAATTAGACAGAGGCCTATTTAATTCATTTCCCCGAACGTATATGAGCAAAAAGGCTTATTCCGTAATGAACTAATTTTATTAATCATATACGGCGCGAAAAATACGATTGACAAGTGGACAAGCCATCGCGCGCACGAGATGAGCCGGAATTTATTTGGCTCTAAATGCACGTTCAGAACAACATTTTGTCATTGCTTCATAACGAAAACATGTAAATATTCACGATTGTTTTTGCACATTTCATATTTCACATGACATAATCTGTTCAAAAATATTATTACACACCCAAAGGAGAAACTTTATTAAATACTATTCAATTCAAAAACTTTTAATTAACACCGACAAAGTTTGCCGCTGAAACATCCATCCGCGCAATACGTTACCTTTGGGAACCTAATCTCATCCATCCACTGAACTGCATTTGCATATTTAACAAGAACCCTTTATTAATTAGTAACTTAATCTTATACATATTACATGATCCTAAGTTAATAGAATTAATGAATATAATACAGCGTATTAACAATTTCTGCTTCGGCCTTAGTTCTGATAACTTTTACAGCAAACTAGTCTACTTACGAGTAATCAAACTTTGTTAAAATTATGCATACGTAATATACCTAAATTACAAAATATACACGAATTTATTTAATCGCAACTATTTTAAATAATATGGTTCTATTGAAACATTAGAATTAATAAGGAAAAATCATTTCATTAAGTAAATAATGAATATAGCCTGAATATATCTTCATTGCATTTATTTAATGCATTTGCAACAAGTGAGGTTTTCTCAATTTCATTTAAAACACATATGTACTTATGGTGAATCCGCCGGGAAATATACTTCCATAACTGTTTCAGTTATAGTACAAGCGTAATTACAGTAAATATATTAACAAATTTAGCAATATCTTTTAAAATAAGTGCGTTAACAATAATTTTAATATAACAATTACCACAAAGAGTAGAAGTACACCAAACACAAATCGAGTAATTTTCTTACTTAAAAAAGTAGCACGCGTAAACCATAAATCCTGAACACATTTAGAAACCACGGAAAGAAAAATGTGTGTTATGAGGACACGTAAAGAAGCTCTTAGGCAACACATTTCACATAATCAGGGCGGGTTTTTACGTCGATGGATTAAGCAGGATTTATTATTATTTTATATGGGATGGTAAAGACATGACCATAAGTCGAGAAAAGAGGAAAAAGACAAAGGGTCTATTGTGTGTCGGTCGTTACAATAAATAATTCCTGTGTTTTTTTTTAATGAGAGCCCTCTGGGGTCATTAATCCGAACCGTGCCTAAAATTAAAAGCACCCTCTTGGATATTTACCCGTAGGGATTTATTAGTTTATTACTGTTTGTCTTCAATTTAGCGATGTGTTAGTTGTGTCAGCAAATAATTGAATTAAATTTGATTATTTAAGACAATTTATGTCGATCTAATGGTTTATCTATATTCAATAAAAACTGATCACTTAGGTATACCATTATTACATATCTTTTAATAATATGGTGATTTATGCTTAAGATTTTTTTACAATATTTAATTAGAATTGTGTTTTCAGTTAGCATAAAGCAAAGGTCGCTTTGAATTCAATTTGAAATAACTTGTGTGTGGCGAATTTAATTAACACCCGCAGCTATTCCGCTGTTTTAAAATTTAGTTACACACACATTTTATACAAAAAAAAAACACGTTAAAACAACCACAAAAAAATGTATAATTAAACTAATTCCATTGTCAGTTTAATAATGTAATAAAATGTATGCGGTTTCACATAAAAACCGGACGTGCTTTTGTATTAAAACACATATGAAAAAAAAAATCCTCCTGTCTTGTTACGACAATTAATAAAAGTTTATTGCGCCCACTCCACCAACGTCGACAGTTCGTGACTCTTACACGACTTAAGCTGGTAAACGTTTCGTTTTTTTTATGCAAAAAGTGTATACACGGCACGACATTAAATCATAATTGTCTTTTAAGTACCGCACAAGCCCGCGCGTTTTTTTACCGGGCAGAGTTTAATGCGCTTACTGAATGATACATTAATGTTGTTTGTAATTAGCGTTGTGAATGGTGTATTAAAAAATGTATGTATAATCACCATGGATGACGTTGGTTGTGATGATTCTTTTATAAAAACATAGGAATTTGAATGATGTGTGTGTACTTCTGGTGCATGCGCCGGGCAAGTATAATTGTTGTCCCAATTGTTAATCAATGGAAATTGTATTTTAGGAACTTTACGTTATACATACACTTACGGTGTATAAAATTCTAACAAAAGCTTTGTATTATTAATAAAATCTTAAGTTGAAAATTGGCGAAAGTATATATTTTTTTATTTATCGTGTAATCCCAGGTAACTGATACACGTAGTGCTGGATCGTAAGCAACATATTTAAAATAGTAGAAGCCGGAGTTTCCTCAAAGGAAAATTTCATATTTCAAATTTCAAACAGAACTATTAAAATTATCAAGACTTTTTTGAAGAAACAATGTAATCGTTATTTAGGAGTTTCCAGGCGATACGTGCACTATTTTCGACAAAAGTCATTTTGCATATTCCGTTCCCGGAAGTCCCACATTTTTTTTTATAGACAAATTGTTCAGAATGAGTTGAATTGAAAAAAAAATTAATAAAAGAAAATTAACATTACTCAAAAATGAAATAATAAATCTAAATCTAGGGTATTTAAAAAACTAAATGTAGCTAAATAACGAAACGTGTATTTAAAAAATTTGATAGGTATCGATACCACGTGTATAACAAAAAAAAAACGTGTTAATAGCTTTTATAGTTGAAGAAAAGGATACCTAAACTTAAGTAATTTTTTTAGGATAGTCAAAAAACCTAAAAATGGTCCGAACAAGCGCTCGCCTACCCCACTTTGCTTACAAATTTTGATCACTTCTACTAATTGTAAAAACGTAAAATATTTTTTTTATACACAGAATTGAGTGTTGAATCAGAACCGACGATAAAAAAACGTTTTTTTTTTAAGTTTTGCGGAAGTGACCCCCTTAAGAGAGTGCTTTTTTGTTTTCAAAATAACCACTAATAAAGTCGTAAAAAATAAAATCCAAAATTGACTTTGTTGGCTTCAATCTCCGGAAGTAGTCGGAATATTTATTTATAAATTTCTTTTTAACAAATTGTTCAGCATTAAAATTCATAACTTTGTCTTGATGTAACAAACTCTTTATCTCTTAGAGTTTCGGAGATAGCAATGCTAATGCATCGAATTTGTTCTTTTATATTTAATTTTTTTATGAACGAAATTTTCCTAAAGTCAACTTTTTTAATTAAATTAAACTTTTTTTTCTCTGCATTAAATTTTGCAAAATTGAACATTTTTTTATAATGCAATTAACTGCTTTATTATAAATTAATCCTTTTGATTATACTTTTTTTATAGATGATTTATTTAAATTAATTTGTATTTTTAAACATGCTTTCTTTTCATTCAGCTGGTTTTTTTAAAGAAATTTTTGAAATACGACTGTATTTTGAGACACAAATTTTATTTTAAATAAACTTGATTAATAAATTCAAAAAAATTAATTCAACATCGAAACACATTGATAGATTTTGATAATTTGAACGTCAAAATAAAGCTAATTACGTAGACTTAAAACATGAGTAATTTTTATATTTGTAAAACCATTAGATACCAATCAATTTCATAAGTCAAAGAGCTCAAAAATCATGATTCTGTTTCTTAAATTGGACACAACTTCCGAGAACATTATCAGAATTTTATAATTTAAATGTTAAAATAAAGCTAATGCAGTAAATTTCAAAAAACGATGATTATTGTACTAGGCTGAAAGACCTCTGATCAATTGCCTGTTGAGGTCATTTGTAAAAGTGTCTCATTAAATGTATTGTCTCCCTCTCTCTCTCACAAAAATGAATTAGAAAATTTTCTTGTAAAAAGGTCAAAATTGCATGTTTTTCAAGTCCTCTTCCTCAAAAAATTGTGATTTTAATTTTTGAAATTGCAATCAATAGCTATCAAATGTGCTGTTTGATTGTGATGTGATCTACAGCCTAAAATGTAGCCAATTTAGTTTTATTCACAAACGTTCAAAATAAATTCTTTTTGAATCAGTGAAAATTGCAGTTTCTCAAAAATCGCAATTTTGAAGATTGAAATTGCACAACTTTTGAGTGTATTTTTCGACGCAAATTTTATTTTAAATCTTGATTTATAGATTCCAAAAATAAAATTTAATTCCGATTTTTTAATGGATTAAATTGTTTATATTACTTTTTACTTTCTCCGTTACGAAGTACGAGAAAGTATTGTGATCGTGATTTTTTTTTCAAATTTTTTTTTACGGAAATATCCGTTTTGGGGTCCCTAGATGCAATTTAAACAATTTCTGGAGAAAAAAAATTTGTGTCTGTGTGTGTGTGTGCGTGTGTGTGTGCGTGTTTGCCTGTGTGAGTGTATCTCAAAAACCAATAAAGCAAAATATCACAAAAACATTTAAATAAACATCGAAGACAACAAAGAAATAAATAGCTTTTGCTTGAAAATATTTTTCATAAAATCATTTTTATTTGAGAAAAAAATTTATTATTTTTTTTTAATTTTTGGTTTATAATTATGAAACGATAATAGTTACAGCAATTTTATGTGATTAATAATTGTAGAGAATGCCAAAATGAACAACTTCTAAAGAATAAGTTTTTTTCTAAATCTTGTTAGTTTTTGAGTAAACCGAGTTTTTGAATTTGAAGTATAATTTTTCCATCTTTCATAATTTTGACGTTTTAAACGTCAGTTTCATCCGAGTTTACATAACGCTCGATGTACATTTAAAATATGATTTCAATTGAATATAAACCATGAAAACGTAAATATGAATGATACCATCAAGTCGGAGAAAGTAACATGATGGCCACATCACCATTTTTTTATTCAACTTTTTTTCTTTAGTGAAATTTTGTAATATTTAAAAATTTTATTATAGGTACTCTTTTTGTATTGCAATTGTATTTTTATTCATGAATTTGTTACGAAATCAAGTTAAATTATTTTGAATTAAGTTTATAGATAACTCGTTTAATTACTGATATTATTTTTATTAAATTTTACTATTTCTTTATGTACATCAGATAGACAACACATTTATTGTGACACTTTCACAAATGATCTCAGCAGGCAATTGACCAAAGGTCTTTCAGCATTTTTCAATTTCGTTTATAAATTATATTATTGAATTCTCTTAATTTCCTCATAAAAATAGTTACAGAACTCTAGAATAAATAAAGTAATGTACTTTAATGTTCTGTTGATTTATAGATGATCTTTATAAAAGTGACTTTTTTCTTTAAGGGGTTATCCTACTGTAACCAGCGTCCAAACAGCCTAAGTTTTGGAACTTAATTTCGAAAAAACTACAAATGCAATATGTGCACATTTTTATATTTTTGTGTGTACACTCGTACAACGAGTGTGTGTAAAAGTAGTCATTACGAAATATTCAAATTGTCACACGTTATTCTGTTTCGCGCCGGCTGATATTTACCGTGCTCGATTGGTCGGTGTACACGATTACGCAAATATGGTAGGTCAGAATCAAAAAACAAAAATATCCTCATAAACTACATGGCATTAGCTATGGCGTGACGGAGCTTTTTCTTTCTTTTTGTCTTAGGTTATGAGAAAAAAAAATCCAAAACTTTTTCGCAGTTGACGGATCAATAATACATGTTATTATTATTAATATATATCGCAAAACAAAACGTACTGACAAAATCGTCCGTCAGGACTAAACTAGTACTCCTCTGAACATGTGTGCCAAATTTTAAGTCGATTCATCAATCACAGCCTGAGATATCGTGTACACCGTTTCGAAAAACGCGTTTAAAGTGCGTACCGGTTCGGTAAGTCTACCTGCGCTTCCAATTCTTCTCTCGCTACAAACGCTATAATTCAAACAATACCTCGAATATCCACATGAAACCTTTTCTATATTATTCTAAACACTTAAAATAATTTTTTTAAGACTTTTTCTTCGATTTTTTTGAACATTTTACAGTAGGATAACCCCTTAAATGTAACTGTTTTTTTTCGTATGATTTATTTTTTTAGATCAACTTTTCTGATAGATGAAATATGATTAATAAATTCAAGTTTGTGTTTACAGCTAAAATGGTTATAAATTTAATTGTTATTTTTGTCAATATAATTAATTCAACTTATTCGTTAGAGATGATGTACGCTCTAGAGTTGTTTAGGTTATCGACGTAAAATATATGATAATTGGTTCTAACATGGTAATCCATAATTAAATTGAATTGAAAAATTCACTATGTTTGAACCACAAATAATTATTTTTCGTTGACATAGTTTCAAAACATTAGTATATTCCAGCCTAACACAATTAATTAAACTATGTCTATTAATATAACGGCAACATTTAATATCACCAACCGATGACAATTAAAACAATTAAGCCGAGTACATTTTGAATGGTTATTCCGGAGCGGAATTATAGGAGTGTCCGCCATTTAATCGAATTACGCGGTCGATACATTTCCCAGTGTCTCCCCATTATTTGCATTGTCGGTGGATAACTTTTATTAGTTCGAAAAAGTAAGGAAAGGAAATTATTTCGGCCGGGGCTGTGTACTCTCGGAAAATTGTGTGTAAAAGCCATTTCACTTAAATTAGCATACATAAAGTCCCACCCGACTTTAATCTAACTCCGCCATCGGGATTATCGGAAACGCAATTATTTATTTTCATTCACCAGTTTCCTTTAACTAAGCACCGTGGAATTGCTTTGTTCGAGTTTGCGATTAATTATTAATGTGTAGTTTTGAGTCTACACAATCCGAACATGACGTAATCGACGACGTTTACAAATTAATATTGGATTTGTATTGCGGTGTATAATTATAAATACTGAATACACTTAGCTATATTATTTAAAAAAAATGGTGATGTGGCCATCATGTTACTTTCTCAGATTATTTGATGGTATAATAGTTATTTATATTTATAGATATTAATTCATTATGTTCAATTTAAATCATATTTTAAATCGAGAGTTTCACATGATCGAATGGTAATGACGTTTGAAACGTCAAAATTATGAAAGGTAAAAATGACAATTTTTTTAAAATCTTTACCGTAAGTTTACTGAAAAACTAAAAAAAAAATACTAAAAAAGTCCTAGAAAAGATTTGTAAAAATAGTCCTGATTAAAAAACGAATAAAAGCCCTGAACAAGAAAGTCCTGAAAAATTAAGTCTTCATATAAAACACCAGAAATAAATGTCCTTAAAAAAAAACCCAAAAGAAGTCCGAAAAAGAGTCCCAAAAAAGTCCCGAAGGAAAGTCCTAAAATAAGTCCTGAAGAAAGCCTTGAAAAAAGCCCCGAAAGAGAGTCCTAATAAAATATCCTGAAAAAATGTCCTGTAATAACAGTCTTAAAAAAAGTTATGAAAATAACAAAAATCCTAAAAAACATTTCTAAATTACCTGTAAAGACCTGAAAAAGTTCTGAAGAAATTGGCCTGAAAAAAATTATCACTTTCAAAAATGTCCTGAAATATAGTACTGAAAAAAGTCCTGAAATATAGTACTGAAAAAAGTCCTGTAACGAGATAAAAAAATCGCGAAAAATAAATTCTGAAAAAAGCAATGAAGAAAATTTTGAAAAGAATCCCGAAAAGAAGTCCTGAACAATATTAAGAACCTCTTCTTCGAAAAAGTCCCGTGAAAATTGTCCTGGAGAAAGAGAATTGATAAAAGCCGTGAATACCATTTCGAAGCCATTTCGAGAAGATTTTCATCGCAGCAACTATGGTAGAAATGAACCTGTGAATAGGATGATGCGGTCATTTAATAATATTGTTAACTAGAACAAACATTATGGTTTAAATATATTTAATACATCATTTGATTTATTCAAAAAACGTTTGTATAATATTAATTTTGCTAATTTTGTGTAAGGTAATTTTTTGTATTAATTATTATTTTGTTATGTTCACTTACTCACATATTATAATTTATAATAAAAGGTGTACCATTGATAACATAAATAAATAAATAAATAAAGTCCTCAAAAATAGTCTTCATGCAAAATACCAGAAATAAATGTCCTTTAAAAGACAAATTAGAAACAACTTTACTTGTTGCTTGTATTTATCCTTTAAAAGAGTTCTAAAAAGTCCTGAAATAAGTCCTGAAGAAAGCTAAAACAAAGTCCTGATGAAATATCTCAAAAAATTGTCCTGTAAAAACAGTCTTGAAAAATTGCTCTGAAAATAACAAAATAAACAAAAAAAATTCTGAAAAAATGGTCTTTAAAAAGATGTGAAGAAATTGTTCTGAAAAAGAAATCCCAAAGAGTCTTGAAAAAAGTCCCGCAAAAAGGCCTAAAATAAATCCTTAACAAAAATCCTGAAATAAAAAGTTTTGAAAATAGTCTTGAAAAAAAAATGCTAAAAATATCTGATAAAGTCCTTAAAAATGTCTAACAAAGGTCATGAAAAGAAAACAACAAAGGTCATGAAAAGAAAAATTCTAAAAAATGTCATGAAGAAAATTTTGAAATTTTCTTTCTGAAAAAAATCCCAAAAATTCATTCAAAGAGTTCTTAAGAAAGTCCCGAAAATGTCCGAAGAAAAAAATTCTGAAAAAAATCCTGTTGATAAAATTTTGAAAAGAAATCCTGAAAATAAAGGTCTTGAAAGAAAAAGTCCTAAAAATAAATATTGAAAAAAATATCTTAAAAAGTCCTGAAAAATAATCCACACAGAAAAAAAGTCCTTAAAAAGACCTGAAAAAAGTTTTGAAAACATTGTCCTGAAGTCCCAAAAAAGCTAAAAGAACAAAAAAACTGCTGAGGTAAATATTCGGAAATTCCAGTTCTTCGGATTCTAAAATAACATTTATGTTCAAAGTTTCAAGGTCATTTCTGTATTGGTTTTTGAGATACAGCGCGCACATGTAGAGAAAAAATGGTGATGTGGCCATCTTGTTACTTTCTCCGACTTGATGGTATCATAGCCATTTATATTTACGTTTTCATGGTTTATTTTCAATTGAAATCATATTTTAAATGTACATCGAGAGTTGTGTGAACTCGGATGAAACTGACGTTTAAAACGTCAAAATTTTGAAAGATGGAAAAATTATACTTCAAATTCAAAAACTCAGTTTACTCAAAAACTAAATGGATTTCGAAAAAAACTTATTCTTTATAAGTTGTTCATTTTAGCATTCTCTACAATTATTATTAACATAAAAATGCTATAACTATTATCGTTTTATAATTATAAACCAAAAATTAAAAAAAAAATAATAATTTTTTTTCTCGAATAAAAATGATTTTATGAAAAATGTTTTCAAGCAAAATATGTTCATTTCTTTGTTGTCTTCAATGTTTGTTTAAATGTTTTTGTGATATTTTTCATATTTAAGAAAATATTGGCAAAAAACAAAAAACAGTTAAGGTAAACACCCACTTCCGGTGTACGAAATTTTACCAAAAGCTTTTCAGTTCTTTAGATTATTAAATAAGACGTATGTCCATATCAATTGCTCTATTAGTTTTTGAGATACAGACAGAAACATACAGACACACACACGCACACACAGACACACACAGGCACACACACAGACACACACACACACACACACGCACACACAGGCAAACACAGGCACACAAATATTTATCCAAATATTTACAAAAATTAATTACCTTACAGTATTATCAAAAAGTGTATAGAACGCTATTTTGAAATTAATATTACATACAGGGTGTATTTGAAATAACGAACAGGCATTTAAGGGCACATGCACAAAATATTTGTGAACCCATGAATTCGAAATTTTTTTTTTCGAATTTTCCTAATTTTTCGAGTTTTTTTAAACATTTTAAGAACCGATGCTTTTCTTATTTAATTAGGTCTGCATGAAATGTGTGTTTGTTTATTTAAAACGCGAGGTACGATTTCTTGCCTCCGAAATTTGAAGTGTTATCGCAACTTTTTTTTTATAAAAGATAAAAAGTCCTCAAGTTCATTGACGCTTAAAGAGCACTCAGATATTTCCTACGCGCTTGTTGTAATTCGATGTATAAAGCCTTTAAAAATTAGGTCACATTACTACTGCCTCCAAACATGTTGCGTATTTTTCACTCATTTTTTTTTTTTTTTATTATTAAAAGGAAGGATGATTGACGGAAATTTGGGTTGGGGAATTATGGATGATATGGGGACATTGGCTTCGACAGCGTAGGTCATTCAGCCACAACCGATTATTTATAATTTATTCATATTAAATGAAAATAGACATCCACAAACACCCATGCCCTCGCCGGGATTCGAACCCAGGAACCTCCGCATTAGTTCTGGCGCGCTAACGCACGCGGCTATTAATTAATTTAATAATTAATTGCGGGCTTTTTGTTACAGTTATAAACAAAATAATTGCGAATATTGTTTAAAAATAATATAATCTCTTTGTGGTTACAAGCCTGTTCGTTATTTCAAATACACCCTGTATATCGTATATTATTATATAATTGTTGTAGGGTGTTAGGTAAACATGCGGCAAAAATTCAAGGGGTTATTCCTTGGCCTATTCTAAGAATATTTTGTCCTATGATGATTTCTGAAAAAAAGCCCTTTGTTTCGAAGATACAGTGTGAACAAAATTTGCTGTTAAATAATCACGAGCAACCAAACTGAAATGTGATGGTGCACCATCGTGCATAAACCACATTGCAATTCTTGTTGCCAATGGTACATCATCCAGAAACTGAAGGATGTCATTTAGAATATTTATTGTAGATTCAGCCACTTTACATGTAGTTTTTGTTAATAAAATGTTTGCAAATTTTGTTCACCCTGTATTTTCGAAACAAAGGGGTTTTTCAGAAATCATCATAGGATAAAATATTCTTAGAATAGGCCAAGGAATAACCCCTTGAATTTTTTTCCGCATGTTTACCTAACACCCTGTATAATAACATCTTTTTTAAACAAGAACATCCAACGACTCGTAATTTCAAAAATATGTAAGTCTCTCTGTGTTATCGACCTCTTTTATTATTCTAATTATTTTTGATTGAATAAAATACAAACTTTCCGTCTGGATATTACGTTCCTGAAATAATTTGCTTACACGAAAATCGGAACGCCGAATCGTGACAAATCCGCGTTCGATCCATTTATTACGGCAAAAGGAGGATTTGTATGCAAGCTGTGCGCTTACGTAACGTCACCTAGTTCCGAATTCGGGGGGTGCACCACCTCCGCCCCCGCGCCCGCAGACGGGGCGAACGAACGTTCACCTCTTGAAAAGTTTTCGGGATTCTGGAGGAGAGCCATACTAATTTACAACGACCTGATTCACGACTGACACTTAAAAATACTGTAAACGAATCACAAATACGTACGAAGCAAAATTGGAAAAAAGGAGAAACTTAACGCGTTGACATATGAATGCGCGGTCGTACTTGAATTAAGAGAAAATCAATGTACTCCAATTATTCTTAGAAGGAATTAGCAAGTATTGGTAAGAAAAATAATTCAAAATTTAAAAAAATATATTAAAAATTAGCATAAATGTAATAATTTAATAAATTATTTTTCCAGTGTATTTTCAAACAAATTATTACGTTTAAAAAATATATAGTTATAACATACTAAGGTGTGAGCCACAGAATTTTGTTTCTGAGTTGGCCATGCCTGAGAGAGAGAGAAACATAGTAGTCATCTCTGAGATTAATTCATTTTTTTTAACTAATTTAATTGAACTAATTCAGTCTCGTGACGTAATAATATGAGACATACCTCATTTATCTCATAGCCAACTCTGAAACAAAATTTTGTGGCTCACACGATACAATTAGTCACAGCTTAGAAGTAAAGGATGTGGATAATCTCACACTCTCACACTTTCACGAACTTACTTTATTTTATATAGGTGTGATCGATTTGATAGTATTAAGTCACGGGGTAGTGGTGTATTGATTGCGGTCCGTTCAAACTTAATTAGCAATATTGTGAATGTACTATCCAGTCTTGAGGTATTATTTGTTAAAATTGGAAATGACTTGATATTATCTTCGGTTTATATTCCTCCAGGATTAAATTCAACACTGTATATTGATTATTGTACTTCAGTTGATTACGTTTGTAATTTGTATCCGATTTTAAGCTCATTTTTTGTGGTGACTTTAACTTACCGCGAGCATCGTGGAGTTTTGATTGTAAGAGTATTTTATCGTCATCCAATATTTGTTCACATGCTCAAACTTTACAATCATTTGAATTTCATAACTTACGTCAAATTAATACCCTACCAAATAATCGTGGCGTGTTCCTTGATTTGGTTTTTTCAAATGTATCTAGTACGATTGTGTCTATATCAGATGATCCTCTTTTCAGTGACAGTTTTCACCATGTATCTTATACCTTATCTGTTAACACCAACGATATCCATGATTCTCTAGATTATTATGATATTGTTTATAACTTTAAAGCCGCTGATTATGGTAGCATTAATGCATTTTTATCCAATATATCATGGCATGAATACCTCATGCATGATGATATAAATGTTATTGTGGATAAATTCTATCAGGTTTGTAAGTATGCTATTGAAAAATATGTACCAATTAAAATTGTAAAATCATCGTCATACCCAAAATGGTTCAGTTCTAGATTAATAAACTTAATTAAACTGAAGAAGAAAGCTCACAGCCAGTACAAATATAGTGGTAATTATTCAGATTATGAACACTTTAAATCTCTTCGATCTCAATGTACAATTCTAAGTAATCAATTATTTTCCAACTATATGGATAAAATTGAATCTAATATCTGTACCAACACTAATTCATTCTGGAATTACGTTAATGAGTCAAGGAAAACATCAGGCTTTCCTAAGTCTATGTACTTTAAAGATACATCTTGCAATTCTGGTGAAAGCTGTGCTAACCTTTTTGCTAATCATTTTTCAAGCACTTATGTTAATGATGATAACCTATTAATTAACGTAACTCCAGAATTTCCTATTAGCTCGGACTCTGTTAACTTATGTAATTTTAAAATTGGTATTTCCGACATCTTTGAAGCAATTAACTCTTTACCTGATTCCCTTAATCCAGGACCTGATGGTATACCAAATTTTTTTGTAAAACCATGTATTTTTTCACTTTGTACACCATTGAACAAAATTTTTAACGTTTCTCTCCATAAATGTGAATTTCCCTTGATATGGAAAACTAGTTTCATTCGGCCTATATTTAAAAGTGGTAGTAGAAGTAACATTGAGGACTATAGAGCAGTTTCTACTTTTCCGAAATTATTTACAACTTATTGCAGATCAATTAATGTTTTCATGTAAGAGCATTATCTGCAACGAACAACATGGATTTTACGATGGAAGATCTACTGTATCCAATCTACTTGTTTATCAATCATATATTATAAATGCTCTTGAGAAATACGGCCGAGTGGACGCAGTTTATACAGATTTCTCCAAAGCCTTCGATCGTGTTTCTCATTCAATTTTAGTGAACAAATTACGCGCTATGGGCTTTGGAGACTGTATAACGGAATGGATCCGAAGTTATTTGTCTGATAGACAACAATTTGTAAAAATCAATAATTTCGTCTCTGAACCAATATCTGTGTTTTCAGGGGTGCCGCAGGGGTCACATTGTGGCCCAGTATTATTTTTATTATTCATTAATGATGTCAGTTCATATGTAAAGCATTGCAGATTTTTATTGTTTGCAGATGATCTCAAAATATTTCGGGCGGTAAATTCCATCTCAGACTCAGTATACTTGCAAGATGATTTAAACAATATTTATAGATGGTGTTCTGATAACAATCTTTATTTTAATTATAAAAAATGCATGTCAATCTCGTTCGGAAGGGGTCGTTTAGTTGAAAATGCATATATCATAGATGATCATCTATTACCATCTGTTAAGCAAGTTAAAGATCTTGGTGTGTTATTTGACTGTAATTTCTCCTTCTCGAAACACATTGACTGCATTTGTTCGAAAGCTTTACAGATGCTTGGATATATTAATAGATTTGCCAGAAACTTTTCTATCAGTACCCAGAAAATACTATTCACATCTTTAGTAAGACCACAACTTGAATATGCTTCTTGCATTTGGTCGCCGGCATATAATAATAAGATTGATCAACTAGAACGTGTTCAAAACAAATTCTTAATGTCAATTTCTTTTAGAATTGGGATTAGTAGAATTGAGTATAGTCGCAGCAATATGCTTTCTTTTCTAAACCTACCAACTTTACGTGTAAGGCGAATACATGCAGATTTGTGTGTAGTTTATAAATTAGTGAACGGTTTTATAAATTGTTGTGAGCTTCTCGCATATTTGAATTTCAACATCCCCTTCAAAACAAGAAACGTTACTGTTTTTAAAGAATCGTTTCACAGATCAAATTTTGCTAGAAATAATGCATTGTGCAGAATGTTCAGACTATGCAATCTGGTTTGTGTTTCCCCTAATTTTTTCCTGTACGATACATGTTACAATAAATTTAAACGCTATCTAAAATATATTGATGTATCACCATATATTGTTGGTATATAATGTTGTTATTAATTATTAATCTGTATAATTTATATAATGGTAATTCTACTTTTGTAATATATCGTTATTGTTATTTAATAGTTATATTGTGCAATATTTTATTTTGATTTCTTTATTGTATTTTTTATTTTAAATTTTTCTTGTAAAAAGGTTCGCCCATAAATAAACAAATAAATAAATAAATAAACTAACGCTACTCAACTGACTGAAAACTAGGTGTAATTTCACATCAATTGAACGACGCAACTTATAGTACTTATAGTATCTGGGGTCAAACATGACCCCATGATGTCATTCTCGGATTATTGTTTTACTGGATTCCATTTTATGCAGTTTTCGGATTTGACTCTTTTAATTGTATGAAATGTACTAATTTTCCAGTAACTTTTTCAAACCCACAGTTTTAGATGATTTATAATAAGCGCCAGTAACAAAGGATTTGGTTTCGTGAGTCGGCATGGACGGTGGCTATTTATAAGCGGGGATCTGCCCGCCCCTATTTTAATGCACGGACTTCAATTATTGCCATAAGGTTCGTGCTTAATTGGGACACGCTGGGCAGTATAAATAGAAGCTCACGTGGCTTTGCGTCCAACTTTTAATTGAAATTAATTCGCGATTTTAGAGCCACAGTACAACGGCCAAGCCCACTCTGCGCATTAATTGCATTTTAGAGAAATTGCATCGCACAGGAAGAGGATGCAGCACCCTTCAAGTAAATCACGATAATAATATAGTTCGATCAATGGATCTTTGCGTGTGCGTCATTACCGAATACCGAGTTTTCTCGTTTTAAACGACATACGTACACACATGATAGCGTCTAATTCAACTCTCGTAAAGAGAGTAAACGCATGAACATATTGTCGCAGCTTGGTTCAGCTATCTATGACGTGTACGCAAAGATCCATTGATCCAAGTATAGAAACATATTTATACGGTCGAACTTTCTTATGTTTGTTGTGATAATATTTTTAAGCCAAAGACACAATTTTTGTTCTATATATATTTTTTATTACCAGATAATATATTTCTTGAAATTCTTTATATTTTTATTTTTTAATGTGTTAAATCAGTTAAACAATATAATTTTATATATATATATGTATATATATAGGAGAATTTTTAACGACCGTACATGTGAATAACTGTAGATAAAGTGCTAACGAGATTCTCGGTCAGATGATGATAAAAATTTGCAAATGTGTGAGGCGAAAGACAGAGACAGCTGTTTCATCTTTGTTAAGAATCATCAGTCTGCCATATTCAACCCAACACACATCTGAAAATTTTTCGGAAGTAATATTTATAGTGTAGATACATGCCGGTAACGGTAGACGAGAACCGAAATGTATCTTGATATTATTCACCACTGGGTGGAGCACAAGTCACTTTTGCTACTACATTCCGCTTCGCTTATATGGTTGTAAGCTTCCGCAATTTCTGTGGAAGCTTACAACCATATAAGCGAAGCGGAATGTAGTAGCAAAAGTGACTTGTGCTCCACCCAGTGGTGAATAATATCAAGATACATTTCGGTTCTCGTCTACCGTTACCGGCATGTATCTACACTATAAATATTACTTCCGAAAAATTTTCAGATGTGTGTTGGGTTGAATATGGCAGACTGATGATTCTTAACAAAGATGAAACAGCTGTCTCTGTCTTTCGCCTCACACATTTGCAAATTTTTATCATCATCTGACCGAGAATCTCGTTAGCACTTTATCTACAGTTATATATATATATATATAACTTTAATGGATCGTTTTATACATATGTTATGTATTCTGCAACTAGTTGATTATCTTAAACTGTTTAGACACAAGATGTACCACGAAGTAAACGCATGTCTTGTACTGAATATTTTTTCTCGTTCTACTGCTGAAAGAAATTTCACGGAACCGAATAAATTAAATGCCTAAATTAACGCGAAGCGAGTTTCCCCGTGAAAAGCGTCTTGATGAGCTGCTTTAAGATGTGTTCGCATTCAATTTACAGGTTGCTCTGTTATTCCGTTTAAAGCTCCGGAGTCTGGGTTCTAATCCGCAGCTTATCGCGTGTAATAGCTTTGAATCATTTTCAAGCAATCAACCCCGAACCTTGCGATGACTTTGCAGTCGAAACAGTTTAATTGTTTTATTTTAAAACCGAAATAGTAGAACCTAGTGAAGAACATCTGATTATTCTTTATGCGTTCATTACCAAAAAATTATTGAATCTATGCGACTGAAATTTTCCATAATTTTTCTACATACCATGAGTATCACTATAGGCTACTTGAAAGGATGACTCGATCTATTTATGCATAGAAAGTGTTATTATTGTCCCTGGCCATCATATCATAATGTCGTATGTAGCCGCACATTAATTTATAGAATACAGGGTGCCCTAAATAGAGTCGGATTGCATAGGTATCTTTCTTATTCTTAACGCTAGAGATCTGGTTATATGGGCAATGTTGTGCACTTTTATTTGCTGGCTTAAATGGTGTTGAGAAATTTTCAAAATTCCCAGCAGTTTAGCAATTATATAATAATTATTTATATTTATACTTTCATGGTTTGTTTTCAATTTAAATCACATTTTAAATGTACATCGAGCGTTTTGCAGGATTGGATGATACCGATGCTTAAAACGTCAAAATTGGGACAAAAGTTAAGAATTTTTAAAATTTTGCCGAAAAAAATTGAAATCGTTGCGTAATTATTATGCAAATTTTAACAGATACTTTTGCATCTATTTACTAACTAAAATAGTTTATTTCTGGTAAAAATCTTAACCGAAACAGAAGTTATGAATTTTTCAAATTGTGCCTGCAGTAAGGTACAAATTTAGTTTAAATTTGAAAAAACCATAAAAAATTTAAATCGTTGTTTAATTGTTATGTACATTTTAACACATACTTTTACATCTATTTACTAATTAAAACAGTTTATTTCTTGTAAAAATCTCAACTGAGACAAAAGTTATGAGTTTTTAAAATTGCGCCTGAAGTAAGATACAAATTTAGTTAAAATTTGAAAGAACGATAAAAATTGTAATCGTTGTTTAATTATTATGTACATTTTAAAACATACTTTTACATCTATTTACTAATTAAAACAGTTTATTTCTTGTAAAAATTTCAACCGAGACAAAAGTTATGAATTTTTTAAATTGTGCCTACAGTAAGGTACAAATTTAGTTTAAATTTGAAAAAACCATAAAAAATTGAAATCGTTGTTTAATTATTATGTACATTTTAACACATATTTTTACATCTATTTACTAATTAAAACAGTTTATTTCTTGCAATAATTTCAACCGAGACAAAAGTTATGAATTTTTCAAATTGTGCCTGCAGTAAGGTACAAATTTAGTTTACATTAAAAAAAAAACCGTAAAAAAATTGAAATCGTTGCGTAATTATTATGTAAATTTTAACACATACTTTTGCATCTATTTACTAACTAAAACAGCTTATTTAGTTAAAAATCTCAACCGAGATGGAAGTTATGAATTTTTTAAATTGTGCCTGCAGTAAGGTACAAATTTGGTTTAAATTTAAAAAAACCGTAAAAAAATTAAATCGTTGCTAAATTATTATGTAAATTTTAACAGATACTGTTGCTTCTATTTACTAACTAAGACAGTTTATTTCTGTTAAAAATCTCAACTGAGACGGAAGTTATGAATTTTTTTAATTGTGCCTGCAGTAAGGTACAAATTTAGTTTAAATTTAAAAAAACCGTAAAAAAATTAAATCGTTGCTTAATTATTATGTAAATTTTAACAGATACTTTTGCATCTATTTACTAACTAAAACAGTTTATTTCTTGCAAAAATCTCAACCCAGACAAAAGTTATGAATTTTTAAAATTGTGCTTTCAGTAAAGTACAAATTTAGTTTAAATTTGAAAAAACCATAAAAAATTGAAATCGTTGTTTAACTATTACGTACATTTTAACAGATACTTTTACATCAATTTACTAACTAAAACAGTTTATTTCTTGTAAAAATCTCAACTGAGACAAAAGTTATGAGTTTTTAAAATTGCGCCTGAAGTAAGATACAAATTTAGTTAAAATTTGAAAGAACGATAAAAATTGTAATCGTTGTTTAATTATTATGTACATTTTAAAACATACTTTTACATCTATTTACTAATTAAAACAGTTTATTTCTTGTAAAAATTTCAACCGAGACAAAAGTTATGAATTTTTTAAATTGTGCCTACAGTAAGGTACAAATTTAGTTTAAATTTGAAAAAACCATAAAAAATTGAAATCGTTGTTTAATTATTATGTACATTTTAACACATATTTTTACATCTATTTACTAATTAAAACAGTTTATTTCTTGCAATAATTTCAACCGAGACAAAAGTTATGAATTTTTCAAATTGTGCCTGCAGTAAGGTACAAATTTAGTTTACATTAAAAAAAAAAACGTAAAAAAATTGAAATCGTTGCGTAATTATTATGTAAATTTTAACACATACTTTTGCATCTATTTACTAACTAAAACAGCTTATTTAGTTAAAAATCTCAACCGAGATGGAAGTTATGAATTTTTTAAATTGTGCCTGCAGTAAGGTACAAATTTGGTTTAAATTTAAAAAAACCGTAAAAAAATTAAATCGTTGCTAAATTATTATGTAAATTTTAACAGATACTGTTGCTTCTATTTACTAACTAAGACAGTTTATTTCTGTTAAAAATCTCAACTGAGACGGAAGTTATGAATTTTTTTAATTGTGCCTGCAGTAAGGTACAAATTTAGTTTAAATTTAAAAAAACCGTAAAAAAATTAAATCGTTGCTTAATTATTATGTAAATTTTAACAGACACTTTTGCATCTATTTACTAACTAAAACAGTTTATTTCTTGCAAAAATCTCAACCCAGACAAAAGTTATGAATTTTTAAAATTGTGCTTTCAGTAAAGTACAAATTTAGTTTAAATTTGAAAAAACCATAAAAAATTGAAATCGTTGTTTAACTATTACGTACATTTTAACAGATACTTTTACATCAATTTACTAACTAAAACAGTTTATTTCTTGTAAAAATCTCAACTGAGACAAAAGTTATGAGTTTTTAAAATTGCGCCTGCAGTAAGATACAAATTTAGTTAAAATTTGAAAGAACGATAAAAATTGTAATCGTTGTTTAATTATTATGTACATTTTAAAACATACTTTTACATCTATTTACTAATTAAAACAGTTTATTTCTTGTAAAAATTTCAACCGAGACAAAAGTTATGAATTTTTTTAATTGTGCCTACAGTAAGGTACAAATTTAGTTTAAATTTGAAAAAACCATAAAAAATTGAAATCGTTGTTTAATTATTATGTACATTTTAACACATATTTTTACATCTATTTACTAATTAAAACAGTTTATTTCTTGCAATAATTTCAACCGAGACAAAAGTTATGAATTTTTCAAATTGTGCCTGCAGTAAGGTACAAATTTAGTTAAAATTTGAAAAAAACGATAAAAAATTGAAATCGTTGTTTAATTATTATGTACATTTTAACACTTACTTTTACATCTATTTACTAATTAAAACAGTGTATTTTTTGTAAAAATCTCAACCGAGACAAAAGTTATGAATTTTTAAAATTGTGCCTGCAGTAACGTACAAATTTAGTTGAAATTTGAAAAAACGATAAAAAATTGAAATCAGTGTTTAATTATTATGTACACTTTAACACATACTTTTACATCTATTTACTAATTAAAACAGTTTATTTCTTGTAAAAATCTCAACCGAGACAAAAGTTATGAATTTTGAAAATTCTGCCTGCAGTAAGGTACAAATTTAGTTAAAATTTGAAAAAAACGATAAAAAATTGAAATCGTTGTTTAATTATTATATACATTTTACCACATACTTTTACATCTATTTACGAATTAAAACAGTTTATTTCTTGTAAAATTCTCAATTGAGACAAAAGTTATGAATTTTTTAATTTGTGCCTGCAGTAAGGTACAAATTTAGTTTAAATTTGAAAAAACCATTAAAAATTGAAATCGTTGTTTAATTATTTTGTACATTTTAACACACACTTTTACATCTATTTACTAATTAAAACAGTTTATTTCTTGTAAAAATCTCAACCGAGACAAAAGTTATGAATTTTTAAAATTGTGTCTGCAGTAAGGTACTAATTTAGTTTAAATTTGAAAAACCATAAAAAATTGAAATCGTTGTTTAATTATTATGTACATTTTAACACATACTTTTACATCTATTTGCTAATTAAAACAGTTTATTTCTTGTAAAAATCTCAACTGAGACAAAAGTTATGAATTTTTAAAATTGTGCCTGCAGTAAGGTACAAATTTAGTTTAAATTTGAAAAAACGATAAAAAATTGAAATCGTTGTTTAATTATTATGTACATTTTAACACATACTTTTACATCTATTTATTAATTAAAACAGTTTATTTCTTGTAAAAATCTCAACCGAGACAAAAGTTATGAATTTTTAAAATTGTGCCTGCAATAATATACAAATTTAGTTCAAATTAAAAAAAAAACAGAAAGAAATTGAAATCGTTGCGTAATCATTATGTAATTTTTAACAAATACTTTTGCATTTATTTACTAATTAAAACAGTTTATTTCTGGTAAACATCTCAACTGAATGAATTTTTAAAATTGTGCCTACAGTAAGATACAAATTTAGTTTAAAACTAAAAATGGTGATGTGGCCATCATATTACTTTGATGATATTTTCAAATTTTGGTGATAAATTATAACAGTTAGACTGAATTAATAAGAACAAAAATTGTAGATGTTGCGAAATGAACAACTTATTCGGAATAAGATTTTTTTTTCGAAATCGCAAACATGTTTCACGCAACGTTTATATTAAATTGATCACAAATAATGAATTATTGAAATTTGAAGAAATAGTATTTCGAAAGTTTTAGCATTCCACTTTTTTCAATGCCACATTATATACACAGTTCGTCAAAATTTCTGAAATACCTAAATAATTCTACAGCGGTAGAAAATTTAAAAAAAAATCAACAAAAGTTTCTTAGATGTAAACAAGCTATTATTCAAATATATTTTTAATATACGGGGTGTTAGAATTTTGAACATTTGTTATAATTTACAATCATTGTTTTTTTTTTGTTAATTTTTTTTTCATTAACTTTTTATCTTTTTCATCTCAAGGTGTATTAGGTTAATTCCTTTGTATTGGCATAAAAATTTTAACACCTAATCATGACTCACCCTGTATATAAAAAAAACAATATTTGTGTAGATAAATTGAAATTAAAAAAAAATCCTTTTTGATGAATTTCCAAAAATTTTAAATACTAACTCAGGAAAATTAGTGATGGCGTACCATTCGTTTAATAAATAATTTTAAAACAGCTATTTTTTGCAAATTTATCCCTAAGTTTAATGAAATCGTTTCAAGAGATTTTTCTGAATATGAAAAATAAATAAAGTAACTATTTCATGTTTTTTTCAGTAACTTTTACATAGTTAAGTATTTTATTTATTTGTATTGTTAGTTAGCAATTCACTGTCTGGGCTATCGACGCTTTCGGATACATTAACACGTTTTTCTTTTATTAAAAAATTTGATATCTGTTGTTTTTTTTTTAATTTCCGTTCAAAAATTTTAAAAAATATATCGAAAAAATTTCGTCAAATTTCAAGAGAATTGTTATCAAAAAAAAATGTAAAATCTATAAAAATGACTATTTTATACAAATCACAAGTTTTCAATGAAAATTCCGGGGAAATTAACAATAATATGATATATTTCTAGTTTTCTAACGTAATTTTTCAGTTACAGGTATTTAAAATGTTATCTTAAAGATATCCGCTCGTGCCTAAAAAACTCATGGCTAAAGTGCCGTTTATAACATTTGCTATTATATTGTATCTAAAAAAACACTTTTAACAGGTTTCAGCTTCATGGAAACTAATTTCGCGATTGCAAAAATATTTTTACATCAATTAACACACACATTAATTTATACTGATGGATATGAGCAAATTATATAATAATTCTAAATAGCCTTTCGTACTTGGCGAGTTATTTACGCAATTTCTATAAATATTCAATGGAATTAATAATTCTATCAACAACAATTATTTACTAAATTCGATTAGACACGAACGTTTGAATTAATGCATTAGCACCGGCTATAATTTGCAATTTTGCAATATACACATAATTTCTATTAAACCATTCCGAAAATGGATATTTATTGTCCTGCACCAGTACTCAAATATATTGAAACGATTAAATATTTACACATGAATAAATGTGAATACTATATCCAATTATCTGTTTAGATAATAAACAAATGCCATTTTGCTACTGTTTGCTAAAAAAATTAATAAAAATACTTGTTACGGAGTAGGGAATGTATTCGTTTTTTAATAGTAATTTAAATTTTTTATTGTGGAAAAGGCTCGCGTTGGACTAAAATCTAATTTTTATACAATTTCAAAAAAGCAATCCAGACGATTAAAATATGCGGTCTGTAGAGTTATATTTTTCTTAAATTTGCACCAAATAAAAAAAATTATTATGTTATGTTATTATTATGTTAAATTGTTATGAAATTTGTACTTCAGTAATTCACGTAAAAACCGTAAAATAAAACCAAAATGTTGTCCTGAAATTTCATCCTTTAATGATCAAACTGTCGTAATGTACACAACTTTCCTTAAGCAGTCCTTGAATAAACGTATTGTTATGAATAACTTTTTTGGACGATTTTAAGATAAGACAATTTTCTAAAACTTCGTCAAAGCACTAGGTATTCAAGATTGCAACCAATTAAGGAAAGTAGTTATGCTTTAATGCAGATGTACTTTTAGTAATCCACGGGCAAAAGCCGTAAAATAGATCCACTGGAAGCTATAGAAATCCACAAAACCAAAATTATATCTTGAAATTTCATTCTTTAATGATCAGACTGACGTAATGTACACCAACTCTTCTTCTTTCTGCTCCGAGAACTATGATAACGCAATACAACAACAAGGAATAGTTGATCAATTTCGCCTTTTGGTCTTTTAATGTTTTTTTCTTTAAATTGGGTTGTATACCATAATGGATGTGAATTGAGTTTTTTTTTTTTATTTGTTTTTAATTTTTTTTTATTTAAAATATATACGGGAAACCCCTTTTTACAAAGAAAATACAATTTGTAAGTGTGGAAAAAAACTACAAAATTCTACCGCCAAGGTTATTAAATCATGTAAAAGTATGTAAAACATGGATGTAAATTGAGTTGCATGCAAACTTGGATGTAAATTAAGTTGCAGACATTGATGTAATTTAGATTACATACAAACATGTTTTTTTTTGTTTCTTTCCAGTAATTTTTTTAATACGAAAAATATCACGGAAACATTTAAACAAAGAAATTAACTTTTTTTGTTTAAAAATATTTTTCATGAAATCATTGTTATTCGAGAAATTTTTTTTTTCATTTTTGGTTTATAGATGTGAAATGATAATGGTTACAGCAAATTTATGTTAATAATAATTGCAGAGAATACCAATATAAACAACTTGGAACGAATTATATATTTTTTTAATCTCCTTGGTTTTTGAGTAATCTGACTATTAGAATTTAATGTATAATTTGTCAATTTCATCTTTCATCTTTTATAATTTTGATGGTTTAAGGGGTCATGCCTTGTCAGGAAGCCGAAAAACAGGTGATTTTTGGGAATTCGAAAGGGGCGTAATTTGAACGGACTAGTTCCAACTTTTTAGGGAATATTCTTCAAACATTGTACTGAAAATGCTAAAACCCAAAAATCGATTTTTTTAAATTTTGACTAGGTGTGACCCCTTAAATGTTAGTTTCATCCGATTCTACAATATTTAAAATTTGATTTAAATTGAAAATAAACCATAAAAGTGTACATAGCGATATAAATAACAATTAGATCCATCCATCAAATCGGATAAAGTAACATGATGGCCACATCACCATTTTTTGTTAAATTTTGATACGGAAAACCAAATTAACAAAAAACAAATTTGTCCAGATATCGATATATTACAGAACTGTGGGATAAGAAAAGCCACCCAACCTCGCACAAAGTACGAAACATCCGTTTCGGCGATGTCAGTGACCCGAATCGCGAACCCTTATTTATGATCATCATACCCCTTACCAATTTCTCTCATCCAGCTCGTTCCAGGTAAACACACTTTGATGTCTGTTGTAAAAATGTCTCGAGAGTTTATTTACGAGCGCCCGCCCGTCCCCCACAAATCATATTGCGCTCGCAGACACAACCCGCCCCGCATGAAATAATTACAGGGCGCACGTGCCCCGCGATATCCGCAACCCTTTATATGACGGATTTCTGGAGAAAGAAAAAGTACGAAGACGGGGGGATGATTCTTAAATAAAACGACGATGCGCGCTTATTTTATTCAGGACGTGGGTTTTGCATATACGGAGAAAGGGTAGAGTTTAAGTTTATGAAAAGGCAGCACCGTTGCTCATGTATTATTTTTCCAGAAGGAAAAAGTGAATGGCTTTGATGCTGGATGTTTCCTAGACGGAAGAATATTATTTAGTTACTGGAAGTTTTTCGAAATATCTTTGTAGTTTAGGGTAATTTCAGGTGTGAATTACCTAAGCTTTCGGTGCACTTTAAACTCAAAATTTATTAATTCATGCAGTAATTTTAGCCACTTACTTGGCTCAAAGGATTGCAAAATAACGTGGGTTATGAAAAGTAAGAGGAAAAATGTTTAATATCAGCGGTTTATGTTTGAAAATGACCAGTGAATGGTAGAAATTATAGTCACCTAAATAAAATATAGTGGTATAAAAAAGTTAAAGTGTTTTATTCCAAATATTTTTCAGATTTCATATTTTGTATGAAATATATGTTAATGTAGTTTATTGGTGCTAATATATAGTGCGCGCCTAAAGTATGGAATATATTCAGTAAAACCGAAATAAAATATCTTTGGAAAAAATCCTCGAACAGGTCGATTTTTTTTTTTAATAAAAATATACATTTTTGCGTAAAAGTCGATTTTCAGTCTAATTTTTTTTTGAGTAATGACGTCATCCATTTTGTTTTAGGTAGCAACCCCCTATTTTCGTCCTTGATTTTGAGAGATCTTCTCATTGTCAAACTGGAAGATAAAAATCTTACATAAGAAATTTTTCGAGTAAACGACACCAGCACGAATTATATTAATAATGGTAATAAATTTACGAAGCCGCATTTCACAATCGATTGTAGATTTCAACAGAAATTTCGCAAATTGATTTTACACAGAAATTGTAATCACTATAAACTATATTGCAAAGAATACACAATAGGGTATTCCGTAAAACCTTACGTAGAATTTGTGTATTTAAACGGAAAACATTTTCCCCACCAATGGGGAATATTTTTATCGCATTTCTTCGTAAAGGGAACTTTCCTCTTCCGTTTCCTTCTTTATAGGAAATTAAATCCTCCATCGAGATTACCTTGTAAATAATATCTGGATGTTAATATTGAGTAATGAACTGTCGCGTGTCGGGGCTTTATCGCTTTCTGGAAAAATGCCGGCTACTATTTTAAATTGCGCCACGATAATGATGAGCATTTGTCAGGGGGGTAAAAATAGTCGAGCGCCGAAAAAAAAATGTCCGCTGCAATCGCCGGCGATCATATTTCTAAATTTTCTGGAGGGTTAATTTTAGATTATTAATGAAGGGTATTAATTTGTCTAGTGGCAAATAAAAAGTTTATATGTTTGTGCCCTTTTGAAGAACTATTTTTGCATCTTCAATATTAATTAAGCGTTGTAACAAATATATAAGAAATGTAAAGCCGTAATTTAATTTACTTATGTTTGAAAATGACCAGCGAATGGTCGAAACTAGTCACATAAATAAAATATAGTGGTATAAAAAAGTTAAGTGTTTTATTCCAATCTACAACCAAGATGTACCACGAAGTAAACGCCGCCAACAATAACCAGATATGAATTAGTCAATGAAAAACCAAACACTATAATGTCGAGCCCTGCTTGACTATCTTGGTGTTCTATCCCAAATTCCTCATTTTTTTTGTTTTATAAAAATATCCAAGGGAGTAATCGATCGTCTCTTAAAGTTCTCACAAAGATTAGGCAATCCCTTAATCCCCCTTACAACCCTTGCAACAATATCCAATTACAAAAGTACAATTTTATTGAAATATAATGGAACACCACCCAAAGTTCACAAATAATTCTTACATCATTGATATTATAAATCATAGGTGTTTGCCATGGAATCCGAACGTATTTCAAAAACCAGAATATCTCTAATTCACTATTTTATGCAAATCATCTAGGCTGAAAGACCTCTGATCATTTGCCTGTTGAGGTCATTTGTAGTGTCTCAATAGATATATTGTCTCCCCCCCTCCCCCCTCTCCCCCTTCCTCTCTCACCCTCTCTCGCCCCCTTTCTCTTTCCCTCTCTGTATCTCCTCTCTGTCTCTCGATCTCATAATTTCATCAAGATATTAGAAATAACAGCAGAGAACTAACAAAAGGGAAACAGTGACAGTAACCATCATGACGTTTGTAAGACAAATATACTGAAGGTCAATAACCATTTAGCAGAATTATAATTATATTGTTATTTAATACATCGCTCACCTTATCGAATGTGAAATGTGCTTATTCTAACAAATGAAGTTCTTGATATTTGTAGAATTTTATTTAATCCAATTGAGGTCATTTTGTCTTTTTATAGATTTCTGTAGACAACAAATTTCACCACTTTGTCAAATATGAAGAATGCTCATATATGATTACCTTTTGTAAACTTTATTCGCACATAATATTTATAAAATACTACACTAGTCCTACGTCGCGCGTCGTAGGGATTTTGGTATCAGCCTGCTCGTTTCTTAATGCACCATTGTAATCTCCATAAAAAAAAAACTGTAATGGTTTTGCAAATTGACCCCTTACCCCCTCCCCCCTTGGGTGTTAAAACATTAAAAATCCTTCACGTCTTCAAACACAATGCTCAGCAACTACACAACTAGCTAAATTGACACTCAATAAGTATCACTTTTAGGCGACTTAATTTTTAGTAACTTTAATTGAAAGAACGTGATAGGAAGTAATCAGTACGCTTTATACTTTCTCCGTTACGAAGTACGAGAAAGTATTATGATCGTGATTTTTTTTTCAAAATTTTTTTTTACGGAAATATCCGTTTTGGGGTCCCTAGATGCCTTTCAACAATTTCTGGAAACAAAAATTGTGTCTGTGTATGTGTGTGTCTGTCTGGGTGCGCTGTATCTCAAAAACTAATAGAGAAATTGATATGAAACTTTGAACATACGTCTTATTTGATAATCCGAAGAACTGAAAAGCTTTCGGTAAAATTTCGTACACCAGAAGTGGATGTTTACCTTAACTGTTTTTTTGTTTTTTGAAAATATTTTCTTAAATATGAAAAATATCACAAAAACATTTAAACAATCATTGAAGACAACAAAGAAATGAACATCTTTTGCTTGAAAATATTTTTCATAAAATCATTGCTATTCGAGAAAAAAAATTATTATTATTTTTTTAATTTTTGGTTTATAATTATGAAACGATAATAGTTTACGCAACGCTCGATGTACATTTAAAATATGATTTAAATTGAAAATAAACCATGAAAACGTAAATATAAATGGCTATGATACCATCAAGTCGGAGAAAGTAACATGATGGCCACATCACCATTTTTAATTCAGTTCTAGAAAAAAAAAACATTTGTATCAAACGCGCGCGAAATGTTTTTGTGCATTCAAATTGTACATTCTCACGCACAAAAAAACATGCCTTTCGCACACTGGATACAAAATTAACTAATTCCAAATCGTGAAGCATTGTTTAAAAGAAAGTAAAAATGCCATAAAACTGATGGTTTCTACAAAAGTTTAAATTTCTCTTACCACCAAAACTGTAGGTGTGGAGTAGGTGCAATTCGCTTACAAAAAAAAGATTTTGTGCAGATTGCAACAGTTTATTAGCATTTCTGCAAAGAAATTTTTAATTTTTATTTTTTTAACCTCCACGGGGGCGAAGGGGTGCGGAGTCAATATGTAAAACATTTACAGATTTTTATGGAAAGAACAATGGCACATTAAAAAGATTGTCTCCATTAAAATTTACAAAACATACCCCCATTTCCAACCCTTTGGGGAGGGAGGGGTGAGTTTTTTTATATCACTGTATAAATATCTGAATAGAACTTCAAAAATAAAGCAATACATGTTTTTTATCATTATAATCCAAAGTGGCGTTCTCCAGATATACGTTTATTCCGATGGTATTTACAAATTTTAAAGCCAATCCCTGCAGAAATTATTTTTTACAATTTTTTTAATCGCTGAATACATTTTTTTTTATTTTTTCAGTTTAACTTTTAAACGCTGTCATTTATAGGCAAAATTTAGCAATTGTCAAAAATACGTTCATTCTGATGGTATTTGCAAATTTTGAAGCTAATTCCTGCAGAGATTATTATTTTTTAAATTTTTTAATCGCAGAATGCATTTTTTAAAAATTTTTCAGTTTAAGTTTTAAACGCTGTCATTTTGTTTATATGCGAAATTTAGCAATTGTTTTTATATGATGTCAAAAATACGTTTATTCTGATGGTATTTGCAAATTTTGAAGCTAATTACTGCAGAGATTATTTTTTTACAAATTTTTTAATCGCTGAATGCATTTTTTTTAAATTTTTTCAGTTTAAGTTTTAAACGCTGTCATTTTATTTATAGGCGAAATTTAGCAATTGTTTTTATATGATATCAAAAATCCGTTTATTCTAATGGTATTTACAAATTTTGAAGCTAATTTCTGCAGAGATTATTTTTTTACAAATTTTTTAATCGCTGAATGCATTTTTTTAAATTTTTTCAGTTTAAGTTTTAAACGCTGTGATTTTATCTATAGGCGAAATTTAGCAATTGTTTTTATATGATGTCAAAAATACGTTTATTCTGATGGTATTTACAAATTTTGAAGCTAATTTTTGCAGAGATTATTTTTTTACAAATTTTTTAATCGCTAAATGCATTTTTTAAATTTTTCAGTTTAAGTTTAAACGCTGTCATTTTATTTATAGGCAAAATTTAGCAATTGTTTTTATATGATGTAAAAAATACGTTTATTCTGATGGTATTTACAAATTTTGAAGCTAATGTTTGCAGAGATTATTTTTTTACAAATTTTTTAATCGCTGAATGCATTTCTTTTTAATTTTTTCAGTTTAAGTTTTAAACGCTGTTATTTTATTTATAGGCGAAATTTAGCAATTGTTTTTGTATGATTTCAAAAATACGTTCATTCTCATGGTAGTTACAGATTTTAAAGCTAATTCCTGCAGAGATTATTTTTTTACAAATTTTTTAATCGCTGAATGCATTTTTTCTTTATTTTTTCAGTTTAATTTTTAAACACTGCCTTTTTATTTATAGGCGAAATTTAGCAATTGTTTTTGTATGATTTCAAAAATACGTTTATTCTGATGGTATTTACAAATTCTGAAGCTAATGTCTGCAGAGATTATTTTTTTACAAATTTTTTAATCGCTGAATGAATTTTTTTGAATTTTTTCAGTTTAAGTTTTAAACTCTGTCATTTTATTTATAGGCGAAATTTAGCAATTGTTTTTATATGATGTAAAAAATACGTTACAAATTTTGAAGCTAATTTCTGCAGAGATTATTTTTTTACAATTTTTTTAATCGCTGAACGCATTTTTTTAATTTTTTCAGTTTAAGTTTTAAACGCTGTCATTTTATTTATAGGTGAAATTTAGCAATTGTTTTTATATGATATCAAAAATACGTCTATTCTGATAGTATTTACAAATTTTGAAGCTAATTTCTGCAGAGATTATTTTTTACAAATTTTTTAATCCCTGATTGCATTTCTTTAAATTTTTTCGGGTTAACTTTTAAACGCTGTCATTTTATTTATAGACAAAATTTAGCAATTGTTTTTATATTATGTCAAAAATACGTCTATTCTGATGGTATTTACAAATTTTGAAGCTAATTTCTGCAGAGATAATTTTTTTACAAATTTTTTAATCGCTGAATGCATTTTTTTAAATTTTTTCAGTTTAAGTTTTAAACGCTGTGATTTTATCTATAGGCAAAATTTAGCAATTGTTTTTATATGATGTCAAAAATACGTTCATTCTGATAGTATTTACAAATTTTGAAGCTAATTTCTGCAGAGATTATTTTTTTACAAATTTTTTAATCGCTGAATGCATTTCTTTTTAATTTTTTCAGTTTAAGTTTTAAACGCTGTTATTTTATTTATAGGCGAAATTTATCAATTGTTTTTATATGATGTCAAAAATACGTTCATTCTGATAGTATTTACAAATTTTGAAGCTAATTTCTGCAGAAATTATTTTTTTACAAATTTTTTAAATTGCTGAATGCATTTTTTTAAATTTTTTCAGTTTAAGTTTTAAACGCTGTCATTTTATTTATAGGCAAAATTTAGCAATTGTTTTTGTATTATTTCAAAAATACCTTTATTCTGATGGTATTTACAAATTTTGAAGCTAATTCCCGCAGAGATTATTTTTTTACGAATTTTTTAATCGCAAAATGCATTTTTTTTAATTTAATTAGTTTAAGTTTTAAACGCTGTCATTTTATTTATAGGCAAAATTTAGCAATTGTTTTTATATAATTTCAAAAATACGTTTACTCTGATGGTATTTGCAAATTTTGAATCTAATTTCAGCAGAGATTACTTTTTTACAAATTTTTTAATCGATGAATGCATTTATTTTTTATTTTTTCAGTTTAAGTTTTAAACCCTGTCTTTTTATTTATAGGCAAAATTTAGCAATTGTTTTTATGTGATGTAAAAAATACGTTTATTCTGATGGTTTTTACAAATTTTGAAGCTAATTTATGCTGAGATTATTTTTTTACAATTTTTTTAATCCCTGAATGCGTTTTTTTTTAATTTTTTCGGGTTAACTTTTAAACGCTGTCATTTTATTTATAGACAAAATTTAGCAATTGTTTTTACATGATGTTAAAAATACGTCTACTTTGATGGTATTTACAAATTTTGAAGCTAATTTCTGCAGAGATTATTTTTTTACAAATTTTTTAATCGCTGAATGCATTTTTTAAATTTTTTTCAGTTTAAGTTTTAAACGCTGTCATTTTATTTATAGGCAAAATTTAGCAATTGTTTTTACATGGTGTCAAAAATACGTTTATTCTGATGGTATTTACAAATTTTGAAGCTAATTTCTGCAGAGATTATTTTTTTACAAATTTTTTAATCGCTGAATGCATTTCTTTTTAATTTTTTCAGTTTAAGTTTTAAACGCTGTCATTTTATTTATAGGCAAAATTTAGTAATTGTTTTTACATGATGTCAAAAATACGTTTATTCTGATGGTATTTACAAATTCTGAAGCTAATTTCTACAGAGATTATTTTTTTACAAATTTTTTAATCGCTGAATGCATTTTTTTAATTTTTTTCAGTTTAAGTTTTAAACGCTGTCATTTTATTTATAGGCGAAATTTAACAATTGTTTTTATATGATGTCAAAAATACGTTTATTCTGATGGTATTTACCATTTTTCAAAAATGGTCTCGTGGAACCTCAAGCGTTGAAATTTCGGATTAAAAAAAATTAGGCGTTCATAGGGAAGCTTGGTAACTTAGATAGTTAAACATAATCTCATATCTTTCGTGAAGCTGTAATACCGCCTATATCACATTTGCCAAGAGACAAGAGAGATAAAAACTTAAGTAAAGTTGATGATTTTGATGACCAAAAGAAAATATAAAAGCAATTGTCATCGACTTGAAAATTTTCAAATTTGCCTATAAAACATACCAAACTACGATTCTATGAGAAATTTTATTATGTTAATTGAATTAATAATTGACAACCACATCCTCCAATTTTCAATAAAATTTAACCTCGAACCGAAAGCTCCAAGCCCAAAATCTTTGATATTCAGGACAACTATTTGCCAACAAAATATTTCCTTCGTAGCTTCACTCTGATCTAAACCTTCGATAATGAAATATAAATCATTAGCATAGCCTCATCTAAATTTAGATTTTAATTACTTAATTTAATATTAATCCCAATTATAATGGAATAATTACAGTTATCGATTAATATCATCGGAACTGCGTGGCGTTAAGTATTATTCGTCGTGAATTGTGTAAACAGAGCAAGTGTGTTAAAATAGAATGCATTAACTGAAATAGCACCCCGGGTTTTGTGCTGAATGGAGCGGAGAGCTTTGGTGCTGGCGCTGACGTCAAGAAGGGGTGAACGCGTGTCGGAATCATCGTCGCCCCCCTGTTGCTCATTGGCTTATTGGCCTGAGGGTGGCTCGAAATTATCGAGTCAATACGGAATATCGACATTGTAATCATAAACACAAGGACACGCCTCATTAACTATTTAATTCAGTACGGGGGTGGCCCACTTAATTCTAATTCCGTACCACCTTGCGGGTCGTCTAATACTTTCCGATAATAGAATAAGTTTTTTTTTAATCTATTTGCGGGTCTAAATGTGAACGAGTATTGATGAATAGATTTTATCATTAATCAAATTTTTTTTTTTTTAATTAGGCTTGTAATAATTTTTTTGTATTTTTTCTTTTCCTTTTTGTAATGTATAGTTATACTTATTATAACTGTTGTATTAATTTTTGCAAAAAAAGTGTGGATTTTGCTATTGTTTTATGGCTACATATATCTGGAATATGTCCTGAAATTTTTGTTAAAATTCATCGAGGAATTTTCGAAAAAATTAAGAAAATCCAGACGAAAGTGTTTGATTTGCAGATTGACGATTTTTAATGCTGAATTCCTAAATAACCAATGATAACCGGTTTGTGGATTTTGCTATTGTTTGATGGCTACATATGTCTGGAGTATGTCCTGAAATTTTTGTTGAAATTCATTAAGGGGTTTTCGAGAAAATTAAGAAAATCCAATCGAAAATGTTGGATTTTCGGATTGACGATTTTTAATGCTGATATTCCTAAATAACAGATGACAGCCGGTTTGTTGATTTTGCTATTTTTTTATGGCTACATATGTCTGGGGCATGTCCTGAAATTTTTGTTAAAATTCATTGAGAGATTTTCGAGAAAATTAAGAAAATCCAGTCGAAAGTGTTGGATTTTCGGATTGACGATTTTTAATGCTAAAGTCCTGAATAACAGATGATAACCGGTTTGTGGATTTTGCTATTGTTTTATGGCTACATATGTCTGGAATATGTCCTGAAATTTTTGTTAAAATCCATCGAGGAATTTTCGAGAAAATTAAGAAAATCCAGACGAAAGTGTTGGATTTGCAGATTGACGATTTTTAATGCTGAATTCCTAAATAACCAATGATAACCGGTTTGTGGATTTTGCTATTGTTTGATGGCTACATATGTCTGGAATATGTCCTTAAATTTTTGTTGAAATCCAACGAGGGGTTTTCGAGAAAATTAAGAAAATCCAGTCGAAAGGGTTGGATTTCCAGATTGACGATTTTTCATGCTGAATTCCTAAATAACCAACGATAACCGGTTTGTGGATTTTGCTATTGTTTTGTGGCCATATATGTCTCGAGTATGTCCTGAAATTTTTGTTGAAATCCAACGAGGGGTTTTCGAGAAAATTAAGAAAATCCAGTCGAAAGTGTTTTCGGATTGATGATTTTTAATGCTAAATTCCTGAATAACAAATGATAACCGGTTTGTGGATTTTGCTATTGTTTTATGGCTTCATATGTCTGGAGTATGTCCTGAAATATTTGTTGAAATTTATTGAGGGGTTTTCGAGAAAATTAAGAAAATCCAGTCGAAAGTGTTGGATTTTCGGATTGGCGATTTTTAATGCTGAATTCCTGCATAACCAATAATAACCGGTTTGTGGATTTTGCTATTGTTTTATGGCTACATATGTCTGGAATATGTCCTGAAATTTTTGTTAAAATCCAACGAGGGGTTTTCGAGAAAACACTTTCGAACGTGTTTGATTTTCGGATTGACGATTTTTAATGCTGAATTCCTTAATAAACAATGATAACCGGTTTGTGGATTTTGCTACTGTCTTATGGCTATATATGTCTCGAGTATGTCCTGAAATTTTTGTTGAAATCCATCGAGGGGTTTTTGAGAAAATTAAGAAAATCCAGTTGAAAGTATTGGATTTTCGGATTGACGATTTTTAATGTTGAATTCCTAAACAACCAATGATAACCGGATTGTGGATTTTGCTATTGTTTTATGGCTACATATGTCTGGAATATGTCCTGAAATTTTTGTTAAAATCCAACGAGGGGTTTTCGAGAAAATTAAGAAAATCCAGTCGAAAGTGTTGGATTTTCGGATTGACGATTTTAATGTTGAATTCCTGAACAACCAATGATAACAGATTTGTGGATTTTGCTATTGTTTTATGACTATATATGTCTCGAGTATGTTCTGAAATTTTTGTTGAAATCCAACGAGGGGTTTTCGAGAAAATGAAGAAAATCCAGTCGAAAGTGTTGGATTTTCGGATTGACGATTTTTAATGTTGAATTCCTAAACAACCAATGATAACCGGGTTGTGGATTTTGCTATTGTTTTATGGGTACATATGTTTGGAATATGTCCTGAAATTTTTGTTAAAAGCCATCGAGGAATTTTCGAGAAAATTAAGAAAATCCAGACGAAAGTGTTGGATTTGCAGCTTGACGATTTTTAATGCTGAATTCCTAAATAACCAATGATAACCGGTTTGTGGATTTTGCTATTGTTTTATGGCCATATATGTCTGGAGTATGTCCTGAAATTTTTGTTGAAATTCATTGAGGGGTTTTCGAGAAAATTAAGAAAATCCAGCCGAAAGTGTTTGATTTTCGGATTGACGATTTTTAATGCTGATATTCCTGAATAACAGATGATAGCCGGTTAGTGGATTTTGCTATTTTTTGATGGTTACATATGTCTGGGGTATGTCCTGAAATTTTTGTTGAAATTCATTGAGGGGTTTTCGAGAAAATTAAGAAAATCCAGTCGAAAGTGTTGGATTTTCGGATTGACGATTTTTAATGCTGAATTCCTGAATAACCAATGATAACCGGTTTGTAGATTTTGCTATTGTTTTATGGCTATATATGTCTGGAATATGTCCTGAAATTTTTGTTAAAATCCATCGAGGGGTTTTCGAGAAAATTAAGAAAATCCAGCCGAAACTGTTGGATTTTCGGATTGACGATTTTTAATGCTGATATTCCTGAATAACTGATGATAACCGGTTTGTGGATTTTACTATTTTTTTAAGGCTACATATGTCTGGGGTATGTCCTGAAATTTTTATTGAAATCCAACGAGGGGTTTTCGAGAAAATTAAGAAAATCCAGTCGAAAGTGTTGGATTTTCGATTGACGATTTTTAATGCTAAAGTACTGAATAACAGATGATAACCGGTTTGTGGATTTTGCTATTGTTTTATGGCTACATATGTCTGGAATATGTCCTGAAATTTTTGTTAAAAGCCATCGAGGAATTTTCGAGAAAATTAAGAAAATCCAGACGAAAGTGTTGGATTTGCAGATTGACGATTTTTAATGCTGAATTCCTAAATAACCAATGATAACCGGTTTGTGGATATTGCTATTGTTTTATGGCTATATATGTCTCGAGTATGTCCTGAAATTTTTGTTGAAATCCAACGAGGGGTTTTCGAGAAAATTAAGAAAATCCAGTCGAAAGTGTTGGATTTTCGGATTGACGATTTTGAATGCTGAATTCCTGAATAACCAATGATAACCGGTTTGTGGATTTTGTGTTACCGTTTACGTATTAATAAATAAATAAATAAAAAAATATAAAATGGTAAATCAGTGGTTTTAAGACTGAAGCCTGTTGAGGACATTTGTAAAAGTGTCTCAATAAATGTATTGTCTCTCTCTCTCTCTTTCTCTCAGCGGCTTTGCAAATATTAGTTAAAAGAAAAATAAGTTAAAAAATTGCTTCATGGAGATGGGTAATTTGAAAAACTTACTTTAACTATTTTCATTATTTAATAATTTTTCTTTGCCTATATAAATATATCATTCGGCCACTCGTGATGATTTATATTAATTTAATCGGTTTATCGATTTTGGGACAAACACAAGAATCATATCTGGATTTGAACCCGGAATAATAATTTATTGGTGCAGTTAACACAAGTTAAAAATCTGATAGAATCTCACAAACTATTTCTTAAAGTGTATACATGGAGCCTGAATATTTATATAGTCGGCTAATTTTCGCCTTTATTCTTCTGCAACAAGTGAGGGTTTTCAATTTTAATTATGTAATCCATATTAGTTGCTACGGCATGAAGTTATGGTGAATGCGCCGGGCTATTGCACTAATAACATCGATATTTCATTAACCTTAGCCCATTCCGTTACAACGTACGCATCATTAGCTTAAACGCATATTACGCTGTGTATAATTATTCGCTTTACGATATATTTTCCGCCCTCACAACAACATAAAGAAAAAAACTGCTTCGTGTCATGTTCGAGTGGATAGCGTCACTCACATTGTACTAAACTGACTCGTTCCGACAATTACACCCCGATACAAACTATATATAATAAAAATACACGTTATTACTTAATACGGCGTAGTATTATATTTAGTTCCCACATCGAGCACGCGAGCCACTTCTAAAAATTACCGAACCGGCCACATTATCTACAATTAGCGTTCCGAGGCAGGACTTGATAATTGATGTGAAAAGTTCATGCACCGTTCACGCTGGTTTTATCAAAAATGAAAATTTACGTTTCTGGCTTTAATATATACATATATACATACAATCCAAGTATTTTGTGTTAATTGCGGTCTATATATCAGCATCTGATAACAAGTCAAGCGTTCGTGTCATCGTTTACAGGCGCTTGATGGATCGGATTATGAAAATTTATAAATAGGACTGTGCGGCTATAAATTAAATTTATTTATTCTTACCCCGAATAGAGCACGACATTTTTACGCTGAATTAATACGTTTTTGTCAGAGAATAATAACGGAATTGCTGGGTATGACGTCGTTTAGTTGTAAGCAGATAATCTGTCATGTAATTACGCGTTTCGTGATATTTAAACGCCATGTTGTGTTTAGTTGCTGTTAGTTTAAAGGGTGGTTTTAGCAGAATATTACGCTTAAATGTTTGATATTGAAACGGATAGAACGCTTTGATCTTGAGTTAGTGCCTCTTGCAAGAATATTCCAACATTCCGCAAGAAAAACATTAATGTCTGGAGAGTAAAGAAATGTTGATGAAGTACTGAGTTGAAAATAATAAATTTCTTAAAAATACTAGTCTATTTATATTCATTTTGACTTTTTCTAATACCGTCGATTAAATTGCTTTTCTGACTGTAAACAAATTTTATAGTCTGCAGTATAAATAAGAAACAATTATTCATTTTGACTTTTGACCGTCGACTAAATTGCTTTCCTGACTGAAAACAAATTTTGTAGTCTGCAGTATAAATATGAAAATGTATCAAAAAGTTCTTTGCAGATCTCTACTTCACTGGACTCAAACATGAAAATCATAATCATTAAGAGATCCAAATAGGAGGAGGGTTTTGGGGTAATCAATACAGAAATACGTGGAAAATAATTTATAAACGAATGCGTCTTTCTCAATAATTTGAAAGATCTGGAAGAGTATAATAGAGTGGAAAATTAATTTCTATTAACTATTAGTCGTTTCAAAAGATATGTTCCAAAAATTAAAAAGAACTGATGTAGCCAAGCAACTTAGGGAACAAATGATCAAATTTACCGAATTTGATCACTAGTTATACCAGAAAAAACAGAAAAACAATAGCTAGTGGATTACGTGTTTTTAATATAATTTCAAGGAGCTTCCATTATTATTTATTTCATACTAATAGTGAAGGTAGACTTTGCACATCATCAATCTATTTCAATTTAATTAAGGGCTGGAATTTCCAATTTCGAAGATTCGCAGGCTTCGAAGAATAAAATGTTCGAAGCTTCGAAGAGTCGAAAACAATCATCGAAGATTTTCTATGAATCTTCGACTCTTCGAAACTTCGAAACTTCAATGTTTGAAGATTTTTTATGAATCTTCGACTCCTCGACGCTTCGAAGTTTCGAAGAGTCGAAGATTCGAAGTGTCGAAGAGTCGAAGATTCGAAGCGTCGAAGATTCGAAGCGTCGAGGAGTCGAAGATTCATACAAAATCCTCAAACATTGAAGTTTCGAACTTTAAAAACTTTTCGAAGCTTCGAAGAGTCGAAGATTAGAAGCGTCGAGGAGTCAAAGGTTCATAGAAAATCTTGAAACATTGAAGTTTCGAACTTTCGAAGGGTCAAAGATTCATAGAAAATCTTCAAAGATTGTTTTTTTTTTCATTTTCAAGTTTTCTTTGCGAGGGCTTCACGCGCTTGAAATTGACATTTGTTCTTGTGCAAGTACTTCTTCTGATGCGGCTTAATGAGATCTTTCGAGTCACGTATAGAAACCCAAATCGAAACAGTGGCTTTTCCAGGAAATCATTTTTAAAGCAATTTTTAAGCAAAAGTAAGAAGGGGCAATTAAATTTCAAATTTCCAACTTTTTTTATTATTTTAGCAAGCTAAAATTTGTTAACTCCAATCGATTTATCCCGTTCTTACGATGAAGAAAAAGTGCACTTTAACGATCTGGGATGATTATTAAAAAAGTTGTTTTTTTTTCATTTTTAAATTTTCTTTGCGAGCACCTCACGCGCTTGAAACTGACATTGTTTTTTGCTCAGGTACTTTTTCTAATCGAATCTTTCGAATGACGTATAGAAACCCCGAATCTAACCTGTGGTTTTTCCAGGAAATTATTTTTAATGCAATTTTTGAGCAAAAGTAAAAAGAAAATCACATTTCCAACTTTATAGCTAAAATTTGTTAACTCCAATCGATTTATCCCGTTCTGCTGATGAAGAAATAGTGCACTTTAACGATCTGGGATGATTATTAAAAAAGTTGATTTTTTTTTCATTTTCAAGTTTTCTTTGCGAGCGCCTCACGCGCTTGAAATGAACATTTTTTCTTGTTCAGGTACTTTTTCTGATGTGTCTTAATAAGATTTTTCGAATGACATATAGAAACCCCGAATCGAACCAGTGGTTTTTCCAGAAAAAAAAATTAATGCAATTTTTGAGCAAAAGTAAAAAAAATGAAAATTCCAACTTTTTTATTACTTTAGCTAGCTGAAATTTGTTAACTCCAATCAATTTGTCCCGTTCTCTTGATGAAGAAAAAGTTTACTCTAACGATCTGGGATGATTATCAAAAAAGTTGTTTTTTTTTTCATTTTCAAGTTTTCTTTGCGAGTACCCCACGCGCTTGAAATTGACATTTTTTCTTGTCCATATACTTTTTCTGATGTGTCTTAATAAGATCTTTCGAATGACGTATAGAAACCCGGAATCTAACCTGTGGTTTTTCCAGGAAATCAGTTTTAATGCAATTTTTGAGCAAAAGTAAAAAAAAAATTAAATTTCCAACTTTTCTATTACTTTAGCTAGCTGAAATTTATTAACTCCAATCGATTTGTCTCGTTCTTATGATGAAGAAAAAATGCACTTTAACGATCTGGAATGATTATTAAAAAAGTTGATTTTTTTTCATTTTCAAGTTTTCTTTGAGAGCGCCTCACGCGCTTGAAATTGACATTTGTTTTGTGCAAGTACTTCTTCTGATGCGCCTTGGCGATATCTTTCGAATGACGTATAGAAACCCCGAATCAAACCAGTGTCTTTTCCAAGAAATCATTTTTAATGCAATTTTTGAGCAAAAGTAAAAAAAAATCAAATTTCCAACTTTTTTATTACTTTAGCGAGCTGAAATTTGGTAACTCCAATCGATTTTTCCCGTTCTTATGATGAAGAAAAAGTGCACTTTAACGATCTGGGATGATTATTAAAAAAGTTGTTTTTTTTTTCATTTTCAAGTTCTCTTTGCGAGCACCTCACGCGCTTGAAATTGATATTTTCTCTTGTTCGGATACTTTTTCTGATGCGTCTTAATCAGATCTTTCGAATGACGTATAGAAACCCCGAATCGAACCAGTGTTTTTTTCAGGAAATCATTTTTAATGCAATTTTTGAACAATAGAAAGATAACTAGGATTTTGAAAGAAAATTAAATTTTTGGTGTGTTGAACGAAGAAGTATTAAAATTGTCTAATTGCCTAGTAGAATACAAAATGGGTTTGTGTATGCTAATTCAGACCATACATTTATGAATAATAAACATAAAAAAAATAGTGTTCTCCACACACCATACTCTTGTATTAAAAATTATAAACATTTTATAAATCACGCCACGCTCAATTTTTCATTGTGTTTGCCGTTCTCTGCAAATATCCATAATTTAATATCCCGAAGTAATTCTGCAACTTTTAAACGCGAAAAAGCCGGATCGATGGAGTTTGAACAGTCGCTCACGAGATTTAATAAAAATAACTTGTTGAGCGGAACTATAAATATCCCCAGGAATATAAGCATTGGCCATTATGAATGAAAGTTCGTGTCAAATTAGGGCTCGTAGCGGAAGTGCGTCATAAATCAGGCGAAATTTCCAGTTTTCGGGGGCATCTAAATATACGTGTTTTCGGGGGGTGTATGTATGCTCACTCTGTACGTGTTTTCACCCCCGGACGAAAATAAGGCTAGTCGTTCTATTTCCAGACGGAATCGATCATGTTCCGTGCATCTAATTACAAACACTTATTTCTATTAAGCCGAGTCGATTGTTTTTCCTCAATAAAAAAAAAATTAATAACGTCACCAGATATGAGTTGTTTACTTTACATGCTGTAGTTAATTTTATCGGGGCGTGTGAATGTGTTATGTTGACATTAAGATGTTGTGTGCGAGCACAATGCGGGGGTGTAAATATGTGTCTAGAGTTTAACTGCCCCATGAATAATTTTCAGTGTAACTTTATCGAGTCGAGCAAATTGTAAAGTTATTAGCGGCGTTGTGGGTGGCAAGAATGGAATAATTATAACATTGTATCCGAAACAGATCTGTTTTTATCTTAATATAATCTGTTTCATTTATATACTTACAATTGATTTATAAATTACTATACTTTGATCAATGGATCTTTGCGTGCACGTCATAGACAACATTTTCATGCGTTTGCTCTCTCTACGGTAAGTTGAATTAGATGCTATCATGTGTGTACGTAACTTGGCGCACACGCAAAGATCCATTGATCAAACCATAACTACATTTAGATAAAATCTAAATTATTACTCAATTAGCTTTCTTAGAACAAATTTTAGGCCTTAAATATTTAAGATTGAAATATATGATTGATATAAAAGATATAGATAATAATCGACTCTTTTATCAGAATTTTTTTTATGTATTCCGGATGCCCTACAACGGAGAACCAACACAAACTTATGTTTTCAACTATTGTATAACTAATCTTATTCCAATAAAGAAACGTGAAGGTATATTTCTAAATGTCAAAATCCTGCTTCCACACAACGTCTCATGTAAAACATACAGCTACTTTGATCAACATGTAGTGTGTATATTACGTTTAATGTTATCTACCGAAATCATGCATGCGGGATATTCAAATTTTAATGGAATTTACAAATATCCCTAGTCCATTGTCAACAAAGACGTGAATATTGTATCCAGATAATGGACTAAGTCCACAAGGCTATTAATAGACAAAGGAGTCCAGATTTAACCCATGGACGTATTTGATTTACATCTAATCAAGCCAATTATGCATTACACCCGCAATTCAAACCCTCTAGTGCCCAATTTGTTTTGCTACAACTGAATATTCAGCATCTAGGCTCGATTATTGACGATATCTTTGTAAGCTGCACTGCTTAGCGGTCCTCCAGTTAAATTAAATAGAGAGATTTGTACAAATCATAATTCAGATATCTTGAATTTTTCCGTTTTTTGGTCTATAATTATGAAATTGTAACGGTAACATCAAATTTATATTCATTATAATTGTAGAGAATGCCGAAACGAACAACTTATAAAGAATACGTTTTTTTTCAAAATCTCATTCGTTTTTGAGTAAACCGACAGTAAAGATGATTAGAATTTTAAGTAAAAATTTTAATTTTCATCTTTCATAATTTTAACGTTTCAAACGTCAGTTTTGATAAGTTAATTGACTTTCTAAAGGAAAAGGATGTTCTAATAGACTAAAACGAACTTCATTCATTCATTCATTCATTTTATATTTGCCCATTAAGCCATTACAGTTGAACGGATAGGGTATGTCAAAATACAATATTTGTACAGGTAGTAACTTCAAGATAACCATCGAACTTCAGTAAGAAGTAGTAAACATGAATCCCATATCATCTAGATCTTGAATGGTTGCATTTTGAATGACCAAAACTTAATCATTACAAAGATCATTATTTTTACAGGCTCCTCGAGGATAGTTTTCAAAATAGTGACATCTTCTTGACTGCTAATCATAGATGAAATTTTTTAAAGTCAACGTTTTTCTGATGAAGAAAATGGTGTTACATAAGGGTCTACGATGATTATTAAAAGAGTCGATTTTTTCCATTTTCGAGTTTTTTTTTTTGCAGACTCGTCATTACCTTCAAATTGACATTTATTCTTGCGAAAGTACATTTTCTGATGCGTCTTAATAAGATCCTTCGAACGACGTATAGAAACCCCGAATCAAACCAGTGGTTTCTTCAGAAAATCATTTCTAATGCAATTTTTGAGAAAAAGTAAGAAGGGGGGACCCTTGGATGATTTTTCAGGTTTTCATCAAAAATTTTAAATTACCAATTTTAATAGAATCCGACTAATTTACATACAAGGAGCACAGATTTGAAAACCGCGTTCAATTTAAAGTTTTCGTTTAGCAGCTACGGCCGATCAAAGTCTGAAAAAATCGACTTTTTTTTAAATTTTCATGGTGACATGCTAATTTTTTGCTGTTGAAAATAGCTGAATTTTTTTAACGCCAATCAATTTCTCTCTTTCTGATGAAAAAGAAGGTATACGTCAATGATCTACGATGATTATTAAAAAAGTTGCATTTTTAAGCAAAAGTTCCAAGGGCTGTAACTGTACTTTTTCAAGTTTTCGTCAAAAATTAAAAATCACCAATTGTAATTAAATCCGACTAATTAACATACAAGGAGCATAGATTTGAAAATCGCGTTCAATTTGGAGTTTTCGTTTAGCCGCTATGGCCGATCAAAGTCTGAAAAAATCGACTTTAAAAAAAAAATTATTTTGGAAACCGCGTTCAATTTGGAGTTTTCGTTTTTCACAGATGCAGAATTTAATACGAGTTTTATTTTGCAATATTTAAAAGTATCATGATTCCTCTATTTTTTCCATATTTTACACAGAACACGTAATTTAACAAAATTGGATTGTAGGTAAAATCTACTGCGTTTTCAGAGCACAATTATTTTTCAAAATTTAAAATTTTCGGAAATTCTCTACTTTTTTTTCTCACATGAGAACATGTAGTCTTACACAATTTGATTATGAGTAAAATTGACTGCATTTTCAAAGCAAAATTGAGCAGGAGTTTGATTTTTCAAAATTCAAATATTTAGAATTTCTCTATTTTTTTGTTTTGTTTTTTACACGAGAACACGTAGTTTTCAAAAATGTATTGTAGAGAATAATCAATGCATTTTCTAAACACAATTAAACACGAGATTAATTTTTTTTTTTAATTCAAATATTTAGAATTTCTTTATTTTTTTTTGTTTTCTACACGAGAACACGTAGTCTTAAAAAATGTGTTGTAGAGAATAATAAATGCATTTTCTGAGCACAAATAAACACGAGATTATTTTTTTTCAAAATTCAAAAATATTATAATTTCTCTATTTTTAGGTAAATCGACTGTATTTTCAAAGCACAATTAAGACGAGATTTATTTTTTTTATAAAAAAAATTTGGAATGTCTCTATTTTTCTAGGTTTCTCGTGTGAGAAAATAGTATTAGAAAAAATTATTTACCAAAATTGTATTACAGGTAGATCCACTGTATTTTTAACGCACAATTGAGTACGAGTTTTATTTTTTTTAAATTGAAAAAATTTGGAATGTCTCTATGTTTCTTTGTTTCGCGTGTGAGAAAATAGTAGTAGAAAAAACCTAGTATTTTTATTATTTTATTATAGCTATAATTGACTGCGTTTTCAGGGAAAAATTGAGCAAGTTTTATTTTTGAAAATTCAAAACAATATCTTTGTTTCTCACAAGAGAATACGTTGTCTAACAAAATTTTGTTGTAGGTAAAATCGACTGCATTTTCAGAGCAAAATTGATTGCGTTTTATTTTTTTTAATTCAAATCTTTTTTAAATGTTTTCTTCATTTAATTCATAGTTTTTGGAATTTCTTAGTTTTTTTTTTTACATGAGAACAGGTAGTCTCTTCCCTTATAGGACTGCGTTTTTAAGTCCACAATTGAGCACAAGTTTAATATTTCAAAAACCATGGATTTTTGAATTTTTTTGTTCTACTTTCTCGGGATTGCAAGGACAAGTAATCCTGCAAAATTTTGGAATGGGGAAAAACGATTGCAACGATTTGTTATAGGTAAACTTGGCTGCGTTTTCAGAATTTTATGTTTTCAAAATGGTTTTGGTGTAGTGGTAGAGGGTAGAGGCGTTCGCAGATTTTTCGGGGATCGAAAAGTATTCGCTCGGGTCCGTGGTTGTTGTATATGTCTTACAGTATTCATTTGTTCAATTATTTCTATTATTCATACAAATATACAAGGTGTATTTGAAATAACGAACAGGCATTTAAGGGCACACACACAAACCCATTTCCGTCAAAATTTATTCGAAAATTTTTTTTTGAATTTTTCCTAATTTTTCGAGGTTTTTTAAACATTTTGAGGACCGATGCTTTTCTCATTTAATTAGGTCTGGCAAGACCTAATTATGGCAAGGTTTTTTTTTTTGTAAAAGATAAACAGTCCTCAAGTTCATTGACGCTTAAAGAGCACTCAGATATTTCCTACGCGCTTGTTGTAATTCGATATCTAAAGCCGATGCCGTTTAAAAATTAGGTCACTGCCCCCAAACATGTTGCGTATTTTCACTCATTAACTTTAATAATTAATTGCGGGCTTTTTGTTACAGTTATAAACAAAATAATTGCTAATATTGTTTAAAAATAATATAATCTCTTTGTGGTTACGAGCCTGTTTGTTTTTCAAATACACCCTGTATAATACAAAAATAACAGCCGTGTGTGACTGAAGGGCTCAGCCTAAGTAAAAAAAAAAATGTTTTCAAAACTGAAAATTTTTGGAATGTCTCTATTTTTTCTTTGCTTCGCACACACACGAGAATGCGTAGTTTTACGCAATTCTATTGTGGGTCGAATTGACTGCATTTTCAGAGCAAAATTGAGCAGGATTTCAAAATTCAAAATTTTTATAATTTCTCCATTGATTCTTTGTTTCTGACGTAGTCTAACAAAATTTTATTACAGGTAACATGGATTGCGTTTTCAGAGCACAATTTCACAATTCAATAATTTTTGAAGTTTTCTTTAATTCGAATTTTTTGGAATTTCTCATTTTTTTATTTCTGACATGAGAACGTGTACTTTCTTACCTTATAGGGCTACATTTTCAAGCCCACAATTGAGCACAAGTTTTAATTTTTCAAAAGCATAAATTTTTGTTTTTTATATATTTTTTTCTACTTTCTCGATTTTGTAGAATAATAAGTTATGTTACCACATCGCCAACTGATATCTTGTTTCCATATTTTGACCTGTGTAAACTATTTTTGTTAAACACCAATAAAGATAAAATGAAAAAAAAGTAATCATACAAAATTTTGGTATGGAGAAAAACGATTGCATTTTGAGAGCACAATTGAGCACACATTTTATTCGTTGGAAATTCAATATTTTTTAGATTTTCTGTATTCTCTTTCATTGCTTGCTTGAGAACACATAATCTTACTTAATATTTTTGCGATTTTATTATTTCCCAGTAACTGGAAATTGTTCTGTTGGGAAATGTACAAATAAATAAATAAATAAATAAAAAAAAAAAAAATTTCAAAATTTATCTTCTTTTTAGATATTCAATGTTTTGACTTTTACTTTTTCGCTTTTAGAATTATAACACGCAATATTACAAAATGTTGCTAGGAAACATTTTATTTTTTCGCATTTAATAGTTATTTATGCAACAAGTGAGTAAAGTAGTCCTTTTTTCAGGAGTAGGAAAGATTGCCACACGAGCCGAAGGCGAGTGCGGCAATTCCTACAAGTGAAAAAAAGTTGCTCTCGAGTTTCATACAATTTTTTTTCTTCGTCCGTAACTTTAAATAAATTCGATAAAACCTTAATCAATTTTTATAAGTAATAATACTTTTTTTAAATGAAGAAAATAATAATCATCAAGTTTTCTTGATCGGAAACGAATGTTTGACATTTATCGGCGGAACTCGCGGCGTGTTGCGAAGCGTTCATGATGCACTTTGCGCAAACAATTTTATAGTAGCGTTAAAAAAGGAACCGCTACGGCACAAAAGAGTGAAAAAATGAACCATTATGGCACTTTTTTCGCGGTTTTGTAGGGTTCAGGAATCACATATTTTATGAATCCAAATTAATGAAAAAAACTGTACATTTTATAACGGACGTAGAAAAAAAATAGTAGATTGTTTGACTGTTTTGAAAGCTTCGTTTTGCATGCGAGTGCCAAATGCAAGGTACTAGCATGTAAAGCTTTTAAAACGTGTTGAACACACTGCCTTTCACACGACCAAACATTTTCTTAAATATGTTTCAATCATATTTTTTCTCGAATTTACCAGCGTCTGTCTCAATTAAATATGTGCGTACTATTAGTGTCAAAATATTCTTAACTTCTAATCTAAATTGGCTTATTACTATTTTAAAATCGATTAATAAATCGTCACTATCCATTTTATTTTAATTATTTTGACAAATTTTTTGAAGTTTGAGGATTTGATTTTCTTATCTTCTGAATATTCATTACATAAACCATGAATTTATTAACCCTTTGGCCTACTTTCCTTAGAAAACAGTCCGACTGAGGCACGCCTGGCGTGCCCAATTGTTTGGGCACAAATTCATGCTTTTTCATGGCACAACTGAAAACGTAAAATATGTGCTTCAAAAAATTCTGTTTCGCAAGAAAATGCATTCATTGTGCAGCACTACTAACGCAAGCGCTGCGCCACGAGTTGAGCTCGTGCTCGATGTGATTGGCCCAAGCGGCGCGCCACGAGATATGCTCGTGGTCGATGTGTTTGGCCCGAACATTTAAATACGAGGAGTACTCGTGGTTGTAGGTCAAAGGGTTAAAAGTGTCTAAAGACGTTTTTACTTGTTTATTTAACTTCTGTCTGTGAAATTTGTTAGTTTCTAATGTTTTCTTTTTTGCAGAGTGCCCTCCAGCAGCCGACGGAATGGAGAGGTTCGCGTGTCCAACCCCAGATCGGCAGGGCCGATATCATTGCATAGATGACCACGTCCTTTGCGACGGATTCATAGACTGTCCGGCCGGCGAGGATGAGGACCGTCAGGCCTGCATGTTTTACAAAACGGTAAATGCAATTTAAGAATTAAATTTTACGAAGTTGATAAATCTAAGATAAACAACATTACGGTAAGCTTATAAGAGTGTAATAACATTAAAACTGTGGAAGTTTCAATAATAAATCTCCAATTGGGTTACATAAAATGTGAAATACATAAACACATAAAGTTTCTGCTCAATATTTTATGCTTGTGTACTAGTTCACTTTATTGATCATTCTAATCTCAACTATTCAATATTTCCACTTGAAGAATTTTAGTTACTGTATCACTATCCCGGCCCTAATCTCAGTTCCCACGCTCGATCGGTGAAAAAGTGAAAGAGACCGATAAGGGTGGGGGCGGTGGAAAGTCCGAGTGTCACGTCTCGGCCGTTATTCTTCACGATAAAACAAAAAATAAAACACTGAGAGAAGAGAGGAAAACTTTGGTCGAGTGAGTCGCGAATTAAGTAAGTTCTCCGCTTTTAGTTTTCTAGGGGATACTCTCTGGCTTCAGCAGGAACGTAGGTTATTTTTATATTCAGGATGGGAGATAGAGAGTAGCGAGCGAGCGTGGCGGGAATAGGGAATCGGCCCCCTTATTGCTTTGTTTGTCGCGCGGGGGATTCTAGTAAACATATAAACTACAGATATGCCGTTAAAATTGTCTCCGCTAAGAGCATCGCGGGGGCGCAGATGGGACCCCGAGGTGGGTTCACCTACGCCAGTGAAGTAATTACATTACGTCCTCGTGTTTCCATCATTCTGATGGAAACGTTTAGAGTTGTCGTAATACTTGAAAAGCATTGTTGGGTTTGTTGTTTAACCATCCTAAATTACTTGGTAATCCCTAAAATAATTTAGGTTAATTACGCTGGTGTTGGTACGTAAGCAAAAACCAGGGGGGCGCCCACGTTGAGAAACACTGATGTAAAGGGTGGCCGTGATAAAAACTACCTATAAAATCCGCTCAAAACATAGAGACAGAAATACTGTTTGTGGTAGGAGAATGAGTTTCGTTACGCATCAATAAATCTCTAGATCTCCACAATAGATATCGAAATGATGTTCGAACTTCATGACTTTTAAGCTACGCGCACACTTGACGGAATCGGACGGACGGCACGCATCGGATAAAAATTGCTTAACACAGTTGTAAACGAGTCAACGCACATTTATCGGTACGGCATGGAACGGATAAATGTGCGTTGACTCGAAAATTGACTGAAAAAATATAAAAACCCTTGCCATCGACTTGAAATATTGCAAATTTATTAAAAATACATTCGGTATTATATACAGGGTCTTCATTTTAAAAGGAGCCACCCTGAATAACTTTGGATCTGAAGTAGTTGCGGTTTTAAGAAAACATACGTCAATTTTGTTTTCGAGGGGGAACTTAAAAAACACTTTTTTTAGAATTGTATCTTTCACCCCCTCACCCCCAGCCACCCCATCTTTATAATTTCAAATGGCACCCCCTATTGTCCGATACCTCATTTTAAAGGGCATAAAAAATGCTATTCAGAAAAGCAAAAATAATTGAAATCGATTCATTTGTTTTAGAGAGAGAGGGTATTCATTTCAAAATAAGCCACCCTAAATAACCCTGGTTCTGAAGTAGTCACGGTTACAGGAAAAAAATATGTCAATTTTGTTTTTGAGGGAGAACTTGAAAACACTGTTTTTAGATTTTAATCTTTCACCCCTCACCCCCAGCCACCCCATCTTTATAATTTCAAGTAGCATCCCCCATTGTGCGATACCTTATTTTAAAGAGCTTAAAAAATACTATTCAGAAATGCAAAAATAATTGGAATCAGTTCATTTGTTTTAGAGAGAGAGGGTATTCAATTCAAAATACGTCACCCTGAATAACTCCTGGTTCTGAAGTAGTCACGGTTTAGAAAAAAACGTCAATTTTGTTTTTGAGGGGGAACTTAAAAAACAATGTTCTCAGAATTCTATCTTTCACCCCCTCACCCCCAACCATCCCAACTTTAAATTTTCAAATGGCACTCCCTATTGTGCGATACCTCATTTTAAAGACAATACAAAATATTATCCATCCAGCAAATGAAAAATATTTATAATCAGTTCATTTGTTTTAGAAAGAGCGGGTCTTTGTTTCAAAACAAGCCACCCTGAATAACTTTGGATCTGAAGTGGTTACGGTTTTTACTTTAGAGGGTGGAACTTAAAAAACACTGTTTCTATAATTTTTTTCTTTCACCTCTAGCCACACAATGTTTGGTGTGGCATATTTTGATATGAATATCTCTGAAACAAATGAACTGATTTAAATTAATTTTTATTTGCTGGATAGTATTTTGTATGCCCCTTAAAATGAGGTGTCGCACAAAAGGGGATGCCATTTGAAATTATAAAGATGGGGTGGCTGGGGGTGAGGGGGTGAAAGATGGAATTCTAAAAACAGTGTTTTCAAGTTCTCCCTCAAAAACAAAATTGACATATTTTTTTCCTGTAACCGTGACTACTTCAGAACCAGGGTTATTCAGGGTGGCTTATTTTGAAATGAATACCCTCTCTCTCTAAAACAAATAAACCGATTTCAATTATTTTTGCTTTTTTGAATAGAATGTTTTATGCCCTTTAAAATGAGGTATCGCACAATAGGGGGTGCCATTTAAAATTATAAAGATGGGGTGGCTGGGGGTGAGGGGGTGAAAGATAAAATTCTAAAAACAGTGTTTTTTAAGTTCCCCCTCGAAAACAAAATTGACGTATTTTTTCTTAAAACCATAACTACTTCATATCCAAAGTTATTCAGGGTGGCTCCTTTTGAAATGAAGACCCTGTATATACATGGAAATTTGTAAACACCCAATTCCAATATTTTTAAATAATCTCATTCGAACGGAACGCGAAGTTGTCGAAAAATAAAAAAAAAGTCCGAGTCTTGAAAAAAATATAAAAACAGTTCTTGAAATTTCATAAATTTATTCAAAACACATTCGAGATTACAATTCCATTAAAATGTGTAAACACCCGATCTCTAAATTCTGTATTTTGATAAATAAAAATTTTAAGTAAGCAATTGTTAATTGTTTAATAAGTGAAAAATTGAATTGAAAAATGCATTCAATAAAATTAAACCAATTTCATTTAATTACTTACCAACAGTCCATCTTCATAACTGATAATTAAAATCGATTTCCGTTAATCCACAATCTGCACACTAAAACACCTTAACACTCACTCGGCAGAAGATACACTGCCTGACCAAACGACATTCAATGATCAAAAACAGGTGTATTGCATCCTTGTCTATCTTGTGTGCAGATTGAAATGAATTTGATTCGAATCGGCGCTGCGTAAATAAGCACTGATAACAGGTGAAGAAAGAATGCGGTTCCGCGATATCTCCGCTGGACGTGAATTGGCCCTGGGGCAAAAGTCAGGTGATAAATAAGACTGTAAGGACACAAATTTTCCAGTTCCGTGCGCGAGTTCGGTGTTAAGAGTTTAATAATGTCGTGGAATGTTGTTTTTGGATTATCATTTATGAGTCAAATTTTTGAAGGATGAATGAGGAACAGTTGTCGTCTTATAGACTTTATTTAAGATAAGTGCACATGGCTGAGTAATTAGAAATATTCTCAAACTATTAATAATCATAATTCACAATATCAATATTTAATTAATATTAAGTGTACGAGAATTTTAAAGTGGATAGCAATTGTTTTTATATTTTTTCGCGCCAACAAAATTATTATAATTTTTCATAAATTTACACCGTGTTTGGAAGAAATATCGCAAAAGCTATTGAAGAAATTTTTCACAATATCAATCTTAAATTAATATTGAGTGATTTTATCATTATGAAAAAAAATCTTTACTTCTAGAATTTCTTATTAAAAAAAATCGTTGCATTGAAAAGTTTTCATTTATAAAATTCGTTATTTAAAAAATTATTTCCTTCGAATAATTTTCCTTGTATTAAAATTGTTTAAAATATAAAGAAAAATCATTCATAAAATTCGTTGCAAAGAAAATTGTTCTTTTATAAAGTTTATTACATCGACTGTTTTCTAAACATAAATATCGTTATTAAGAAAATATTCTTGCTTCTAGAATTTCTTATTTACAATATTCGTTGTACTGAAAATTTTTTATTTATATAATTTGTTTTTTAAAAAATTCCTTGCTTCTATAATTCCTTATTTACAAAATTCGTTGCAGTGAAAATTTTTCATTTATAAAATTCGTTATAAAAAAACTCTTTGCTTCTAGAATTTTTAATTTACAATATTCGTTGCATTGAAAATTTTTCATTTATAAAATTCGTTATTTAAAAAATCCTTTCTTTTGAGAATTTCGTGTTTAAAATACTCGTTGCTTTGAAATTTTTTAAGATATTTATAAAGCTCATTACATCAACAGGTTTTTATATAAATTCCGCTATTTAAAAATATCTTCCTTTCGAACAATTTTCCTTGCATTGAAATTTTTTAAGATATAAAATTCATTGCATTCAAACATTTTAACTCATAAAATTCGTTGCAAAGAAAACTGTCTTTTATAAAGCTCATTACATCGACTGTCTAATTATAAATATCATTATTAGAAAAAAAAATTCTTGCTTGAAGAATTTCTTATTTACAATATTCGTTGCATTGAAAATGTTTCATTTATAAAATTTGTTATTTAAAAAAAAATACTTTTAGAATTTCTTATTTACTATATTCGTTGCATTGAAAGTTTTTCATTTATAAAATTCGTTATTTAAAAAATTCTGTGCTTCGAGAATTTCTTATTTACAATATTCGTTATACTGAAAATTTTTAATTAATAAAATTTGTTATTTAAAAAATTCTTTGCTTCTAGAATTTCTCATTTACAATATTCGTTGCATTGAAGGTTTTCCATTTATAAAATTCGTTATTTAAAAAATGCTTTGCTTCCAGAATTTCTTATTTACAATTTTTGTTACATTGGAAGTTTTTCATTTATAAAATTCGTTATTTAAAAAATTCTTTGCTTCTAGAATTTCTTATTTACAATATTCGTTGTACTGAAAATTTTTAATTTATAAAATTTGTTATTTAAAAAAAGGCTTTGCTTCTAGAATTTCTTATTTACAATATTCGTTGCATTGAAAGTTTTTCATTTATAAAATTCGTTATTTAAAAAATTATTTGCTTCTAGAATTTCATATTTACAATATTCGTTATACTGAAAATTTTTAATTTATAAAATTTGTTATTTAAAAAAAGTCTTTGCTTCTAGAATTTCTTATTTACAATATTCGTTGCATTAAAATTTTTTCATTTATAAAATTCGTTATTCAAAAAATTCTTTGCTTCTAGTATTTCTTATTTACAGTATTCGTTGCATTGAAAATTTTTCATTTATAAAAGTCATTAATAATAAAATTCTGTGCTTCTAGAATTTCTTATTTACAATATTCGTTAAAACTTTTCATTTATAAAATTTGTTATTTAAAAATTTCTTTGCTTCTATAATTCCTTATTTACAATATTCGTTGCAGTGCAAATTTTTTTATTTATAAAATTCGTTATTTCAAATACTCGCTGCTTTGAATTTTTTTTAAATATTTATAAAGCTGATTACATTAACAAGTTTTTATATAAATTCCGCTATTTAATTTTTTTTCCTTTCGAACAATTTTCCTTGCAATGAAATTTTTTAAGATATAAGATTCATTGCATTAAAACATTGTAATTCATAAAATTCGTTGCAAAGAAAACTGCAAAAAGCTCATTACATCGACTGTTTTATTAATTATAAATATCGTTATTAGAAATAAATTCTTGCTTGTAGAATTTCTTATTTACAAAATTCGTTGCATTGAAAATTTTTCATTTATAAAATTCGTTATTTAAAACCAAAATTACTTCTTGAATTTCTTATTTATTATATTTATTGCATTGAAAGTTTTTCATTTATAAAATTCATTATTAAAAAAATCTTTGCTTTTAGAAACTTTTATTGCAAAATTAGTTGCATTGAGAATTTTCTATTCATAAAATTCGTTATTTAAAAAGAAAATTACTTCTTGAATGTCTTATTTACTATATTCATTGCATTGAAAGTTTTTCATTTATAAAATTCATTATTAAAAAAAATCTTTGTTTTTAGAATCTCTTATTTACAAAATTCGTTGCATTGAAAATTTTTCATTTACAAAATTCGTTATTTAAAAAATTCTTTACTTCTAGAATTCCTTATTTACTATATTCGTTGCATTAAAATTTTTTCATTTATAAAATTTATTATTTAAAAAATTCTTTGCTTCTAGAATTTCTTATTTACAATATTCATTGCATTGAAAATTTTTTATTTATAAAATTCGTTATTTAAAAAATTCTTTGCTTCGAACTCCTTATTTACAATATTCGTTGCATTGAAGGTTTTTCATTTATAAAACACGTTATTTCAAAAATTATTACCTTCAAAAATTTTGTGTTAATAATATGCGTTGCATCGACATTTTTTAAGGTACAAAATTCGTATAATAGCTACGGCCGGTATGTACCATCGATGGTCAAAAAAAATACGGCCCAAAATTCCGTCGCGGACGTATTCAAATATTTTCGTTTTTTGAAAAACAGAAACAAAATACAAGAAAGTATTGTTTTCGTGATTTAAATTTTAACGGAAATATCCATTTAGCGGTCTCACCAGATGATTCCGATAATTTTTTAATGTCTGTGTGTCTGGAGTTGTATGTCGGAATGAAAATTCAAACTTACGGGTTTCCTGAAAACTTTTTGATTAAACCTTTTGACACTCACCGGAAGTGGGTATATTCTCTTCTCTTCGAAAGTTTTTTAAGCATGAAAAATATTACGAGTATTGATGATAATGAAAAAATAAACATCTTTTAATGAGAAGTGTTTTTCATAAAATTTCTGGTTTAAAAAAAATATATGTTCGTCAATTTTGGCCATTAAATAGCGTTAACCCAAGAAAAATCGAAATGAAATTCATGGATCAGTCCAGTGGCGAATCCAGAAAGTGTCTAAGAAGAAAGCACTCGAAATGAATATTCAGAAGAATTTAATAATACAAAACAGACATTTATTTTTTAAATGACACCACTGATATTTTCGTGAAGTTCACAACACATTTAAAAAGTAGTTCAGTTAACACAAATCTCCATAAATAGTCTGACAGCAAAGAGACACATCAAATATTAAATCTCTCTTCCCCCCTTTTTATTCTTCTAAAATATTATCCTCATTAGAGGCTGAATGGTTTATAAGCCAAAGCAACAAAAAAAATTATTTTTTTTATATTTTTTTTTACCTGTAAGACATATTTTTACTTCAATGTATTCTATAGTAAGTGTTAATTTTACCCAACCCATAAAATTTGATTTGTGTATTTTGATCAAAATCAACTGTTCGTTTATTTACAGTAATTTACATTTATTGTAGGACATAACATTGTATGGACATATTATTGGTAACCGTAAAAGGGCTATCGACCTGTTTATCTTTCTGCCCGAGTGTTGATTTTATTGATAGGCAGCCATTTATTATATCCATATAACTGTATCTATTGAAATAGAGTTTTAAATTTCTAGAGGACGAAAGGATTTCAACGAGCTTTGAATGACATTAAAGTAAGATTGATTGGATGCAATTTTGTTGCATTTGTTTGTATTCAAAACGCTCGTCTATGGGGATGACATTTGTTGATTCGTGAAGGAGAATGTCTGATGGATTGCGTAGATAATTATTGAGGTGACGTTATTTGAAGAGGGCCTTACGTTACTGAATGGCTAAAGGAGTTACCGTTATTAAGAAGTGATTCGTTTTTAAATCAATTACTGTTACAAAGGAGTGATTCGTTATATAATAACCTTTGATGAAAATTACCGTTTGTGGAATGTTTCAATAACAATTACTGTTATTTTTTCAAAGTAGCAGTTAGTAAAAATAACGCTCATCACTAGTCACGACCAAATATTACTTTTACAAACAAGTGCATAAAAATGTAACTCTTATTTTATCTGTTAAAACGGGTAAAAGTACCGTTTTTTTTTGTTTCATTGAAATACTTGAAAAGGCCAGACCATAGTTTGAGTTATTTGAAAACATGAAACTTTCAACAAATTTCGCATATTAGTTTAATAAAAAAAAATTATATGCATTTCAGTCCCGGGAATGGTTTACAATTTCCGTTAATTAAATTCCCAGAACACTTTCTGCAAATTCGAACGTCAATAATCCCGCTCAGCAGAAATCCCATTCGAATCGATAAATACATTATTTAGACATAATCACAGAAGTATTCAACGAATTCACCGATAACAGCACCTCTGGGAAAATGGAAAATTCCCCTTAAGCCGGATTCCGTTATTGTAGCTATTATACGATAATATGGAATTGTTAAGGCGATTGGATGATGTTATTAACTTAAAGTACTGCATGAAGTGTAACCACAGAAAATAACCTGCGAAATTCTAAATAATCTCGTTTTTATGTAAAGTAGTCGTCTAGTCTTGGTAAATTCCAAATAACATTAAATTAGGTCACACAATACTTTCTCTTTGAACTACTAATCAATTTTATTAAATTGTAATGATATTGTCAGTCAATTTGTCTCGTGAAGAATACTTTCTGTTTGAACTTCTAATCAATTTTATTAAATTTTACTGACATTGCCGGTCAATACTACAGGTTTGGCTCTGCATAACGAGCCGCCCCTGCTTAATTTGATAAAACGATGATTTGCAAATCTAATTCAATTTTCGTAGAATTTAGTCGACACGTTTTGTATATTTTTTTAATTTTTCACTCGAGCATTACACAATTGTAAAACTAAAATTTTTAAAAATTCACAACTTGCGAAATAATTGGTGGATTTTCAAAAACTCTATTCCATCTGATAAAACCATAATTTTTAAATCTAATTTAATTTTTGTAGAATTTAGTCGACACGTTTTATATATTTTTTTAATTTTTCACTGGAGCATTACACAATTGTAAAACTAAAATTTTAAAAAATTCACAACTCGCGAAATAATCCGTGGATTTTCAAAAACTCAATTTCATCTGATAAAACCATAATTTTTAAATCTAATTTAATTTTTGTAGAATTTAGTCGACACGTTTTATATATTTTTTTAATTTTTCACTGGAGCATTACACAATTGTAAAACTAAAATTTTAAAAAATTCACAACTCGCGAAATAATCCGTGGATTTTCAAAAACTCAATTTCATCTGATAAAACCATGATTTGTAAATCTAATTTAATTTTTGTAGAATTTAGTCAACACGTTTTATATATTTTTTAAATTTTTTACTCGAGCATTACACAATTGTAAAACTAAAATTTTCAAAAATTCACAACTCGCGAAATAATCGGTGGCTTTTCAAAAACTCCATTCCATCTGATAAAACCATGATTTGTAAATCTAATTTAATTTTTGTAGAATTTAGTCGATATGTTTTATATATTTTTTAAATTTTTCACCGGAGCATTACACAATTGTAAAACTAAAATTTTCAAAAATTCACAACTCGCAAAATAATCGGTGGATTTTCAAAAACTCCATTCCATCTGATAAAACTATGATTTGTAAATCTAATTTAATTTTTGTAGAATTTAGTCGACACGTTTTATATATTTTTTTAATTTTTCACTCGATCATTACACAATTGTAAAATTAAATTTTCAAAAATTCACAACTCGCAAAATGATCGGTGGATTTTCAAAAACTCTATTCCATCTGATAAAACCATGATTTGTAAATCTAGTTTAATTTTTGTAGAATTTAGTCGACACGTTTTATATATTTTTCTAATTTTTCACTCGAGCATTACACAATTGTAAAACTAAAATTTTCAAAAATTCACAACTCGCGAAATAATCGGTGGCTTTTCAAAAACTCCATTCCATCTAATAAAACCATGATTTGTAAATCTAATTTAATTTTTGTAGAATTTAGGCGACACGTTTTATATATTTTTTTTATTTTTTTTGCTGGAGTATTACACAATTCGAGAACTAAAATTTTAAAAAATTCACAACTCGTGAAATAAACGGTGGATTTTCAAAAACTCCATTCCATCTGATAAAACCATGATTTGTACATCTAATTTAATTTTTGTAGAATTTAGTCGACACGTTTTATATGTTTTTCTAATTTTTTACTCGAGCATTGCACAATTGTAAAACTAAAATTTTCAAAAATTCACAACTCGTGAAATAATTGGTGGATTTTCAAAAACTTCATTCCACCTGATAAAACCATGATTTGTAAATCTAATTTAATTTTTGTAGATATTAGTCGACACGTTTTATATATTTCTTTAATTTTTCAATCGAGCATTACACAATTGTAAAACTAAAATTTTCAAAAATTCACAACTCGCGAAATAATCGGTGGATTTTCAAAAACTCCATTCCATCTGGTAAAACCATGATTTGTAAATCTAATTTAATTTTTGTAGAATTTAGTCGACACGCTTTATATATTTTTTTTATTTTTTTACTGGAGTATTACACAATTCGAGAACTGAAATTTTCAAAAATTCACAACTCGCGAAATAATCGGTGGATTTACAAAAACTCCATTCCATCTGATAAAACCATGATTTGTAAATTTTTGTAGATATTAGTCGACACGTTTTATATATTTTTTTTAATTTTTCACTCGAGCATTACACAATTGTAAAACTAAAATTTTTAAAAACTCACAACTCGCAAAGTAATCGGTGGATTTTCAAAAACTCCATTCCATCTGACAAAACCATGATTTGTAAATCTAATTTAATTTTTGTAGAATTTAGTCGATACGTTTTAAATATTTTTCTAATTTTTCACTCGAGCATTACACAATTGTAAAACTTAAATTTTCAAAAATTCACAACTCGCGAAATAATTCGTGGATTTTCAAAAACTCCATTCCATTTGATAAAACCATGATTTGTTAATATAATTTAATTTTTGTAGAATTTAGCCGACACGTTTTATATATTTTTCTAATTTTTCACTCGAGCATTACACAATTGTAAAACTAAAATTTTCAAAAATTCACAACTCGCAAAATAATCGGTGGATTTTCAAAAACTGCATCTAATTTGATAAAACCATGATTTTTAAATCTAATTTAATTTTTGTAGAATTTAGTCGACACACTTTATATATTTTTTTTATTTTTTTGCACAATTCGCGAACTAAAATTTTCAAAAATTCACAACTTTCGAAATAATCGGTGGATTTTCAAAAACTCTATTTAGTTTGATAAAACGATGATTTGCAAATCTAATTTAATTTTTGTAGAAATTCTGCGACACGTTTTATATATATTTGTTTATTTTTTTGCTCGAGTATTACCCAATTTGAAAACTAAAATTTTCAAAAATTCAATACTCACGAAACAATTGGTGGATTTTCAAAAACTCTATTTAGTTTGATAAAACGATGATTTGCAAATCTAATAATAATAATAATAATCTTCCTTGACCAAAGTAATTGGCGAAAATGTGTTTTAAGAATTTATTAAAAATTCTTGCTGAGTTCACAGTCCATTTTTTTTTAACTTAAATAACACATAACTTACATACTTGAAATTAACTGATTATAAGCTGACCGCATTAGTACACTGGCGATTGTAGCCAAAGAGATATCCAGTTTAAATCCAGGCTTAGCCGTACCAAAATTTCGTGGCATATTGTAGTGATCATCTTAAATTTCCAATTTCTATTCAATTCGGTGAGCACTGTGAGAAAGTATTCTCTCCGAATACTTTCTCACTCTGCGCAAACTCACCGCGAGGTGCCTCGAGATTTTGGTAGGGCTCTACCAATACATGTTTGAAAAGTATAAAATCAGTGGTGACAGAACGGCCTTTGTAGTCTACGCCAATTTCACTCTCCCCAAGCCGCAGTTCCTTCAAACAACCCCCTTAAAAGACACTTTTTTTTGTCGAGAATACATTCTGCGAAGAAGGTGCACGTCAATTTGTCGACCTGTCACGTTATCCTAAGTTGCGCTTTAGGAAAAATAAAATATTCCCCCTCGGCAGAAGTTTGTCTCCCGCGGTGCAATAAAAGAAAATGATGTCGTGTAATATTATTTATATATTAATATTGGAGATGATAAAGTTGTGTGTCTGGGCCGCATGAGTGTTGTGTGTGTGGGTGCATTTGCGACGACGAGGGTAGCGACTGAGGGATGACTGCAAGGAAATTGGAAAATGCGAGTGCTTCGCGAAAATGCCGACTACAAAGGGATTCCTCCATCTCTGATCGGACAGACGATTTGTTATTTGCGCAATAATGGATTGTTTACTCTCACTAGCTGTCAGGTTTGATTTTTATTTACAGAATGAGCACGATTGGATTTTGGACTTTTATTCAATTTTTTGTACCAATTTTTTTCAAGTGAAGGTGAATAAGAGCAATAATTATTGATTGTAATAATATAATTTAAAACGTAATCTATGATTTAAGTCTTTATAGAACTACTTGAAAGTTTTGGTTGGAGACCACAAAGAAAGTTCAGGTAGCAATAGATAATTTGACTTCTAGACTTTTGTCTTCTGTCAAATCACAGATTTAAAAAATATATACAAATATCTTTATTAATAGTTGTTTACATATTTTTAAGATACGTTCAAAATTTTTGTCATATCACAATTATTATTATTACTGGCTATCGACCAGAGGACTTTTATTTCACTTTAAATTATATTAAAATTATTATCTGCGAAAATCTTATGGTTCCGAATTAAATTATTAATCTTTAAGAAACTAACTTGAACAATAAGAAAAGAAAAGGACTTTTTTTAAATTTAAATATTCAATAAATTTAAAAAAATCCCAAGGTTCGAGTTAGTTTCTTACGGATTAATAATTTAATTCGGTTTAAATTGAGTTTAAAATTTAACATTTGATTGATTTTAATGTATTGTTAAAATAATTAATAGTTTTGTGTGTGTTTTCTGAATATGAGTCCTGAGCGAGAGCGCATTGATTTTATTCACTTTGTTTGCGTCCTCTATTGAATTGTGTTTTATAAGAATTTCGCGTCCATCATTCATCCCATTCCCGTTCCCGTTCCATCGAGTCGGGATCCGATCGCATAAAAATCCTATTTTTAGTTCCAACACAAATTTACATGTTTCCCTTTTCCACGTCCGCACTGCTTATCTCTCACCCGCCTTTCAATTACAAATAATCTTTTCAGATATTCAAACTTTCCCGCCGCCAATAATTTATAATTTCTTTTCATCGTGACAAATGACATCAAACTTATACATTACGATGGATTATTAATCTTAACCAAATCGTAATTTATGATTCTGAAATCGGCACCAAATTGAGATTAAACAGCTATTCAAACATTCCCGCTCTGAATAATTTATGATCCAGTGACAAAAATTGTTTTATTGCGATTGATTAATAATCTCCAGGGACACGCAGAAAATTAAGTGCCAATAATTATATTACACACGGGGGTGTATTATACACTATTTAATTAGTCAGAGTGTTAAAAAATGTATTTAATGTTTCTACGAAAATATTGGGATTACGAAAAAAAATTGTTTATAAATTGCTCATTAATAATAATAATAATAATAAGTCTGCTTTATTTCAGAAAATGGTTGACAAAAAAACTTAAAAATATTCTGGTACACAAAAATTAAATTGCGTTACAATAAAGATAATAATAACACTAAGAAAAAAACCCAAAGAAATATTCGTTATATTATTATTATTATTATTGCATTTTTTTCAATTGTTGTTAGTTTAAATTTGTTTACTATCTTAATGCTGAAGATAAAAATTTAACATTTTTCTACAATCTAAAGATTTTCCTATTACTGTTTTCTTTTTTAATTTTTTTCTGATAATAATTATTGTAAATTTGCAACATCAAAATTAATATGAAAAAAAAAATTATATGATCACAATCTGCCTTAAAAGAAATTATCCGAACTTTGCAGTAACAAAAATGGCTGCACCAGAAGACAAATTTGAATGACGAAAAATGCACGTTGACCAGAAATTACTCTGTGAATTCCTAATTTATTACCATAGATGCTTGAAATTTTGACAGATTAATTATAAAAAAAGTGTCTTCACATCTGACTGAAAAGAAATTATCCGAAATTTGCAGTAACAAAAATGGCTGCGCCAGAAGACAAATTTAAATGACGAAAAATGCACGTTGGCCAGAAATTGCTCTGTAAATTCCAAATTTATTTCCATAGATGCTTGAAATTTTGAAAGATGAATTATGAAAAAAGTGTCTTTACATCTGCCTGAAAAAAAATTATCCGAAATTTGCTGTAACAAAAATGGCTGCCAGAAGACAAATTTAAATGACGAAACATGCACGTTGGCCAGAAATTGCTCTGTGAATTCCAAATTTAATTTCATAGATGCTTGAAATTTTGACAGATTAATTATGAGAAAAGTGTCTTTACATCTGCCTGAAAAGAAATTATCCGAAATTTGCAGTAACAAAAATGGCTGCGCCAGAAGACAAATTTAAATGACGAAAAATGCACGTTGGCCAGAAATTGCTCTGTAAATTCCAAATTTATTTCCATAGATGCTTGACATTTTGACAGATTAATTATGATAAAAGTGTCTTTACATCTGCCCGAAAAGAAATTATCCGAACTTTGCAATAACAAAAATGGCTGCGCCAGAAGACAAATTTAAATGACGAAAAATGCAATTTTGCCACAAATTGCTCTGTGAATTCCAAATTTATTTTCATGGATGCTTGAAATTTTGACACATCAATTATAAATGCCTTAAAAAAATTATGCGAACATTGCAATAAAAAAAATGACTGCGCCTGAAGACAAATTTGAATGACCAAAAATGCGTGCATTACTGGATACAAAATGTTGTTATTTACAAAGAATTATATTTAGATTCTGGTGCAAGGATGGAATATCATAACATTGAAATTTGAAAACTTTACAAAAAATCAGTGGTAGCAGAATGGCCTTGTAGACAAAGCCAAAAACAGCAAAATATTTTTTAAGTATTTTGTTTAAATGATGTTTGGAAAAATTGCGCGTTAAAGAAAGCGCAATTCCGTTAAACATATTATCTTTTTAAAAAATAATTTAAAGAAGATTTTGCTGTGAAATAATCATGAAAGCCAAAAAGAACATGGATATATACTGAAGGAAAAAAAATGAAACACTTGAAATTCGTGAAATTTCGACCATTTTCAAACCGCCATAACTCGGCGTGATTTCAATCGATTTTGATGAATCTTTGAGGGCGAAAAACTTTGAAGTGTCTTCTTTAAAGTCATGCATACGAAATTAAAAGTAACCACTTCTGCCCCTCCCCCCTAGCACCCGGAACTTTTTTACGAACTCTTTGTTCAGGATTAATTTTTGGGATTTTTTTCAGAAAAAAAATTTCAAAATTTTCTTCTTGACATTTTTTAGAATTTTTCTTTTCATGACCTTTTTTGGACCCTTTTAAGGAGTTTTTCAGATATTTTTATCATTTTGAAAAACTTTTTATTTTAGGATTTTTGCTGAGGATTTATTTTAGGCCTTTTTGCAGGACTTTTTTCAAGACTCTTTGGGATTTATTTTTCAGAACAAATTCTTCAGATCTTTTTAAGGACCATTTAAAGGACTTTTTACAATGCTTTCTTTTTAGAATAAAAAAGAAAAATTTCCATTTGCGGAAAAGAAGTAGAAAGAGAAAACGAATTCTCTTGCTGTTTTTTGTTTATTTTGTTATTTTCAGGGCAATTTTTCAAGACTATTTTTACAGGACAATTTTTTGAGATATTTTATCAGGACTCTTTGTCTGAGCTTTCGTCTTGACTTTTTAGGATTCTATTTCGGGACATTTATTTCTGGTATTTTGTATGAAGACTATTTTTCAGGACTTTTTTTTCACGGCTTTTGTCAATACTCTTTCTCACGACTTTATTTCCAGGACTGTTCCTCCAGGACATTTTTGCAGGACTTTTTCGAACAAGAGGTTCCAAATCTTGTTCAGGACTTCTTTTCAGGATTCTTTGCAAAATTTTCTTGATTGCTTTTTTCAGAATTATTTTTTCGGGATATTTTTTCCTTCGTTACAGGACTTTTTTCAGTACTATATTTGCGGACAATTTTGAAAGTAATAATATTTTTCAGGACAATTTCTTCAGAACTTTTTCAGGTCTTTACAGGGTTTTTTAGGATTTTTTTACGAAAAAAAAATTCAAAATTTTCTTCATGACATTTTTTAGAATTTTTCTTTTCATGACCTTTTTACGGACTTTCTTTTCATGACTATTTCCAAAACTTCTTATTTTAGGATTTTTGCTAAGGATTTATTTAAGGCCTTTTTGCAGGACTTTTTTCAAGACTCTTTGGGATTTCTTTTTCAGAACAATTTCTTCAGATCTTTTCAAAGACCATTTAAAGGACTTTTTACAATGATTTTTTCAGAATTTTTTTTGTTCATTTTGTTATTTTCAGGACAATTTTTCAAGACTGTTTTTACAGGAAAATTTTTGGGGATATTTCATCAGGACCCTTTGTCTGAGCTTTCTTCAGGACTTTTTAGGACTCTTTTTCGAGACATTTATTTCTGGTATTTTGTATGAAGACTTTTTTCCACGGCTTTTGTCAATACTCTTTCTCACGACTTTATTTCCAGGACTGTTCCTTCAGGACATTTTTGCAGGACTTTTTCGTACAAGAGGTTACTAAACTTGTACAGGACTTCTTTTCAGGATTTTTTTCAAAATTTTCTTCATTGCTTTTTTCAGAATGATTTTTTCGGGATTTTTTTTCTTTCGTTACAGGACTTTTTTCAGTACTTATATTTTAGGACATTTTTGAAAGTAATTTTATCAGGGCTCTCTTTCGGGGCTTTTTCAAGACTTTCTTCAGGAGTTTTTCAGGACTTATTTTAGGACTTTCCCTCGGGACTTTTTTTTAGATTTTTTTAGGCATTTATGGCATTGCTTTTTCAGAATTATTTTTTCGGGATTTTTTTTCCTTCGTTACAGGACTTTTTTCAGTACTATATTTCAGGACATTTTTGGAAGTAATAATAATTTTCGGGACAATTTCTTCAGAACTTTTTCAGGTCTTTACAGGGCTTTTTTAGAAATGTTTTTTTAGGATTTTTTTACGATGTTATTTTCATAACTTTTTTTCCTGTTATTACAGGACATTTTTTCGGGATATTTTATTAGGACTCTCTTTTGGGGCTTTTTCAAGACTTTCTTCTGGAGTTTTTCAGGACTTATTTTAGGACTTTCCCTCGGGACTTTTTTTTAGATTTTTTTAGGCATTTATAGCATTGCTTTTTCAGAATTATTTTTTCGGGATTTTTTTTCCTTCGTTACAGGACTTTTTTCAGTACTATATTTCAGGACATTTTTGAAAGTAATAATTTTTTTCGGGACAATTTCTTCAGAACTTTTTCAGGTCTTTACGGGTTTTTTTTTAGAAATTTAAAATTTAAAATTTATTGGTAACCGTAATTTTAGGATTTTTTTACGATGTTATTTCCATAACTTTTTTTTATTTACGACTGTTATTACAGGACATTTTTTCAGGATATTTTATTAGGACTCTCTTTCGGGGTTTTTTCAAGACTTTTTGAAAGAAATAATTTTTTTAGGACAATTTCTTCAGAACTTTTTTAGGTCTTTGCAGGGTTTTTTTTAGAAATGTTTTTTGAGGATTTTTTACAATGTTATGTTCATACCTTTTTTTATTTAAGGCTGTTATTACAGGATATTTTTTTAGGGTATTTTTTAGGACTCTCTTTAGGGGCTTTTTCAAGACTTTCTTCAGGTGTTTTTCAGGACTTATTTTAGGACTTTCTTTCGGGACTTTTTTTATTAGATTTTTTGGAACTTTTTAATCAGAACTATTTTTAGAAATCTTTTTCAGGAGTTTTTTTAGCATTTTTTTTTAGTTTTTCAGTAAACTTACGGTAAAGATTTAAAAAATAATTTGTCATTTTTACCTTTCATAATTTTAACGTTTCAAACGTCATTATCATTCGATCATGTGAAACTCTCGATTTAAAAAAAATGATTCTCGATTTAAAATATGATTTAATGGATCTATAAATATAAATAACTATTATACCATCAAATAATCGAAGAAAGTAACATGATGGCCACATCACCATTTTTTACTTTCTCCATTACGAAGTACGAGAAAGTATTGTGATCGTGATTTTTTTTCAAAAAAATTTTTTACGGAAATATCTGTTTTGAGGTCCCTAGATACCATTTTAACAATTTCTGAAAAAAAAATGTGTCTGTGTGTGTGTGTGTGTGTGTGTGTGTGTGTGTGTGTATGTGTGTGTCTGTCTGTGTGCGCTGTATCTCAAAAACTAATAGAGCAATTGATATGAAACTTTGAACATTCGTCTTATTTGATAATCCGAAGAACTGAAAAGCTTTTGGTAAAATTTCGTACACCGGAAGTGGGTGTTTACCTCAACTGTTTTTTGTTTTTTGCCATTTTTTTCTTATACATGAAAAATATCACAAAAACATTTAAACAAACATTAAAGACAACAAAGAAATTAACATCTTTTGCTTGAAAATATTTTTCATAAAATCATTGCTATTCGAGAAAGAAAATTATTATTATTTTTTCTATTTTTGGTTTATAATTATGAAACTATAATAGTTACAGCAAATTTGTCTGGATAATAATTGTAGAGAATACCAAAATGAACAACTTCTATAGAATAAGTTTTTTTTTCGAAATCTCGTTAGTTTTTGAGTAAACCGAGCTTTTGAATTTGAAGTATAATTTTTCCATGTTTCATAATTTTGACGTTTTAAACATCAGTTTCATCCGAGTTTACGCAACGCTCGATGTACATTTAAAATATGATTTCAATAAACTATGAAAACGTAAATACAAATGGCTATGATACCATCAAGTCAGAAAAAGTAACATGATGGCCACATCACAATTTTTTAAATATGAAAAATATCACAAAATCATTTAAACAAACATCGAAGACAACAAAGAAATTAACATCTTTTACTAGACAATATTTTTCACAAAATCATTTTTATTCGAGTAAATGTTTTTTCTCTTTTTAATTTTTGGTTTATAATTATAAAACGATAATAGTTCCAGCAAATTTATGTTAGTAATAGTTATAGAGAATGTTAGAATGAACAACTTATAAAGAATAAGTTTTTTTCGAAATCCCTTTAGTTTTTGAGTAAACTGAGTTTTTGAACTTGAAGTATAATTTTTCCATCTTTCATAATTTTGACGTTTTAAACGTCAGTTTCATCCAAGTTTACATAACGCTCGATGTACATTTAAAATTTGATTTCAATTGAAAATAAACTATATAAATGGCTATGATACCATCAAGTCGGAGAAAGTAACATGATGGCCACATCACCATTTTTTTTTAAACAAACAAAACCAAGTATTTTCATCAATCTTATTAATTTAAAAGTAATTTCAATACCGTCTATGATCGTTTGACCCATTTCATGGAATTTTAATGCTACCAACTTTTAAAAAGAATTCGCACTAAAACTATTACAGCTCTTGAAACGTAACAACAATGAGCTTTTATGATCCGGTTTTGGAAGCTGTAATAGCTTTATTATAGCCGCAAAGCATAAAAATATATTATTTTCTTATCCGTATAGAAATACGTTATTATGCTCGGATATTAATACTATTACAACAGTTCTGGAACAAGCACCCACGGGCCTCGTTAATGTTAACCACGGCTCACGCGAAACTCCCTAATTAATTAGGAAAACGAGGGCAGAAACTCGGCTAACCAAGATCTATAAAATTACAGGATACCGTGTTCAAGATATCACTCACACTGATACCGGTTGCCTTACATGTACACCGAATTAAATTTAATTGAAGTGGATTAAATCTTACCAGCACAGGTATACCTACACCCTTCAGCTTCTTTTCATTTTTGAATTCGATGGAATGTAAAATGTGTGAATGGAAGTGGCAATGTACAACGCTGGGATTCGAACCCAGGACCAATCTTTTTAAATATAATAATAATGATATGAAGGCTAAAATTGCCTGTTGAGTTCATTTGTAAAAGTGTCTCAATAAATGTATTGTATCTCTCTAATGATATGAATAAATAATTAATATTGTTTCCCCATCAGAACATCTACAGACCAGTTTCGACCTTTCAGGTCTCATGAGTGCAGTTAGTTACTGATGAGGAGCAACGGAAATTACTATTGGAATATAAATATTCCAAACACCGTTAAACGTAGAAACATCAAAGTGGCGAAGTCTGTTGCCTAAATGTTGTACTAAACCCAATCTGAGTGGCATAATTACCAACAGATGTAGGGTATATGTTTTGACTTAATTTTTTGACTACGATAAGTTTTAGTTATTTTGTGTAAATGATAATTACAATAAAATATAAATATGAAAATGTGGTATCATTAACATATCAATAAAATATACGGAAAACTGGGCCAGAGTTCCAGATACGGAGACGGCGTCCCGGTCACCCGGAGTAGTAATGAATGGACCAAACACCCACGCAAACAGACAGACCGCCGCCGCCAGGAGATGAGCGGCGCTCTGGCGGGGGACACCACCGCACCGCCTCGGACCGCTCTTCACGTGGGCGAGAAAAACCCCGAAACGCATCTTTCCGTTTAAATCGCGTACGCCGCCGCCGCCGGAGGAAATTCCAAAAGTTTAATATCCCGATATTGTCGCCTCGATTCTTACGGGGGGAAATTACACCGAGATACGGGGCGGGGGAGAGGACGACGGGACGGAGGCGGGTGGAGCTCGTGGAGAAAATTGTGAATTATTGTCCTTTTCCCGCCGAAAATCGATACAAGACGGGACAGGATTAAAATAGAACGTACTTGAGCCGGACGACATTATGTATAAATCAGGAGGACTCATCCATTCCGGATGGATTTTTATCGGAGTGACTCATAGTGAAAAAGTTTATCTAAATAATTATAATAAATATTACGTATTATGTCGAATCATATAGAAGCAACACTTTATAGGCAAATCCTTTGTATGAAGAGGAACTAAATAAGTGGGGGGAAGTGTTCAAATAATATATTTGATCAAAACTTTAAGCTTTAATTTTTTTTTTAAACAAAATATACTGGTTTGAATGAAAAATGCAACACCAAGAAAAACAGCCAGAATTTATTTAATTTTTCTACAATTGATGGCTTTCGGTATAAAAAGTAACTCATTAAAATTTCAATAAAAAACTCCTTCGTCAAACCTCTTTTTAGGATGATTTTATATACGAAAAATAGCAATATCAAATAGTGTTTTTATAAACATGGAACAATTTGGATTAGTTTTCTCGTGATAATAGTGCGAAGAACATCATTTAAAATGCCCAGAGTTCGTAACCGTCGAAATTTTGTACAACTAAGTGATTTCGAGCGAGGTCGTATTATTGGCATGAGAGAGGGTGGTCTTTCGTTTAGAGAAATTGCCAATAGAATGGAACGTGACGCAACCACAGTAATGAGGTGCTGGCGAAGATGGTCTGAGGAAGGTTTTCATGGACGTCGGAGAGGATCTGGACCAAGTGAAGAACGACAGACCGCGAAAAACGCAGGTTGAGACTTTTGGCGATAAGAGAAAGATTATCCACTACGCGGGCCATTGGAAACACTTGGAGGGATACATTAAATGTTAGAATCACAATGGCATCGATATATCATCAAAACGGAGTTTTGGAATGCGTAGTTATCGCTCTTTTTGTTGCCTTCCCCTGACTCCACGTCATAGAGCTTCTCTAGGTTGGAATGGTGTAGAGAACGGGTGAATTGGAGACAAGAATGGCAACAAATTGTGTTCACTGACGAATCCAGATTTTGTTCGTGGGCCAACGATGGACGTAGACGTGTCAGACATTTCCGCGGGGAACGCATAAATATGGACTTCGCGCTTCCTCGGCATACTGCTCTCACGCAGGGGGTGATGATTTGGGGTGCTATCACGTATGGTGGTAGGTCCCCTCTAGTTTTTATTCCTGGCACCCTAAATGCTTGGCGCTACGTACAGACTATTCTAGAGCCCGTTGCACTGCCGTACTTACAAGGGTTGCAAAACCCTATCTTTCAGCAAGATAATGCTTGCCCACATACAGCAAGGATAACAATAGAGTGTTTAGAACAAGCTAAAGTTGTAGTGCTTCCATGGCCTTCTCGTTCACCAGATCTTTCGCCCATCGAACATGTTTGGGATATGATAGGCATAGACTAGGAAATGTACCCCGTGCCCCAGACACTTTGGACGAGCTTCGTTTGCGGATTCAGGAAGCTTGGGATGAGCTACCCCAAGAAGATATTGATCACCTCATTCAAAGCATGCCGAACCGCGTGAATGAGTGCATTAGAAACAACGGAGGACCGACTCATTATTAATAAAAATGCTTGTGTAAGTAAGTTTTTCAATTGAAATTTTGATCGTTTACTTGAGACATTCAAACACAACTTCTGTGAAATTTTCATTAAAATCTGACCATAACTTCTTGGTGTTGCATTTTTCATTCAAACCAGTATATATCAGATTTTTTTAAATTCCATCGGCACTAAAATAACTAGGCCGACAATGAAGTGCAAATTGAGTTGTATACAAATATGGGTTATTTTACAAAAGCATTATCTTCGAACGGTATAATATATTATACAAGGGTGGTAATAACTAATAGATAATATAGGCAAATACAAATAATACAAAAGTACGTTTGTTTTGTATACTTTATAATGTAGGAATTGTTGATTCACAGTGCAAAATACAAACGAAAATATTTTTATAAAAATTTGTACTAAACGATTTGTTTGGCGAAATTATAAACTTCATTCAAAATGTGATGTATCATTTCCCAAATATTGACAAGTGAAATAGTTAAGTTATATCAAATGATTTTTAAATTAACAGAAACGTTTCATTTTGCAAGATATGTTATTATTTTTTTCCTTGCCAATACATTAGTTAGATGTGAATTTATTGTTACAGCAACTTATGTTTGAAATTGCTTAAAAGTTTAAATCCCTAGGGTTTTGGGTAGAGATGGGCAAAACTGCTACTTTTGAATCACGTTACTACCTGTGATTGCTACTTTCTAATATCGGTGATTTTAAACTGTGACACAGTAACACCTTCTGATGGTTTCGCAAAAATCTTTTTGATAAGATTCTGCTAATATTTGTTCACCTTTCACGTAAATGTTCCTTTTGATAGTATACCTGTGACTGAAGGTAATATTTTGGCTAAATTATCTGCTATACCAAACGACTATCCTTGTTTCAGTTCAAAATTCGAGAAGTATTTGGAAATTTTTTAGAACCTTACAACAGAATGTTTGTTCAGTAAATTTGAAAAGTTGGAAAGTTTTAGGTGGCAAATATTTTCCTATTTTGGTTTTACCTGAAAAAACGCATCTTTTCAAAGATTATTTGCTCTGTTCTCGAAGGATTATTTTGATATAAAATCGTTAACAAATGGAGATAATATCCTCAATGATCGATGTATCGCTTATTCAAAAGCAATTTGGTTGTTGTAAATTCAACAATTGTCAAAAGAGATATGGAATTTCGAAGATTTTGGTTTTAATTTTTTGAGCACTTGTATGAAAACATCGCAGAAAAAATATACAACGTGAGACAAAATTCCATAAAAAATTATCCTCAATGGCCGAAGTATCGCTGATTTAAAATTAATTTGGTTTTTGTAAATTCAATAATTTCCAATAGAAATGTGGATTTTTGAAAATGTTTGTTCTAATTTTTTGAGAACCTGAACAAAAACATCGCAGAAAAAAAAATAAAACATGCAGTTAAACTTCCATAAAAAAATCGTCCTTAATGGCCAAAGTATCGCTAATTCAAAATCAATTTGGTTTTTGTAAATTCAACAATTTTCAATAAAGATATGGATTTTTGAAGATTTTCGTTTTAATTTTTTGAGCATTTGAATGAAAAGATCGCAGAAAAAAATATAAAACGCTTAGAAAAAATTCCTTGAAACAATATCCTCAATAGTCGAAGAATCGCTTATTCTAAATTAATTTGGTTTTTGTAAATTCAACAATTTTTAATGGAGATATGGATTTTTGAAAATTTTTGTTTTAATTTTTTGAGTACCTAAACAAAAACATCGCAGAAAAAATATAAAACATGCAGGAAAACTTCCATAAAAAATCATCCTTAATGGCCAAAGTATCGCTAATTCAAAATCAATTTGGTTTTTGTAAATTCAACAATTTTCAATAGAGATATGGAGAGAGATGAAGATTTTCGTTTTAATTTTTTGAGCATTTGAATAAAAAGATCGCGGATAAAAATATAAAGCGCGTAGAAAAAATTCCTTTAAACAATATCCTCAATAGTCGAAGAATCGCTTATTATAAATTAATTTGGTTTTTGTAAATTCAATAATTTTCAATAGAGATATGGATTTTTGAAAATTTTCGTTTTAATTTTTTGAGCACTTGAATGAAAACATCGCAGAAAAAAATAAAACGCGCAGACAAAATTCCATAAAAAAATATCCGCAGCGGCCGAAGTATCGCTTATTCAAAATCAATTTGGGCTTGAAAATTCAACAATTTTCAATAGAGATATGGATTTTTGAAGATTTTTGTTTTAATTTTATAAACAAGAATCATTGGAGATTTTCGCAGTTTGGTAAATTGTTTTTAGTTATTTTTTTCAGTTCATGAAGTTTGCAATTTCAAAATTAGTTTCGAGGTATTATTTTAAAACGTATGTTTAGATATTTGCACTGAATCGTAAATTAAAATGAGTTTTGAGTCATTTTGGCTCTAATAAATCGAATCACTTTCGATCACAGCGAGTTTGTGGTTCAATTCCATTCCAAGCAATTTTTTTCGTTTTTATAAAATCTCAATTAATTAATTAATAATTGTTAGTACATAAGTTTTAATTTATTTCATTTTATATGGTACACTATGGCATTTTATAAATATTTGTCTTTTTATTAAATATTTATTCAAAATTTAAATACAATACCCTGCACAAATGGGAGAATAAAGTTACGAATATTAAATAACATTTAAAAATGCCACCTTGTATTGTCTTCTTACAATTATGTTTTAAGTAACAGTCACAGTTTAAGTAGCAATCTCGGTTTGTCACAGTTTAAATAGCAGGGATTTTAAGTAACAGTGATTTTAAGTAGCAGTGATTTGAATTAGCAGTGATTTAAAGTAGCTGTGATTTTAAGTAACAGTGATTTTAAGTAACAGTGATTTTAAGTAGCAGTGATTTTAAGTAGCAGTGATTTTAAGTAGCCGCGATTTTAAGTAGCAGTGATTTTAAGTAGCCTACCTACTACTTAAGTAGTTACCTAACAGTAACGACCTGTGATTTTTTAATACCAGTGAAAAATCACAGATACGTGAAATATCTCCCATCTCTAGTTTTGGGATTGAAAAAATCGAAAACTTCGAAACTTCGCAATTTTGAAACTTCGCAACTTTAAAACTTCCAAAATTCAAAGTTCTGTTCGTTTCTTCTGATTTTCGGATGCTTTGAAGTTGAAAAGCTTCGAAGAATCCGTCAGAACCCCTAGAGCCGGTGCTGGGTCTATGGTTAGGAATATTCTCACCGTCTACAAAAATAGGGCAAACTTTCCATGATATGATGCAAATTAAAAATTAAATTAAAGAATCTTCCCTAACAAACAAAATCAGCCCTCGTCCCCTAGCTCTCCTTCCCCGCTGTCATCTGAACTAACCAAAGGAAAAACATGCGTTTCCCCTGACGAACCCTGTATATGCCGACTACATTCCTTACTGATCAGTTTGTCATTTTTCCCACCCTTTCATACGTTATGTAACCATTGTAGCCAAAAATAGATAAATAACTCTTGAACTCTTTAAAATGTCCCGCAACTTCAGATCTGATTCGCGAGAGGGAGCTAGTAGTAAGCATACGTTGTGATGGCGGATATTTTAAATCGAAACCCTTTTTTTAAACGTTGCGGTTCCACTGTACATCAAAGTCTTTAAACTTGGTGGTGTAAGAAAGTTTAAAAAAGTGTTTTATTATTAAATTTTTTAAATATACGCATACAATATCCAAAGTGAATTTTAAAATATAAAAAGATTATTTTTCTCCAACAAAACGGAATAATTGATTCAGTTTAGAGATATTTTTTCTATTGCTCTGCATCCCTAATATAGAATCTCTTAATTCAAAAAATGTAATTTGTTCCAACTAAACGCATTTAAACTGAAAAATGAAAGAATTGCTACCCAACAGTGAATTTTAAAATATAGAATGATTATTTGTCTCCGATAAAACGGGATAATCGATTCAGTAGATGCAATAAGGATATTAAAGTTTGAACATACGTTTTATTTAATAATCCGAAGAACTGAAAAGCTTTTGGTAAAATTTCGTACACCGGAAGTAGGAGTTTACCTTAACTATTTTTGGTTTTTTGCCAATACTTTCTTAAATATGAAAAATATCTCAAAAACATTTAAACAAACTTTAAAGACAACAAAGAAATGAGCATTTTTTGCTTGAAAATATTTTTCATAAAATCATTTTTATTCGAGAAAAAATTAAAATTATTTTTTTTTGTAATTTTTGGTTTATAATTATAAAACGATAATAGTTACAGCAAATGTATGTTAATAATAATTGTAGAGAATGCTAAAATGAACAACTTATAAAGAATAAGTTTTTTCTAAATCCCTTTAGTTTTTGAGTAAACTGAGTTTTTGAATTTGAAGTATAATTTTTCCATCTTTCATAATTTTGACGTTTTAAACGTCAGATTCACCCGAGTCTACAAACGTTCGAAGTACATTTAAAATATGATTTAAACTGAAAATGAACCACGAAAGCGTAAATATAAATGATACCATCAAGTCGGAAAAAGTAACATGATGGCTACATCACCATTTTTTTATTAGAGATACGTAAATTTAACGTTTGAATGTTCGGATCCACAATCCCAAGATAACATCTCTTATGGTGATTCCAAAAATGTAATTTGTTTCAACTAAACGCGGTTAAACTGAAGAATGGAATAATTGCAGACATGATTTACTTGCTAAATAGATGGTAAGCCAGTTCGGTACCACTTGTTCCGCCGTGTCTTCTTCGATTAGATCGATGAGACCGATACTTTGTGGAACTTCATTATAAAGTTTATACAACAAAAGCATCAGTGGCGGCTGGTAGCGTGACTCATTATACGGCCGCGTTAGTAGAGGTGGCAATAAAGATGGGAGCGGTCATTCGCCTAGTGAGTCGAATTCTATCAGTGCGGTAGAGATGCGTCATCTTGATCAATCTCTACTTCCCCAGTCACGCCGCTAGCCGCCACTGGAAAGCATTTATATTTATTGTTAAATACTGCTCTTCTTCTACTCCACACCCTTGTGGTGAGACGGTTGTTTTGTAGAACTCCTTTGTAAACTAATAAGTAAAAAAACAGTTGAAGATAGGTATAGGACATGGTACATGAAATATGTCTAGAATTTTCTGAATCCGAAAATTGAATAATATATAGGGTGTTGCATTTAAAATAAGAAAGTTCGTATTGGCCTCTGCTACATGACTCACCCTGTATAAAAAGTTTTTGCTGAAAAAAATACTAATCGATGTTTCCGAGCGTTTTATTAATTATCGAATTTATTCCATTTTGCTGATACACACTGTATAACAAAGCATAAAAGAAAGAAAACGGGTAGTTTGCTTTAGGTAGTTTAGGTGGTTTAGGTGGTTTAGGTACTTCCCCGGCAACGTAGGCTCGTTTATGTTTGGCGAGAAGGCTACGGAAGAAAATTTGAAAATTTTCCTCTGTGGGAGTAAGTAGTGCAGCATAAGCGGCATCTTTGTCTTAGCCTCCTCTACGGACCTCCGCTGTTCCCCAGGTTTCAGTTCTCAGTTCAAAGTTCTACAACGTTTGCTTAAATTGCGTCTGGTCAGTCTTGCAGATTTGATTATCTTTAATTGTGCAAAATATTGATTGTTAATGACTAATTGTAACTTTTTATGTATTTTTTCAGACAAAGGCACATCTGGACGTCCTGGCAGACGCGCTGCTACGGTGGGCAAGGGGGCGTTAGTTTCGTCACCAAACTTTAGACATTCCTATAAACAATTAGGAGAGAGCCACCCCTGATGCGCCCGCAAGTCAGGTCCGTGCGCCTCAGGGGTGAGTCGAAGCCCCCCACCTCAGCCCGGCCACTGTCTAGTATACTTCTGAGAGTAAAAAGACTTCATGTAAACAAAGCGCAGACAGGCTCTCCACGGGATCACTGCGGATGCATCCCCCATCCAAGCAGCAGCACACAGGACACCCATCCGCACACAAAACACGACGAGGATGTACTTAACTACACCGCTCAGCTCAGTTGTTGTTCGTTTGTTCGTCGTCCAACCACGAAGCGTTTTCTTTTTTAAAAACTTTGCATTAAGAGGATCCACCCGAAAAAGAGAGACGGAGAGAGAGAGAGAGAGAGAGCAGGAGGCGCGCGCGCCACAGTGCTCCCACCCAAAAAGAGCCGATGCGTAGGTAATCATTCCAAATTAGTGCATTCTAATTGCAAAAATATAAAAACAAAAAAACAAAAAATATACTGTGGAGATAGCGTTTGGAAACAACTCGGATCTACAGAACGCCACATGTACATTAATTCTAGTGAAATGTATATTGTATAGATTTATTTGTTTCTAACTTATACGTTCCGGTTCAATTTCTTGGGAAAAAATTGAGTTCTTATGATGAAGACGAACTTATTTGCGTCCTGTAATATATATTATAAATACAAATCTTTAAGTCAGTCATAATGAAAATTGTGATTCAAAGAATAATCAACGCAGTAACATGAAAGGAATTATTTCTTAAACAATGAGGAATGTTAACCTTAATTAACTTTTAATTTTTTTAAAGGGAAATAGATAAACTAGTACGTTCAAAAATAAGAAACGGTCTTATTTATTGCCTCCATGTTCCGTAAATTGAAATACGTGAGAAATAATGGAGTTAAAAGTGTGAGAAATAATAAAAATGTTCCAGAAAGATGGAGCAATTTTATTTAACCAAGACACGACTCCGTTTATGGAAAAATAAATTAATTTGACTATAGTTATTATTTGCACCTTAGGGACTTGCTTATTTATGAGTTACAAGTGTGAGAAATAATAAAAATGTTCCAGCAAGATGGAGCAATTTTATTTTGCTGAGACACTGGGGTTTGTTTGTGGAAAAATAAATTAAAATTGCCAATAGTTATTATTTGTACCTTGGGGACTTATTTATGAGTTAAATGTGTGAGAAATAATAAAAATCTTCTAGCAATGGAAAATGGAAAAATAATAAAATAATTTAAAAAAGTTAAAAACATCTCTTTGCTGCGTTGAACAATTTTCATTACGACCGACCATAAATAATTTTCTTTTATGTAAAAATGAAACGATTTGAGTGATCGCAACAGTCGCGTTGGTGCTCTGTAGAAATTCAAGTCTAGGTCAGTAATAGTGTTAGGAAACCAACAGATTGTTTCTAGGATAGATTTATGATACGTTAAAGCCTGTTTGTTACATATTTATCACTGTTAAAATATTGTTATTGGGGCGATGAACTGGGAGAGGAGAGGGGGGCACTGGAAGGTATGCATTCGACTCGGTCGGTGGTTTAATGCGCCGCTCCGCCGGTTGTTTGTTCGCGTTTTAGCTGAGTTTACACTTACCCCGATTACTGATATAGACCACCCTTTCAGACATAAATTTCCGCGAAACTGCAACACACAGACACACACACACACACACACCCAAACCTCCGCGAAATTCCCGGCCGCCGCCGCCACTGCACCGTAGACCTTAGGACTTAGCGGACGAAGCGAAAATTTTAATCCAACAAAAAAAAAACTAGCATGTAGTTATAATAGATGTGGCATTGTCTTTGTCTAATTATAAACGTTTAAATGATAAGATCATGCTTTCGGTGTGTCAGTATGTAAATTAATTAATAATCTGCACATAGTTTAGTACTTTTGGGCGGCGGCGGAGCTTCGCGGGGGTCGCGAAGACGTTCCCGGCGGGAGACCTGGAGGCTGGACCGTTGTCCGAAAAATCATTCATTGCGAGGCTGCATTTATTCACGGTGATGTCGAAAGTCATAAATGTCTGTTAATGGTATCGGGCGATGACCGATGGGTCATCCTGAGCCACCGAAATCCATCAATGGGCATTGAACAGTGTTTGAGTAATGAACGCTTTCGAACAGGGGTTTTTTGGTCTGCCCCTGGAGCGTAATTGCAAATGAAATTTTTTTTGAAAAATTACGTCGTCGTGTGGAGCGGCGATAGTTGAAATTTTCGTTTTGTAAAGGGTGGTCCGGTTAAAACGCGAATTAGAGTGTTTGTTTCGTTGCGTATTAAACTACTAATTTGAAAATTAGAAACAGTGTGGATTTACGTTCCAATACTTTCATTACTGGTTCGGAAATACATTTTGCCGCAAAAATGGTTCACCGGTGAATAATCAGCGTATGAAACCTGGTAAATGCGTGCAAATGTCTGATTTTAACCAAACTTGATTGTGTTGAGTATTGGAGCCTTAAAGCGAAGGCTGTTGCTTTCAATCCAAGCAGGCACAATTTTTATGCGAATACATTCCAAGAAATCTTCTAATACTATAAAGCAAATTAAGAATCATTCAAAATTTTAAATCTTAGTCTTTAACATAATTACGCTTCTTACAAGAAGATTGTCTGTCTTAAAGATTTCAATACAAACAAACCGAAATAAATTTGATCGTAGAGAAGGATCAAGACAAGAAGATTGCCATTTTTATAGACTTCAATAAAAAACAAATCGAAATTAATTTGATCATCAAATCAATCGTAGAAGAAGATTGTAATTTTTAAAGATTTCAATACAAACAAATCAAAATTAATTCGATCATCAAACACTGGGAAAAAATTGATAATACGAGGAGATTGTCATTTTTATAGATTTCAATACAAACAAATTAAAATTAATTTGATCATCAAACACTGGGAAAGAATCGATCATACGAGAAGATTGTCATTTCTATAGATTTCAATACAAACAAATTGAAATTAATTTAATCATCAAACATATGGAAGGAATCAATCGCACAAGAATATTGGAATTTTTATAGACTTCAATAAAAAACAAATCGAAATTAATTTAACCATCAAACATAGGGAATTAATCAATCTATTAAATTCAAATTACAAGAACTCAATGCGCTGAAGTCCCTCATACAAAGAGTTCCGTTTTTCCAAAGAAATAATTTGCATATTGACGTCAAGTTCCACATTGCAATTAATTAAACACATTATAAAGGATTATCTTAATTATTTTTAAATTCGAATGCAAATATAATTTTCTAATCGCAAAATACAAAATTGAATTTTATATAAAATAATTGCACATATTTTCCATCAAATTTTAGACTACAATTATCTACTGAATCTCAAAGGTGGAAATCTACAAAATACAAACAAATCGAAATGAATTTGATCGTAGGGAAGGATCAAGACAAGGAGATTGCCATTTTTATAGACTTCAATAAAAAACAAATCGAAATTAATTTGATCATCAAATCAATCGTCGAAGAAGATTGTAATTTTTATAGATTTCAATACAAACAAATCAAAATTAATTCGATCATCAAACACTGGGAAAGAATCGATCATACGAGGAGATTGTAATTTTTATAGATTTCAATACAAACAAATTGTAATGAATTTAATCATCAAACATATGGAAGGAATCAATCGCACAAGAATATTGGAATTTTTATAGACTTCAATAAAAAACAAATCGAAATTAATTTAATCATCAAACATAGGAAATGAATCAATCTATTCAATTCAAATTACAAGAACTCAATGCGCTGAAGTCCCTCATACAAAGAGTTCCGTTTTTCCAAAGAAATAATTTGCATATTGACGTCAAGTTCCACATTGCAAATAATTAAACACATTATAAAGGATTATCTTAATTATTTTTAAATTCGAATGAAAACATAATTTTCAATCACAAAATACAAAATTTAATTTTATATAAAATAATTGCACATATTTCCATCAAATTTTAGACTTCAAATTACAAGAACTCAATGGGCTGAAGTCCCTCATACAAAGAGTTCCGTTTTTCCAAAGAAATAATTTGCATATTGATGTCAAGTTCCACATTGCAATGAATTAAACACATTATAAAGGATTATCTTAATTATTTTTAAATTCGAATGAAAACATAATTTTCAATCGCAAAATACAAAATTTAATTTTATATAAAATAATTGCACATATTTCCATCAAATTTTAGACTACAATTATCTACTGAATCTCAAAGGTGGAAATATACTCGGGGAATGTGTATCAACAGCATTAAAGGCCCTAGGGCGAAACAGAGCACTTGATCCCTTACCTACGCAACTAAAAACAACAAAACGTGACAAAAATAATAATTTATGTATTATATACAATAATAAATCTGTTATGCAAATGAGTTATCCGTTAATAAATAAATAAGCAGTGGGGCAGTGAGCCTATGATTTTAAACTGGATGACGCCAAATATATTATCTTTAAAAAAAATCTACAATCGAGAAAGGTAAATTTTCAATATTATAATAAAACACTTTTAACTTTGTTTCGTATATATATTTATTTTTGTGACTTAAGTTTCGGTAATACAATTACAAAACAAGAAGTTTGAAAATGGTAATTGTATTCAAACAAGAAGTTTGAAAATGGTAATTGTATTACCGAAACTTAAGTCACAAAAATAAATATATGAGTTATACAAAACAAAGTTAAAAGTGTTTTATTATAATATTTAAAATGTATAACGAAGTAGAAGCCTCCAGCATAAACAATAGTAAATTTTCAAATTGATAAAACATTTTTTTAATATTTAAAAACCAATTTAATGTAAGAAAAATCACTTGATATGTTTCATTAATGAGTGAAACATATCAAGTGATGTTTCTTAAATTTAATTGTTTTTTTAAAATCAATGTAAAATTACCTTACTTGTTTAAAAAATAATTAAATGTAAGAAAAATCACTGGAAAAAAGTTACTTATTTAAAAAAATAATTAAATTTAAGAAAAATCACTTATTAACAAAACCTCTCAAGTGATTTTTCTTACATTTAATTATTTTTTTAAACAAGCAAGGTAATTTTACATTGATTTTCTAAAAATTTACTTTAAGATTTTTAAGATATTTGCTATCTAATTAACAACCATTTGTAATCCTAATTATATTATGTTCATATTGGCGATGTTATACCGTAGCTGGTCTTTTCAAATAAATTATTATTATCATTATTATTATTAAATCCATAAATTGATCTTATTCAGTGTGACTTAAACACCTAAAAGTTTGAAATGAAAAATACCACGCTTCTCATCTTCTTTCCTCTTAAACTGTAGAAGATGATCAGCATCGCATTTCTTATTTTAATTTTATTTAACAACAAGAAGTCAAAATAATTATTAAATCATTAATTAAAGGCTGAAAGACCTCTGATTTCTCATTTTTATTTTATTTACCTACAAGAAGTCAAAATCATTATTAAATCATTAATTAAAGGCTGAAAGACCTCTTATTTCTCATTTTTATTTTATTTACCTACAAGAAGTCAAAATCATTATTAAATCATTAATTAAAAGCTGAAAGACCTCTGATTCCTCATTTTTATTTTATTTAACTACAAGAAGTCAAAGTCATTATTAAATCATTAATTAAAGGCTGAAAGACCTCTGGTCAATTGCCTGTTGAGGTCATTTGTAAAAGTGTCTCAATAAATGTATCGTCTCTCTCTCTCCTTAATTAATAACTTTAAAAATTGGCTTTAAATAGATTCAAATTCATTATACAAACAGAATCCAGATTTCAGATAATTAAACGAAAACGCGTTTTAAAATTTTGTTTGAAAAAATATTAACACAAATGCCACTGACTTGTAACTTTCAAAAATTGCTAAAAATAGATTCTGCTTAGTAACTTAATCAAAATAAAGCAACGTCCCTTCAGTAAACTTTGAGATAACCTCAAAAGGACACTGCTTATTGTTTTGCTAACTACAAAAAGTCAAAATCATTATTAAGTCATCAATTCAGTGACTTGAAGCTTTCAAAATTTGCTCTAAATAGATACAAATTCATTATTCCATCAAAATCCAGATTTCCAGATAATTAAACGAAAACACAGTTTAAAAATTAGCTTTCTGATGGTTTGAAAAAATATTAACGCAAATACCAGTGACTTTCCAAACTTTCCAAAATTACTAAAAATAGACTCTGTTTAGTAACTTAATCAAAATATAGCAACGTCCCTTCAATAAACTTGGAGATAACCACAAAAGGGCACTGCTTATTGTTTTGCTAACGTTGCTGTCTTTCGTTAGTTCATTTTAATTTTATTTTACTACAAAACGTCAAAATCATTATTAAGTCATCAATTCAGTGACTTGAAGCTTTCAAAATTTGCTCTAAATAGATACAAATTCATTATTCCATCAAAATCCAGATTTCCATATAAACACAGTTTAAAAATTAGCTCCGATGGTTTAAAAAAATATTAACGCAATTGCCACTGGCTTGGAACTTTCCAAAATTGCTCAAACAATATTATGCTTAGTAGCTCAATCAAAATATAGCAACGTCCCTTCAGTAAAGTTGGAGATAACCACAAAGGGACACTGCTTATTATTTTGCTAACGTTGCTGGCTTTCGTTGGTTCATTTTAATTTTATTTAACCACAAAAAGTCAAAATCATTATTAAGTCATCAATTCACTGACTTGAAGCTTTTAAAATTTTCTCTAAATAGATGCAAATTCATAATTCCAATAAAATCCAGATTTCCAGATAATTAAACGAAAACACAGTTTAAAAATTAGCTTTCTGATGGTTTGAAAAAATATTAACGCAAATGCCAGTAACTTGGAACTTTACAAAATTGCTCAAAATTGATTCTGCTTAGTAACTTGATCAAAATATAGCGACGTCCCTTCAGAAAAGTTGGAGATAACAACAAAAGATTACTGTTTATTGTTTCGCGAACGTTGCTCGCTTTTCGTTCGTATTAACTATATTAAAACAATTTCCGCTGACTTGAAACTTTCCAAATTAGCTTAAAACTAATTCTGCTTCAAAACCTAATCAAAACGTAGAAACAAACTTTCACTAAATTTCAAAATTATTACACGTGAACATAGCACATAAGCTATGAATTTACCAAATTTTTTGGTAGTTAAAAAAAATATAAAAATAATTGACACTGATTTGAAACTTTCCCAAATTGCTTAAAATTAATTCTGTTTCAAAAATTGATCAAAACCTAGAAAAGTCCCTTCATTCAATTTCGAAATTATTACACGTGAACATGGCTTATAGACTTACTGAATTTTCTCATTTTTTTGAAGGTTAAAAAAAATATAAAAACAATTGATACTGACTTGAAACTTTCCAAATTTGCTTAAAATTTATTCTGCTTCAAAACTTAATCAAAACCTAGAAACACTCCTCTGCAAAATTTCGAAATAATTACACATCAACACAGTTTAAAGGCATCATCTTTTTGGTGATTAAAAAAAAATATAATAACAATTGACACTGACTTGAAACTTTCCAAAATTGCTTAAAATTAATTCTGTTTCAAAAATTAATCAAAACCTAGAAAAGCCCTTTCACTAAATTTCGAAATTATTACACGTAAACATAGCTTATATGCTTACTGAATTTACTCATTTTTTAGTGGTTAAAAAAATATAAAAACAATTGTTACTGACTTGAAACTTTCCAAATTTGCCTAAAATATATTTTGCTTCAAAACGTAATCAAAACCTAGAAGCACTCCTTTACTAGATTTCAAAATAATTACACATCAACACAGATTAAGGGCATACCGAATTTACTCATTTTTTATGGTTAAAAAAATATAAATATAATTCCAAAATTATATCAAAACATACCAACATCCCTTCATTAAAATTAAAGATAACCACAAAAATACCCTTTCACTAAATTTTGAGATTTTTACACGTGAACATAGTATAAGCTATGAATTTACCCATTTTTTTTTTGGTGGTTAAAAAATTATTAAAATAATTGACGCTGACTTGAAACTTTCCAAAATTGCTTAAAATTAATTCTGTTTCAAAAATTAATCAAAACCTAGAAAAGCCCTTTCACTAAATTTCGAAATTATTACACGTAAACATAGCTTATATGCTTACTGAATTTACTCATTTTTTAGTGGTTAAAAAAATATAAAAACAATTGTTACTGACTTGAAACTTTCCAAATTTGCCTAAAATATATTTTGCTTCAAAACGTAATCAAAACCTAGAAGCACCCCTTACTATATTTCGAAATAATTACACATCAACACAGCTTAAAGGCATACCGAATTTACTCATTTTTTGGTGGTTGAAAAAAATATAAAAACAATTCAAAAATCAAATCAAAATATACCAACATCCCTTCATTAAAATTGGAGATAAGCACAAAAATACCCTTTCACTAAATTTTGAGATTATTACACGTGAACATAGCTTATAGGCTTACTGAGTTTACTCACTTTTTGGTGGTTAAAAAAAATATCAAAACAATTGGCACTGACTTGAAATTTTCCAAAATTGCTTAAAATATATTCTGCTTCAAAAATGAATGAAAATCTAGAAACACCCCTTTACTAAATTTCGAAATAATTACACATCGACGCAGCTTAAAGGCGTACAAAATTCACTCAATTTTTGGTGCTTAAAAAAATATAAAAAACAATTGGCACTGACTTGAAACTTTCCAAAATTGCTTAAAACTTGTTCAGGAGAAGAAATATGATTCAATTTTTAAATGTACATTATAAAAAAAAAACAAATTTGCTTCGTTATTCAACTTAAGAATATTTAATTTTGAAAGATGGAGTTTTTTTTTCTGGACATGTTTTTGTCATCATTAAAAACGTTGTTGGATAAAGACTGATCCCAAATCATCAGAATTTGCTTTTTTATCGGCACTTCAACTGCAAGGCAAAACAGGTCCGAAGTTTTCTCGATATTTTCAAATTCCTCCATTGTTACACATAGTGAATTTTTTTTTTTAATAGCGTTCAAATAATAATGAAAACAAAAGCAGAGTGGATTCATTATAAATTAAGTAAGACTAACAAGATTTTGTAGTCCTTGTTGCAGATGATGAAAAATTAATTAATTATCCAGAATCAAGTTAAAAAAAATTGTTTGTAGTTTAAACAAAAAACTTTATAAAACCCGTGTTGTAAATTATGAAAAAAATAATTCTGTTCTCTTTTTTATTGTTTAACGTTTGCTGCAATATTAAAATAATAGGTGGTTTTAAAAATACCAATCGAATAATATTTTCTGCTAAAGTCGACTAAAATTGGTGTTAAAATAATATTGAAGCTGTTTTAAATTAGGGTCTCAGGTACACAGTTTTCAAAAAGTAAATACAGCAAGACATAAATTTAGCAGGGGAATTTAAGACCGCTTTAAATGCTGCATTAATTGTTAAATAATCAAAAAGTACAAAGGGAATATCGTAAAAATAAATTATTTCAAATTTCGAAAAAATGTTAAATTCAATTTGTTATCTTTTTTTAATCACTAACGATTATAATATTTAGAAGAATAAAATAGTAAATCAATTCAAATAAGATTTAATTATTCATCTGGAAGAAGTGAGGTTTTCTCGTGTTTAATAATTAATTCAAAGTAGTGATGTTTCATTAATTCATTAATTGGCAGTTGTAACAAGATAATATGGAAAATAATAATTACACAAAATTTTGATCATACGTGGAGAATTCAAAATTCATTCCATTGATGATCTTTCACTTATAACTGAAATGTATCTTCATGGCTGTGAACAAAAATAGGGGGTTGTCATTTAAAAACAAAATGGATGACGTCATTACTGAAAAACAAATGACGACTGAAAATTAACTTTTGTGCAAAAATGTGTATTTTATCAAAGAAAATCCTTTTTCCAAAAATATTTTATTTCGGGTTTACCGAATTTATCCGCTACTTAATTTCCACACTGTATACATCAGATATATAAGAAAAATTTGTAATAGGAGTAAATAATAGCAGATTGTATATCAAGGGAGCGAAATGCGGTATTTTTCCTGAGGTGCAAATTTGTATCCTGAAGGAGAAAGCGAAAGGGAGAGAAGTGTTCATTTTTCATATCTCATTCCTGATTCATGATTACTTCTCTTGGGCGGAAAATATTATTTCTGTCACGATTTCGACAGCTGAGAACTCGACTTTCTCTCCTTGTTGTGACAAAATAGAAACCAAATAGACATTTGCATAATAAATAACTTACAAGGGGCTCAAATTCCGAAATTCTGGTTGTAGATCTATATTTCAAATGGGTGAAATATTTTCTTTTTTTGATGTAGTTTTCAAAAATAATGCTACTCTTAATAATTGTTTATTTGGATTATAAAAAATTTGATAAAATTATTTTTGAAATTTCTTTGTAAGACCATTACTAAAATTGAAGTTTTTGCTCCCTAGGAAGGGAAGTAATTATTTCTCTCCCTTGGGCGGGAAATGTTATTTTTGTCGCGATTTCGATAGCTGAGAACTCGGATGGACTTCTCTCCTGTTTGTGAAAAAAAAACATTTAAATTTACACAATAAATAAGTTACAAGGGAGGGCTCAAAATCCGAAGTTTTGGTTGTAGTTGTATATTCCAAATGGGTCAAATTTCTTCTTTTTGGATATAGTTTTCAAAAATAATGCTACTCTTAATAATTGTTTAATTGTTAATAATTATTTATTATTAATTATAAAAATTTGATGGAATCATTTTTGAAAAGTCTTTGCAAAAACCAGGCAAAAACTTCATTTTCAGTAGTGCTCTTCTACTGAAATTGAAGTTTTCGCCTTAGGAAAGGATTTTCTTAATGGTCTTGATGAGACTTTCTTTGAAATTGCTTGTAAATCATACAAGTCGATCAGAGAATGCAATAGAATGCATTTTTCAGAGAAAATTATAAAAAGTCTAGTTTCAGTGATATTTTCTAAGGGTGTAAATTTGATGAAACTTCATTTTCTTTATATAATTTTTTCAATAGATATGTTTGGAAATAATTCTACCTATAATACTATTTCAATTATAAAAATTTGATGGAAATATTAATGAATTCGTATTGAAATATTATTTAATTAAAGTGTTTAAAAATAATTCTTGATAAATGATGAAGATTTATTTGCATTAAAATATGCTTTAAGTGGATGTTTCATTCATTTTTTACCTAGATGTGAAAATTATTCTACACATAATTGTTTATTTAACTTTTTAAAAAAAATGATGGAAATATTAGACAATTTGTATTTTTATACACTGTGTACATAAAGTAAGTAATAAATTCGATTAAAATTCAGGGCATTTTCTTTTAGAAAAATGCTCGGACACGTGTATTATTATTTTTTAAGGCGCATTTTTTGAGATAAAATTCAAATGTACAGGGTGTCCCAAAATCGAGATACGACCCCTAAGTTAAAATTTTCAAACGTGAACCCCCATTTTTTGTTGCATTTGTGGATTCTACGTAAAATTCTGAGTATTTTTCATGTAGCGTACCCTATGTCGATATTCAGCTGTTTTCGAAGAAATGGCGTTTAAAAAAGTACTACTACTATTTTATCGATTGGAATTAATAATGAAAAATCATTTCATTAAGTAAATAATGATTTTTGCTTATTAATTCCAATGTTTCGATGAAACCATGTTATCTTTTACCAAAAATAAAATAGTAGTTGTACTTTTTTGAACGCCATTTCTTCAAAAACAAATGAATATCGACATGAGGTACGCTACATGAAAAATACTCAGAATTTTTCGTAGAATCCATAAATGCAACAAAAAATGGGGGTTCACGTTTGAAAATTTTAACTTATGGGTCGTATCTCGATTTTGGGACACCCTGTATATTTGAATCTTATCTCAAAAAATACGCGTTAAGAAATAATAATGCACGTGTCCAAGCATTTTTCTAAAAGAAAATGCCCTGAATTTTAATCGAATTTATTCCTTACTTTATGTACACAGTGTATATTTTAATCAAAGCGATTAAAATAATTCTTGGCATAAAGATTATTTATTTACATTATAGATTAAAATATGCTAAAATTAATTTGAATTTATCAAACACGATTGATATTCTATTTATAAAAATTGATGAAAATATTACGAAATTTACGTTTTTATATATTTTAATCAAAGCGATTAAAAATCATTCTCGACTTGATGATTCTTTATTTACGTTATGGATTAATGATAAATTAATTTTAATTTGTCAGGCACGATTGAAAATAATTTTTAGATGGTGAAAATTTATGATAAAACCATTTATTAAAATTTGAAATACATTTTTAATACATTTTACTCAAATTGGTTTGAATATCATTCCAAATTCGTATTTATGATAAGTTGATTATATTATTGCTTCAGATGTAAAGGAAAAATGCTCTGGCTGCAAATTTGATACCTTCCATGGGTTTAATCAAATGTGTGAAAATAATTTCTGGATGATAAAAATTTCGTGTGATTTCGAATAAAATAATTTAACGAAATTTAAAATGAATTTTGGATACATTTTACTCAGATAGATTTGAATATCATTCCAAATCCTTATTTATTAGTTGATTGTATTATTGTTTTAGATGAAAAGAAAAAATGCTTTAGCAGCAAATTTGATACATTCCATAGATTTATTTGATACATTCCATAGGTTTAATCAAATGCAATTGAAAATAATTTCTAGATGATGAAAATTTCTTGTAATTTAGAATAAAACAATTTAATGAAATTTGAAATAAATTTTTGATTCGTCTTACTCGGGTAGATTTGAATATCATTCCAAATTCTTGTTTATGAGTTGATTATATTATTGCTTCGAATGTACAGGAAAAATGCTCTGGCAGCTAATTTGATACATTCCATAGATTTATTTGATACATTCCATAGGTTTAATCAACTGTGATTGAAAATAATTTCTAGATGATGAAAATTTCGTGTAATTTAGAACAAAACAATTTAATGAAATTTGAAATAAATTTTTGATACGTTTTACTCGGGTAGATTTGAATATCATTCCAAATTCTTGTTTATGAGTTGATTATATTATTGCTTCGAATGTAAAGGAAAAATGCTCTAGCAGCAAATTTTATACATTCCATAGATTTACATATAATTATTTAGCAGATAAATGTTACATATAATTAATACAAAATTAAACTTGAAGCCAAATAGGCTATCGACCTCCATAGATGTATTTGATACATTCCATAGATTAAATGAATTTTCCTTATAGTCATATGTGCAATATACAGTTTTACGATTTTTTTAAATAAACTGACTAGCTATAAGAAAATGTAGATGTAAGACATGAAAAATTCTTCGACCGAGTCGCAAACAAACGAATATATGCATACCTTCCCGCGGGGAAACAAAGGGTTGTTTGGATAAACTTAACAATTTTATTTATACGTTGATTAAAAATAGAACAAGCGCTGTTATTTAAGTTTCCTATTAATTAAGCAAACTAACAAATATGTGTATTTAACAAGTCTGATCTCGTTCCAAAAAAAAAAACTAATTAAGTTGAACTGAAAGCAAACCAAAGAATTTTAAGAGGTAGAAGGCGGATGTGAAAAAAAAATATAACGTAGATAATCGAAAGCATCGGCCTACGAGATAGAGACCTTAAAAAAAATACATAGTCTAACGTAGACGCTAGCTAGATTAAAAATTTGGGTGAAAAATAAAAAAATAACGAGGGGCGTCCCGCGGCCGCACGTACGCCCCTGCATTTCGGGAGAGTCCCAGGCCATTCCCAATCTCCATCGATTCGGCGGGGTCTTCCAAAACAACACCCCAAAAATCGGTCAGAAGAGTCAATAACCTGAGATCCGTACAGGATGGGTCGTCCTGTATTAATGACACGAGAGGGATGAAACCGGATATGGGCGGCCATTTGCACCAGAATCCATTTCCGGGTGTATTTCTGATAATGCGGATGAACGTAGACATGCCGATTGTTAACATAAACACCTTTACGTTGCTCCGTGTACAGATTCAAGGCACTCAGGACTGAGGGGTTTAATTGGTTTTATTTCTTGTTGCGAGGGTGTCGAGATGAGTTTAATCGAAACTAGGGTTGCCAAACGTGACTTTTTTTACAATTAACAATTTAATTGCGATTATAATTATAACAATAACAGACTTATTTCATTATCAAATTGTAATGATTTAAGTTTGGATTCACTTAAATATCATATACTAGGGTTGCCAGATGAGACTTTTTTACGCTAGCATTAACAATTTAATTGCGATTATAATTATACCAATTACAGATTTTTGTTAAGACTATATAGCTAACAAATCATAATTATTCAAGTTGAAAATCGGATTCACTTAAACATAACATACTAGGGTTGCCAGATAAGTTTTTTTTTACGCTGGCATTAATAATTTAATTGGGATCATAATTACAAAAATTAAAGATTTTTTTTCATTACCAAATTATAATTATTAAGTTGAAGATCGAATTCACTTAAATATAAAAAGAAAACTTTTCAACTTCTCAATGCCAATACACAAAAAAAAAAAACTTGTGACTAGAGAACTTGCTAGCTTATATAAGTACGTGGGAGAAAAAAGTTTAAAACTCTTCTATTGATGATCTCTTTATTTTAGAATAAATAAATAATAAATAAACGGTGATAAACATAACCCGTTCATAACCTAAAAATAAAGATTAATTAGCTCTGATAGTTATTGCTATTATTACTAAATAAGGCTGAATATTACGCAAGACCTATCAGATAAGATGATAAAGTAACTCCACGATCATCAGATGAGGCTAAAATGTTCACTAGGGTTACCAACTTGGAGATCAAAAATAACATCTACTAACACGTAGATAAATTGGGCACTGCAGTAATCCAATTATTAGTCTAAATTAAGATTTAAAAAAAAAACAATTTTTGCTCTTTTCTACTTTATTCACGATTTCTCTTTTTCAAAATTTATAAATCACAAATAAAAGAAATAATAAATACCGATGAAGGCAAGAGCTAATTGTCAATTTTATTTACATAAATTGGGCACTGCAGTAATCCGATTATTAGTCTAAATTAAGATTTAAAAAAACAATTTTTGCTCTTTTCTATTTTATTCACGATTTCTCTTTTTCACAATTTATAAATCACAAATAAAAGAAATAATAAAAACCGATAGAAGGCAAAAGCTAATTGTCAATTTTATTTACATCGTATCTAACTCTAGGTACCAAATAAGGCTGGATTAACATAAGAGTTATCAGACATGGTGATATGATTTTCACTACCGTTGCACTAGGGTTACCAACTTGCAGATAAAAAATAACTTTTAATCAACACGAATATAAATTTGGCACTACCATCAGTAGATTATTAGTCTAAATTTGAAAGAAAAAAAACAAGATTGAAAGACGGTTTGAGATTTTAATATTATTTGTGCGGAATTTTATTCTTGCAATATACATTTATTGGGTGAAATTTCAAAAATTAAATTTTTCTTCAAAAGAAAAGCTTCTTAAATTAAATCCATTTTTTTAATCCTACATTTTTTTGTTTATACTTTCTTTTAATTTTTTTTCAACGTCGATCAAATGTTCGACAAAATTTCGCTGATCTAAAACTCGAGCACGAACTTGTGTGATTTTCAAAAATGCACTTTTTCTTCAAAGTAACAGCTTAATAAATGAAGTGCAATTTTTTGAAATTTTACGTTCCCTTATTTATACTTTCTTTTACCTTTTTTCATCGTCGATCAAATGTTTGACAAATTGAAAATCAAAATTTTCAATAATTTTTTATCAATCAACTGTTCGAGAAATTTAAAACCAAAAATTTAAAAAATTCATAACTGGCCCGAAATCAGCATATTAGAAACAATGAAAGTGTTCTTTAAAAAACGATATCTTGTGAATACAGTTGAATTTTTGTGAAATTTTAGGTTCTCTTGCTTTTACTTTATTTTCACTTTTTTAGCGTCGATCAAATTTTCGACAAATCTTCGCTGATCTAAAACTCGAGCACGAACTTGTGTGATTTTCAAAAATGCACTTTTTCTTCAAAGTAACATAGCTTTATAAATGAAGTGCATTTTTTGAAATTTTACGTTCCCTTATTTATACTTTCTTTTACCATTTTTCATTGTCGATCAAATGTTTGACAAATTGAAAATCAAAATTTTCAATATTTTTTTATCAACCAACTGTTCGAGAAATTTAAAACCAAAAATTTTCAAAAATTCATAACTGGCCCGAAATCAGTATATTAAAAACAATGAAAGTGTTCCATAAAGAACGATATCTTGTGAATAGAGTTGAATTTTTGTGAATTAAAATTTCTCTTGCTTATACTTTATTTTTACTTTTTTTTAGCGTCGATCAAATTTTCGACAAAATTTCGCTGATCTAAAACTCGAGCACGAACTTGTGTGATTTTCAAAAATGCACTTTTTCTTCAAAGTAACACAGCTTTATAAATGAAGTGCATTTTTTTAAATATCTTGTTTATACCTTCTTTTTACTTTTTTTCAGCGTCGATCAAATGTTTGACAAATTGAAAATCATAATTTTCAATAATTTTTTACACCTAATTATGACTCACCCTGTATATATACATACATTTATTTGGCAAAAATTGACTGTACATTCATTTTAAAATAATAATACATTATATGGAAGTGGAAGCCAATTTGAGTAGCGACTTATTATTATTATTATTATTATTTTCTTTAATAACAACGTTTTGACATTTTTCTTTATATATTTTTTTTATGATATAAACAAGACTGTCACAAGGGCTATTGATCTAAAATCTTCCGGCCCTATTTTTTTCGCTCTAGTGAGTTTATTTTGTAATTTTCAAACAAGAAATGAAAACGCTTTGAAATTTTAATATAATTTACGGAATTTTATTCTCGCATTTTATATTTTTGCGAGAGCGAGAAATTTCAAAAAAAATTTTCTCAATTTTTTCATTTTCACATTTTCTTTTAATTTTTTTTTAAGGTTTACCAAACAGTATATAACATTTTCAGAAATTTATTACTTATTTGAAAATGTTATTCCCGCTTCTTATATTTAATTTATATTCATTCAAGCGTTTTTTTAATAATTTCAAAAAATTAAAAATTTAAATTCAAATTTAAAAATGAAGTGCAATTTTTGTAAATTTCTACGACCTTTGTTCACATTTTCTTTTAATTTTTTTAAGGTTCAACAAAAAGTATATAAAATTTTCAAAAATTTATTACTTATTTGAAAATGTTATTCCCGCTTCTTATATTTAATTTATATTCATTCAAGCATTTTTTTATAATTTCAAAAAATTCAAAATTTAAATAAAAATTTAAAAATGAAGTGCAATTTTTGTAAATTTCTACGACCTTGCTTCACATTTTCTTTTTTATTTCTTTAGCGTCGATCAAACGTTCAACAAAGAGTTCATTTATAAAATTTTCAAAAATTTATAATTTGAAAATTTTATTCGCGCTTTTTATAATTAATTTATATTCTTTCAAGAGCTTTTTTTATAATTAAAAAAAATACAACTCACTTAATTTTATTATTTTACAATTTCATCATAAATTAAGTGCAATTTTTGTGATTTTCTATGGCCTTGCTTCACATTTTCTTTTTCTTTTTTTAGCATCGATCAAATGTTCAACGGAGTATATAAAATTTTCAATTTTTTTTTTACTTCTTTGAAAATTTTCTTCCTGCTCCTTATATTGAATTTATATTCTTTCAAGTGTTTTTTTTTTGTAATTTAAAAAAATTCACAACTTACTTCATTTTATATTACAATTTCATCACGAATGAAGCTCAATTTTTGTCAATTTTTTTGTCTTTGCTTTTTTAACGTGGATCAAATGTTCTACAAAGAGTTTATAACATTTTCAAAAATTTATAATTTGAAAATTTAATTCCCGCTTTTTATAATTAATTTTTATTCTTTCAAGAGTTGTTTTATAATTTTAAAAAATTACGACTCACTTCATTTTATTATTTTACAATTTCATCATAAATTATGTGCGATTTTTGTGAATTTCTACGACCTTGCTTCACATTTTCTTTTTTTTTTCTTTAGCATCGATCAAACGTTCAACGAAGAGTTCATATAGTTATTTAAAAAAATTTACAACTCACTTCATTTTACTTTATAAATTCATCATAAATTAAGTGCAATTTTTTTTAAGTGCTTTTTTAACGTGGATCGAATGTTCCACAAAGAGTTTATAACATTTTCAAAAATTTATTATTTGCAAATTAACTTCCCGCTTTTTCTATTCAATTTATATTCCTTCAATGGTTTTTTTCCTTTGTAATTTGTAAAATTTCACAACTTACTTGAGAATCGGCAAAAAAATTTATAAAGGAACAAGAAAGATTTTCTGTGGTTCTGGCAAATTTAAAAATGAAGTATTTTTGTCATTTTTAAAAATTCACAACTCACTTGAGAATCAGGAAAAAAAATAGAAAGGAACAAGAAAGACCTTCTGTGGTTCTGGCAAATTTAAAAAGGAAGTATTTTTGTCATTTTTAAAAATTCACAACTCACTTGAGAATCAACAAAAAAAATTAAAAAGGAACAAAAAAGACCTTCTGTGGTTCTGGCAAATTTAAAAATGAAGTATTTTTGAATTTTCAAAAATTCACAACTCACTTGAGAATCAGCAAAAAAAAAATTAAAAAAGAACAAGAAAGACCTTCTGTCGTTCTGGCAAATTTAAAAAGGAAGTATTTTTGTCATTTTTAAAAATTCACAACTCACTTGAGAATCAGCAAAAAAAAATTAAAAGGAACAAAAAAGACCTGTGGTTCTGGCAAATTTAAAAAAGAAGTATTTTTGTAATTTTTAAAAATTCACAACTCACTTGAGAATCAGCAAAAAAAAATAAAAAAGAACAAGAAAGACCTTCTGTGGTTCTGGCAAATTTAAAAAAGAAGTATTTTTGTCATTTTTAAAAATTCAAAACTCACTTGAGAATCAGCAAAAAATAAATAAAAAGGAACAAGAAAGACCTTCTGTCGTTCTGGCAAATTTAAAAAGAAACTATTTTTGTCATTTTTAAAAATTCACAACTCACTTGAAAATCAGCAAAAAAAAAATTAAAAAGGAATACCTAAAAAAAAAATCGAAAATTTTAAAAGCAAGTAATGTTTTTTATTTATTAGTTGAGCCACAATAAAACTCTTGAATTTGGCATTAAGGCATATTTTCGTAAAGGATTTTATTTTGTATAGAATAATATTTCTTTTTTAAATTTCCTTTTTTATTTCTTTAATACATTTTTGTTTTACTCTTCCAAAAAAAATTACATTCTTACAATTTGAAGTGATTTTTAAAATAAAAATTTAATTTTTGTAGTATTTTATTCTTTTCTACTTTTTCGTTTATGATTGTTGTAATTTTAAACAAATCACGACTCATTTGAAAATTGGTATTGGTTGTTTTAATTGCTGTTTCTTGTCAAATTAAAAACTGCAGACCGGTTTCAGACTCTATAGTCTACAGTGCAGTAGAGTAGCTGATGGGAATCGTACTTACTTTGAGGGAAATTAAAATCTCGAATTTATTTCCAGTTAAATCCTTCAATGTAAATCCTTGGTTTTGACATTAAACTAATTTTTTTTATATTTGGCTACCGCCTGTCCTTAGTATGACAATCATTGGTCAACATAATAAATTTCTTTTCTTATTTTTTTTTCCTTTTTTTAATTCTTTTTTTTTCATTTCTCCTTATTTTATATGTCATTTATACTTTTTCAAGCACGAAAAATTTCAATAAACCTTAACTTGTGTGAAAATCATCAAATTTTAATAATACAGCATTTAAGGCATTTTGTACCACAAAACAACACCAAGCCACGGAAAATAGGATGGCCCTCAAAGGATAAAAACAAAGGACTCTCATTCACCATTATCCTGCATCTTACAAACTGCTTCAAAGAGTTAACTTAATCGAACGAAAAAACACAAAAAATGTAACTATTCGTAACGTATTTCAGTAAAGGGTGAGAAACATAAATTAGTGTCATTTCAGTTTAAAAAAAAATAGATCACCAATGCCACCAAGTAAATTTAAACATTAGATAAGTTAATTCAGCCTTATTTGTAATCCAACTCAGATTATAATTATGTCTGATGATTATTAATTATAATGTTGATACCAATAATACTCAAAATAGATGATTGTCGTTACTGTACCAAACTTGTCAGTATCAATACAATCAATTGACATTCTGCCGTTAATGTAAAAACTTGAAGTCTGCTAATCAATTGACATTCCGCTGAGATTTCAAAATAAGTTTGATTTCTCCTGAATGATAAGATTTAGCAAATCAACCTTAATTACGATTAAACTCATCTTCTAACGGATATTGGGGTTACCAACCAACGCCTAGTCAGGGTTACCAGATTTGTATCCAGTTGAACCCTTCAATTTGCACGAAGAAGATCCGCCATTTCGACACTGGGAGTCTTCCGAAATTTCCGTACAGAGTTAGTCGTCAATTGTATAAAAAAAAAAGCTCAAGGGGAGCGCACGGCCGCGAGGGTCCGCTGCAACCCGATCAGAGACGGATATTTTTTCAGGCAAAAAAAATGTATAAATCGAAGTAATTCCAATTATTTTCGAAGAAATTTCCAATTATTTTAATTCAGGGTCACAACGGCGGCACACTCCAGGAAAATTCCTCAATCCCGAAAAATATGTACACTGCACTGCACCAAGCACGACTGCACAAATTTTTTCGATTCGATTAGTTCTAAGTAGATGTTTGTATAAATGTGTTTTTGATTTTTCTTCATTTCCGAAGTCGCGGAATGTGACGTCCCAAATTAATGTGATACATTGTTATTCTATTTAAAAAAATAATAATTAAAAGAAGAGATGATGAAATAATCCTGCCACACTGTGAAATGGACCGACAGTGCGAGCTATTTATTGTAAATGTTACTCTGTGTGACTTTTATCATTCACTTGTGTATTTTATTAAAATTTCAACTTAAAAAAAAAACGGCGGGCTCCTTAAATTAAAAAAAAAGAGTCCTTTAAAAGGGGGCGCCGGGATGCCCCAAATTTTGAGTTTTGAAGCGGAACGACCTTTTACATAAAGCTCTGTATCCCGAATTTGGCAGAACTTTACCGACGCAGCCTTATCATATCCTCAAAAAATAAACTCAAAAAGAAAAATTATTAAAATTTAAGAGATGGTGAACGTACGGAGTGAAAAAACAGCGCCGGTGGATTAATTGTAGTCAATTGAATTTCTCTCTAACAAATATGCCTTTGATGATAACTATTTTTGTAAGGCTATACACAGAAGAAAAAAAAAATAATTTACGTCGAATGTTTCCGTGATAAGCTATTTTCATTACACATAGTGTGGATACAAGGAGCTATATGTAACCATAAGTGTGATTATTTCCCCTGTACATAGTTTATTTATTTACTTGAATAATGGAGAACACAAAAATTTAGGTTTTATACGCTTTTATTTATAAGAAACAAAAAAAATAATGAAGAAATGATCTAGTCTCGTATATATTCTAGTCAAGATAAATAAATAAGAATAGTGAACGTAAAGTAATAAATTATATATATCAGATGAAAAAGTTGCAATAATTTTCGTACAAAAAACAATAAGGTTAAGTTTAATAATGTAAGGCTACCGGAATATAAAAAAAGAGGCACAATCACTTTTACAAAAAATAAATAAAACCGAAACCGAATATAATTTTTAGTTTTTGTCTGAGTTTAAGGAGATCCGACCTAACCGCACCTGCACATATAGAAATTTACTATATATATAAATATATAAAGATATTTATTTTTTACGTGTTTAGTTGTCTATAAACGTAGTCACTGTTCATATGAATGTAAAACAAATAAAAGCACTGATCTTTAAAAAAAAAGAACATTTTTTGGTACGTGTGTTATATTTATAAATGTCACTATACAGCACAACGCACAAGTCCCTCTTTTCCGCTTCGGCTTCACCCCAATCTGTTAATCAAAATAACCATCAAAACTCGCCGGAGCCCGGAACTGTTTAGCTTTTAGCCTAGTCGAGTTACCAGTTACACCCAGTAGAAAATTCGGGCTGTGGCGTTCCATTTTTAAGGCCTGAAAATTTGTAAATAACCAACAACAAAAAAAAATCCGAAACGGATAGGACGGACACAACCGCACAACTAGTAGAGCGTAGACGTAGGAGAATGTCGCAACCAGAACCCGAACCCTCCGCATCCCGTCCCCCACCCTCCTCCCGCTGACCCTTAAAAAAATGATTTACGAAGATGAAAATAACTCGCGAAGAAACAGAGGGCCCCGTGGCCGGTACATGCCCGATGGATCCGCCACAAAATGATAATAGTAAACTGACGGCCTAAACTATTTTTATAAAACTAGATTTGTTGACTGAATATATACCTGTTATAGTTTTGACAAACACTGGCCGTTGGCTGGATGGATGGACACAGTTTCGGCGTTTTTGGTCGTCGCATGTACTGTCCACCGGCGATACACAACATACATAAACAAAAAAAAAAGAGAGATCCCTTATTCATATGTGTAAATGAGTATATTTTACTATAGCTATTATATATAATTATGTATTATAAGATATGGTGCGTGACAGAGTGTCTACGTCTAGTGACATCTCTTAAGAGTATGGGGTTACTATTCTATCCAGAAAACCTAAACTAACTATATTATTATAAACAGTAAATGATAATAAATGTACAATTAATGCCTCAGCCAATAAAATGGTCTAAAAATTCTTTATTTTTTGACTTGTTTCATAACCCATCCATCCCCTTTATCTTATTTTAGTCTATCGTCCGAACATGGTAAGTTGAAGTCGCGGGATGGAACACCTAAACGCAAGTATTTGATCATCAAATTTTGTTAACTAACTTAATTTTTCCTTCAGTAAAGTTGTAAAGGTTTTTAATTGTGAATTGTAAAGATATACTTTCATTATCAGTCCATCGTTACATTTTATGTCTAAACTACAAGTTTTTACAAAAAGTCAGATTTGACCAGCGCCATTTTTCTTTTAGTGAAGTTAGAAAAGTTTTAAAGAGACACTTTTAAGGATGATTCTATCGCAGTATCAATCAATTGTTACATTTTATATCAAATCTACAATCATGTTTTTACAAAAAGTCAGCTTTAACCATCAAATTTCAGTATTGACCAGCGCCATCTTTCGATTAGTGATGTTAGAAAAGTTTTAAATGGCAAATTATAGATACACTTTTTGTGATTACTCTGTCGCAATATCAGTCAATCGTTACATTTCACGTCAAATCTACAATCATATTTTTGCAAAAAAGTCAGTTTTGACCATCAAATTTCAGTTTTGACCAGCGCCATCTTTCGTTTAGGGAAGTTAGAACAGTTTTAATTGAAAAATTATAAAGATACACTTTTAAGGATGATTCTCTCGCAATATTAGACAATTGTTACATTTTATGTTGAAACTATAATCATGTTTTTGTACAAAGTCAGTTTTGACCAGCGCCATCTTTCGTTTAGTGAAGTTAAAACAGTTTTAATTGGAAAATTATAAAGCCACACTTTTAAGGATGATTCTCCCGCAATATCAGACAATTATTACATTTTGTGTTGAAACTACAATTATGTTTTTGTAAAATGTCAGTTTTGACCAGCGCCATCTTTCGTTTAGTGAAGTTAGAACAGTTTTAATTGGAAAATTATAAAGATACACTTTTAAGGATAATTCTCTCGCAATATCAGACAATTGTTACATTTTATGTTGAAACTACAATCGTGTTTTTTTTTAAGTCAGTTTTGACCAGCGCCATCTTTCGTTTAGTGAAGTTAAAAAAGTTTTAATTGGTAAATTATAAAGATGCATTTTTAAGGATGATTCTTTCGCAATATCAGACAATTGTTACATTTTGTGTTGAAACTACAATCATGTTTTTGTAAAAACTCAGTTTTGACCAGCGCCATATTTCGTTTAGTGAAGTTAGAACAGTTTTAATTTGTAAATTATAAAGATACATTTTTAAGGGTGATTCTCTCGCAATATCAGACAATTGTTACATTTTGTGTTGAAACTACAATCATGTTTTTGTAAAAAGTCAGTTTTGACCAGCGCCATCTTTCGTTTAGTGAAGTTAAAAAAGTTTTAATTGGTAAATTATAAAGATGCATTTTTAAGGATGATTCTTTCGCAATATCAGACAATTGTTACATTTTGTGTTGAAACTACAATCATGTTTTTGTAAAAACTCAGTTTTGACCAGCGCCATCTTTCGTTTAGTGAAGTTAGAACAGTTTTAATTTGTAAATTATAAAGATACATTTTTAAGGGTGATTCTCTCGCAATATCAGACAATTGTTACATTTTGTGTTAAAACTACAATCATGTTTTTGTAAAAAGTCAGTTTTGACCATCAAATTTCAGTTTTGACCAGCGCCATCTTTCGTTTAGGGAAGTTAGAACAGTTTTAATTGGAAAATTATAAAGATACACTTTTAAGGATAATTCTCTCGCAATATCAGACAATTGTTACATTTTGTGTTGAAACTACAATCATGTTTTTGTAAAAACTCAGTTTTGACCAGCGCCATCTTTCGTTTAGTGAAGTTAGAACAGTTTTAATTTGTAAATTATAAAGATACATTTTTAAGGGTGATTCTCTCGCAATATCAGACAATTGTTACATTTTGTGTTAAAACTACAATCATGTTTTTGTAAAAAGTCAGTTTTGACCATCAAATTTCAGTTTTGACCAGCGCCATCTTTCGTTTAGGGAAGTTAGAACAGTTTTAATTGGAAAATTATAAAGATACACTTTTAAGGATAATTCTCTCGCAATATCAGACAATTCTTATATTTTGTGTTGAAACTACAATCATGTTTTTGCAAAAAGTCAGTTTTGACCAGCGCCATCTTTCGTTTAGTGAAGTTAGAACAATTTTTTAATTGGTAAATTATAAAGATGCATTTTTAAAGATGATTCTCTCGAAATATCAGACAATTGTTACAGTTTGTGTTGAAACTACAATCATGTTTTCGTAAAAAGTCAGTTTTGACCATCAAATTTTAGTTTTGACCTGCGCCATCTTTCGTTTAGGGAAGTTAGAACAGTTTTAATTGGAAAATTATAAAGATACAGTTTTAAGGATGATTCTCTCGCAATATCAGACAATTGTTACATTTTATGTTGAAACTACAATCATGTTTTTGCAAAGTCAGTTTTGACCAGCGCCATCTTTCGTTTAGTGAAGTTAGAACAATTTTAATAGGCAAATTATAAAGATACACTTTTTGTGATTATTCTTTACACACCTAAAGAATTCTTTATTATCATGTGCAGTATTATTAGAGATATCGTTATGACTGTCGGTATTGTAGACATTATCGATAAAAACCGAACATGTAGGTTTTCTCAGTAGCGCCGGTAATATCGACAACATCGTTTATGTCGATAATGTAGAAAATAAAGATAATGTCGACCACAATCGATAAATCGGTTGGTAAAATCGGCATTTGTAAAAGGCGTAATTATTACATCAAAGGCTGCATTACATTAGCTTAGTTTACTCGCTATTAGCGCACTAAATTATTTATTTAGCATTAAAGATTTTTTTAATCACACATTTTCATTTTGTCACTATTATACAGGGTGTCCCATTTTAAATTGCCACCCCAAATATCTCGAAACTTGAGCAACATGGCAAAAAAATGTTTCAGATGAAAGTTGTAGGGTTCGGAGGGGGACATTTGGTGGCCACCTTGAAAATGACCTTGGCGGTTATTTTCAAGGTCAAATGGAGGTCAACTTTTATTTTTTAAATTATTTTGTATTGCCTTTATTTAATGACCTTGGCGGTAATTTTCAAGGTCAAACGGAGGTCAACTTTTATTTTTTAAATGGAACCCCCTATTTTTTATTGCGAGATCGTATTCTACGAAAAAAATACAAAGTTTTTGTGGGAAACATATTTTTTAATGCTTTTTTTAAGGGTAATTTCACAAATTTTGTCAGTCACGTTGTTTGAAATCTCAGATGAATCCAGGCTGTGATTCATGCATTGCCCTCGGTAAAATTTTACAATACATTTTTTGCAAAATTTTTTTTAAAGGAAATATCCGTTTTAAGGTTCCTTGAGGCGATTTCTACAAAAAAATTTCTATAAAATTTTGTACCAAATTGTCAGAGCTTAATTTTGCACGGCCTTTATTATTTTTTTTATTTAAAATTTGTGAATATCTTGTATTTTTTATTTAACTTTGTAGTTTCTTACTTAAAATCGTTTAAACCTACAAAATTTTATTAGAAAGAAAACCGATTAAATGTTCTGAACAAAATGCTCTACATTTTTTAATTTTAGTTATTTTGTATATTCTGTATTTTTGATTAAACTTTTTAGTTTATAGCTTGTTTTTTTTTAGTAAAATGATTGTATTTTCGCAATATAAGTAAGCAGACATTTTATTTTCTAAAAAATGCTTCTTTTTGTATTTTCCATTTTTTTTTTTTAAATAAAATTTTTCAGTGTTTAGTTTGAGAATGTGTGATCTCCAAGAAAAACGATTATGTTTTAAGAGCACAATTTAGCACGAGATTTAGTTTATGAAGATACATTTTTTTTTTGTTTTCCGATTTTTATTTCCTCCGTAATGTATTGTGATTGTAAAAATTTTTATAATTTTTTTTTAGCGAAAATATCAGTTGAATTGAATTCTGCGTCAGAATATGTAAAAATATACAGCGTGTTCAATATTCATGTTTAAAAAATTGAAATTTAATGGTTTGAAATTTTAATGTGGTAAGAATTTTTAAAACTATGTATTTTAGAATTGAAAAAAATAATACACTACAGGGTACCTACGTATATTGGCTTTTATAGCCAACATTACATCTCTTCGATTTTATTTTGTTCGGAGATACGTATTTTTAAATTGAATTATGTAAAAGCACTAAATTAAAAAAAAATCAAATATCTCGAAAACTGTTAAATTTAGAGGTTATGTTAGTTTATAATTTTTTTCAGAGAATTTTATGTGGAATTCAAATTTGCAATAAAAAATATAGCATTCCATTTAAAATAAGGAAGTTGGTGTTGACTTCCGGTATAAGCAAAAGTCGTATAATCTTGAAAATATTTTCATTGGAAAGAGCATACTCGATTACATGCTGAAGATCTCATTACAATACTTTAATTAGAAGTCCATATAATTAGAAGTCCATATACTTTTAATGTACGGTTTCGGTGGCACACCCTGTATATGATGTCGAACATAATAACTTTGAAGATTGATGTAAAAATGAGTTATTATTATTATATAAATATTGGTTATTATTATTATGCAAATTTGTTATTATTATATAAATATTGATAATAATTAGACGTTAGAGATGTAAATATTATTTGTCAAAATTATTAAACTATTCGGAGTGATTGCACTCTACCGGTGACGGTTCGCGGGTTTTTTTCTGGTACGGCCGAGGAACAAGAGATCACGCAGCCAGCCGTCTCTGCAACTGACCCTACCTATCTGTATTACCACCTCTTGTTCCTCGGCCGTACCAGAAAAAACCCCGCGAACCGTCACTGCACTCTACGATCCTATGCGTATTTCCAGGAAACAGTAATTTAGGCGCTCTAGACATGTTTTTAATGTACTACTTACATTGTTGTGGGGAAACCAGTTACAAGCCGAAGAATCCAATTTGAACATCTTCCGCAGCCCTATACGTTAACTTCCAGCTCAATGTCCACCATGAATGTAATTTTTCACACGGCACAAGAACACCCACGTTACACTACATAACGATTTTATTTTATAGATAGTTTAGCAAGCGAATGACTAAAAATTGTTCGCGAACAACATTTCTTCTTCGCGTTACAATTGAACAATTGACACTCGCAAGTGCCAAGTACGCCCTCTATTGCCAATCGCTTGAAAGTCGTAGAAGTATTCTGTTTTGTACTAACTTCCATTTATCGCACGATTTTTTCAAGTAAATACTAACGTTTCATTTTATCTCACAACGATTTGAGTAGTTTATGTGCGCGAGTTTTTGAAGTTCATGTAAGTGTATATGATTCTTTACCATTATGTTTTTACATCCAGTTTAAAAACGAAGCTGCACTGATAAATCTCGGAGTGAATGCACTTTACGGTCACTTGTTATTATTGAGATACTTCCGCAGTCCATATAGTCAACTTCCACTTAAATGTCTACCATGTATTTAATTTTTCACGCGGCATGGGAACACTCACGTTGCACTACGAAAGTATTTCATATTATAAACAAAACACACACGGTGAAAACTGTGTAATGTGTAGACGAGGTGCAAGTTCGCGAACAACATTTTTTTCTTCGCGTAATAATTGAAACGTTCACAGCCGCGACTGCCAATCGTTTAAAATTGGTTGGATAGGAGTATTCCGTTTTATTCGAACTTTCGCACGTTTTCTTTAAATAAATACTAACTGTAGTATGATGGGTTGCCTACACACGGACGCCAACAGGTGGTAGGAAGAGCACGGGCTCCGCATCGATTATCGATCAAGAGACACACGTGACGCCATAGTTACAAAATTCCACAAAAAAATATCCTCAGCGGCCGAAGTATCGCTTATTCAAAATCAATTTGGTTTTTGTAAATTCAACAATTTTTAATGGAGATATTGATTTTTGAAAATTTAATTTTAATTTTTTGAGCACCTGAATGAAAACATCGCAGAAAAAAATATAAAACGCGCAGATAAAATTCCATAAAAAAATATCCTCAATGGCCGAAGTATCGCTTATTCAAAATCACTTTGGTTTTTATAAATTCAACAATTTTTAATGGAGATATGGATTTTTGAAAATTTTAGTTTTAATTTTTTTAGCACCTGAACAAAAACATCGCAGAGAAAAATAAAAAACGCGCAGATAAAATTCCATAAAAAATATCCTCAATGGCCGAAGTTTCGCTCATTCAAAATCAATTTGGTTTTTGTAAATTCATCAATTTTTAATGGAGATATGGATTTTTTAAAATTTTAGTTTTAATTTTTTTAGCACCTGAACAAAAACATCGCAGAGAAAAATAAAAAACGCGCAGATAAAATTCCATAAAAAATATCCTCAATGGCCGAAGTTTCGCTCATTCAAAATCAATTTGGTTTTTGTAAATTCATCAATTTTTAATGGAGATATGGATTTTTTAAAATTTTAGTTTTAATTTTTTTAGCACCTGAACAAAAACATAGCAGAAAAAAATATAAAACGCGCAGATAAAATTCCATAAAAAAATATCCTCAATGGCCGAAGTATGCCTTATTCAAAATCACTTTGGGTTTTGTAAATTCGACAATTTTTAATGGAGATATGGATTTTTGAAAATTTTAGTTTTAATTTTTTGAGCACCTGAACAAAAACATAGCAGAAATTAATATAAAACAAGCAGATAAAATTCCATAAAAATATCCTCAATGGCCAAAGTATCGCTTATTGAAAATCACTTTGGTTTTTGTAAATTCAACAATTTTTAAGGGAATTAAATCGTCTATAAAACGATACCAGTATTGTAATTCCAATCGCTACCACCAGCGAGATATTAAATTGTTTCTGTCGCTATTTATTGCAAATCGGCATTTCCGCAGTTTTTAATAATTTTCGGAAAATTGGATAATGAAATCAAAAATAGGGTTCCATTTTAATTTGAACAGTAACGATTTAAAAACGTATTTTGTGACGGTGACAGTCAATTGCGCACAAAGAACACTTACACAACCGAAAATAAAACACCGGCTTACGAAAAAACTGGCTCAAATAAATTTTTGCGAAATCCATGGCCAAAGTATTAAGAATCTACATGGGCAACCCGATATACATGAAGTGAGGGAAATCCCTACAAAGTATTAAGAATAAATGTAGGTAACCTAATATATATGTTGTGCTATAAATACTTGCAAAGTATTAAGAATATACGTAGGCAATCTTATATACATGTAGTGCGGGAAATCGTAAAAAGTACTAATAATATACACAGGCAACCTAATATACGAGTAGTACGGGAATTAATAATATACGTAGGCAACCCAATATACCCATGGTAAGGAAATCTTTACACAGTGTTAAGAAAATACGTAGGCAACTTAATATACATGTACTACGACAAATCCTTGCAAAGTATTAAGAAAATACGTAGGCAACCTAATATACATGTAGTACGAGAAATCTTTACAAAGTATTAAGAATATTGCGCAGGCAACCTAATATAGGAAATCCTTACAAAGTTTTAAGAATACACATAGGCAATCTTATACAGAGTGTCTCGTTTACTCCAAATACTTTCTGCTGCATCTTTTTACTTTCTCCGTTACGAAGTACGAGAAAGTATTGTGATCGTGATTTTTTTTTTCAAAATTTTTTTTTTACGGAAATATCCGTTTTGGGGTCCCTAGATTACAACATTACAACAATTTCTGAAAAAAAAAATTGTGTCTGTGTGTGTGTGTGTGTGTGTGTCTGTCTGTGTGCGCTGTAACTCAAAAACTAATAGAGCAATTGATATGAAACTTTCAACATCCGTCTTATTTGATAATCTGAAGAACTGAAAAGCTTTTGGTAAAATTTCGTACACCGGAAGTGGGCGTTTACCTTAACTGTTTTTTGTTTTTTGCCAATATTTTCTTAAATATGAAAAATATCACAAAAAATATAAACAAACTTTGAAGACAACAAAAAATGAACATCTTTTGCTTGAAAACATTTTTCATAAAATCATTTTTATTCGAGAAAAAAATGTATTATTATTTTTTCAATTTTTAGTTTATAATTATAAAACGATGATAGTTACAGCAAATTTATGTTAATAATAATTGTAGAGAATGCTAAAATGAATAACTTATGAAGAATAAGTTTGATTCGAAATCGCTTTAGTTTTTGAGTAAACTGAGTTTTTAAATTTGAAGTATAATTTTTCCATCTTTCATAATTTTGACGTTTTAAACGTCAGTTTCATGCGAGTCTACAAAACGCTCGATGTACATTTAAAATATAACTTAAATTTGGAATAAATCATGAAAGCGTAAATATAAATGATACAAGTCGGAGAAAGTAACATGATGGCCACATCACCATTTTTTTCTTAAATTTTCTTCCTCCAATATACGAAAGTTTGCTGCCGTGAAAATCAAAAATTTAAAAAATCTGTAACTCGCTTCAAAATTATTGGATTTTCAAAAACCAAAATTATTTGAGTAGAGTGTCATTTTCCCAATAAATAATAATTTTTGTGTAATTTTTCCGATACTTTTACTATTTTTTTCTTAATTTTTCTTCCTCCAATGTACAAATTTGACGCAGTGAAAATCAAAAATTTCAAAAATTTGTAATTCGCTTGAAAATTATTGGATTTTAAAAAAGCAAAATTATTTGAGTAGAGTGTCATTTTCCTAATAAAAAATAATTTTTGTGTAATTTTTCCGTTACGTTTACTATTTTTTTCTTAATTTTTCTTCCTCCAATGTACGTGAAAATCAAAAATTTAAAAAATCTGTAACTCGCTTGAAAATTATTGGATTTTCAAAAAGCAAAATTATTTGAGTAGAGTGTCATTTACCCAATAAATATTAATTTTTGTGTAATTTTTCCGATACGTTTACTATTTTTTTCTTAATTTTTCTTCCTCCAATGTACGTGAAAATCAAAAATTTAAAAAATCTGTAACTCGCTTGAAAATTATTGGATTTTCAAAAAGCAAAATTATTTGAGTAGAGTGTCATTTACCCAATAAATATTAATTTTTGTGTAATTTTTCCGATACGTTTACTATTTTTTTCTTAATTTTTCTTCCTCTAATGTACAAATTTGACGCTGTGAAAATCAAAAATTTCAAAAATCCGTAACTCGCTTGAAAATTATTGGATTCTTAAAAACCAAATTATTATTATTATTTTCCCAATAAAAATTAATTTTTGTGTAATTTTTCCGTTACGTTTACTATTTTTTCTTAATTTTTCTTCCTCCAATGTACAAATTTGACGCAGTGAAAATCAAAAATTTCAAAAATCTGTAACTCGCTTGAAAATTATTGGATTTTCAAAAACCAAAATTATTTGAGTAGTGTCATTTTTCTAATAAAGATTATTTTTCATAATTTTGATGTTTTAAAGGTCAGTTTCATCCGAGTTTACACAACGCTCGATGAACATTTGAAATATGATTTCAATTGAAAATAAACCATGAAAACGTAAATATAAATGGCTATGATACCATCAAGTCGGAGAAAGTAACATGATGGCCACATCACCATTTTTTCGTTGATGTTGCCATCGAGGCCATCTCTTACAATTATTATTCTGCTTTATGATTCTCTCAAAATCTAAGAACACCCCTTGGGTAGATTTATAGCTTACAGTTCTGTTGAAGTAGCTCACGTTGAGCATTGAGCTTTGAAAAATTAAAACAATTCCTATGCTACTTAAATCAAAATCTAAAAATACTTGAAATAATCACTCGAAAACACAGCTTACAGGCATGCAATTTTTTTATATAGAAAGGATTGCAATGTACTACTTTCCAAATGTATATTAAAGTACAATTTTGTAGGTAAAACAAATATTTATCCCCAAATTTTGTAAATCGCGAAGTCATGTAAATTGTAATATTTTTTAATTACTTAATTTCAATCACTCCAAAAACATAAGAATAATTGCCATCCACTTAATAGACATTCCAATTTTTGTTTGTCACTTGAAAAGGTAAACTTAAGAATAATTGTCATCCACTTAAAAGACATTCCAATTTTTGTTTGTCACTACAAAAAGACGTAAGAATAATTGCCATCCACGAAATAGACTTTACAATTTTTGTTTGTCATTCGAAAAGAAACATAAGAATAATTACCATCCACGTAATAGACTTTCCAATTTTTGTTTGTCACTCGAAAAAAACAGAATAATTGCCACCCACTTAATAGACTTTCCAAATTTTGTTATTGCACCCTTAATTCCGCAAAAAGCATCCCTAAATTTCGATGTAAGACAACGTGAACGAAACCTAAAGTTGTGAAAAATTCTTTGGCAGCTTTTTTTCAACTAATTTAAACCTGAGACAACCTCACTTGTTGCAGATGCATTAAATAAATTATATTTTTCGGCTTTTTAAATTTTCTTTTTCTTTTTCTTTGTTGAGTCTCCCTGACCCTCACAGTGATCAACCCTAAACTACAGGAAACAACGAATCAAATTTGCTTTTTTTAATATATTATTCGAATATACATAAAAAGTATTAAACACAGTCTATATAGCTTGTACAAACGAAATAATTTACACTAATAGAGTAAAAAAATAAATAAAAAATAATACAGCGAATCTTCGTATCGAATTAAACGGAAAGCGTCTTCTTCGTCTTCATTACAATCTTACTCTTCGAGTCGACGACCCTCTTCCGTTTTCGCAGGGGCCTCGTCGGGGTCGGGGGGTCGCTTTTGGTGTCCTTGACGTCATCCACCACAATCTCACTATCATCTTTCTCATCGGTCTGACTAGATTCGTTCACTGGTAACTCTTCAGCGCTTTCGGGATTTTGACTAGACTCACTCCTGGCCTTCAATTCGGCGGCTTTTGCGAAACACGTTAGCGGCAGAGGGATGGGGATTGGGATGGGTATCGGGATCATCACCGGGTACGGCACCATGACTGTTACCGGCGGCAGGAGGTTGGGAGGTGGTCGCACCGGGATTTGGAAGTTCTGCGGGTTGAATTGGGGCGAGTGGATGAACCTGTGATCGGGCGGGATTTGTTGCGGGAAGGCGGGGAATCCCCGTTCGGGTATGCTGTTGGAGGGTGGAATTTCCGGAGGTTGTCTTTCTGGTGGTTCTAAGTTGAGAGGTGGTGGTGGCGGTGAGTGACGTACTCTTAAATCTTGAGGGGTTTCTGAAATCTTCGGGTAATTCGTTATCGTGGAGGGAATTCGCTTCCTCATCCTCTTGATGGGTTTGCACCTCACGCTTTTCGTTTCTAGGGGTTCTGGTGGAGAGGCCAGGAGTTTGGAGGGGTGCGCTACGGTTATGAGTGGGAGCGGGGAGGTCTGCGGGCGGTCTTCGACGATCGGGGAAGGTGAACGTGAGTTCGGCGATTTGCAATTCTTCAGCCATAGGTCTGGCGTTATCAGGCCTGATGTGCTGTCTTCTGATACCAAGTGAGGGTGCATCTCCAAGTGGGCTCTGGTTTCTCGGCAGAATATGTGCATTTTGTATTGGTTGAGGCATTTGTCTGAACAGAACTGCAATTGTGAAGCTCCATCCTGTAAAAACATAAAATTATAGCAGTTTATGTTAAGTTTAAAATTCCACAAAAAAATATCCTTAGCGACCGAAGTATCGCTTATTCAAAATCAAAATCAACAATTTTTAATGGAGATATGGATTTTTGAAAATTTTAGTTTTAATTTTTTGAGCACCTGAACAAAAACATCGCAGAAAAAAATATAAAACGTCCAGATAAAATTCCATAAAAAAATATCCTCAATGGCCGAAGTATCGCTTATTCAAAATCAATTTGGTTTTTGTAAATTCAACAATTTTTAATGGAGATATGGATTTTTGAAAATTTTAGTTTTAATTTTTAGAGCGCCTGAACAAAAACATCGCAGAAAAAAATATAAAACGTCCAGATAAAATTCAATAAAAAAATATCCTCAATGGCTGAAATATCGCTTATTCAAAATCAATTTGGTTTTTGTAAATTCAACAATTTTCAATGGAGATATTGATTTTTCAAAATTTTAGTTTTAATTTTATCAACACCTGAACAAACATATCGCAGAAAAAATATAAAACGCGTAGATAAAATTCCATAAAAAAATATCCTCAATGGCCGAAGTATCGCTTATTCAAAATCATTTTGGTTTTTGTAAATTCACCAATTTTTAATGGAGGTATGGATTTTTGAAAATTTTAGTTTTAATTTTTTGAGCACCTGAACAAAAACATAGGAGAAAAAAATATAAAACGCGCAGATAAAATTCCATAAAAAATATCCTCAATGGCCGAAGTATCGCTTATTCAAAATCAATTTGGTTTTTGTAAATTCAACAATTTTCAATAGAGATATTGATTTTTCTAAATTTTAGTTTTAATTTTTTGAGCGCCTGAACAAAAACATAGCAGAAAAAAATATAAAACGTCCAGATAAAATTCCATAAAAAATATCCTCAATGGCCGAAGTATCACTTATTCAAAATCAATTTGGTTTTTGTAAATTCAACAATTTTCAATGGAGATATTAATTTTTCAAAATTTTAGTTTTAATTTTTTGAGCACCTGAACAAAAATATCGCAGAAAAAATATAAAACGCGTAGATAAAATTCCATAAAAAATATCCTCAATGGCCGAAGTATCGCTTATTCAAATTCATTTTGGTTTTTGTAAATTCACCAATTTTTAATGGAGGTATGGATTTTTGAAATTTTTAGTTTTAATTTTTTGAGCACCTGAACAAAAACATAGCAGAAAAAAATATAAAACGCGCAGATAAAATTTCATAAAAAATATCCTCAATGGTCGAAGTATCGCTTATTCAAAATCAATTTGGTTTTTGTAAATTCAACAATTTTTAATGGAGGTATGGATTTTTGAAAATTTTAATTTTAATTTTTTGAGCACCTGAATGAAAACATCGCAGAAAGAAAATAAAACGTGCAGTTTTATGTTTTTAATTAAATGTCAATATTTAAAAAAGTAATAATAATTATCTTTGAAGGTATCTCAAAATTTTTTAATAAAACTAATGTAGCATTGTTGCCTTATGAACGATACAGATAGGTAAAACTGGATACGTGGTTTTATAATTATCTTTAAAAAAATCTGATCAATTAGAAGACCCTAAAGCAGGAGGTCAGTTACATTATAACTATAATTAAAAACGCATTCTAGATCTATGATAATCAACTATTAAAAACAAGGTATAAAGGGTATAGCCGAATAAGATGGTCAAAATTCCCCCAAAGCAAATCAATAATCGCGATGACTGGATGAAAGATTATTAAAAATGCCGTTGATTGCTCGAAATTTCAACCTCCTGAAGCAATTCGTTGTCGAGATATGACTGAAAACGTGAATTTTCCGTTTTATTTTTTTTCTCGTTTTCTATGGCACGAAATCACATCTACCCAAAACAAAACAAAAATTACATCTCCCAGTATTTTTTTTTCAATTTTTTTGGCGTCAAATTCAAATAGAAAAATGAAGTAAAAGTTTTCAAAATTCATTTTTGCAGTGAAGGCATTCGAGGACTGTCTCAGTATTTTTTCTGTAAATGTGTTTTACCAAATTCTATAACATACATTTTTCAGAATTTTAAACAGTGTGGAAGATAGTTAAAATAATTAAAAACTAATAAAAAAATAATTAAAAACAATCAAAATTGTGATAAAAACGTTATTGTTAAAAATGCCGTTGATTGCTCAACATTTCAACCTCCTGAAGCAATTTGTTGTCGAGATATGACTGAAAACGTGAATTTTCCGTTTTATTTTTTTTCTCGTTTTCTATGGCACGAATCAAGCTGAAACCACATCTACCCAAAACAAAACAAAAATTACATCTCGCAGTATTTTTTTCAATTTTTTTGGCGTCAAATTCAAATAGAAAAATGAAGTAAAAGTTTTCAAAAATCATTTTTGCAGTGAAGGCATGCGAGGACTGTCTCAGTTTTTTTTTCTGTAAATGTGTTTTACCAAATTCTATAACATACATTTTTTTTCAGAATTTTAAACCGTGTGGAAGATAGTTAAAATAATTAAAAACCACTTTTACCACCTTAAAAATTTGAATTTCTTGCCAAAATTGTGGCACTTCACGAAAACTGCCACCACTTCACAATTTTTAATTATAATAATAATAATAATATTTATTACGGTAAACACCTTATACATGAAATTAACACTTTTTCTTGAATACAATACATTTTCAATGAAACAACTTGTATTCAATCAATTTGACGGAAGCCAACAGATCAACAGCGCATCATTTTTTTTTAATTTCATGGCAACCATTATTTTCGTGAAAATGATTTATAAATTTTTATTTTATTATTTATTATTTTTTCAAGTTTTTATAAATCCAAAAAAATAAATAATAGCATGACTGCATGCAGAAATTTTTACTCTTCAAAAAAACCTCAAAATGCACTTTTTTTCAAACACCCATAACTTGGTGCCAAATCGTCGTAGAAACTTCGTTCTTTGAGTCCTGCATAGGGAATTGATTACATTTTAATGCCTTTATGGTGGATCGAGTGGACAAAATTTTTCCAACTCCGTAGACATCGTCAAAGTTGGACATGATTTCCAGAAAAAACTTTTTTTTCACAGGGGCGCTAGAGGGAGACGAAAGGGGTTACGTTTAGTTTCGCATGCATGATGTTAAAGAAGACACTTCACAGTTTTTTTCCCTCAAAGATTCATCAAAATCGATTGAAAATAGACCGAGTTATGGCGGTTTAAAAATGGTCAAAATTTCACGAATTTAAAGTGTTTCTTTTTTTTTCCTTCAGTATATAATTCCAACGTTCCAGGACAGAAAAAAGTTTAAAATTTAAACAGTCCAGGCAGAAGTTTCAACCACGGCCGCATTGGCGCTGTTACTTGTCATGTTGATTGTCAGTAGTAAAATGGCGACACAACAAGAAAACGCATTTTGTGTACTGCAATTAGCAAAACTAGAGTCCATAATTGAAGTTGAACTTGATTTTCGCCGTCAGCTGATTTACCAGCGGCATCGAAAATTCCTAGACGATGGTTGCATCTTCAAACAGAAAAGTACGGGACGTCCACGCACATCGATTGAAAATGTCGAGCGTTTTGTTATTTGTCGTGTAACACATGGTGCTCATATTGAATGCATTAAAAATTGAACTTTTCTCTTTCCAGAAACGTTGGAATTGTATTTCTATCTTTTATAGTTCGGAAGAAATAAATGTTTGAAATCTGTTCCTTCATTTTTAATAACCCTGTACTTCAGTTGACAGTTTACCTGGAAATCCACGTAAGACACGGTATGCCTGACGTGTCTGCACCAATCGCAAGTCTTGTTTTTCTTAAAGTTTGCCCTCCTGGACTGAGAGAAGCATAGCTCCGAGCAAAATACAGCTGATCCTGCTGATAATCCATTGGATTCATCCACTGGCTTCCCACACCAACCGCAACCCTCTGAAAAGTGAATTAAGAATTACGTTTCTTGGAAAATGTAGTGGATTAGATGGATTAAAATTACATTTTGGCAAAGCACTATATAATTGAAGAAAATGCAATCTGAGGGATTAAATGTAGTGTTTATGTTTACAGAATTTTGGCAAGACTTAAATAGAATAAAACAGGTTTATTTATCCACGTGCTTGATGAGTTACAACGAACTTTTATTGCACACTTTTTTGGCGTGGAATATACCATTTTCATTTTCTTCTTCGGCTCTTACAGAAAGTGTCAAATACGTACAGACACGCACAGATAGATACCCTCACATAAAAACAAACACCAAAAAAATGGTCATAATAGTCTCAAAATGTTTATTTTGAATTCTAAATTTTTTACGAAAACGATACTTTAATCTACTTTGTACGTAAAAAATAAAATTGATTAATAATATTAAAACATTTTTAGAACAAGCATTATTTTTTAATCTGTAGCCGCATATATTCTTAATTTTTAAAAATATTATTTTAATCAAAATTTAATAGAATTGTGAGTTTGATCCATGTTACTGGGTGGATATGTTGAGAGAGGGTGTTGGATATATGTACGTCCAGTATTTAATAAATTTTATTTTCTGTACTAGTTTCGGGCTATTGACCCATCTTCAACAGAAAACTAAAAGTAACAACAAGAAAGTATAAAAATTAAAATTAAAATAAGTTGTAAAATAACATGAAACAAGGGAGGTATTTTGTTAATAAAGTAAAAATTTTTTTTTTGTTATTGTGACGTTATAAAAAAAACATTGTTAAAATTTAATGCTTTGCGAATTCCAAGAAACAAGCTTTTGGTCCGTTACATAAAAAATGGTGATGTGGCCATCATGTTACTTTCTCCGACTATTTGATGGTATAATAGTTATTTATATTTACAGATTCATTCATTATTTTCAATTTAAATGATATTTTAAATCGAGAGTTTCACATGATCGAACGGTAATGATAATGACGTTTGAAACGTCAAAATTATGAAAGGTAAAAATGACAAATTATTTTTTTAAATCTTTACCGTAAGTTTACTGAAAAACTAAATAGAAAATGCTAAAAAAATGAAATTGAAAATGATTTTTAAAAATAATCCTGATTAATAAGTCCTAAAAAAACTAATAAAAGCCCTGAACAAGAAAGTTCTGAATAAGATTTCTAAAAATAGTCCTAATTAAAAAGTTAAATAAAAAACCTAGTAAAAGTCTTGAAAAAAGTCCCGATAAAAAAGTCTTGATAAAAGTCCTGGAAAAAGTGTCCTGACAAAAAAATGTCTTGAAAAACAGATCCTTCAAAAACACCAGAAATAAAGTCCTAAAAGAAAGACCTGAAAAAAAAGTTCGGACACAAAAAGGTCCTGAGAAAAAGTCCTGGAGAAACAGTTTTAGAAATAAAGTCTTGAAAAAGAGTACTTTTAAAAAGAGTTGTGAAAAAAGTACTGCAAAAAGAGTCCTGAAAAAATCATATAAAACACCAGAAATAAATGTCCTTAAAAAAATCCCCAAAAAAGTCAGAAAAGTCAGGAAAGTCCTAAAATAAATCCTGAAAAAACTCTTGAGAAAGTCTTGAAAAAGCCCCGAAAAAGAGTCCTTCTAAAATATCTTGAAAAAATGTCCTGTAATAACAGTCTTGAAAAAAAGTTATGAAAATAACATCGTAAAAAACCCTAAAAAAAACATTTCTAAAAAAACCCTGTAAAAAGTTCTGAAGAAATTGTTCTGAAAAATATTATTACTTTCAAAAGTGTCCTGAAATATAATATTGAAAAAGTCCTGTAACGAAGGAAAAAAAATCCCGAAACAATAGTTCTGAAAAAAAGCAATGAAGAAAATTTTGAAAAGAATCCTGAAAAGAAGTCCTGAACAAGATTAAGAACCTCTTGTCCCGTAAAAATGTTCTGGAGGAACAGTCCTGGAAATAAAGTCGTGAGGAAGAGTATTGACAAAAGCCGCGAAAAAAAGTCCTGAAAAATAGTCTTCATACAAAATACCAGAAATAAATATCCCGAAAAAGAGCCCTAAGAAAAAGTTCAGATAAAGAGTTCTGATGAAATATCACAAAAAATTGTCCTGTAAAGACAGTCTTGAAAAATTGCCCGAAAATAACAAAATAAACAAAACAAATTCTGAAAAAAAGCATTGTTAAAAAAAGAAACTGTCCTGAAAAAAGTTCTTCAAAAAGGCCTTAAATAAATCCTTAACAAAAATCCTGAAATAAATAGTTTTAAAAATAATCTTGAAAAATGAAATTCTAAAAATATTTGAAAAAGTTCTTAAAAAGGTCCAAAAAAGGTTATGAAAAGAAAAATTCTAAGAAGATGTTATGAAGAAAAGTTTAAAAAATTTTTTCTTAAAAAAAAAGTCCAAAAATTAATCCTGAACAAGGAATTCTTAAGAAAATCCGGAAAACGTCCCGAGAAAAAATATCGTGAAAATAAAGGTCCTGAAAGAAAAAGTCATAAAAGGAAAGTCTTGAAAAAAATTTCTTTAAAAGTCCTGAAAAAGAATCCTCAAAGAAAAAAGAAATCCTAAAAAAAGACCTGAAAAAAGTTCTGAATACATTGTCCTGGAGTGCCAAAAAGGCTAAAAGAACAAAAAACTGTTGTTAAATATTCGAAAATACGAAATTTTACCAAAAGTTTTTCAGTTCTTCGGATTCTGAAATAACACTTGTGTTCAAAGTTTCGTATCAATTGCTCAATTAGTTTTTGAGATACAGCGCGCACAGACAGACTGTTATGTAGAGAAAAAATGGTGATGTGGCCATCATGTTACTTTCTCCGACTTGATGGTATCATTTATATTTCATGGTTTATTTTTAATTGAAATCATATTTTAAATGTACATCGAGCGTTGCGTAAACTCGGATGAAAATGACGTTTAAAACGTCAAAATTATGAAAGATGGAAAAATTATACTTCAAATCCAAAAACTCGGTTTACTCAAAAACTAACGATATTTCGAAGAAAACTTATTCTTTAGAAGTTGTTCATTTTGGCATTCTCTACAATTATTTTCACATAAATTTGCTGTAACTATTATGGTTTCATAATTATAAACCAAAAATTTAAAAAAAATTAATAAATTTTTTTCTCAAATAGCAATGATTTTATGAAAAATATTTTCAAGCAAAAGATGTTCATTTCTTTGCTGTCTTTAATGCTTGTTTGAATATTTTTGTGATATTTTATTGAACAAAATATTGGCAAAAAACAAAAAACAGTTAAGGGTAAACACCCACTTCCGGTGTACGAAACTTTACCAAAAGCTTTTCAGTTCTTCGGATTATCAAATAAGACGTATGTTCAAAGTTTCATGTTTCATGTCAATTGCTCTGTTAGTTTTTGAGATACAGCGCGCACAGACACACACACACACACAATTTTTTTTCCAGAAATTGTTGAAATGGTATCTAGGGACCCCAAAACGGATATTTCCGTAAAAAAAAATTTGAAAAAAAATCACGATCACAATACTTTCTCGTACTTCATAACGGAAAAAGTAAAAAAAAAACTGGCCAAAAAATCAAATCTAATATATGTTTAAATAAGCAATTCAAATAACTTAAGCAAACAACTGTATTAATAATGTAATTTTTGTGGTTGAACTACAATAATTTTTAAGAATGTTTTCTATGATAACAATTTCTCATAAATTGGCTTATTTTGGTTAATTGGTGCATTTTGAAACCCTGTTCAATAAAACTTTAGTTTCAATAAAGAAAAAGCTTAAGCTATAAATAAATGTCGGTCTGCAATTATTTTCATTGACATTTATTGGATGGCCGAAAGAGAAGTAGTTGGAAATATAATTGCATCCGCAAAGCATTAATTATTAAATCTCCGCGTAACAGTATACTTTATGATCATTTCGATTGGGAAATCCGAGACTAATTAATATTTTTGCAGTGTGGTCGCGCTCGCGAATTTAGTAATGAGCGCCAATGGGGAACGGGGCGCCGAGGGGTGGATTGTGCACGGGAGAGGGACGCCAGATGCAACTGGAAGGGGCGCAAATTTATTCAAAATACTAGGCAATAATATTAAATACATTACATTCGAATCGGATGTAAAATGTAATTTATTAAAATATAATAATATTAATATTAATAATAAAATTTCAATTGAATAATTCCTTCAGGACTCATCCTATAATCTGATTTTTCTGTCTGTAAGAAGAATGGAGTATAAAAATAAATAAAAACGTATTAAATAAATTAGAAACAACCTTACTTGTTGCAGAAATTAAATATAAACAATTTGAAATATAACTTGTTATGTAAATATCTGTAACTGTTTCTGTCTTTTTGTTGAATTTTTATTATTAACGAAGTTAGCAGCATTTCACTTTAAACAGATAAAATCGAGAACCAATTAAGTAACAACAGTTACATTTGACATGTAGTTAACCAATACATATATCTACGCAATGAAGTAATATGAAGGCAAAATCATAATTAATAAAGAAACTATGAACATATTAGGTGACAAATAAGTAATATTCGTCAACTAATGTGCTCATACTTTCTTTATTAATTATGACTTTGCTTCCAAATTACTTCATTGCGTAGATATATGTATTAGTCAGCTACGTGTCAAATTTAACTGTTGTTATAACTTAACTTGTTATACTTAATTGGTTTTGCATTTTATCAGTTTCAAGTGAAATATTGCTAACTTTATTAATAATTAAAAATTAACCAAAACCTAAACATAGAAATACTTATTTATAGATATTTATATAACATGTTATAAAACTATTAAAAGCAGTTTATATTTACAAAAACATATTAGGTTTCTTGAGCTACCCACCTACCTTTAAGTGCTGTAATAGCTTTGGTAGAATTTATTTTTAATTTTTTTGAGCAGACACTCGTCATTTTGTAATATTTTTCTTATCAGGTAGAAACAAAAATAAAACACCCCAAGCAGATAGAATTTGCAAGCTTTCAACATTAAACATTAAACTAGATACACAAATCGCAAAATATTAACAAAATCAGTGGGGTAATTAACATCCCAGATGTTGTCATGGTGACGTGATGTTTTATGAGGGTTCTGATCACTTTTTATTTTTGTGTTTTTATGTATTATTTTAGTACACACATTTTTTTTTACTGCACTATCTTTAAATTATTTCTCAATAAACATTTTAAAGTTTTGATGATATAAGTAAATACAAGTAACCTGTGGTTTATTTCGGAGATGTTCTTGTATTACAGACGAACGTTTTACAGTTAACAGCGAGCGTGCATTGGCCACGTGTTGTGTTAGGTTACACGTGCCAGAAATAGGTCTCTCCTCCAGATTAATTTACCCGTTTGGACCAACACTGATTCTGTATGAAACCTTTGAACGGATCCGATTTCTATATTTAGTAATGTATAATGCGAGATATTAAAATATTCAATAAAAATGGTGATGTGGCCATCATGTTACTTTCTCCGACTAGATGGTATCATTTATATTTACGCTTTCATAGTTTATTTTCGATTGAAATCATATTTTGAATGTACATCGAGCGTTGTGTAAACTCGGATAAAACTGACGTTTAAAACATCAAAATTATGAAAGATAGAAAAATTATACTTCAAATTCAAAAACTCAGTTTACTCAAAAACTAAAGGGATTTCGAAAAAAACTTGTTGTTCATTATAACATTCTCTATAATTATTATTCACATAAATTTGCTGTAACTATTATCGTTCTATAATTATAAACCAAAAATTTAAAAAAAATATTAAATTTTTTTCTCGAATAAAAATGATTTTATGAAAAATGTTTTCAAGGAAAAGATGTTCATTTCTTTGTTGTCTTCAAAGTTTGTTTAAATGTTTTTGTGATATTTTTGATATTTTTTTGTCGGCGCAGTATTTCAAAATACTGTCGATATATCTTTTTATTTTGAATGATGTTAAGAATTAACCTTTTAATAAACATTGAAGATAACGGAGAATCGCACATCGTTTGTTAATAAATGTAACTCATAACGTCCTTAATTTTCAAAGCAAAACAATACACTTTTTGTGTATTAATATGAAACAATAACGGATAGAAAGACTTGCAGGTCGGTAGCCCTTTTACAATTGAAAGGGACAGGAAGAGACAGTCACAGGAAGGGGCAGAAGGGACAGGAAGAGACAGTCACAGGAAGGGGCAGAAGGGACAGGAAGAGACAGGAAGAGAAAGGCACAGAAAGGGGCAGAAGGGACAGGAAGAGACAGGCAGAGGAAGGGGCAGTAGGGACAGGAAGATACAGGCACAGGAAGGGGCAGAAGGGACAGGAAGAGACAGGCACAGGAAGGTGCAGGAAGAGACGGGCACATGAAGAGGCAAAAGGGACAGGAAGGGAAAGGATGGGACATAATGGGACACTTGCTAATATGAATAGACTATAGTAATCAAGTAGAGCCTACAAATATTAAACATCAATTTGACAAGATTGTAGGAAGGTACAGGCAGGGAGAAAGGGATAGGAAGTCAAAAATATCATCACATAAAGTTATGTCTTACAATTAATTGTAAAATTACTGTAAAATCAAATCGTCTATGTGATGCAATAAATGATTAACGATTTGATGCTAGTGTAACCATGGCAATAAGAAACACACCGATGAACATTTTTTTCGGCAGATCAAACATGTGATATTTGTAATAAAAATATATAGAAGCGAGTTTTGCAAAATACTCCCTTCTCATATTACAAAAGTAGCAACTTTGGATTTGTTACACGAAAAGTCGAAGGAAAAATACTTGAAAGTTAACTGTCCTATGAACAATGATGCAATCAGGAAAACGTGAAAAAGCTGAGTGAAATTACGATGCTCGTAAATTTTCATCAACTATTGAAGGTTTTAAAATCGTCATCGCTTTGGATATTCGATGTTGAGAAACAATCTAGCCGCGAAGGAAAGTTTTGATATAAAATACCAAAAACTGATTCCGTTTTTGAAACATCAGGTTGCAAAGAAATCCGAAACATTCACGCGAGAAGATCTCACTAGAAGCTCCAGATGATGAACAACTATTAAACAAAAGCGGTCCATTTCAAAATCATTTTTGACCATTACAGCTCGTCCTAGTTATAGGTATCTCATGTAGCCGTCGGTGTGGGGAACTCGCCAAAAGGAGTATCAACGATATTAAAGCAAATGGTCGAATTTTGGTTATAAAAGAAAAATGGGGATGTGGCCTTCATGTTACTTTATCCGATTTAATAGAATCATTGTTATTTACGATTTATTTTGAATTTAAATCATATTTTAAATGTAAATCGAACGTTTTGACTTATTCTTTATATGTGGTGACAACCGAATTTTTTTGCCTTTGAAGATAGGTGAAATTTTTTAACGTCAATCAATTTCTCTCTGATGAAAAAGAAGGTGTACTTCAAAGGTCTACGATAACTATTAAAAAAGTTGATTTTTTCGAATTTTTACATTTTCGAGTTTTATTTGCTGACGTGTCACGGGCTTCAAATTGAAATTTGTTCTTGCGAAAATACATTTTCCGATGCGTCTTGAAGGGATCTTTCTAGTAATGTTTAGAAACCCGGAATCGAACCAGTGGTTTCTTCAGGAAATTATTTCAAAGCCAATTTTTGGATGGTTTTTCAGGTTTTCGTCAAAAATTTTAAATCGCCAATTTTAATCGAGTCCCACTAATTTGCACACGAGGAGCACATATTTGAAAACCGCGTTCAATTTGGAGTTTTCGTTTAGCCGCTACGGCCGTTCAAAGTCTGAAAAATCGATTTTTTTTGAAAATGTTCATGGTGACACGCAATTTTTTTTACTATTGAAGATAGCTGAAATTTTTTAACGCCAATCAATTTCTCTCGTCCTTCTGATGAAAGAGAAGGTGTACGATAACTATTAAAAAAGTAGATTTTTTCGATTTTTTCCAATTTCGAGTTTTCTTTGCTGGGGCGTCACGGGCTTCAAATTGACCATCCTAAAGGGATCTTTCCAGTGATGTGTAGAAACCCGAAATCGAATCAGCGGTTTCTTCAGGAAATTATTTCAAAGCCAATGAGAAAAACTAAGAAGGGGGGACCCTTGGGTAGTTTTTCAGGTTTTCGTCAAAAATTTCAAATCACCAATTTTAATTGAATCCGACTAATTTGCACACGAGGAATGTCAAACTTATAAAAGATGAAAATTACAAATTATACTTTAAATCTTAATAATCAGTTTACTTAAAAACTAAAGAGATTTCGAAAAATACGTATTCTTTATAAGTTGTTCATTTTGGCATTCTCTATAATTATCATTTACTTAAATTTGCTGTAACTATTAGCGTTTTCTAATTATAAACCAAAAATGAAAAAATAATTAATAAATTTTTTTCTCCAATAAAAATGATTTTATGAAAAATATAAAAATATGTTCATTTCTTAATTGTATTCAATATTTATTTAAATGTTTTCGTAAAATTTTCCATATTTAAAAAAATATTGGAAAAATACAAAAAACGCCACTTCCGGCGTACAGAATTTTACCAAAAGCTTTTCAGTTCTTCTAATTGTCAAATAAAGCTTATGTTTAAAGTTTCATGTTAATTGTTGTATTAGTTTTTAATTTTACTTCAAATTCAAAAACTCAGTTTACTCAAAAACTAAAGCGATTTAAAAAAAAAAAAACGTTGTCTTTATAAGTTGTTTATTTTGTCATTCTCTACAATTATCATAAATTTGCTCTAATTTATGTGATTTATGTGAATAATAATTGTAGAGAATGCCAAAATGAACAACTTCTGAAGAATAAGTTTTTTTCGAAATCTCGTTAGTTTTTGTGTAAACCGAGGTTTTGAATGTGAAGTATAGTTTTTCCATCTTTCATAATTTTGACGTTTTAAACGTCAGTTTCATCTGAGTTTACGCAACGCTCTATGTACATTTAAAATATGATTTAAATTGAAAATAAAGCATGAAAGCGTAAATATAAATGATATTATCTTGTCGGAGAAAGTAACATGATGGCCACATCACTATTTTTTTTCCAGAAATTGTTGAAATGGCATCTAGGGACCCCAAAACGAATATTTCCGTAAAAAAAAAATTTGAAAAAAAAAATCACGATCACAATACTTTCTCGTACTTCGTAACCGAGAAAGTAAAAATAAAATCAATGTTGTATTTAAAACAAAAATACAATTCTAGTCCTACTTGAAAACAACAAGTTGGCAATGATTTATTTATTACGGGTTCATTCAAAAATTCTAATTGATGAAAACAGGAAGTCCTAAAATAAAAGCAATGTTGTATTTTCTTTTTAAATTTAAATCTAGAAGCAAATGAAATTATCCCGAATTTACGTTTGTTACGCTACTGGATTCAGCTGCATTAACGATCTGATGTTTGTTAATTTATTTTTGTTTAGTTGAAGTAAAACTGAACGAATATACGTGTAAACATTGCATTCGCTTACAAATTTGACTAATTAATCAGCATTCACTTGAACCAAAAATATTAATTACGCTCCGCACTAATAGAGCAAAGCCGGAAAATGGGAAAACTGATGTTATTTCCGGGGATAATTGATTTTAATTAATTCCACAACTTCCATTCATGTTATAAATGAGACGTCACATTATTCATCCTGATGAATGCCGCAGTCTACTAATAATTATTAATATAACCTGCATACAAACATGTCTGCATTTTACTGGTATAAATGTAGCTTCCATAAGGGAAAATAAAAATATTTCCACCAAAAAAATTATATACAGTGTGTATCAAGCTTTTTTAAAAGTTCGGACAAAAAAAAATATCATAAGAGCCGTATTGATAGTGTCAGCAGAAGAGCTCAACAATTTGACAATTTGAACACACCTGATACTTTTTAACTATCATTTTAAATGCAAACTTTTAAAATAAGTTAGCCCTGGAAAATTGAAATTGAATAACTTTAATCAGATAATATTTAAAACGGGTGCCAGTAACAAAATTATGTTTTCTATAAAAGTTGCTTGTTTCTTAAAGACCTTTTAAATGATACCACTTTCGATCTATAGTTTAATTTTAGATTTTTTTTTAGGTTTTAACATTTTACTCACTACTTGTAAAATTTCCATTTCATTTCTGTTGGGCGTATGAACACGTATTCTAGGCTTAGAAAATGCACCAATCTCAGCTAAATTTCTATGAAGAATCAGAAAATAATTTTCAGCAGGTTGTTGTCTTTCTGGATACCGCTGAAGGTATGTTTCCGAAGTAACTTTCACATTTCGATGCGATGCGTAATAAAGTTCTAGCATATCGCGTTTTTCTTCACTTGAAAACGGCATTTTGTTATAAATGTATACCAGTTTTGGAACTGTAGGTCAGGATAAACGAAATTCAGTCGAAGTGTCAAAAATCGCTTTATTAAACAAAACCGTAATTTCCAAGGCACTCTTTGCAAAAACAGGATTTTTGGCATATCAATTAAACTGCTAGACCAAACCCCAACACATAACACATCACCGTAATCAGAAAAAAAATCTGTATTTGAAAATGTAAGAAAAAACAAAGTTGATGATGTTTCCCGAAAATCGAAACGTCGAATTTATATTATTATATCACCTCGTTGTAGAGCATGTAAAGTGGCAATCATAAAGTGTCAATTGTTAAGTATATCTATAAATATTTTCGCAAAAAAATAAAAACATTTTTTGAAAATTTCTATTTTTTCGGATATCTTCGAGTAGTTGAAATATTTTATGTTTCAAAACGGTATTATGTTACACTCCAGATTGGGCAACTTTGCCCTAATTTAACCGACCTTGTATCTCTTCAAATAACCGAGATCCCCATGCTTGAGCTCCAAAAACAAAACGGGTACCCTGTATTTGAAACAATTTAAAAACGTAAGAACTGTATTAAGTCATACTTAAAATTATTTAAATTTTAACAACATTTCGATGCTAGTTATTTAAATTGGAGAGTTCTTTTACCAACGATTTGAATTTCAAAACATTTTTCCCGGACATTTATATTATTAAAGTTTTTTTTTTGACTTAGGCATGTGCCATTCAGTCACATCGAACATTTTTAATTTTGTATTTTTAATTTTTGGGATGAATAAATGAACAAATGAATAAATGAATAATGTCAGACGTGTACACAACAACCATGGACCCGACCGAATACTTCTCGATCCCCGAAAAATCTTTCGGCCGGGCTGGGATTCGAACCCACACGGCACGCAGTGCAACCGGCACAAGCGCTCGCCTATACCCACTACACCAACGGGCCGCCCTTATTATTAAAGATTATAAATCATCATAATTTCCTCTCATTAATCCTGGCAACAGGCAATCATCCTAAAGACCTGTTACTTTATAATAATATCTAAATCATTTTTTACATGCCGCTGTAGATACTTTTAAAAAGGTTCATATGTTATTTTGTATTTCCCCAGATGTGTATTCTCGTGAAAATTAAGTATGATATAACAGTTAAATCTACATACAGAATCACGTGCCGGTTGCTTTAAGATTAGCATCATAATGGGATTTTAAAAATAAACCCGATAGGAGTTCAGTCGGTGAATATTGCAGCGTATTAGGTTTTGCTTCTATTACTTGCCTGGTGTTCCATGACTAGATGAACGAAATTAGAAACTTTTCTTGGCGTCTGAGTCTGCGTCGCGACGCCCTACACAAGCCAATAAATTGAGCCATAACACGGGCCCGTCCCTCCACTACTCATCTCATCTTTCAAAATTGTAGAAATCGTATTGCACAATCGCTTAAACAAGACATTATTCATTCCAAATTACACGTACCATTACTCAGACAAACACGGTGTTTCAAGTTAAATAGTTTATTTTTTCTTTAGAGTTACGATGTTGGTTAATTTAGCATTTTGTTTGTTTTGAATAAAATTGCAAAAGGGGATAAGAATTTTAAAAAGTTGCCTTGTTAAGCTAAGCGCATACTTGTCGGCAGCGGACGGACGGCACGCATCGGATAAAATTGCTTAACACAGTTGTAAACGAGTCAACGAACATTTATCCGTTCCATGCCGTACCGATAAATGTGCGTTAACTCGTTTACAACTGTGTTAAGCAATTATCCGATGCGTGCTGTCCGTCCGCTTCCGACAAGTGCGAGCTTAGCTTTAAACGGAACTCTTCGTTTTTTTTTGGTAGAATAATGCATATTCGAAACAAAAAAATATTGATGTGACCACCATGTAACTTTCTCCCATTCTATGATAATAGGGATTTTAGTGATGGTTCATATGTTTTTCCAAAAACTTGTTAGATTTCAAAATAATCTTATTCTTTATAAAATGTTCATTTTGGCATTATCTGCAATTATTGTTTATATTTTAATGTAACTATTATCATTTCATAATTATCGATAAAAAACATTTTTCACTTCATCATGGCATTCATGGAAATGAAGTAGCTGATGGATTAGCGAAAACCTTATCAGATATATGCTGAAGGAAAAAAAATGAAACACTTAGAATTCGTGAAATTTCGACCATTTTCAAACCGCCATAACTCGGCGTATTTTCAATCGATTTTGATTAATCTTTGAGGGCGAAAAACTTTGAAGTGTCTTCTTTAAAGTCATGCATGCGAAATTAAGCGTAAACCCTTCTGCCCCCTCTAGAGCCCCTGTGAAAAAAAAGGTTTTTCTGGAAACCATGTCCAACTTTGACAATGTCTATGGAGTTGGAAATTTTTTCCGACTCGATCCACCATCAGGGGCAGCTCGTTATGTAGAGCCAAGGAGCCATGGCACTACCTGTAGTTTCAAGCTCAGCAAGAATTTTTAATTATTTTTTTTGTGTCAGGAAGATAAATCGTTCTTTCTATCTTCAAAAAAGGGGGTGGGTATATTATATATGTGGCTCTCAACATGATGTGCCTTTGGCAATGCGATTATGATAAAATATATATTTTTTTAATGGATATTGGCCATATTGCCAAAAATATGTATTAAAGTCCTGATGTTGATAAGTGATTTTGAGTGACAGTCCGTTATGATTTCCTTTGATTTTAACCGAAATTTCACCTTTTCCCAATATTTGTTACAAAAAAATTGATATTTTCGACTTTTTAGTTGAATAATTCAAAATCAATCTGCAATCTGTTTTGATCTTTTGCAAAAATATTGAAGCCCTTATAACGATAAGTGTTTTTAAGGGACAGAACATTGTGCTTTGCTATGATTTTAACCAAAATTTTACTTTTCCTTAAAGTTTTCAGTTGAATAACTCTAAAACCAACTTCGAAATGTTTTGATCTTTCGTTTGAATATTAGTCTTGATAATGATAAATAATTTTGAGTGACAGTTCGTTGTGATTTGCTTCGATTTGAACCGAAAATTTAGCATTTCCAAACATTTGCTCCAAAAAATTGACATTTTTGAGTTTTCAGTTGTTTTCAAATCAAAAACCATCTGCAAAATGCTTGAATATTTTGCATAAATATTGAAGCCTTGATATTTATAAGTGATTTTGGGTGGCTTGCTTTGATTTTAAACAAAATTTAATTTTTTTTTCAAGATTTCACAAAGTTGTCGCAATTTTAAATTTTAAATTGTAATTTTAATTTTTGTATTTTTATATTTTATTTTTATGTTTTATTTTATATTTTGTTTTCAATTTTATATTCTAATTAATACTTTAATGTACAGGGTGAATCCCGTAATATATTATTATTATTTATTACAAAAAAAAAATGTCTGGTTTCTAGTTGAATAACTCAAAATCAATTTGCAGAATATTTTGATATTTTATATAAATATTAAAGCCCTAATATTGATAAGTGATTTTGAGTAACAGTTTATTGTGATTTGCTTTGATTTTAACCGAAATTTCACTTTTTCCCAAATTTATTACAAAAATTGGCATTTGCGCGTTTTTAGTGAAATAACTCAAAAACCATCTTCAGAATGTTTTGATATTTTGCATAAATATTAAAGCTCTGATATTAATAGGTAATTTTGAGTGACAATGCGCCGTGATTTGTTTTAATTTTAGCCAAAATTTCAGTTTTTTCTCAATATTTGTTCCAAAAAAATAATATTTTCGAGTTTTTAGTTGAATAACTCAAAAACCATCTTCAGAATGTTTTGATATTTTGCATAAATATTAAAGTTCTGATATTAATAGGTAATTTTGAGTGACAGTGCACCGTGATTTGTTTTAATTTTAGCCAAAATTTCACTTTTCCCAATATTTGTTCCAAAAAATAATATTTTCGAGTTTTTAGTTGAATAACTCAAAAACCATCTTCAGAATGTTTTGATATTTTGCTTGAATATTAAAGTCCTGATATTAATAAGTAATGTTAAGTGATAGTCCGTCCTTATTTGTTTTTAATTTTAGCCGAAATTTCACTTTTTCCCAATATTTGTTCCAAAAAAATTGATATTTTCGAGCTTTCAGTTGAACCATCTGCAGAACGATTAATAAGTGATTTTTAGTGACAGTTCATTGTGGTTTGTTTTGATTTTAAACGAATTTTAACTTTTTCTCAAGATTTAATATAAAAAATGAACATTTTCGAGTTTCCAGTTCCAGAAAAAAAAACTATCTGCAGAATGTTTTGATCTTCTACATGAATATTAAAGCCCTGATATTAATAAGTGATTTTGAGTAACAGTTCATTGCGATTTGTTTGAATTTAAACGAAATTTCACTTTTTCCCAATATTTGTTACAAAAATTGACATTTTCGCGTTTTTAGTGAAATAACTCAAAAACCATCTTCAGAATGTTTTGATATTTTGCATAAATATTAAAGTTTTGATATTAGTAGGTAATGTTGAGTGACAGTGCGTCGTGATTTATTTTGATTTTAGCCGAAATTTCACTTTTTCCCAATATTTGTTCCAAAAAATAAGAGTTTTTAGAGTTTTTAGTTGAATAACTCAAAAGCCATCTTCAGAATGTTTTGATATTTTGCTTGAATATTAAAGTCCTGATATTGATAAGTAATTTTAAGTGATAGTCCGTCGTTATTTGTTTTTAATTTTAGCCGAAATTTCACTTTTTTCCAATATTTGTTCCAAAAAAATAATATTTTCGAGTTTTTAGTTGAATAACTCAAAAGACATCTTCAGAATGTTTTAATATTTTGTTTGAATATTAAAGTCCTGATCCTGATAATGATAAGGTTTGAGTGATAGGCCGTTGCAGGCGCGCGACCAGGGGAGTGGCTATCGGGCTTGAGCCACCCCATCAAACCTGAGCATAACAAAAATTGTGCTTTTTACAATTTTAATTGATTGTAATGCCATTGTTATGTTATAGTATTATTTATTAAATTATTACTATTATTATTATTTTTGACAAATTCACGGATTTTCAGTCTACGCATATATTTGTGTGTGAGTCCCTCCCAAGCCAAATTTCTGGGTGCGCCCTGGTCCATTGTTTTTAACCGAAATTTCAGCTTTTCCAAATATTTGATTAAAAAAATTGACATTCTCGAGTTTTCAAAAACCATTTCCAGAATATATTAATTTTTTGCTTATATCAAAGTCCTGATAATTAATTAATTTTAAATGATAGTTCGTTGTGATTTACTTCGATTTTAGCCGAATTTCATGTAGTCTCGTTTTTGCTTTCTTCGAAAAAAAAGGACGGGGGGGGGGGCTCTACCATCAATATGTTCCAGGAGCCGCCACTGTCCACCATAATGCATTAAAATGTGATCAATTCCCTATACTGGATTCAAAGAACGAAGTTTTTACGACGATTTGGCACCAAGTTATGGGTGTTTGCAAAAAGTGCATTTTGTGGTTTTTATGCCTTTACGGTGGATCGAGTCGACAAAAATTTTCCAACTCCATAGACATAGTCAAAGTTGGACATGGTTTCCTGAAAAATATTTTTTTTTGCAGGGGTGTTAGAGGGGACGAAAGGGGTTACGCTTAAGTTCGCATGTATGACTTTAAAGAAGACACTTCAAAGTTTTTCGCCCTTGAAGATTCATCAAAATCGATTGAAAATTCGCCGAGTTATGGCGGTTTGAAAATAGCCGAAATTTCAAGTGTTCAAGTGTTTAATTTTTTTCCACCAGTGTAGAATTTATCCAAGCCATTCCTTATACTGACTACAATTGTATATTTAAAATATCTACTACTAAATATCTAAAAACTACTGGGAAACCAACTATCTTCAGGTAATAGTGGCTGAATGATTAGCGCCAAAGCCGAAAAAAAATTTTTTTTTTCAAAAATCAAAAAGGTCCCCAAACCTCATATATTAACAAAAGATGTCCATGTTCTTGTTACCTTCAATATTTATGAAATGCCTTTGATCCGATATATTTTCGAAAAAATATCTGAATAAAAACAAGGAATGGTTAAGATAAACGCCCGTTTACAGTACACGAAATTTTATCAAAAGCTTTTCAGCTCTTCGGATTTTCATTTATTACATAAACAACTAGTAACTCTTGTCATAAAAATCCTATCTGGCAGAATCTCTACATTACCGATTTGTTAACGCATTCCACATTTTTTTATATTTTAAAAGTGCACTAATATAAGGTGTGAGCCACAGAATTTTGTTGCTGAGTTGGTCATGCCTGAGAGAGAGATAAACATAGTAGTCATGTCTCAGATTAATTCAATTGAACTATGACGTAATAATATACGACATACCTCATTTATTTCACAGCCAACTCTAAAACAAAATTTTGTGGCTCACACGATAAAATACCTGTGTATTTCGGTGAATCGGGTCCAGAACTGTTACTGTTAGAATGTGACTTGCAGGAACCAGTCCTCGGCAATTCTCTGTCTTTTGCGTATCCGTACCAACCCAGAAGCTCGTTCATCGTCGTCTCTGCAAATTCCTGCAAAAGGAAAACTTATGAGACAAAGTTTTAAAGAAATGCGTATAGATACGTTATTTGTTCTGGAAAAGCAGTTTTTCAATGATCGTGGAAATACTATTTTTTGTTTATTTATATACAATAGCCTGTAGTATTTTGCAGAATGTATAATTAGAGACGTTTGGAAAATGGATACGCGGAATCTATTTACTTCGCTGGTGGCGTCCACTGCTGGCACGTGTAAGCTTACACCACCGTTTACTCCCATTACAAGGGTGAAAAACGAAATATTACACACACTCCGTTCTGAACAACTTGAAATAAAAAAATATTTGGCTACCAAATCATTCATAGAGTACTTAAAAGTAAATTGTTTCACAATAATTTTTTTAAATAATTATCATCAACCTATAATTAGTTCACTAGATTGCATTATTCTAACAACTACAGGGCAGAAAGACCCAAGGTCAAAAACTGAGATAGAGACATTGCGTATTAGGTTACAATTGAATGATTCCCAATTTTTAAAGAGAATAAATATATTTTTATAAAATTTATAAAATTATTTTTTCCATGACAAAATATTTTTCTTGAGTATAAAGAACTGAAACTAACAATGCTTTAAACGTTTACATTACCAAAGTCAAAATAGTCACGTCACCTTGTTAAATTTTAATGTCAATAAATTGTTTTTCAAAGCCACCTTCGATTTTTATTTAGTAAAATGGCTATTGAAATGGTTGATAAAACGAGTTTTCTGCAAATAACTTTTAATGCGTTAGGAATTGGGACAGAATTGTCATAAGGAAAAATGTTTGTTTTTTAATTCTGCATGGAATGACATAAAAATATACAGGGGCTCCAATTTAAACTAAGAAAAATAAAGTGCTTTAAAGTTTGAAAAGCTTGACACTACATTTTGGACACCCTGTATAATTCATATCGATCAAACTTAGTTAACGGGACTATCAGACCTTATTTAATAATTACCTTGCATGATTTTATTAACAAGGCACATTTTTTTTTTATTAATTTTTTTAAAAAAAGGTTTTTTTTCGTTTTAATTTTTTTTTTTGCTGATATCCCTGAATCGATTCCAATAAAACTATAGGAGTATGTAGCCAACTATAAAAGGTACCCAAATAAGCAATAAAATACATAGCATGTAATTTAAAAAAATATATCATCATGACGTCACGCTTTTTTGGGACACCCTGTATAATCAAAAATATTTTCCTGAAATGCATCATAGGATACAAATACATTTTACAAAATATCGAAATCCTAACTTAATTAGTACCTGAGCTATAGAAGACGGGAGGTGTGATGCAGGACCCTGTATAACTTTGTGTGCATAGAATGAATACTAAATTGTTAATTACGCGGAACTATCCAACATATAATATCCAATCATTATTATTAACAACAAAACGCTGTTACAGTCGGGCAAATATTCGCAGCACGAATGTTGTACATAATTAAAATAATTAAATCAATAACACGTAATAATCACGGAACGAAAACAAGCGCAATAAAACCCTATTATTATATTTACGATCCGAATCGAAAAACGGGAGGAGGGTGTTTTACCCTCACTCCCTGAGCGGTTTTTATGAATACATAAATATAGTCCATTAGCGTCAATTATTTAGTTTCGAATAAAACGTAAATAAACAGCTCTGTGTATACAAATCAAATATGTAAATGGGAAATATTTAATAAAATAAAAGAATATAAGTTCGGATTTAGTTAATGTCGATTCGAATTATTAGGGAAGAGTATTTTTTCTGGGTAAATAAGTAACGGTATTAATAATAATAATAATAATTAAAGCTACTGAAATTTTAATTAAAGTAACGTATTTACAATTGTTCACCAACAATGAAAAAAAATGGTGATATGGCCATCATGTTATTTTCTCCGACTTGATGGTATTATAGCCATTTATATTTACGTTTTCATGGTTTATTTTCAATTGAAATCATATTTTAAATGTACATCGTGCGTTGAATAAACTCGGATGAAACTGACGTTTAAAATGTCAAAATTATGAAAGATGGAAAAATTATACAAATTCAAAAGCTCAGTTTACTCAAAAACTAAAGGGATTTTGAAAAAAACGTATTCTTTATAAGTTGTTCATTTTAGCATGTTCTCTACAATTATTACTAACATCAATTTGCTGTAACTCTTATCGTTTTATAATTATAAACCAAAAATAAAAAAATTATAATAAATTTTTTTCTCGAATAAAAATGATTTAATGAAAAATGTTTTCAAGCAAAAGATGTTTATTTCTTTATTTTCTTCAAAGTTTGTTTAAATGCTTTTGTGATATTTTTTATATTTAAAAACCCACTTCCGGTGTAGGAAATTTTACCAAAAGCTTTTCAGTTCTTTAGATTATCAAATAAGACTTATGTTTAAAGTTTCATATCAATTGCTCTATTAGTTTTTGAGATACGGCGCGCACAGACACACACACATACACACACACACACACACAAATTTTTTTTTCCAGAAATTGTTGAAATTGCATCTGGGGACCCGAAAACGGATATTTCCGTAAAAAAAAATTTTTGAAAGAAAAATCACGATTACAATACTTTCTCGTACTTCGTAACGGAGAAAGTAAAAAGTCATCGACCATCAGTTACTCAGTCCTACCTCGACTCTAATTATTGTAAATAACACATGTTTAAATTCCTAACTAGCAAACTGTCCAGATGATTCGTACTACTCAATTGATGTGATGTGATTGGACGATGTTTATATTTAAGTGGGTTGTTAGGATTTCGGGGTAAACAAAATTTGTTGAGGAGGGTTAGATCAAAGGTGTTATTGTATACTCTAAGATATCAGGTTAACTTAAATGGTTTGTTATAGGAGATCGTTCAAAGGGCTGTAGAGTGTTGGCTGTTTGCGTCTATTTTTCGGTATTTCTCATAAAGCTTATTTAAACAGAAAATTTGTAAGTTGCAGTTAACTGTTCTTTGTCATAAATTTATTAAAACGTTCACTGCCGATGTTAGATAAACTGATTGCCAATCAAGCCGACGATTGCCTGTAAGGTTTAATGTCAAAGAACGTATCACGCACTTGGTGCGTGGTCGGCCCCAACCAAAGAAAGTGGTAAAAAGTCACCAAATTATACAATGAGTTGCAATGTATTCTACATACATAACGATTCAAAATCTTATATATTATTCCCTTCTAATAAATAGTTTCAAAAGCTTCTTTTAAATTTCAAACTCATGGTTGTGGCAGATGGCCTAGTAGCCGACGCCAGGAAACAAAAAACAAAAAAATTTCAAACTTGCAAAATAGAAATATTCTAGAGAGGAATATGGAACTTGAGTATTAATCTTCCAACACAGCTACAGCTCTAAGGATAACTTTATAAAAATATGCATAGGATATCTTTATAAATTTAATTAAGCGTAACACATGATCCGAATAGAGCAGAAATATCAGTTACCCTTGTAAACGACATCGTCGATACAATACCCCGACTGGCTGCAGACCGATAACACCGGATATCAAATATGCGAATACGCATAAACACCAACACCACTACTCGTATACACTTTCACGAAACATTGAAATATTAACGGTATCCGATTCCACCACGATAATTATTCTAGTTTCATTAGAGCATTTGAAATGCGATCGCTCATCCCTCCCACATACACACTAATTTCAAAATTAATTACAACAAAGCCATTGCATCGACTTTAGTTACGATTGTTGGATAGAAATGATTTATAAAATCAATATACAATCGGGTAAGGCCCGTTAGAAAAATGAAGTTTTTTTTATTGATTTCAGTCATTTAGAAAAATCGCTATCAAAATGTTATTCTTGTTAACAGCTATGTCTAGCTTTAAGGCATGCTTCATAATTAAACAATCTTTATTATTAATGAAGAAGTACTTGAATATATTTACTAGAAACAAAACAGTGCGCCTTGAAAGTTGACTTTTTTTTTTGTTGATTTCAGTCATTTAGAAAAACCGCTATCAAAATGTTATTCTTGTTGACAGCTATGTCTAGCTTTAAGGAATGCTTTATAATTAAACAATCTTTATTATTAATGAAGAAGAATTTGAATATATTTACTTGAAACAAAACAGTGCGCTTTGAAAGTTGAAGTTTTTTTTTGTTGATTTCAGTCATTTAGAAAAACCGCTATCAAAATGTTATTCTTGTTGACAGCTGTGTCTAGCTTTAAGGCATGCTTTGAAATTAAACAGTCTTTATTATTAATAAACAAGAACTTGAATATATTTACTTGAAACAAAACAGTGCGGCTTGAAAGTTGAAGATTTTTTTTGTTGATTTCAGTCATTTAGAAAAATTGCTATCAAAATGTTAATCTTGTTAACAGCTATGTCTAGATTTAAGGAATGCTTTATAATTAAACAATCTTTATTATTAATGAAGAAGAACTTGAATATATTTACCAGAAACAAAACAGTGCGCCTTGAAAGTTGAGGTTTTTTTTTGTTGATTTCAGTCATTTCGAAAAACTGCTATCAAAATGTTATTCTTGTTGACAGCTATGTCTAGCTTTAAGGAATGCTTTATAATTAAGCAATCTTTATTATTAATGACGAAGAACATGAATATATTTACCAGAAACAAAACAGTGCGCCTTGAAAGTTGACGTTTTTTTTTGATGATTTCAGTCATTTAGAAAAACCGCTATCAAAATGTTATTCTTGTTGACAGCTATGTCTAGCTTTAAGGCATGCTTCATAATTAAACAATCTTTATTATTAATGAAGAAGTACTTGAATATATTTACTAGAAACAAAACAGTGCGCCTTGAAAGTTGAAGTTTTTTTTTTGTTGATTCCAGTCATTAAGAAAAACCGCTGTCGAAATGTTATTCTTGTTGACAGCTGTGTCTAGCTTTAAGGCATGCTTTGAAATTAAACAGTCTTTATTATTAATAAACAAGAACTTGAATATATTTACTTGAAACAAAACAGTGCGGCTTGAAAGTTGAAGATTTTTTTTGTTGATTTCAGTCATTTAGAAAAATCGCTATCAAAATGTTATTCTTGTTAACAGCTATGTCTAGCTTTAAGGCATGCTTCATAATTAAACAATCTTTATTATTAATGAAGAAGTACTTGAATATATTTACTAGAAACAAAACAGTGCGCCTTGAAAGTTGACTTTTTTTTTTGTTGATTTCAGTCATTTAGAAAAACCGCTATCAAAATGTTATTCTTGTTGACAGCTATGTCTAGCTTTAAGGAATGCTTTATAATTAAACAATCTTTATTATTAATGAAGAAGAACTTGAATATATTTACCAGAAACAAAACAGTGCGCCTTGAAAGTTGACTTTTTTTTTTGTTGATTTCAGTCATTTGGAAAGACCGCTATCAAAATGTTATTCTTGTTGACAGCTATGTCTAGCTTTAAGGAATGCTTTATAATTAAACAATCTTTATTATTAATGAAGAAGAACTTGAATATATTTACCAGAAACAGAACAGTGCGCCTTGAAAGTTGAAGTTTTTTTTTGTTGATTTCAGTCATTTAGAAAAATCGCTGTCAAAACGTTATTTTTGTTGAGAGCTATGTGCAGTTTTAAGGAATGCTTTATAATTAAACAATCTTTATTATTAATGAAGAAGAACTTGAATATATTTACTAGAAACAAAACAGTGCGCTTTGAAAGTTGAATTTTTTTTTTTTTGTTGATTTCAGTCATTTATAAAAACCGCTATCAAAATGTTTTTCTTGTTGACAGCTATGTCTAGCTTTAAGGAATGCTTTATAATTAAACAATCTTTATTATTAATGAAGAAGAACTTGAATATCTTTACTAGAAACAAAACAGTGCGCTTTAAAAGTTGAAGTTTTTTTTTTGTTGATTCCAGTCATTAAGAAAAACCGCTGTCGAAATGATATTCTTGTTGACAGCTATGTCTAGTTTTAAGGAATGCTTTATAATTATACAATCTTTATTATTAATGAAGAATAACTTGAATATATTTACTAGAAATAGAAATATACGAGGAGCGACTGAAAAGTGAGTGCGGAACGGTCGAGAGATAAATGGGCAGTCGCCAGCGCACAAATAGTTGCGGGGATCTCAAGCACTTTTTTGAGCAAGTGAGCAAGAGGAAAAGGGCTGAAGAAAGCGGAACTGATACGATGGAGGCGAAAATTGATAAGTTGCTAAGCAAATTTGAGAAATTAGAAGGGAGGTTGGATGAGTATAACGAGCACATAAAGGAACTCAAAAAGGAAATAAGACAGAAAGAGCAAACATGGGAGGTGGAGAAGAAGAAACTAACCGATAGGATTGTGAAGCTGGAAAATATGGAGGAAATCAGAGAGAAGGGAAGAAGAAGGAAGAATATAATTTTAAATGGAATAGGTGAGGAAGGAGACGTGGAAGAGGTGGTGAATAAGCTAGCAGAGAGTATGAAAATCGCGATACACTTTGAAGAGGCAGTGAGGCTAGGAGTTAAGAAGGAGGGAAAGAAACGGCCAATTCTAGTTAGATGTGCGAACATGGAGGATAAGCAGCGAATGATGGCAAAGAAGAGTAGCTTAAGGGACGCAAAGAGTACTATTTACATAGATGATGACCTCACGAAGAACGAGAGAGAGATTCAGATTAAAATTAAAAGGACAGCGTGGGAAGAAAGAAACAAAGGGAAGAAAGTACAAGTATACTATCAAAAAATACGCGTAGAGAATGAGTGGTGGACTTGGAATACGGAGATGGGGGCTTTGGAGAAGGGGACATGGGGGTCAAAAAACGTGCGCAAGGACCAGGGGAGAGGAGTGGAAGAGGAAGGAAAGTAGATAACATACGAGGGGGAGGGAATGTGTCGTTTTGGAACGTCAAGCAACGAGACAAGGAGGGGTCAAGAGGACGTTTTTTTTGTGGATTTCAGTCATTTGGAAAGACCGCTATCAAAATGTTATTCTTGTTGACAGCTATGTCTAGCTTTAAGGAATGCTTTATAATTAAACAATCTTTATTATTAATGAAGAAGAACTTGAATATATTTACCAGAAACGGAACAGTGCGCCTTGAAAGTTGAAGTTTTTTTTTGTTGATTTCAGTCATTTAGAAAAATCGCTGTCAAAACGTTATTTTTGTTGAGAGCTATGTGCAGTTTTAAGGAATGCTTTATAATTAAACAATCTTTATTATTAATGAAGAAGAACTTGAATATATTTACTAGAAACAGAACAGTGCGCTTTGAAAGTTGAATTTTTTTTTTGTTGATTTCAGTCATTTATAAAAACCGCAATCAAAATGTTTTTCTTGTTGACAGCCATGTCTAGCTTTAAGGAATGCTTTATAATTAAACAATCTTTATTATTAATGAAGGAGAACTTGAATATATTTACTAGAAACGAAACAGAGCGCTTTGAAAGTTAAAGTTTTTTTCTGTTGATTTCAGTCATTTAGAAAAACCGCTATCAAAATGGTATTCTTGTTGACAGCTATATCTAGCCTTAAGGAATGCTTTATAATTAAACAATCTTTATTATTAATGAAGAAGAACTTAAATATATTTACAAGAAGCAAAACAGTGCGCCTTGAAAGTTGAAGATTTTTTTTTGTTGATTTCAGTCATTTAAAAAAACCGCTATCAAAATGTTATTCTTGTTGATAGCCATGTCTAGCTTTAAGGAATGCTTTATAATTAAACAATCTTTATTATTAATGAAGACGAACTTGAATATATTTACTAGAAACAAAACAGTGCGCTTTGAAAGTTGACGTTTTTTTGTTGATTTCAGAGATTTGGAAAAACCGCTATCAAAATTTTATTTTAATTGACAGCTATGTCTAGCTTTAAGGAATGCTTCATAATTAAACTATTGTTATTATTAATAAAGAACAACTTGAATATATTTACTAGAAACAAAATAGTGCGCCTTAAAAGTTGACTCTTTTTTTGTTGATTTCAGTCATTTTGAAAAACCGCTATCAAAATTTTATTCTTGTTGACAGCTATGTCTAGCTTTAAGGTATGCTTTATAATTAAACAGTCTTTATTATTAATAAAGAAGAACTTGAATATATTAACTAGAAACAAAACAGTGCGCTTTGAAAGTTGACGTTTTTTTTTTGTTGATTTCAGTCATTTGGAAAAACCGCTATCAAAATGTTAATCTTGTTGACAGCTATGTCTAGCTTTTAGGCATGCTTTACAATTAAACAATCTTTATTATTAATGAAGAAGAACTTGAATATATTTACTAGAAACAAAATAGTGCGCCTTGAAAGTTGACGTTTTTTTTTGTTGATTTCAGTCATTTAGAAAAACCGCTATCAAAATTCTATTCTTGTTGACAGCTATGTCTAGCTTTAAGGCATGCTTCATAATTAAACAATCTTTATTATTAATGAAGAAGAACTTAAATATATTTACTAGAAACAAAACAGTGCACTTTGAAAGTTGAAGTTTTTTTTTTGTTGATTTCAGTCATTTAGAAAAATCGTTATCTAAATGTAATTCTTGTTGACAGCTATGTCTAGCTTTAAGGAATGCTTTATAATTAAACAATCTTTATTATTAATGAAGAAGAACTTGAATATCTTTACTAGAAACAAAACAGTGCGCTTTAAAAGTTGAAGTTTTTTTTTTGTTGATTCCAGTCATTAAGAAAAACCGCTGTCGAAATGATATTCTTGTTGACAGCTATGTCTAGTTTTAAGGAATGCTTCATAATTATACAATCTTTATTATTAATGAAGAATAACTTGAATATATTTACTAGAAACAAAACAGTGCGGCTTAAAAGTTGACGTTTTTTTGTTGATTTCAGCCATTTGGAAAAATCGCTATCAAAATGTTATTCTTGTTGACAGCTATGTCTAGCTGTAAGGAATGCTTCATAATTAAACAGTCTTTGTTATTAATAAAGAAGAACTTGAATATATTTACTAGAAACAAAACAGTGCGGCTTGAAAGTTGACGTTTTTTTTGTTGATTTCAGTTATTTAAAAAAACCGCTATCAAAACGTTATTTTTGTTGAGAGCCATGCGCAGCTTTAAGGAATCCTTTATAATTAAACAATCTTTATTATTAATGAAGAAGAACTTGAATATATTTACTAGAAACAAAACAGTGCGGCTTAAAATTGACGTTTTTTTGTTGATTTCAGTCTTTTGGAAAAACCGCTGTCAAAATTCTATTCTTGTTGAGAGCTATGTCCGGCTTTAACGAATCCTTTATTATTAAACAATCTTTATTATTAATGAAGAAGAACTTGAATATATTTACTTGAAACAAAACAGTGCGCTTTGAAAGTTGAAGTTTTTTTTTGTTGATTTCAGTCATTTAGAAAAACCGCTATCAAAATGTTATTCTTATTGACAGCTATGTCTAGCTTTAAGGAATGCTTCATAATTAAACTATCTTTATTATTAATGAAGAAGAACTTGAATATATTTACTAGAAACAAAACAGTGCGCCTTGAAAGTTGACGTTTTTTTTTTTGTTGATTTCAGTCATTTAGAAAAATCGCTATCAAAATGTTATTCTTATTAACAGCTATGTCTAGCTTTAAGGAATGCTTCATAATTAAACAATCTTTATTATTAATGAAGAAGAACTTGAATATATTTACTAGAAACAAAACAGTGTGGCTTAAAAGTTGAAGATTTTTTTTTGTTGATTTCAGTCATTTAGAAAAACCGCTATCAAAATGTTATTCTTGTTGACAGCTATGTCTAGCTTTAAGGCATGCTTCATAATTAAACAATCTTTATTATTAAAGAAGAAGAACTTGAATATATTTACTAGAAACAAAACAGTGCGCCTTGAAAGTTGACGTTTTTTTTTGTTGATTTCAGTTATTTAGAAAAACCGCTACCAAAATGTTATTCTTGTTAAGAGCTATGTTTAGCTTTAAGGAATGCTTCATAAATAAACAGTCTTTATTATTAATGAAGAAGAACTTGAATATATTTACTAGAACAAAACAGTGCGCTTTGAAAGTTGACGTTTTTTTTTTGTTGATTTCAGTCATTTAGAAAAACCGCTATCAAAATGTTATTCTTGTTGACAGCTATGTTTAGCTTTAAGGAATGCTTTATAATGAAACAGTCTTTAATTTTTTATATTAAATGACTGCTATTCTTATGATTAACACATAATAATTTGTAACTTGGATTATCATGTAATAACAATGGCAATTATCCTCTCTGTCAAACATTGATTGATGATTATATTTTCTCGTCAGGGTATGTCAACCACCAATTTATTTTTCGAGTGTTTGTTTATAACACGTGAATTTATACGATCGTACAGTTCTTGGAAAACAGCTGTACACTTCGTACGGATTGTAAGGGTAAATGAAGTTTTGGATTAAGCGCTGTGCTTCCGGGAACTCATTTAAGTGTGAACTTTATTTGGAGTTTGCTACCATTCATGAAAATGCAAGTAATGTTAGTAAAGAGGGTGTAAATAAAATTCCTAGAAATCTCTGGTACACACACACATACACACACACACACCTGGTTTAGAAATTCACAGGAATCTACTATAAGGGTTCAAAATATCAATTACAATTGTACTCTTATATATAACAATAATAATAATAATAAGGATAGTTGGTATTTTAGAAAGTAAAAAATCGGTTTATATTCTGAATTTAAAATTATCTACTAATTTGGCGTTTTCAAGAGAATTTTACAATTTTACAATTCGAGTCCCATCCGAAAGGTATTTTTTTCGAAATGAAAAATGGCCAAGTGTTGTGCAGTAGTTGTACAATTTCTCACAATTCAGTGCGTTTTTTATCAATGCACCAAAGGGATTAACATTTTAAACATTTTAATGACTGTTAATGGTTTTTCTATTGCAAATTTCAGTATTATTTTTAACAGACTTAAACTACTTATTATGCCATAATAAGGCAAAACGCCTCAAAACTCGAGTCGTGAATATTGGTTTAGATTTATATATTTGTCTTCACACATTATATACTTTTTTTTCCAATAATTTTCATGGTTAAAACATGTGAATTTTTTAATTCAGTTTACTTATTGTTAACCTTAATATTTATATTTTAAAACGCGAAATTCTTGTTTGACCACTTATCTTACAACTATGTGTACGTGCGAATTCAGAAGATTTCGTGTTTATAAATCGTTATGACTAATGCAGATAATGTAAGCAATACCATCATCCGACAAAGACATGAAAAATGTCAATACAGATTGGTATTGGTGTGAATCACATTAATACTAATTGTGATTAGTGAAGTATTTAGAAAGAAGATATTGATATTTGATGAATAATGTAAGTTTATAATTTACATAGTTTTACGGAAAGAAAGTTTAACGTTTTTAAATAATCATTCCTAGTATTTAATAATAATTAAAAGCAATTGATTTGTTTCGGAAAATCTGACTTTGTTTCGATTATATTATAAGTCAATTTCATATTATTGCATGAAAATGATTTATTTATGTACCAAGGGCGTAAGAAGGCGTTTATGAGATGAGGCTTGATTTTAAGCACGAGCGCCATCGAGGACTAAAAACACGTCGAAGCCCATAAAAGCCAGTAACGCCAGTGGTGTACACAATATTCTTTTTATTTATTTTTTATTAAAATATCACAATTTTACTCTCGTCAAATTATACGTTTTACCGTTGTAACGGTGTCACTTTGTAATTGCTGTCAGTTTGAGTTGTGGGCGAGTTTAAATTCAGTTCAGTTCTGGTTTAGTTCAGCCAACGAATTTGAATGAGTTTGGCGAGGCTGAAGAAAAGTTAAAATCATGTTACTTTCTCCGACTTGATGGTATCATTTATATTTACGTTTTCATGGTTTATTTTCAATTGAAATCATATTTTAAATGTACATCGAGCGTTGTGTAAACTCGTATGAAACTGACGTTTAAAACGTCAAAATTATGAAAGATGGAAAAATTATACTTCAAATTCAAAAACTTAGTTTACTCAAAAACTAAAGGGATTTCGTAAAAAAGCTTATTCTTTATAAGTTGTTGATTTTGCCTCAGGAAAAAGTTGTTTGTCTTGCAAAAACGCGTCGAATGAGCCTATTTAGAAGGTGTTCCCCATAGGTAAATAATTACCAAAAAATGACAAAAAGCAATTTGATACCACCAAACCACAGAAAGTTACACGATGGCCAGATCAATCTTTTTTAAAGTTATAAAGTTAATATCAGACACGAATGACTGGGTGTAAGGAAATACAGACGGGTGTTTATGGATGTAAGACGATCTGAAAATTTTCTGTTTGTGTGCGGGCGCAAATATTTTAGTGGAATGTTGCAAACTAATATATATCGTATAATGTGTGTTTTAATTAAAGGAGTTATTAATAGCAAGTGATACACGAGACTCTCTTACAGCGGGAAACCCGACGCCACGGATCCTGTAACGTGTATATATTTTAATATCGGATCCTGCTGCACCAGCCAACAACATTCTGCCTCTATCCCTTTTGCCTCTCTATTCTAACGCTGCTGCACCTCTGCAGTTTCTGAAACCGACAACTGTGCCTGTTTTGTAACTCGGGCACGTTTCTATTGCATATCCAATAAACAACTACGATGTTACCACCATCTTCTCGACTAGTTTAATTTCGAATTAACGTGATTTCTAATCTGTTTACTATCAAAAACTTATTTTCGTTACATACAAAATATGATTTGTGGTATTTGCACACATTTCATTGACATAACTGAGTCTTTGTAGCCCATGGATCTCATTATAGACGCCGGTCTACATTGAAATGTCACAATAAACGTCAATTTTTTGCGTGGAGCTGCTTCAATTTTTCAGTCAGCAAGCCGTCATTTTCACTTTCTCCGTTACGAAGTACGAGAAAGTATTGTGATCGTGATTTTTTTTCAAATTTTTTTTTTTACGGAAATATCCGTTTTGGGGTCCCTAGATGCCATTTCAATAATTTCTGGAATTTTTTTTGTGTCTGCTGTGTGTGTGTGTGTGGCTGTGCGCACTGTATCTTAAAAACTAATAGAGCAATTGATATGAAACTTTGAACATAAGTGTTATTTGATAATCTGAAGAACTGAAAAGCTTTTGGTAAAATTTCGTACACCGGAAGTGGGTGTTTACCCTAGCTGTTTTTTGTTTTTTGCCAATATTTTCTTAAATATAAAAAATATCACAAAAACATTTAAACAAACTTTGAAGATAACAAAGAAATGAACATCTTTTGCTTGAAAACATTTTTCATAAAATCATTTTTATACGAGAAAAAAATTAATTTTTTTTTTTAATTTTTGGTTTATAGTTATAAAACGATAATAGTTACAGCAAATTTATGTTAATAATAATTGTAGAGAATACTAAAATGAACAACTTATAAACAATAAGTTTTTTTTCGAAATCCCTTTAGTTTTTGAGTAAACTAAGTTTTTGAATTTAAAGTATAATTTTTCCATCTTTCATAATTTTGACTTTTTAAACGTCAGTTTCATCCGAGTTTACACAACGTTTAAAATATGATTTCAATTGAAAATAAACCATAAAAGCGTAAATATAAATGCTACCATCAAGTCGGAGAAAGTAACATGATCGCCACATCACCATTTTTTTTTATTTGAGGAGGACAAGCGACCGAGTAATAAAAATATTATGAAATTTAATATTCATCTTCAAGACCAAGACTCAGTTTTTCCTTAATAAAGCATTTGGCACAATCACAAATTAACGCGAAGCTTTTGCGTAGGAATCGAATTATGTCGGATATTTTGGAAATCGGCCGATTATGAGGGGATTGCATTACAAACATATTTTTAGTCGACGAGTATCAACTCTTAAGTGCTAATTTTGAAAATTTTACATTTCTTAAAATGTAAAACATTTTCTTACAAGCGAAATATCTATAGCGATTATAATTCCTATCAAGTGCTAATCGTCGGTTTTAGTTTGAAAATTCCAAGCCCAACCAATTTTAATAAACCGACCAAAAATAATTTTTCGTTTGATCTACAATTTAAGATTGTAGTGACTTCTGGTAGGCTGTGAAGTGTCACTTTTACGAATTAGGCAGTTAAAATGTTTCGTTGGTGACCGGGCTAATAAAGTAATTCCCCAATCAGGTGAGACTTCACGACCTATCAAATTTTAATTCGCCAATCAGATGAGACTTTACGGTTCGCCAGATTTAATAGTATATTACAGTACAAGTGGTGAAAGTATGAATATTGCTCACGCGTGGACCTGTTTGCACACGGATGAGTGAAAGTGACATAAGAGTGAGTAAAGTACTTTTGTTCACGAAAATGTTATAATGTGCTCATTATTTAATTGTATGGGCAGCATTAATGGGGTACATTTAACACTCAATTTTTTAAACATGCATTTGCGTGTTTAATATGGTTATTAAACACGCAAACGCGCGTTTATTCACAGAACGCGATTTATGATAATATTTTGTTTACCCTGTTTAATACTGATTTTAACTTTGATTTTTAATTTTTTTCAATTCTAATTGTAATTACAACTTTAATTTCGATTTTAATTTTAATTTTTATTGTAATTATAATTTTAAATTTAATTTTGATTATAATTTTAATTTTCGTGAACAAAGTATAGTGTACAACTCGCATATAATGGCTATTAATCACACAAACGATTTGCTCCACTCGCCTACGGCTCGTTCCACAAACATCGTTCTCGTGATTAATAGCGATCATTATATGCTCGTTGCACAATATACTATTTTCGCATCTTATTAAATAATAGTTTATTATTAAACGAGTGAGAAAGTTGGCAATTCACCCGAGTGGCAATGGCCAACTTGTTCACGAGTTTCATACTATACTTTTTCGCATCATATTAAATAATTACCTTACAGATTTTTCTGTTTGTATTAAATTATAACGAATAATTTTTCTATTTGGAGATTGTGGCAGTTCGCTGACAAAAAACGAATCGTAACCATAGTAACAACTAAACTGTTGAGAAAATAAAATAAGTCATTGGCTGAAACCTCTTGGGCAATGAAACCGCAATCATTTGATAGGACGTCACCTGTGGAGAAAATGATTCGGCCGAATAATGGACAACTTTCTCAATCAAAAACGATTTAACAACGTTTATATTATTTAATAAGATGAGAAAAATAATATAAACGTTGTTGAATCAAATTTAATTTTTGTAGAATTTAGTTGACACGTTTTATATATTTTTTTAATTTTTCACTCGAGCATTACACAATTGTAAAACTAAAATTTTCAAAAATTCACAACTCGCGAAGTAATTGGTGGATTTTCAAAAACTGCACTTAATTTGATAAAACAATGATTTGCAAATCTTGTTAAATTTTTGTAGAATTTAGTCGACACGTTTTATATTTTTTTCTTAATTTTTTGCTCGAGTATTAAAATTTTCAAAAATTCACAACTCGCGAAATAATTAGTAGATTTTCAAATATTCTAGTTAGTTTGATGAAACGATGATTTGAAAATCTAATTTAATTTTTGTAGAATTTTTCGAATATTGCACAATTGGAAAACTAAAATTTTCAAAAATTCACAACTCGCGAAATAATCGGTGGAATTTCAAATACTTCATTTAGTTTGATAAAACAATGATTTACAAATCCAATTTAATTCTTATAGAATTTAGTCGACGCGTTTTATATTTTTTTAAATTTTTTGATCGAGTATAACACAATTCGAAAACTAAAATTTTCAAAAATTCACAACCCGCGAAATAATCGGTGGATTTTCAAATACTCTATTTAGTTTGATAAAACAATGATTTGCAAATCCAGTTTAAGTTTTGTAGAATTTAGTCGACACGTTTTATATATTTTTTTTATTTTTTGCCCGTGTATTGCACAATTCGAAAACTAAAATTTTCAAAAATTCGCAACTCGCGAAGTAATTGGTGGATTTTTAAAAACTGCACTTAATTTGATTAAACAATGATTTGCAAATCTTGTTTAATTTTTGTAGAATTCAGTCAACACGTTTTAATTTTTTTTTTTTTTGAGTATTGCACAATTGGAAAACTAAAATTTTCAAAAATTCACAACTCGCGAAATAATCGGTGGATTTTCAAATACTCTATTTAGTTTGATAAAACTATGATTTGCAAATCTAATTTAATTTTTATAGAATTTAGTCGACGCGTTTTATATTTTTTTAAATTTTTTGATCGAGTATAACACAATTCGAAAACTAAAATTTTCAAAAATTCACAACTCGCGAAATAATCGGTGGATTTTCAAATACTCTATTTAGTTTGATAAAACAATGATTTGTAAATCCAGATTAATTTTTGTAGAATTTAGTCGACACGTTTTATATTTTTTTTAATTTTTTGCTCGTGTATTGCACAATTCGAAAACTAAAATTTTCAAAAATTCGCAACTCGCGAAGTAATTGGTGGATTTTCAAAAACTGCACTTAATTTGATTAAACAATGATTTGGAAATCTTGTTTAATTTTTGTAGAATTCAGTCGACACGTTTTAATTTCTTTTTTTTTTTTGAGTATTGCACAATTGGAAAACTAAAATTTTCAAAAATTCACAACTCGCGAAATAATCGGTGGAATTTCAAATACTCCATTTAGTTTGATAAAACTATGATTTGCAAATCCAATTTAATTTTTATAGAATTTAGTCGACGCGTTTTATATTTTTTTTAATTTTTTGATCGAGTATAACACAATTCGAAAACTAAAATTTTCAAAAATTCACAACTCGCGAAATAATCGGTGGATTTTCAAATACTCTATTTAGTTTGATAAAACAATGATTTGCAAATCCAGTTTAATTTTTGTAGAATTTAGTCGAAGCGTTTTATATTTTTTTAAATTTTTTGATCGAGTATTGCACAATTCGAAAACTAAAATTTTCAAAAATTCACAACTCGCGAAGTAATTGGTGGATTTTCAAAAACTGTACTTAATTTGATAAAACTATGATTTGCAAATCCAATTTAATTTTTATAGAATTTAGTCGACGCGTTTTATATTTTTTTAAATTTTTTTTTTCAAGTATTACACAATTGGAAAACTAAAATTTTCAAAAATTCACAACTCGCGAAATAATCGGTGGATTTTCAAATACTCTATTTAGTTTGATAAAACTATGATTTGCAAATCCAATTTAATTTTTATAGAATTTAGTCGACGCGTTTTATTTATTTTTTTTTATTTTTTGCTCTTATATTGCACAATTCGAAAACTAAAATTTTCAAAAATTCGCAACTCACGAAGTAATTGGTGGATTTTCAAAAACTGCACTTAGTTTGATTAAACAATGATTTGGAAATCTTGTTTAATTTTTGTAGAATTCAGTCGACACGTTTTAATTTTTTTTTTTAGTATTGCACAATTGGAAAACTAAAATTTTCAAAAATTCACAATTCGCGAAATAATCGGTGGAATTTCAAATACTCCATTTAGTTTGATAAAACTATAATTTGCAAATCCAATTTAATTTTTATAGAATTTAGTCGACGCGTTTTATATTTTTTTAAATTTTTTGATCGAGTATAACACAATTCGAAAACTAAAATTTTCAAAAATTCACAACTCGCGAAATAATCGGTGGATTTTCAAATACTCTATTTAGTTTGATAAAACTATGATTTGCAAATCCAATTTAATTTTTATAGAATTTAGTCGACGCGTTTTATTTATTTTTTTTTATTTTTTGCTCTTATATTGCACAATTCGAAAACTAAAATTTTCAAAAATTCGCAACTCACGAAGTAATTGGTGGATTTTCAAAAACTGCACTTAATTTGATTAAACAATGATTTGGAAATCTTGTTTAATTTTTGTAGAATTCAGTCGACACGTTTTAATTTTTTTTTTAGTATTGCACAATTGGAAAACTAAAATTTTCAAAAATTCACAATTCGCGAAATAATCGGTGGAATTTCAAATACTCCATTTAGTTTGATAAAACTATAATTTGCAAATCCAATTTAATTTTTATAGAATTTAGTCGACGCGTTTTATATTTTTTTTAATTTTTTGATCGAGTAATAAACAATTCGAAAACTAAAATTTTCAAAAATTCACAACTCGCGAAGTAATTGGTAGATTTTGAAAAACTGCACTTAATTTGATAAAACAATGATTTGCAAATCCAGTTTAATTTTTGTAGAATTTAGTCAACACGTTTTATATTTTTTAATTTTTTTAAATTTATGATTACATATAAAATTAGAAATGGTTTCCGTACTCTTTTTATATTGTAAATTAGCGGTATATTTATGGTCATTAACATTGTTTCAAATAATTCATTCTAAATATGATGTGCATTAGAATTCTAAATTTTTAAACGAGCAAATAAATATTTAATTGTAGAAACGCCAAAGTGGCGGAATCTATTGCCTGAATGCTGTACTTGAACCAAATCCGGGTGGCTTTAACACCGACAAGATATGGACATATAAATATTTAATTATTTATGCACATTTCAAATGAGAACTTTGTTTTACCGCTATGTATTTATTTGAAAAAATAAATTTTGTAAAACTACATAACTCAAAACGTTATATTATTGGCCATATATTTCAGACTCTACACCTACGTATACTGTTTAATAACTTCAACATGATTAAAACATTATAAGGCATCAAATATGAATATTGGGATTAAAACCATTCCATAAACAAAATTGTATATTAGCATGAAATTATGGCGAAAGCGCAGTGAAAACAATAACGTGAAATATATTTTTATAAATCAAACAAAAATACGTTAACGAAATGGCATATCGAAATAAAACAATTGGAACATTCAATTATATTCAATTAGCAATTAAATAATATTCCCCGCATTGACCAATGATGAGCGCTAAAGAACTGAGAATAACGTTTGTGTTTACATTGATTAATAAAACAGTGTATTTGCAATGATAACAAAAGAGGTGTATTTTATTCGTTTGTTGCAATTGTTAATAAATTTAATTGATGGTTGATTGTATGTATTATTTTATTTTAATACATACAACATAATCGAAAGCTTGTGAAGGAGATAAATAAAAAGGAAGGTATTTGTCTGTAATGTAAAATGTAATTATGTAAATATGCCAAATAAAGATTTTACCTTTTTTTTATTTTAATACATAATATACAGTATGACTTAGTTCCAATCAGACCAAGAGATGACTACGTAAAAAATGTCGTAATCTATCATTTGATACTGAGAAATAAATATAATTCAATAAATATTTTTGCCGAATATAGCGCCATCTGTCGCTCACAAAAAAAAATCGGATAAAACCTAATATTTTTTAGCATAGAATCCAAATCTGCAATTAACGGTACATATTTCACACCACACGCAAAAAACATTTTTGAACATATTTTAAACAATCAGACCAAAATTTATGACATCTATCACCAACTCTTTAATAAATTTATACGTAATTTTAATGTTCATTGATTCATTTGTAACTAAACTTTATTTCAATACCAATAAAACCGAATGTTTAATTTTATGTTGGTGTTGAGTGGCACTTTTTTAATGTCGCGGAAATTATGCGAAAACCACTCGTCTGATCGAAATGGGCAATAAACGCTTAAAATAGACGCAAAAAGTTAATAGTAAAGTGACTGATATAGAACACAAAATAATGCAATGTTGTAGTAAATATACGAAAATAATTTTGGCAGCGAAGTTTTTTTTTTCTGCAAGATCCGCGCGTGCGGTTGTGTTTTGTGGAAATTTCATTTTATAACGGTAATAAACAGATATATAGAATAATAACGTGGATGTAAATAGTTTTTTTTACGTATAAATAAAGTGAGCATATAATTTTGAAATAGTAAACACACATGGGTGGTTGAACCGATTTGTAATAATTATTTTATAATGGCTTAGGAGAAGGCGATTTTCCTCATCGATACCTAAAAATGTGATAGGTATAGTCCAGACGCTTAAAGAAGCCAACTGATGTGATTGCGCAGATGTTTTGTGGGTCTCAGAGCCAGTATTGAATGGATTTTTACATAATCATAATTTAGAATAGGTTTTAAGTATATTTGAAAAGTTTCAAGTCGATGGCAATTGTTTTTATATTTTTCTCAACAACAGGAAATTTTTACAAATTTTCTTAACTCTACGGTCGATTCGTTACGAAAATTCAAAATCTACGGTTGAAGTATAGAATGGATTTTTACATAATCATAATCCAGAATGTGTTTTGAGTGCATTTGAAGAGTTTCAAGTCGATGGCAATTATTTTTATATTTTTTTCAAGAGCAGGAAATTTTTACAAATTTTCTTAACTCTACGCTCGATTCGTTACGAAAATTCAAAATCTACGGTTGGAGCATCGAATGGATTTTTACATAATCATAATCCAGAATGTGTTTTGAGTGCATTTGAAGAGTTTCAAGTCGATGGCAGTTGTTTTTATATTTTTTTCAACAGCCGGAAATTTTTACAAATTTTCTTAACTCTACACTCGGTTCGTTACGAAAATTCGAAATCTACGGTTGGAGTATTGAATGGATTTTTACATAATCATAATCCAGAATGTATTTTGAGTGCATCTAAAGAGTTTCAAGTCGATGGCAGTTGTTTTTATATTTTTTTCAACTGCCGGAAATTTTTACAAATTTTCTTAACTCTGCGCTGGGTTCGTTACGAAAATTCAAAATCTACGGTTGGAGCATTCAATGGATTTTTACATAATCATAATCCAGAATGTGTTTTGAGTGCATTTGAAGAGTTTCAAGTCGATGGCAGTTGTTTTTATATTTTTTTCAACAGCCGGAAATTTTTACAAATTTTCTTAACTCTACACTCGGTTCGTTACGAAAATTCAAAATCTACGGTTGGAGTATTGAATGGATTTTTACATAATCATAATCCAGATTGTGTTTTGAGTGCATTTAAAGAGATTCAAGTCGATGGCAATTATTTTTATATTTTTTTCAAGAGCAGGAAATTTTTACAAATTTTCTTAACTCTACTCTCGATTCGTTACGAAAATTCAAAATCTACGGTTGGAGCATCGAATGGATTTTTACATAATCATAATCCAGAATGTGTTTTGAGTGCATTTGAAGAGTTTCAAGTCGATGGCAGTTGTTTTTATATTTTTTTCAACAGCCGGAAATTTTTACAAATTTTCTTAACTCTACACTCGGTTCGTTACGAAAATTCGAAATCTACGGTTGGAGTATTGAATGGATTTTTACATAATCATAATCCAGATTGTGTTTTGAGTACATTTAAAGAGATTCAAGTCGATGGCAATTGTTTTTATATTTTTTTCAAGAGCAGGAAATTTTTACAAATTTTCTTAACTCTACGGTCGGTTCGTTACGAAAATTCAAAATCTACGGTTGGAGCATTGAATGGATTTTTACATAATCATAATCCAGAATGTGTTTTGAGTGCATTTGAAAAGTTTCAAGTCGATGGAAATTGTTTTTATATTTTTTTCAACTGCAGAAAATTTTAACAAATTTTCTTAACTCTCATCTCGATTCGTTGCGAAAATTCAAAATCTACGGTTGGAGTATTGAATGGATTTTTACATAATCATAATCCAGATTGTGTTTTGAGTACATTTAAAGAGATTCAAGTCGATGGCAATTGTTTTTATATTTTTTTCAAGAGCAGGAAATTTTTACAAATTTTCTTAACTCTACGGTCGGTTCGTTACGAAAATTCAAAATCTACGGTTGGAGCATTGAATGGATTTTTACATAATCATAATCTAGAATGTGTTTTGAGTGCATTTGAAAAGTTTCAAGTCGATGGCAATTGTTTTATATTTTTTTCAACAGCCGGAAATTTTTACAAATCTTCTGAACTCTACTCTCGATTCGTTACGAAAATTCAAAATCTATGGTTGGAGTATTTAATGGATTTTTACATAATCATAATTTAGAATGGGTTTTAAGTACATTTGAAAAGTTTCAAGTCGATGGCAATTGTTTTTATATTTTTTTCAACAGCCGGAAATTTTTACACATTTTCTTAACTCTACGCTCGGTTCGTTACGAAAATTCAAAATCTACGGTTGGAGTAATGAATGGATTTTTACATAATCATAATTTAAAATAGGTTTTAAGTACATTCGAAAAGTTTCAAGTCGATGGCAATTGTTTTTATATTTTTTTCAACAGCCGGAAATTTTTACACATTTTCTTAACTCTACGCTCGGTTCGTTACGAAAATTCAAAATCTACGGTTGGAGCATTGAATGAATTTTTACATAATCATAATCCAGAATGTGTTTTGAGTGCATTTGAAGAGTTTCAAGTCGATGGCAATTGTTTTTATATTTTTTTCAACAGCAGGAAATTTTTATAAATTTTCTTAACTCTACGCTCGGTTCGTTACAAAAATTCAAAATCTACGGCTGGAGCATTGAATGGATTTTTACATAATCATAATTTAGAATATGTTTTAAGTACATTTGAAAAGTTTCAAGTCGATGGCAATTGTTTTTATATTTTTTTCAACAGCCGGAAATTTTTATAAATTTTCTTAACTCTACGCTCGGTTCGTTACAAAAATTCAAAATCTACGGCTGGAGCATTGAATGGATTTTTACATAATCATAATTTAGAATATGTTTTTAGTACATTTGAAAAGTTTCAAGTCGATGGCAATTGTTTTTATATTTTTTCAACAGCCGGAAATTTTTACAAATTTTCTTAACTCTACGCTTGGTTCGTTACGAAAATTCAAAATCTACGCTTGGAGTATTAAATGCAGGGCGGCTCGTTATATAGATCACTTGTGGTTTCAAGCTCAGCAAGAATTTTTAACTAATTATAACTTTTTCGCCAGTTACTTTGATTTAGGAAGATAAATAGTTCTTTCTTTCTTCAAAAAAGGAGGGAGAGGGTATATATTGTATAGGTGACTCTACCATCAACATGTTCCACGAGCCGCCACTGATCTTTCAGACAGTTAACGTTAAAAATTTTGACCATTGTTCAAAAAATGAGATATGCACACTTCAATTCAAAGACGACTGCGACTAATTTCTTTTTTTTTAAACATAGATTTAACAAAATATATTAATTTGGTAACGATTTAGGTGGCAAAAATTATCAAATGTGCACGTCAGTATTTTTCGGTAAAAATGGATTTTTTTCAGTTGCCTCGTAGTTTTCTCTTCCACCTCACATATTCTCTTGTAGCTAACTATCTGCGATTCTATTCGGATATTGTTTCCTTGTGGCTTCGGATTTTGATTCTCTCATTTCATCTTTCTTTCTTGTCTTTTTTGCAGCTGCCTTGTAGTTTTCTTGTCAATTCGTTCTATTATCATCTTTCTTGTAATTCGCTGGTAAAAATAGTGTTTTGTTTATTTTTTCGAGGTTTCCCGACTTAACGGCACCCGATTTTTTCCTGAGGGGATATTTAAAAGCCAAAGTGTTTGCGAGTCGTCCAGGTACAATCGAGGAACTCAAAGTCAAAATTCGTGAAGAAGTTGAAGGAATAGACAAAGGTTTGCTACGCTAAGGAACCACTTTTTATCTAATATTGAAAAATGTGTTGAAGATGGTGCAGGTCATTTAGAAGACGTGATTTTTAAAAGTTAGAATTAAATTAGCCAAATATTTATGTTATAAATCCCAAAGAGTTAGGTGTAATTTAGTATATTATAAAAAGTTTGTTTTGTTAACTGAAAAAAAAAGAATTCAAATATTGAAATGGGTAGCCTATTATGGGGAACCCAGGCCTTTATTTCCACAGCTTGTACATGAAAATTACAACAAACCAATATTCTCAAATTATACTTAAATAAGATAGAACTTACAAGCTATGAAAATGACAAGGTACCAATTCAGGTTATGAAATTAGAAATTTTCCCGATCTTCCCCTTGGACTCTGTCTATATGAAAAATTAATGCTTGAGATAAAATCGTCTTTGGTACTCGTATTTAGATCTGTAATTGTTAAGATAACAGCAACACGTTAATTGGCGCAGTCGGTAGGATCCACCAGAAAGAGCTGTTTTTCCTGAGCGAATATCAGAAGAAAGAAAACACTACATTTTTCGTCTCTATGATTAACTCGCGGATCGATCATCACCTCAACCTCACGAAGACGGCTCCAAAGGCTCTCCGAACTTCGAGAAACCCACCGAGTCAGCAGTGAAGACGAGGATCTCATAATCTTCATGGACATTTATTGGACGATGTAAGTGCACATATTTTGTAACGAGGTCTTATTGCATGAATTCCACTGTGAATTCGGATTTAAATTCAAATTCACCGAGAAATCGGTATTTAAATAAATAAAATGGCTCAATCACAGAATATTTGCAAATGGTCCCAGAATTCCAGGGCGAATCAGAATTACTTTCAAAGTTTGTAGAAGTGAGTGAAAAGTTAATAACTAAAGTTTGAAACGTAACTGATTTTCAAAACGATTATTTAATATCGTGTATTATTTCAAAAATTAAAGGCGAAGCCACTTCTAACATTTCTTCATCAATTATTAGTAATGGGCAATGCTTTACTTAAGTTTGAAGTTTTATTGGAAAATCTCTATTCGTTTTTTAAGGTACAACACCCAGACATTCAGCAAACCCATAGACATTTTTCAAAAATAGGATATTTTTGGTGAATTTTCATGAAAACTATACTTTCTCGTACTCAAAAATCAAGTAAAATATGCATTGAACTCCAGACCGCGTGTCGATAGCCAATGAACAGGAAAAATAAAATTGTTATACTGTCTATCATTCTTTTACTCACTTGTAGTTTTATTTCTGTAAATAAAGATGTTGTATATATATGCATTAAAAATGAAAAAAAAAACAGATTTGTAAGACAGAAAAACATATTTCAACATTATTCATGTTGGCAAATAAAGTAATTACAACCAGACACAATAATTAATTGTGTAATTAAAATAGGTACGGAATTATGCGGACGTAATCCGATCTAAGAAAATTGCGACAGGCTTTAAATGTCAACCAATTATCTATCCCCTGACAAATCGCAGCGCCGGTTACAATTTTTTCCCCGCGCAGAGTGTAGTCTTACCGAAGAAATCCTCAGGTTCTCTACGTACAAGGGGTAATGTTAATGTAATTTGTAGACGAATCCGCGGGCAAGAAACGAACAACAGCACATACCCGGAGAGAGGAGAGAGAAGTAAAAGTATAGAGTAACACGTATTTACGATGTCTGATGGATATCAGTTCCACACCATCTGTGACCTGATACTCGAGGATCAGCTGACGGTGTCGGCTTACGCACACCATGTTAGGCCCGTGCTCTCTGCTCTCTGTTCTCTTCTTGTGAACCCCCCTCGTCCCACCGACGCGAAAGATCACACCGATTTCAATTAAAATGTTAAAAAACTCACTTTTATATCCTCATTGATGCGCTCCTTCTTGATGGTCTTCCGGTCGTCCAGTTTCGCACTTTTATCCATTAAACTGTTGTTTTCATGCTCGGCGGTGGTATTGTGTTACGCGCGAGTTTTTTTTTTTTTTTTTAATTTCGAGACGTTAATAATAAACGGGAACGTTGTTATTAATTGGTGCGCACGACTCGGTCCCGCACGAAAAAATGAAAAGCGTGTGCCGGAAAACGCGTTTGAAGTTGTGCTGTAGCTTTGCAACAATGATGTGAGATTATTTTGGTAACAGAGTGAAGGAAGAGGGGATGTTTATTCCCGCCGCGTTTAAAAGAAATAGCGCGCAGCTCTTGAAATAGGGCCTGCGCTTTTCGAGCCGTCTGCACGCTGGTGGATGCACCTGCAATCGTTAATATTATTCCACGCGAAGGTTCAAATTCCTCAAAAAAATTAATCATGTGGAATCCGATTGACTCACTAAATTAGTCAACTGTTTTCGTACGGTTGGTGATACTGGTTCTTTAATTATCTATTTTTTCTAAACATGAACTTTTCGGCCGAAATCAATCGATTTGTTTAAAATACTGTAAACAGATTGGCCTATCGTACATTGATAACCAATGTTAGTTTTAATAAAAAAGTCATTTTGCGTATCTCGGTTCCTGGAAGTCCCACAATTTTTTTTATAGACAAATAGAATGTCAGAATTAGCGCTTAAACTTGTAAAAAAAAAACAAAAAAAAATGTGTTTCGTTTTCAATCACTAAATAATAAATAATGTTTTTTACTTTCTCCGTTACGAAGTACGAGAAAGTATTGTGATCGTGATTTTTTTTACGGAAATATCCGTTTTGGGATCCCTAGATGCCATTTCAACAATTTCTGGAAAAAAAAAATTTGTCTGTGTGTGTGTGTCTGTGTCTGGCTGGGCGCGCAGTATCTCAAAAACTAATTGAGCAATTGATATGAAACTTTGAACATCCGTCTCATTTGATAATCTGAAGAACTTAAAAGCTTTTGGTAAAATTTCGTACACCGGAAGTGGGCGTTTACCTTAACTGTTTTTTGTTTCTTGCCAATATTTTCTTAAATATGAAAAATATAACAAAAATATTTAAAAAAATATTGAAGACAACAAAGAAATTAACATCATTTGCTTAATAACATTTTTCATAAAATCATTTGTATTCGAGAAAAAAATGTATTATTATCTTTTTAATTTTTGGTTTATAATTATAAAACGATAATAGTTACAGCAAATTTATGTTAACAATAATTGTAGAGAATGCTAAAATGAACAGCAAATCTCTTTAGTGTTTGAGTAAACTGAGTTTTTAAATTTGAAGTTTAATTTTTCCATCTTTCATAATTTTGACGTTTTAAACGTCTCATCCGAGTTTACACAACGCTCGATGTACATTTAAAATATGATTTCAATTTAAAATAAACAATGAAAACGTAAATGGCTATGATACCATCAAGTCGGAGAAAGTAACACGATGGCCACATCACAATTTTTTATTATGAAAAAAATCGCCCACATTTTCAGAAAACAAATAAATTCTAAAACTAATAATAAACGTTTTGTTTGTTACATAAACATAAATAAATATAACAACTTCTATTTTTGCTCCATTCTTCGTTGGTTATTGACCTATTACATTATTTTGCCAATATTACTACGTTATCTAGTATATAATACACTAGGAACATAAATCTTCGAAAAGGCCCACTAGTGACGTAACAACTGTATAAAGTCTCATTTAGAAAAATATAAATCACGTTGATGCAATCGTGAAATGTCAAAAATGACAGATGTAAACTTTTCATGAATGAATCGAAAAATCAAGATTTGGATGCACCATTGGGCATTACTTGATGTTTATACCCCTCGGGCGCCTTATATACCTGAGGGCCTCTTAATGCCTCTATGGTACATAAATACATATTAAAAACTATTTAACTTTTATCTTGAATACATGATTCGTTGTTTTATTTTTTAATGGAAAATTTGTGATTGACATAAAAAATTCTTCAAATAAAAGCGACGGGAATTGAATTATCTATAAAATGGTACCATTGATTTAATTTTAGCAATCACGATTATCTCATTATTTAAATGTTTTTATCGTTACTCCAAGCAAATCAGTGTTTTTGGAAATTCAACTTTTTTAAGGAAAATGTTTGATTGAAATAAAAAATTCTTCAAATAAAAACGATGCAAAATTGAATTGTCTATAAAATAGTACCATTGATACAATTTCAGCCATTACCATTATCTGGTTATTCAATTGTTTTAATGACCACTCCAAGGAAATCTGTGATTTGTAAATTTTATTTTTTATGAAAAATTTGTGATTGAAATAAAAAATTCTTCAAATAAATATGACGGGGAATTGAATTACCTATCAAATGGTACCATTGATTTCATTTTAGCTATCACGATTATCTCATTATTCAATTCTTTTTATCGCTACTCCAAGCAAATCGGTGTTTTTGCAAATTAAATTTTTTTAAAGAAAATTTTTGATTGAAATAAAAAATTCTTCAAATAAAAGCGATGGAGAACATATTTATCTATAATATCGTAGCACTGATATAATTTCAGCCATCACCATTATCAATTTTTTTGATTGAAATAAAAAATTCTTCAAATAAAAACGATGTGGAACTTATTTATCTACAATATGGTACCACTGATATAATTTCAGCCATCACCATTATCTGATTATTCAATTGTTTTTATCGCTACTCCAAGTAAATCGGTGTTTTTAGACATTTATTTTTTTATGGAAAATTTTTGATTGAAATAAAAAATTCTTCAAGTAAAAGCGACAGAAAATTGAATTATCTATAAAATAGTACTATTGATACAATTTCAGCCATTACCATTATCTGGTTATTCAGTTGTTTTAATCACCACTTCAAGCAAATCGGTGTTTTGTAAATTTTATTTTTTATGTAAAATTTATGATTGAAATAAAAAATTCTTCAAATAAATGTGACGGGGAATTGAATTATCTATCAAATGGTACCATTGATTTAATTTTAGCTACTACCATTATCTCATTATTCAATTGTTTTTATCGCTACTCCAACCAAATCTGTGTTTTTGCAAATTTTATTTTTTTACGGAAAATTTTTGAGTGGAATAAAAAATTCTTCAAATAAAACAGATGGAGAATTTAATTATCTATAATATGGTACTACTGATATAATTTTAGCCATCGCTACTATCTGATTATTCAATTATTTTTATCGCTACTCCAAGCAAATTAGTGTTTTTGCAAATTAAATTTTTTTAAGGAAAATTTTTGATTGAAATAAAAAAATCTTCAAATAAAAACGACGTAAAATTGAATTATCTATAAAATAGTACCATTCATACAATTTCAGCCATCACCATTATCTGGTTATTCAATTGTTTTAATGACCACTCCAAGCAAATCGGTGTTTTGTAAATTTTATTTTTTATGAAAAATTTATGATTGAAATAAAAAATTATTCAAATAAACGCGACGGGAAATTGAATTATCTATCAAGTGGTACCATTGATTTAATTTTAGCTACCACCATTATCTCATTATTCAATTGTTTTTATCGCTACTCCAAGCAAATCGCTGTTTTTGCAAATTTTATTTTTTTACGGAAAATTTTTGATTGAAATAAAAAATTCTTCGAATAAAACCGATGGAGAATTTAATTATCTATAATATGGTACTTCTGATATAATTTTAGCTATCACCATTATCTCATTATTCAATTGTTTTTATCGCTACTCCAAGCAAATCGGTGTTTTTGCAAATTTTATTTTTTTAAGGAAAATTTTTGATTGAAATAAAAAAATCTTCAAATAAAAGCGATGGGGAACATATTTATCTACAATATGGTACCACTGATATAATTTCAGCCATCACCATTATTTGATTATTCAATTGTTTTTTTCGCTACTCCAAGTAAATGGGTGTTTTTGGAAATTTATTTTTTTAATGGAAAATTTTTGATTGAAATAAAAGATTCTTCAAATAAAAACGACGGAAAATTGAACTATCTATAAAATAGTACTATTGATACAATTTCAGCCATTACCATTATCTCGTTAATCAATTGTTTTAATTACCACTCCAAGTAGATCGGTGTTTTGTAAATTTTATTTTTTATGAAAAATTTATGATAGAAATAAAAAAATATTCAAATAAATGTGACGGGAAATTGAATTATCTACCAAATGGTACCATTGATCTAATTTCAGCTATCACGATTATCTCATTATTCAATTGTTTTTATCGCTACTCCAAGCAAATCGATATTTTGCAAATTAATTTTATTTAAATATGATTTAAATTGAAAATAAACCATGAAAGTGTAAATACAAACTATACTAACATCAAATCCGAGAAAGTAACATGATGGCCACATCACAATTTTTTGAAATTCCAAAGCAACATAAAACACTATATGCAACCAAATTTACACCATTTGTAATAAAAATAAATTAAATGATTGTCGCTACAAAGAATAAGACATGTGGTTATAAAATGCATTCCCTTTATACATTAGTTATAAATATTCAATGTATAGAAATTCATTTATAATACTGACAAAACAATATAAAATGTAAAAGCAATTATTGTTGAATACTTAAACAGCATGAATACAAATTTATTGCAATAATAATTCAAAATTAGATTTGATTTATATTGAATTGTATTATAAATGATTTTTTTATTATTAATGACTATAAATTGAGGAATATGTAATATAACTAAAGGAATTAAACGAATTATTGAAACCTCAAAAGCAGTGAAATTTAACTATTTGTAAGCGATATTAATTCGTTCGCAACTTGAAAATTCTGAATGATTTGTTTACTCAAAAATAAATAAATTTTCGAAAAAACGTATTCTTTATAAGTTGTTAATTTCAGCATTCTCTACAATTATTTTTAATATAAATTTGATGTAGCAATTATCATTTCATGTTTAAAGACCAAATATGTAAAATGGTAATATTTACTTATGGTTTTCTTATAGTAGTAGTAGTAAACGATGTTTTATTAGGTCTATCGACCTATCGGTCTTTCTGCCCTTAGTTCATATATTTAAGGTTACAATAATATTTTTCATATTTAAAATATTATAGGAAAAAATTAAAAACAGGATAAGGTAAAAGCTTCTAATCTAATCAGGCTTATATTAAAAGTTTCACATGCATTTCTGTGTTAGTTCTTGAGGTACATGTACACCTTAACCCGAATAGTATGTTTGAAATCAAATTTGGCAGACCCATTTGGGTTAGCCGGACATGGCTTCGATAAAATCTGAATAATTAATTCCATTTCGTAATTGAATTTACATATTTATACACAAATTACAGGTGTAAATTCGATAACGACATTAAAATTAGCAGTATTGAACGCAACACAAAATGGTAAGATCAACATTTTCCAGTTGGTAGCACTTCAATGCCCGGCTTGTCGAGCTGCCGCTCCGATTACGTCACAAGAAATGCTAACCAAAATGGCGTGTGTGGTGTACGAACGTAATTGAGGAATACCAGGAAAATATTGCCGAAGTTCAGTTCCCCTCTTATTGGAAGTACAGTGGTATCGCAGAACTGGCCGCCGAGATGGACGCGGTGAAATCTTTCAACGCTGAGGTATTTTATTTGCGTTAGTAGCGTCCTTAACATGACATTCATACCCAAGCTCAAATGGCTCGTCTCGGAACGCTTGCCCGGTTTTATAATACAAACACGCCGATTTGCATATTCCACAAGTATACACGACGATTTCGTATCGAGTGTTTTGGAAAATGGTTGTATTCGGATTGGTTTTTAAAGGATTTCGTCGGTTTCTACGAGTGGGGTGTGATATTGGGCGTGAAGGTTATGTTTTCATGCGCGTTGCTGTTTCATTTGTTTTGCAAAGGATGCCTTGCATACTGTTATTGCCTCGCATTTATATGTGAAATCATTTGTACTGCAGCTAATTGTTTATTGAGTTTGTTACTTAATAGTTGTATAGTATGAAATTTTATGTTTGAAAATATACTAGTTATTGGGTTCTTGCATTTACATGGTTTTAAGATGTGTAGAGCAATAACCTGACCCGCGGCTGGTACATAGTCACTACATTCACGTTAGGTCTCTAAAACTTGATTTGAGGGGAAGGAGTGACTGTCTTGCAAGAACTCAAGCACACAGCGCACCCTCACCCCAGGCCAGGTTAAAACGTTAGTGCTCTATAAGTGTTGAGATTTTAATGTTTAATAGCGCTTAGATTTTGTTTGGTCAAAGATTCATTGTGTTTCGTGAAAGATTCAGTTGCAATCTATTACTACTTATTCATCACATTTTTATGTTGATCCAATTTTGCACTAGTTGCGCCCTCGATTAAAATCTATGTTTACTAAATCAATGATTATGCTAATCATGACACTCCATTTTCACTGCCCACCGGTTAGTATTCTGGTGATTAACCAGAATCACCAGAATATTCTGGTTAATCACCAGATCGAAAATACAGTTGGCAATTTGTGATTTTTTTTATTTTCTGAGGTTTGTGCAAGCTTTACGGTTTCTTATTATTTAGAAATTCAATTTTATGTTCAAATGTTCAATAGCCTGCAGCAAATTTAATGTGCATTGTTTGCCTAATCTATACCTTCTTGTAAAACTTATACATCAAAATTGTTTATTCGCACTTGTCTTGGAATGCCAAAATTGAAGTCACAAATAAATAATATATCAAATATATTCGATGTCTATAATGATTTTATATTACTTCACGCTGTCGTCGGTATAATGAACCTTTATTTTTTAACACAAATGAATGCACGTATATTTCCTTAACCAGGATTATAACCAGCCAAATTCGGTCGATTCAAAATTGAGATTTTAATCAATGATTAAATGGCGGTGCAAACAGATTAACTTAGTTAACCGGGTGCGGTGCGAAAGGGAATTTAATGTTCCAGATTTTACTTTTGACATACAGGTTGAATTTAATCATTTTCCAATTAGGTTGGTTCATAGATTATTGATTTATAATGACTCATTGAATTACTGTTTATTTATTTAGCTTCATCACTATTTAATGCATGTGCCATTAGTGGTAATTAGAAATGTAAAGCTGCAGGAAAAAGGATGTAGCATTAAATGTTTGTATAAGTCATGAAAATGTTTACAAAAATATGTCTTACTATACACTTATTGATTGAATTTTTGAGGGTGCAGTGACTAGTAAACACTGGTATCCAACCCACTTGAAGTATTTTTGGATAGAATTGATATCATTATTATTCTTACCCTGTTTGCAAATTATTAAAATTAAGTCTTACTAAATGAACAAGAAACTGCTTCCCTGGCTTTTAATAAATTAATTTACGCGAGTCTGATGTGATTTTGGTAGTTTTCTACTGTGAAAAATTACCCACTCGTTTTATTCATTTTCAGCTACATACCCATTTTATGGCACTCCAACCTTATTTTCTGCCATATATGCAGTTCTATTTTCCTAATGTTTGAAAGTGCCATTTGAACATGTGATAACAAAACCATGGCTCAGTAAAATAATGCTGGGTGTATTAATTTTTCGATTCAATAATTTTATATCATAGGTGCAAATACTTACTTTGATGAGGATTGCATTTTAATCATTCTTGACATCGTTAATTAATTAAAAGATGTACGAGTTAAGAAATCAAACAAGTTTCATACACTTAACATTGACCTCTAATGGTTGAAATTTAGTTTTGTGAATATTGTTTTAGTACATATAAAATATTGTGTTAATATAATTCAGAAAAGTAATTTAATTTTAGTGCACTCAGGAATGTAAACAAAATCAGAAATTTGTTCATCAATAAAAATTTTGACATTGGATACTTGTTGCAGATGCATTAAATATTTAATAAAGGCATTTTTTTTAAATTTATTAACAGGTTGAATAATCATATATGCAGACTATATTTCATTTTGATTAAATAAAATATTTGTTCTGAAAAATATTTCAATAGTTTCATTGGTAATTTGATGGATTTGTTCTAGTTTAAACTTCGCATTCGGTAAAATGTAGTAATGTCACAAAATAAGCATACATTATTAATTTAATATTTTTATGCATCCATTGTATTTCATTTAAGAATGATTCTTACATGAACACTGTTTTTGTATGGAATTATAATAAGGTTTATTCTTATGAACTGATGATGTTCATAAAATTTTGTATTTAACACATTACTGTCCGGGGACATATAAATATATTTTTCTGTACTGCTGTTAAACTGCCAGAGACTTATAAATATGTTTACACGGCATCTCGGAATAACGGTAAAAAATATTGCCGGCAATCCAATGGACGGCCAAACAAGTGTGAACATATTTTAAATTTTGTAATAAACTATTTATTATTACAAAAGTTGTGCCCATTTTTGTACGTGGTTATACAACACCCTAAAATTACCGGCTACAGGCATCGCACGCAATTAACCCGGACCGTAATGTGTTAATATTACAATACTCATGTTTTCGAGATTGTAAAGTTTTTTGTAAAGTCTGTCTTTAATCAATAAAACTCCATTTATTACTTGATGCTAAGGCACATTGACACAATTAATACTATATGTATGTATTAAGTAATTATTTCAACGACATTGTTTACTCATAAGGTTTCAAAATTATTTTTGTTTTGCTTTACAATTGCTTTATTGGGTAGATTTTAAAACATTTTCATCTACATGATGTGTGGTGAAACAGTTGCTTGAGAATAATAAAAAAACTATTTGTAGCTGTACACTGTGTACAGTAACAGCCTTAATCCAATATTTACTTCTTTTGTTCATGGTGACCAGATACAGATCTTTAGGTCCGGGAGTTGCCATTATTTTGTTTGCCAACTCTGGCACAATATTGCTTATGCAACCGGATGCACTACTCTATAAAGGAAGCAAGTATTCGGTCACGGTTTTCATCCTTGATCTCCTCTACAAACTTTTAAGAGTCAGAATAGAGATTCTCCCAAGTTTTTAGAATATAAATTGTGTCTTATTGAGCTTTATTTTGCCCAATATCACAAAATTGGACCTTCTACGTTTTTTTTAATAATAACATCATATCTGAATAATTTCAAAGATGATGATGCCAAATGTTCCTCCGGTCAACTCTTGTGTTCTAAACCTGTAATTCAACTTTCTCAATTTAAAATAAAATACCACGTCTTATAAACAATTTAAACAATATTTTACTATATTTGAATTGCTGTATATTAATATAATGGGAGTCCAATTTGAAAATTATTTTAGTACACAGTATTCATTTTTAATGTAGTTGCCTTGCAAAATTTGGATTATTACCTTTTAATACTCAAGACTAGAGATAAATGACTCTTTTGAGAGTCGACTAATGTCTCTGTTGAAAAAGTCCTCACATCAAAATGTTTATATTGGGCGGTCAGTTGGTGTAGTGGGTACAGGCGAGCACTTGTGCCGGCTGCACCGCGTGCCGTGTGGGTTCGAATCCCAGCCCGGATGGAAGATTTTTCGGGGATCGAGAAGTATTCACTCGGGTCCGTGGTTGTTGTATATGTCTTACATTATTCATTTGTTAATTTATTTCCATTTATTCATACAAATATACAATTACAAAATAACAGCTGAATGTGACTGAATAGTCAAAAAAAAAAGTTTATATTTTACCATGAAAACAAAATGATGAGCAAAAGAAAAAAAGAAACTTCTTTTATGTGTCAATGACCCATGACTCCAGACACTTGTGTCTTTTTGCTGACCAGCACATGGCAGACATTGTGAACTGGGCCATGACAAACACTTATGTCTGCTCGAATAAATTCATTCATAAATAAAGAAATACTATTTTTACTTTGATATTTTAAATTTAAGCTTGTATAATAAGATTTCTAAAATTAAAATTTTCTAATTTTGGGAACTCTTCTCAAACTTATTATTGCACTCAACCTGTTAAAAACCCATATATGTATAATCTAATTTTTATATTCAACAGCATTCAATTTTAATCTGACATTTCGGGCAATTTACGAGTTTTTTCAATTACTATAATTGTTGTGGATGCGCACGGCAGTGTATTTTTTTTTTTGTAAAAAGGTGCATATTATTCACTGGCAAACAGGGTAGGCTAGAGCAGAGATGAGTAGAGAGATCGCTAATGCCAATGCAAATAGGTGCACTGACTTTTTCGTCCCTATGCTAGCGACACCTAATAGAAAATCGGAAGCAGGTAACCGAAACAGTCATGTGACCTTACTCCACTCAATTTTTACCATTTTTACTCTCTTACTCGACACCTAATAGAAAATCGGAAACAGGTAACCGAAACAGTCATGTGATCTTACTCCACTCAATTTTTACCATTTTTACTCTCCTACTCCATCCCATACCATGCCCGCTAAAAATTTCTTCCCGGAGCGTTTCTCTCTTGATCTACGAGCGTCTTTAGGCCGATGAATAGAATTAACGAGATCACATCACTGTTTCGGTTACCTGTTTCGGATTGTCTCCTCTTAGGTGCCGCTAGCATATGGACGAAAAAAACCGGCTCGCCCATTTGTATTCTGTTGTCAATCTCTCTACTCATCTCTGGTTGGAGCGATCATCTCGCAAAATATAAGAAGCGCACAGAAGCACACCTGTTGATCTTATCTCACATCCTCTTCATTTCCCTGCATTTTCCTTTAACCTCAAATTATCCCTACAACAGGAAGTACAGTTTCCAATTTACATATTACTCGGGAGTATAACTCCAAAGTTATACTTCAAAAAAATATTCACTCGAGTTATTTTAAATCAATTCTTGCAATACTCCTATTTATTTAATTTTAATCATTAACTGTGACTGGTCAACAGGGCAGACTAGCCAAGACCATTAAAGATGCTTAAAAATGATGTGTATTACCTAATGACTTTTTTTACCTAAATAAAAATTCTGATTCACTTTATAAAGTTAGACCTATGCTTCGTATTTTCTGAAATAAACACAAATATATATCTTGTAGGATGGGTTATGGAAAACTGCCTTAAACTCACTTCTTTGGAAGTTACATGTTATATGGTGTTTGGTAATTTAAGGATAAATATCCAGCCTACAGCTGCCAATATCGGAATTAAAACATTTGGCAAACAAGCCAATAACATTCAAATTTTTGTTTCATTATGACTAGTGAATACACACCTCTGTTTATCGGCTGAGCTGTCCTTTTTCCACTTAGGGAATGGCGATTTTGGATTATTGAAGTCAAAAAACATGTTTTTCATGCCCAAGCATTAACAAATCAGTTTATTATTGATTCAAAGTTTTAAATAAGGATATCCCTACTTTCGCGAAAATGTGTTATTACACTGGTATTTGCTGAGTGCTGGTATGAATCAGTAATATTATGTGAAATCATTTAAAAAAATCTGTGTGCTTAATTGATTTTCTCGGCAGACTAGCCTTACAAAAGATCAAGATTCATCCCAACTATCCTATTTATTATTGCTATTTTGACAGACATAGACAATTCGTATACGATTTTTTTATGGATTCAGTTATATCCATTTTTAGTTCTAAAAGCTCTCATTACCAAAATATAAACAGGGCTGCAGTGGCCTAGTGGGTAGATTTCCTGCTTCTGGGTCCTGTTGGTCCAGGCGGTCACCTTTTCTAAAGAAGAATGTTCAAGAATGATGTTTGTCCCATTTTCATTAAAAACATGAATTATGTAGTAATAATCAGTGGTGGCTGAATGCACTAGCTTGTTAGGCCAATTTCCTATGATCCATGCTTCCATAACCCGAATTCTCAACCATCCTTAAAAAATATGATATGGGATCCAATAATATTTGTTATTAGTAAGAGCCTAATATATTTCACTTACAATATATTTCTCTAATATCTCTTTTCAAAGATTATGTAATAGTGCTGGTACATCTCCAAGAATCGCAAAAAATATGCTTTTAACATCTTCATATTGTCGATGGGCTCATGTGTTTGTTTTAGTTTTAAACAAGCAAAATAATTCGTTTTCTCTTTATACTTCTTTTCCGCAAATGACCTTAACTGTTTGCTCTAAATCCAAAATTCTACTTGATGATGATTGCTGAGGAATATTCATTATTTCATTTACGCCACCATAGTTCAGAGAATTACTCAGACACAAACACTTCCCGATGTGAATGTCGACTTATCTTGATATTATTAATGTTATGGGGAAAGGCGGTAAACAGGACAATAACAAGAAAATCTAGGTAATGATGTTAATGACCTGTTGCGATGGATATTAACGTTATTGATGGGGATATATCATCAATAACCTCGAGTAATGGTCAATGACGATGGGCAGTGGATATGGTTCCACAAGTTTATGCGTGCAACTGGTGTAATTCCTTTTAATACCAGATTGTCTTCATTCTAGTTAGCGGTTGTAACAATTGGTGCTTATGCATAGGCTAAGGTGAGGTTAAAGTTACTTCTATTAAAGTTTAAGAACTGGTACTCTCTTTAAAGTAGGTCAGTATTGAAATAACAGCCAAAATAGACATGACAGCCTTAAATAGTTTTATGTAGATCTATAATTAAATGGACAACCAATTATATTTTTACATACATGGAGCAGGCTAGAAATTATGGATCGATAAGTACCCGATTTTGAAGACAGGTGGCGTTGCTGAGGGAAGTTGGCATTACTGTCGTGTACTGCCATCTACCAAACAAGGCAGATGTGTATTTTGAAGAGTTTGACAAATTGTACTTTTCGGGGGGGTTAAAGAAATGGCATTCCACTGGTTTCAGAATAAACCACCAAAGAAATTTTAAATGAACTTTAAATTTTGTAATTTGCAAAGAACCCACTTTTGACATTTCATACGACTGTGTAATATATTGAATAAAATAGACAAACACAAGGCGTGCCCGTGTTGTGTCCGTATTACAAATAATACTGACAAAACTATAGTATCGACCTTTGCCGATCATTATAAGTTGATCTTTGCGTACACATTATAGATAGCGGAACATAGATAACACAATATTTTTGTGCGTTTACTCTCTAAGATAATTTGCAATAATGTGTTTATTCGTGTCGTGCAAAAGCAAGCACATTCCGTCTTCGGTAATGAGACACACGCAAAGATCCGTTGATCAAACTATATCAAGTGCTGTATAACATACAACACTATTCAATAAATAGTGTGTCAAAAGTTGTTTCATTTCAAATAATAATAAATTTATTGACGAAACCCCGTTTCAATAAATTGTAAATAATAACAAGTACAACATAAATTAATAATTAAAAAAAATAAAAAATAAGAATAACAAGAAAAAATTGAGCAATTAAAAATGTGATCAATTTAATCATTTTTTTTATCTAGAATTAAAAAAAAAAACACTGCAATGTATGTAGTTTCCTCCTAAATCTATTCATTGATCCTACAAATAGGTCGAACCAATTGTATTGGGAGTAGTTAGTCATTGACATATCATCGTTCTAGTTATGCTTTTGGGGGTAAAGTTGGTGTTGTGGGTTTTCATCCTAAATAGACTCTTAAATTTCCGGCTGGAATTAGATATACAGGGTGTTACAAATTCGATGCGTTAGCATTAGTATCTCGGTAACTATAAGAGATAGAGAGTTGGTTACATTAAGGCAAAATTGTGCATTTTAATGCTAAATAATTTATTTAAAAGAAATTTAAAATATTCCGAATATACAACCGGAGATTTTCAATAAAAACTGAAAAGGTGAATTTTTGTTTTTATTTTTTTTATGACCATTATTTTGAAAAAGAGCTCTTTCTTAATACATTTATAAGTTTACCAGAAAATAATTTTATTTTTCAAACACGTTGTTTTGTTATTTAGATACCCACATCAAATTTTTTAAATATGGACCTAGATTTTTTATTTAATTTTTGAGTAGCTTTTCACCTTCCAAAACGAATGATGTGTCAGACTTGTCACAAAATTGTTTGCTGTAGGAGATATTTGAAGTTTTTAAAAAATTGAAGATAACAAAGTGGGTAACTCATGAGCGAATCGACTCAAAGAGACAACTCCTTGAAGTGAGTCATGGAGTCATGTGATGTCGTTCGAAAGATCTGAATAAAAAACGATTATTAACGTACCAAAATTTCTCACACACAGGTACTCAAAATCCCGTTCTGTGCTTTTTCTGAACAGAATGTGCTTCTGCGCATATGTAGCCACAGAAACGAGCACAGCAGGATATTAAGTACCCATGTGGGAAATTTTGATAAAGAAAGGGATTTTATACCCAAACTTTAACCTTTCGCCATTCATGACTGGTTAGGTATATCGACCTGGGACAAACGTTAATAATCATTTTTTATTGAGATCTTTGGAACCGCATATAACTTGACATACCTTCATTGAAAATTTTCCAACCCCCAAGGGTCACCAAAAATTGTTTGCTCAAAAACAATGGGATATGTGTTCACCGATTTTTCGATCTAGCCAACCGTTTCTGAAAAAATTACCCGGGATCACATTTGTAGACACCCTGTATATTAATTACCATGTAAAGCGAAGGAAATAATGAAGAACTTTGGATATCAGTTTGAGTATGTTTGTTTATTAGTGGTAGTGTTTCTTGGATTCTGCCCAACCAGATATGGCGCAATTGTAAACAGTAATGTTTTTAATTTAATATTTATTTTCAGTAATTTGTTTTATTAGATAGCCAAAATTGAAATTTGAATTCTTGCTTGTTACTACATTAGTTTAAGTTTGAGTAAATGTAAATATTAAATTTAAAAGTATATTTAGGACTTTAATATAATTAATTGGTTAAATCTTAACCTATCTCTAATTCATATGAATATGTTTAGGTGTCATTGTCAATGTAAATGGAACATTGTTATTTTATGCAATAAATATTTGTGGTTGTGTTATTCTGTGATATTTATATTGATTATTTAATTGAGTTACACCTAGTATTAATTCAAAAGCATTGCATAAGCAATTTCAATTATTTTTTGTACCCACCAATGAATAAGTAATAATGTTGATTTTTCAACATGCGTGTATACAATGGAAAGTAATTGCCCTTAAGAAAACCTACCACCTGTTGAAACCTTAATACAAAATTAGTTTATTGATCTATGACCCTTGGAAAATCGTAATGTAGGTCACAAATTGAAAAGTATCTGGGTCAAATGGAATAATTTGCTTCTCATTAATTATATATATACAAACTGCTGAGACCTAATCTACATTAAATGAAGTAATTTGGCATCTATTATGTGGATAAGTATTTGTTGATATTTTTATATTGGCCGAGAAAGTATTTAAAGTAACCTTGAATTTTTTAATGAATTGAATTATTTCACCCTTTTTACAGACCAAATTTGTTTATTTCTTTGGGATCAACATATTATCTTAATTAGATTCCAATTTAATATGCAGTAAGTTATAAATTAAATGAATAAATGAACAAATGAATAATGAAAGACGTATACAAACAACCGATCCGAACGAATACTTCTCGAAACCGAAAAGTCTTTCGTCTGGGCTTGGAATCGAACCCACACAGCCGCGGTGCAACCGGCACAAGCGCTCGCCTCTACCCACTACACCAATGGACCGCCCTACAATCCATTCACAAAAATACAAAATGAACATAGATTTTAAAACTGGGTTAGTCTGTCTGCGGTATCGGTCTTCCACCCTAATTTTTTTTATTTACCGATTTCTATTTGCCAAGTTAAAATGTAAATTATTTTATTTTTTTATAGCTTTCCTCGCTCTACGAGGTGAAGCCCCCAATCTCGAAGGCAAAAATGACCGCCCTCACCCGGGGCGCCATCAAAGCCATAAAATTCTACAAACACGTCGTCCAGAGCGTCGAGAAGTTCATTCTCAAGTGCAAGCCCGAATACAAAGTCCCCGGGCTTTACGTAATCGACTCCATCGTCCGGCAGTCCAGACACCAATTCGGCTCCGACAAGGACGTGTTTGCGCCACGCTTCGCCAAGAACATGCAGCAGACTTTCGTCAACCTCTTCAAGTGCCCCCCTGAGGACAAGGTAATTATAAGTGAAATTTCGATGGACGGTACTAATTGGATTTTAATTTTCAGAGCAAAGTGATCAGGGTGCTGAATTTATGGCAGAAAAATCAAGTTTTTGCTCCTGATGTGATTCAGCCGCTATTCGACTTAGCGGATCCTAATCATCCGATACATAAGGAGATCAGTGCTGCCATGCAAAATAATGGAATGGCGGGACAGGGAGCTATCGTTAAAGGTTTGTAGATTTTTTTTAGTACAGTTTTTTAAACTACAAATATTCTACATACAGTGTACCAATCATTTTTGTTGGTTTAAATTTTATAAACTTATGAAATTCGGTAGGTTCAATTCTTAAAGACTTATTTCTTTAATAACCTCTTATAAATAAAGCAATATTGTGGGTTTGGATTGTAAAATTAGTGATGATAGTTCACTAACAATTTAGTGGAACTTTTGTATAATTTTTATGTAAATCTGTGGTGGCGGAGTTTCAGTTATATTTATGATAAAATTACACATTACACATTACTTCTTACAAGCTTATTATTGTTCATTTACAATAGGTTTATTCACAATGTAGGTTTTTATTAGATATATTTGTAAAACTTGACATTAACCATTGGATAAAGTTTTTGAGACAAAATTTATTTTAAGATATTTTTTTTAAATTTTACAATCAAGTAAAGTATTTATATATTTATTCATTTTAAGATTAATTATTTGGAAAATTAAGTATTTTTTAATAAGTAAAAATCATATTGTTTTGTTTTTAGTAAAATTAATTGCTCATTTGTAATTCTCATATATACTTAACTTGAACTTCACGAGTGATTCATCAAAGGTAAGTTAAACTTGAATTAACACATTTTCGGTTTGTTGAAGAAATAAGTCTGCGCCGTATTGGTATGCTGTATAAATGTAGGCATCTGTCTAAATAAGTTGTTCATAACTAGGTTCGCCAGCGCTTCAGAAGACGCCGACGAAGGCAGCCGCAACAGCCGACCCGGGCGCGTTGGCCCAGCTGGGGAGCATTGCTAATAACCCGGTACAATCCGAAACCGAATGCGCCCCCCCAAAAAAATGCGATCTATTTTATTGCGATGGTCACTATATACAGATACAGAGGATAATTGAGGTTTACAGCATTGGATAACTGGCTACGCACTGAAAGGATATTCTAACACTGCGGTGTGGAAGGGGATATGTGGATGGGGGGATGAGATTGGTTGATAATGGTTTGGAAAGAGCAGCAAAAAACAAAGATAGATAAATGATTAAAAAATCTGGATATGGTAAAAATTCAGATCCAATTTGATCAACCTATAAAAAACGTTATTGTTATAGTGGGATCTAATTAATTAATTTAAGAGTAAGTTGGGAGTACAATTCCTTTATAACAGTTTATTCAGAATTCAAACACAGTATTTTGATTGGTTAATGAGATTATGCCATGAGGCATATGAGTTATATATTTTGCAATTGTGGCATTAGTTAGAAATGTATTGTTAGGAGGTGAAGTTATTACCCTAAATAGGGTTTAAGAATGGTTTATACCATTATGTATTAATCATATACATAAGATCATTTCTTTCAAATTAAATAAAATGAACAAGAGCCGTCTTAGGAACAATATTCTACAGTACAGCAAGATTTAAAAATCACCTTGTTAATGCAATTGCTGGCGGTTTGAATATCATTAGAATGATTTTTGGAATATCCAATTTCACCCAATATAAAACACCGACAATTTTAATTGAAACATTAAATTATGCAGAGTGTAACATCTGTAACTCGCAATGTATAATATTTATGCAAATTTAATTAAAACCACACAATTTAAAATTATATCTCTCATTAAATGTTTAACCTAATTGTGGGCCTGTTGCAGGACGAACGATTTTTTTTTTCAAATATTGTTATTTCCTATGAAAATATGCAATAAATATTGCAGAGATATTATAAACTAAATATAACAATGTGTGCACTAAATAGTAATATTAAATTTTACAGATTTGATTTTGTGCACATAAACAGTTTACCCGCTAAATTGTTTAGATCGGGCATTTGCAAACTTTTCCAGACTGGCCACATTAAGATTACAAAATAACATGCAGGTCAATACACTAAGTTAAATATGTTGTAAATACAATCTTTACAATTTAGATTTGCAGTGTAGGGTTTTTTATTGTATTCACATGCCCTATAAATGAACTATGTAGCCGAAGGTTAGTTGTTATTATGATTAATTAATTATTAACCAGTTAACTGTGTTTAACAAGTATACTAGTCATGAAAAATGGCAACATGTTATGTTATAACAAGTACCCACTCAACATAAACACAAATTATTGCCATTTGTTTTTTTGTTGTTTTTGTCATGAAAAAATGGTAATATGACCTACTCAACAAAACACAAAATATTGGCTATTTGTTCATGATGATTATACTTGTCACACAGTTGACTGGTTAATGAATGGCTATAACAACTAAAATTATTATTATATATACTATTACATAGTGGTGTAGCTTTGTCTATATCCGAGTTATGTACTGCAGGCTCACAGAATTTCATTATAATGTTATTGGTAGTGACATAAATAGCCCATGAATTTTTCTGTGTTGAATGGATTCAGTATCCAACTTCACTATCTGTTACACATCTGTTACGTTTTCAAATATAATAAACATACCAATTGTGATGTCCTCCAAATTCTTATCAATCAAATATTTTTAGTTTTTAGTTATTGTATTGATAATAAATAGTAAAATCCATGGATTGCAATATCTAAATTTGAGTGCACAGTGTACACATACCAATACTACTACATTCAATGAATATTTCATCAAGAAAAGCCAAAGATAGAAAATGGCAATTTTTTTCTTATAACTTCTATTAAAATGATAACGATAATGGTGATTATTGTACCAAAAAATTCATTCAAGTGATAAGGAAAGGTACTACAAGTATGTAGATACACTATCTGATAATAAAATATGAAATCAGAAGACATTATAATTGGCAAATTATGCCACAACACAGCCGTTAATTAATTTATCTAAAAAATAGAGATACACTTGTAGTTCTTACAATGTAATGAAAATTTTGGGTCAAATATATTAAAATATAAAACTATACAAACAATTTCTCGAGATATAGTGTAAAATTTATTGATAGCTTGTGATTTGATAATTACCTATTATTGAGACTGGTTAATAAAAATCAATTAGTGATCATCACTACTTTGACAAATTACAAATTGTGATAATGAAGAGAATATAATTAATTGACACTTTAATTATGTATAATAGTGTTTCTCCACTAGTCTCACAAATATTTTAAGGTTATGTTGTTGAGCTACAACAATCAGTAAGGATACATATAGAGTTTTTAAATAAAAAATCAAGTAAATAACTATATTCTGCAAAATTCTTGTATAACAAACAATTATATCTTCATTCGCAAAAACTTATACTTACATCTTTATTCAGACTAATTTTAACATATAGTAATTTGTTTGCGTGTATAATAAATTTAGTTTGGTTAGTCTGGGCTATCTATCCATAGGACTTCTGTCCAAAAACTTATATTTTTATTGTAAACAAAACGTTGTGATGATATTATTATTCCCATCTGTAAAGGTGCTCATGTGATGGTATTTCTGTCCCAAACGTACAAAATTTTATATGCAAGAATTAGAACCAAAATTTACAAGAATTAAATTGAATAAATGAAACAACCAAAGAAAATTAATAAAGTTAAACAATCAATAAAAATAAATTGGAATATGTATCTCATTTTAATTTTGAACTTATTTGCACGAATTGATATAGATAATAGAGCAATAAGCAAATATACATCTATAAAAAAAAAGTAAAGATAATAAAACATATGTTTGAATCCATGTATTTGTTAACACGTTGAGTGCCGCAATGTATTTAACACGTTCGCTGCCACCGCAGTTGGAATTGCATTTACACAAGTGTAAAGTCGGACGCGCCATCGCGTCGGTGGCAGCGAACGTGTTAAAAAATCTCAGGAGGCCGTTATTTTTTTATCGCAATAATTGATGAATAAATGTATTCAACATATGATATTCATAAACGAAATCATAATTTTCATTTGCTCCGTGGAACGTGTGAGACCACGTATGTCTCACGCGGCGTATATGTCCAAAAGTGCGTGAGGCCATGTTAGCACCATGCGGCACTCAATGTGTTAATAAATACCATTATAATTAGCAATTGTAACGATATAACTACTGCCAATGAAGTAGCAGTTGCTTGCCAATACATTTTGTACTGATGTTTATTGATCAATAACACGGTATTTTAAATGTACGTTTTGTTAAGTTTTGTTTGTCATTTTTATGCTTCATTGATTTCATGGTAATGGAATAAACCACAACTTTTTAGTATGAGGTGGTCTTGTAATTAGCATACTTTTTAGCAATTATAATGTTATGAGTTTAAAAACACAATTTTTAAAATAAATGGCGCAATGATTGCAGGAACTGTAATAGCAAACAGTTTTTTAAATCATAACCCCACTTGGTATTTTGGAATTTTAAAGATCTTTCAATACATAAAATAATTATTTATCATCATTTTGATAAAGCAAAATTGGTGCTCTTAATAAGCAGAATTGCATTAGGCCTTGTACACAACTGCCTTTTTAGACATGTTCTACTTCTGGTCACTGATCAATAGTACCAATTTTATATTCCATTACATTTAATTAAAACTCTCCTGCGATTTTATAAAAATTATCCATTATACTTGGGGCGCTGCATACCTTCTTGCATTGCCTATAACAAAACAAATATATCACAAAATAAATACAGATAAAAACAATCTTAAAAATGAATGAGCATTAATAACAATTTTGTTTACATTAGATAACTTTAAAGTTTGAATTGCACCAAAAGAGTAATTTAATATTTTGGATTTTTAAGTGGTTATTGTAAGTTAATGATTTATTTGGAAAATGTCATTCTAACTTAATAAGGAGCACAACATATAAAAACCTAGTAAATAATGATACAAACAATCGTGACGTTTCAAAGACAGATTTTATAAGACATTAGCAATCGTGGTGTTTTTAGCTTTAGCTACTACATTACTTAGCTTTACTACATTATACCTTAGTACATTATACTGTCTGCAAATAAAGATATTGTATATATGATGATACAAATTTATGCATACAATGAATCAATGAAAAATGCATTTTGTAATACTTTACATGAATATTTGTCGAAATTTTAAATCTCTGAAATTTATTTGCTATTATGTCAAGTATTCAAACTTAAAAAAAAAAATTCTCAGTTTATTTACGAATATACCAGTTTGTTTTGATACATATTTTCCCAAACAATTTTTTTTTAAATAGGGAACATTCACTTGTTGCAGATGCATTAAATAAATAAATTTAATAAAAATGATTTCATTTTGAAGCACTAGACAATGTTAGCACTATGTATCCTTGTTAAAATGTTGTGTCGTTTAGAGTCGACTCTTAGAAATGAGTCAAGGGACTCCTGTGTAAATTTGCCGTTCAATTTGAGTCATGAACATTTTTTTGCTTCATGTTTTCGGGGTAAAATAAATTTTTTTGAAAAAGTGAGGACCTCATGAGTAATGAGTCTACTCACAAAAAAAATCATTTTACCCATCTCTAGATAGCAAAAACAATCTTAAATGAATGTTATTTCAACAGCAGTACTGCTTACATAACATTTTGTCTAATTGCATATTTGATCTTGGCATTGCCCAGGGGATAGTTTCAATAAGTTTTTGGTTTTTAGTCTTCGAATTACTTAAATTTGTAGATTTATGAACAGATTAATGTTCATATATTTAGGCCGGAGATTCCCAAACTTTTTGGCCCATAAACCATTTCCGATTTTTTTTTTTGTTTTCTGTAGACTCCCCTACTAGCCTAATATGAAGTTTTCCTAAACTTAATATTAACTTCAAATGAGTTTTTGACAACACAGTGCTACTCACTTCAGTAGAGTGAGTTTTTTTGTGAGTGGACAATTATAAAAAAAAATAAAAATGTGTCTTTATTGAAGGGACACAACATTGCAAGTAAATAGTAAAATTCTTATATAAATTAGTCCACAAATATTGCTGTAAAGGAATGGCCCTTCATTTAAATCCCATGCTACCCCAATTTTTTTTCTCGCTGATGTGGATCCCCTTTGAGAATTCATGATTTCATCTTAATTCATTTCAAATAGTAGATTTTATATCAAAGCAGAGAAATGCGTGATTTTTCCTGAGATGCCAATTTGTATCCCGAGTGAAAAATAGCATTCTCTCCTGCACACAAATGCACTATTTTTCCACAAACGGGTTATTTTAACCCTTTCGGGATGAGCGCGGATGTGAATCATCACAGTGCCCAGCCAAGTGCGGGAATGCAGTGTGAAAACTGAAGGTGGACGAAATTACTCTTTTTTGTGAACTTAATAAATAAATCATACGTACAGAAAAAACAAACACATTGAAAATTGGAAAGCAAAAGTACGGCGCTCGGCCGGCAATGTGGTGAATGTAAAACGTACATGTACGGCAGCCGTCCCGAAAGGGTTAAGAGTAAAACGTTTTTAAAATCTAACCTAGAAAAAAACTTCTCAGCCATGACAGTTAAAATAAATAATTGTAATTCTATATATTTATATTTTTTAGAAATATTTACTTCTTACTCTAGGGAAAAAAATGTTTATTTCTCTCCCTTGGTTTTCCAAACCAATAAGCTCCCTGGGTGTTGTTCAATTAATTGCCCTTTATTACCACCCCTTATACCTTCCAGGCTTTGCTTACAAAAATTTTATCTCCATCTAGCGTTTTCACAATGCAAGGTTCCCTCTTTTTTACTGTTTTTACAATTTTTACAAATCAACACGAAAATACTGTTGAACTCTTTTTTTTACTGTAGGGGCTCACACATGCAATTATGTTGTGTAGAGGAATTAAATATTCTTTGGAAATCATTTGAAATCCAAAAATACTTTCCTAGTTTGCTCAAAATTTCTTTGAACATGACAAATTTGCCACGCAGATTGACAATTTAACACGTTTGCTGCCACCGACGTGCTAGTGCATCCGACTTTATACTTGCGTAAATGCAATCCCAATTGTGACGGCAGCGAACGTGTTAATGTGTTTTCCAAATCAATAAAAATCCAAAACCATCTCTTCTCCAGTTATAGAATTATTTTGACTAATTATAAAAATGTGATAATTTTACATTTTACATAAAAAATAACTTCGAGGATGATTGCACCAAATTCTTTCTGTAGAATATCGCTGAATTAGGTACGCAAATTGAGAATTTAATGTTCTTTGAATACCAATCAAAAATAAAAGAAAAACTTTTCCTTATTTTCGAGTTATTTGGATTTAAGAGTGAGCGTGTGATGCTTTTAAATAAAAAACTAACTTTGAGAGCGATTTTTCGAAATTAACTCGTGGTGCCGGTGACAAGTAGTGCCAATAACCTTGACTGATTACCTTTCCCTCGCTCTAAAAAGAAGAAAAATATACCAAATGGCCAGCACAATTGTGGCTCAATTTCACGAATAACAGCTCTAATACAGTCTAAGCAGTAAATTCATTTCTGGGGTACTGGTCTAGACCTTATCCTTAAAAGGCTCATAAGTTGCACAATTTAAAATCTAAAAAACTTGGAGCGCAATAACAAGATTATTCTCCCCCTTGTGGCATGTAGTGCTATCTTCTTGGAAATAAAAGTCGTCCACATCCAAAGCATCAACTTCAAGCCAAAAAAATCAGTTAGCATCTTATGATTACACATGCCGTTCACTGAAACGGTTGCATAAGTTTCATTTTCTAAAACATGGTTCACCAGCCGAAAAACCCAACCAAGTTGTCACAGGTGGATATATAGGTCTCTTGGCTTTTCTGGTACTCAGAAATGCGACAGTTTTGCTTATTTACATAACCTGTAAGGTTGGGCATCGTCGCTCAGAATGATTTTCTTGAATAAATTGGGGTCAGCTACTTTTATTTCCAAAGCCCAATCAACAAACAGATGATGTTATTCATGGTCTGCCGGCATTAGTTCTTTTGTCCGCTGGACGTTCTAAACCTTCAGATCAAGAACTTTATGCTGCAGGCTATTTGTTGTCATGAACAAAGTGCAACACTTTAAGCTTCAGTTGATCTGGCTGGGTGAGCACGGTTGGGTTCTTGATCAAGACTCTCAAATTTAATGATTAAATTCACAATTGCTGGTGGACAAGGAGAGGCTTCATTTGGACCAAATGCAGTACAAATTGTTCACTATTTTGTAGTGTTTGTGAGGCTCCAATTTCGTTAACCGGATAGTTTTTACTACTTATGTGAAATAAATGTGGGCTCCAACTTGAAAAACGACAGATGAAAAATAGCTTCAAATTTAAAATGAATCCTCTTATTTGATTTATCCATCTCTTCAGTTTATTATTGCCTTCCACGGATTTTATTTTACCAAAATCATTGCTCCAACATATTACAGGCTTAATTAGCATATTTTTCAACTTGAGCTCTGCATGTGTTGAAATGACTTATTTATTTAGCTTATCTAAGACTAAATTTATTATCTCATTTACTAATGAGTCTCATTGTCATCATGTGGGTTTAGACAATTGATGTAACCAATGATTTAATGCCCAAAAGACTAAAGTCCAATTACAGAGGAAATCATACAAAAGTGCAATTCAAAATTTAGATTTATTTAAGTTATTTCAAGAGAAGTATGTATCATTATAAATAGCTGAAAAATACTTTGTATTATTTTTTAAACTGATTCCTGGGGTTATTTTTGATGAAAATCATTCATATGAATATATAAACAGCTTAGTTTTAAAGATATATAATGTATAGCCAATTTTCCGAGTCACACACAGAATTTAATGGCATTTATTAAGCTTTGACGAAGACTCCACTCAAACGGTGATATGAATCATGGGTGACTGATACTTGCCGACTTCCCCTTCTATCGAACCCTACAACTTTAAAACTAAGCTGTTTTGAACGTTAATTCATATGAACTGATAAAAATAACCCCATGAATCAGCCCTCAAAGTTTGTTGCTTATATTAAGAATCACCCTGTATAATATAATAAGGCAATTTGCATATTAAGTAGTTGTTTCAATAAATAATTTATTTTATTACTGATTTTGTGTAAATTGTACATAACATTAGTGCAATCTGTTGCAAATGCTATAACGTCAGTTAAGTAGTACTGCCATTGAGGTTACATTAATTGAAGGTAATCTGTATATAGAGAGAAGGTTTAGAGAGAGATATTAACCACTTTTATAAAGTAAGGGAATCATTGTGTCTTCCTCTGCCGAAATTACACTAGCTGCCTCTGCTACAGAAAAGTAATTCAAAGTAGAACTTAAAACCAAAAATTCATCACAAGTTTATTTGTGATTGAATAAAGTATATCTAAAATAGTAGATTACATATCAAAGGAGACAAATTTTTGCACCGAGAGAAAAATAGCATTCTCTCCTAAGACTATTTTTTCCACAAACTATTACTGTCACGATTTCGACAACTGAGAACTCTGATTTCTCTTCCATTTGTGAAAAAATATGTTTTGTCATAAATTTATTATAAGCCCAAAAGATTGAATTAAGTTTAATATCACCATTATTGTTTATATTGAATGTATATTTAAGTTTAATACAAATTTTATAAGATTTAGCAACAACAAAAACTTCTACATCCATTGCTCATTCTCTTCAGTGTTTTTAAAGCCGTTCCTCATTATCCTCTGTATTACAACAATCGCAGATTGTTTTAATACCTCGCAATTTTCTAGATCGCATTAACAAAATTTACTTATGAACAACCTATTTAGAACATTGTGTAGCCGAGCCATAAACAACTTTTTTAATTGAAATAATTTCACAATTTCAGAGCTCTCTGGATCCGAACACGCTGGCACAACTCCAGCAGTTGCATAGACTCCTCCTGAGGCAGACGGACGGAACTTCAAAACCGGAAGGGCCACCCGTCCACTTCGACAGGAAACTCCTCGATTTCGACTATGGCAGCGATGAGGAAGACGATCCCACCAACCCGTCGCCGAAACCACCGAATCCCATCGAGAGTGTGGGAAACTTGCTCTCAAATCCCGAAGTCCTCCGCCAGCTCCAAACCCTCCAGCAGACCATGATGAACAACACGAACCTGCACCCGGAACTTGATCTGGAGAAGTTGCGGAAGTTGCAAGAGATGAAGCAGCAGGAAGACGAGTTCGATAAGCACTTGGCCCAGACCGTACCGGTATGTAACAAGTTCCCGGCGGGCTTTAACCCTCTACATGTTTTTTGTGATAATAACAACTACAATTTTAGAATTTGCCATTTGCCTCTGAAATCGAATTCAAGCCGAGTAATACGAACTCGCCTGCTGTAATGTCTAATTTCTTTCTGCCTGCTGATTTATCACAACCTCCTCCTGGTTACAAGCCAAGTCAGCAGTATGACATGTTACCGATCGATGATATCGCTATGGAGTCTGAGGTTGAATTTATCAGTGCTAATGATAATGATATTGAGGTATGTTTTGTTTATATTTTACATATCTCAAATTTTTTAAATTGTATTTTTAATATATTATTTTGTTATAGGTTATTGATATTGATCACGGGGATTCGAGAAGTCCTTCCAGAGAAAGGTATCGCCGGCGTCGGAGCCGATCCAAAGAACGATCCAGAGACAGAAATCGGGATCGAAGGCGAAGATCTAGGAGTCGGTCGAGGTCTCGTTCGCGCCGGCATAGGACCCGCTCCAGGGAACGTGAGAGGAAGAGAGAAAGGAAGGGAGGCGAGGAAGAAGAAAAGGATAAAGAGAAGGAAAAAGAACGTAAGAAGAGGGGATTGCCGCCCGTCAAAAAAGAAAACCTTAGCGGTAAGTAACTAAAATCTTGTTAATCTGTAATTGACTTTTGTATACCTTCTGCCTATTGAGTTTTCTTTTAGTTGTTTTACTTTATAAATTTAATGAAAAATAATTGTGTTAACCAACTTTGTTCATTCAGCAAATAAATCCAAACTATCTTAACTGAACTTTCACTATTTTCTTCTGTATTGGTATAGTTTGATCAATGGATCTTTGCGTGTGCGTCATTACCGAAGACTGAGTTTTCTCGCCTTGGACGACATACATGCACACATAATTGCATCTAGTTTAACTTTTCGTAGAGAGAGTAAACGCATGAAAATGTTATCGGAGCTAGGTTCAGCTGTCTGTGACGTGCACGCAAAGATTCATTGATCAAAGTATATAATTTCCTGTTAGTACTCTTGATGCTGCTGAAATGTACAAAGAAACAGTAATTTCTCTAACTTTCCAAATGTACTCTATGAAATAATATATTTTTCTTTCCTTTAAATTTTGTTCTTATAATAATCCAGTTATTTGCGTGCTACAACTATCCAAACTTTCAATTGTTTTCATTGCGTATTAAATTTTGTTCCAAAAAATTCTTATGGGTAGTAATCACATACATCATATATTATCTTCCTTTCAGTATGTAGTACGACCTTATGGGTTGGCCATCTTTCCAAATTGGTGCACCAAGAAGACCTCTCCGACACGTTTGGTGAATTTGGGGAAATCGTCAGCATTGATTTGATCATCCCCAGAGGATGTGCTTTCATTGTGATGCACAGAAGACAAGATGCTGCCAGATGCTTGACAAAGTTAAAAAACCATAAAATGCAAGGGAAAGCAATTACTGTAAGTATCCACATTATAACCAACAATTTTGATAATAATTTTTACTCTCTCAATCAACAAAATATTTGGTATTATCTTTTAAGTACCTTGTTTTCTCGATTTTTCATTAAAAATGTAATAAAGCAATAAAGAATAATTTTTTGATTTATAACAACAAATATTTATTACAGTTGGCTTGGGCTCCCGGTAAAGGTGTAAAAGGTAAAGAATTAAAAGATTACTGGGAAGGTGATTTGGGCGTGTCTTACATCCCGTTCATGAAACTGAAAGCCGACATGGACTTTGAAATGCTGGAAGACGGAGGGATGATCGACGAAGACACTCTCCCTATATGGCTGAAGGAGAAGGTCAATCAAGTCTCCATTAAAAAAGAAGACAACCCTGGTCTATTCCAGCTTCCCGAGGCACCGCCTTCTGTTGACACCAGCCAACCCCCACCAGCCCCGAATGCCGGATTGTTACAACCACCACCACCCATGACTCTACCGCTAGTTTCACCTTTCCAACTAAACAACCGGTTGCTGGGTATGCCGCCAGGGATGATGCCCAATGTCCCAATGGGTGTCCCACCTCCTAACTTACAAGGTGCAATTTTACCCAACCAGTTGCTGGGTATTAGTTCTCCATTCGGGCAAGGTTTATTACACACGCCACTTGCATCCATTCCGCCACCAATGGATAAAAATCCTTCTGCCTCTGAAGGAATGCCTCCTTCTCTGCCGGAATCAATGATTCCCTTCAGTCTACTCCCACCTCAACCTCCTCCCTTGACCATGGCTCTGCCTCATGAAGACAACATGGATGTTGAAATGGAAGATGCTGAAAAGCCGAGCACTAACAAGAACAGTAATAGTGATTCAAGTAACAACTTTAATGGAGGCAAGGATTCTTCTTCTTCGAGCCGATTTAGTAGGCATGACGATGATAGGCGTGATAGGAATAAGAGCAGGGATAGAGATCGCGAGAGGGGCAGGGGGAGACGAAGCAGTAGGGATAGGAGGGATAGGGATCATGATAGGGAAAGCAGTCGTGGTGATAGGCGCGAAAGAAATAACCGGTGGGGTGATCGGCGTGATAGTAGAGAGAGCAATAGGGATGATAGGAGGGATCGTGAGAAGGCACTTAATGATCGTTTACGAGAAATGGCTGGAGATAATACATTCCGTGAGGAGAAAGAACATCCGCCTCCATTGCTGGAGAGGCCACCAATGTTTAATTTTAATACCCCTGAACCTTTATTGGATAAACCTCCGGAAAGATTTGGTGGGAGAAGGAGGCACGAATTCGAAGGGCCACCACTGGATTTCGAACCGCCGCCACCAAGAGACTTTGATGGCCCTCCCCCGAGGGATTTCGACGGTCCCCCAAGGGATTTCGATGGTCCTCCACCGAGGGATTTCGACGGACCTCCACCGAGGGATTTTGATGGACCTCCCCCAAGGGAGTTCGACGGTCCTCCCCCAAGGGAATTCGAGGGCCCTCCTCCAAGGGACTTTGACGGTCCTCCAAGAGATTTTGACGGTCCCCCTCCGAGGGAATTTGAGAGACCAGTCTCCAGAGGCTTCGAACCTCCACCGCCAAGGGATTTCGAGGGTCCGCCGGCAATACCTAGGGAATTCGATGTGCCTGTTCCTAGAGATTTTGAAGGACCACCGGTACCTTTCGATGGGCCCGGACCAAGAGATTTCGATATCCCGATGCCTAGAGATTTTGACGGGCCCAGAGACTTCGATGTTCCTTTACCTTTGGACTTTAATGGCCCACCTATGGACTTCGACGGGCCTCCCAGGGATTTTGATATGATGCCCAGGCCTATGATGCATCCAAGGGATATGAGGCCGGGTGATAGGTTTGATGATAGGCGGCGTGGACCTCCTGAATTCTTCCCGCCTAGGGATGGGTTCGGGCCTAGGGGCAGGTTCCGTGGGCCGGGGCCTGATGGATTTCCTCCAAGAGGGCCACCTATGTTGAGGCCTCCCCATATGTTCCATCCTCGAGGGCCTCACATGAGAGGACCTAGACCAGGTTAGTAATCTTAAATATTTATTTATTATACATTCCAGATAAAAATTTTATTTTATTTATTTAAAGAAAACTACACTATTTAGAATCAGCTTTATTATTATTGTTAGCAATCTTTATTAATAATTAAACTTGAGAAAACCTCACTTGTTGCAGATTCATAATCTTTATTAAATTTGTTATAAATAAAAAAGAATAATTATTTAACAGCAGAAATTCAACCAATTTAAGCTATTTAATTTTATTAAAATATTTCCAATTCTAATTGTGACCACAGTTTGATAATTTAAAGCAGAAGTTTGTCATATAAAGTCTGGCCGCACTATGAAGGCATCTGAGGTGCTATCTGTAATCTTTTAAAAACCACTGATGTATGAAGAGAATCGGATAGTGGCACCAATAGCTAGCAAGTAAACTGTAAACATCTGTTAGTGTGAAGTAACAAAATCCAATCACTTCAGATGAGGGCGATCCTTCCGACCCTTCGTTAATCACCTCAGACGCCTTCATAGCGCGGCCAGAGTATATGTGATCACACTCGATGAAGATTTCTAAAAATGGGTTATTTGTGAAGGCACTACAGATATTGATGTGGTCTGTATTAAACCCCATTATCTATTTTCTTGCCACTACTACTTTTATAAAAAGAAAGTTATACCGTACAGTTGCCTTTCACATACCCCCTATAATTTTAAAAACAATTTATAATCTGTTAAGCAGGTCCACCATGGATGGAAGGAGGTCCAATGCGACCGAACTTCCCGCCAAGGTTCGATGGCCCACCGGACTTCTTCAGAGGCCCACCTGGACCACCTGGTGGTCCACCGTTCGAGGAGCCTCCCCACGTCAGGCACAGAAGACATGAAGAAAGGCGCCGCTTCAGGCCAGAATTCGATCAAGAAGAAGAACAACAGCAGCAGCAGCAACCTCCACCTCAAGAATTTGAAAGACCAGAACGCCGAAGCAGGTGGGGCAATTCCTCGCCGCAAGATGACAACATTAAATCTGACCCAATAGACGAGTCATCAGAAATAGTACAAGACATGATCGTGGAAGCAGAAGATGTTAGGGAGGAGAGGCTGCATCATGAGAGTGAAAATAGGCACACAAAGCAGGAAGAGATTGTTGAGCTTGAGCCTTCGGTAGAGGAGCCTGTTAAAGGCAACACCACACCTTTGCATGATGAACCTGAGGAAAGAAGGATGAGCCAGAGCTCGGCCCCGGTAGATAAATCCTCTAATGATGAAAACTGTAGTGAACTGCCTACCGATGGAGAAGAGTCATAAAAAGATTTTTAGTTTTAAAACATATGGTAAAGTTTCATTTCAGAATTAACTATTAATTTAGGTTAATTAACACTAAAACTAGTGTTTTTATTAATCGTAAAATGATGTACATTTTATATTATTAAGATAGTTTTATCATCTTTAATTTAGGATTAAGTGAAGCATATGTAGTTCGTACAATTGCATTTTGTGTTAATTCCGAATGCATTTTAAAGGACATTTTGATGAACGAAACACGAGTGTTGCAAATATGGACGACTTTTTTAAAGCCGATTAAAAAAGGACAATTAGGGCTGTGATTAGATTAATGAACACAGGTGAAACTTACAATAAAACTAGCGTTTTATACATCAAGCAGATATATTTATTTTTTCATGTATTCAATCACAAATCAATAATTTACCTTGTGACGAACACAACACAAATAGTCTCCGAAAGGTAGGTCCATCTGTGTTCATTTGGAGTCTGTGTGCGGAGGAACTCGCGCCCGCACTCAAACCGAGCGACGGGTGCAAGGTACGGTCATAATTTTACATTCATATTTGCAGCTGATAACACTAGAAATCCGTTTGTGTGCATTAATCAATCTTTAGTGCGCCCGCAACGACTCACTTGTACATAACTTATGTACAAACCTAGAGTTAGATTTAAGTCGTTTTTATAGGAGAGGGGATTTATTGAATTTATTATAGTATGTGCGTTTGTTTTTTTTTTATTTTACTTTCTCTATTAAACCCGCTTATGTATTTCTGTATATCGTGTAAATGTATATTCTTATTCTGAAGCGAATTGAGTTGGCAGGGGGCGCGGTTAAACTTTGTCAGGTTTAGAATCTTTGGGAAATTCGGCGTTTACATATTGGCATGTGTTTCAGTTTCGCGTGCTGAATTTTCCGAAGATGATTATGTATTATATAAAGTGCGTCCTTTGTGTAACTTGAGAAGATTTAATTAAATAAATGATTATGGTAATTGGTATGATTTAAATTGGTTGCAGATATCCACGCATTGTCTTTGTGTTTAATATTTGAGTCAAGGGTTACAGGATTTATAAAAAAATTATAACTTATGTTCAATAATTTAAAGTAAGTCAATGTGTAAATTCTGGTTGTTTAAAAATGCGTTTGCTTGATTTTTCTATTCGTCATTTATTCATTTGAACACATGGTGTTCTGTCCCTTAAGTGTGTGACAGAATTATTTTTCTCTTGTATACTTTATAATAAAACACGAATGTTAAAATTTTGTATTCTGCTACATGAATGATGGTGAATATAAAGTTTATAATGGTGTGTTATAATCAGGGGTCAATTATGAAAATGAATAATTGTTTAATGAAATAATCAACTGATCGGTTAATTTACACTTTTGAGTAATAAACAACCGACTTATCGATTAATCATTATTTTGCACAGCTCTTGTTGTAATGGCATATTAAAAAAATTAAAATGGTATATTTTACCAGTCAAAACCGGCATATTTTAACTGTCAAAATTAGAATATTTTAATAGTCAAAATTTGCATATTTTACCAGTGAAGACTGGAATATTTTAACTGGAAAAACTGGCATGTTTTAACAGTTAAAACTGGCATATTTTACCTGTCAAAACTGACATTTTTTAACTATCAAAACTGGCATATTTTGATGGTCAAAATTGGCATATTTTACCAGTCAAATATTGCTTAAAGTTATAAAGGAATATTTTAAAAGACAATATGCCACACTTAGTATAGTTACATTGGCATATATAAAAAATTAAAATGGCATATTTTACCAGTCAAATATAGCATATTTTAACAGTCGAAAATGGCATCAAAACTAGCATAGTGTAACAGTTAAATTATTTTAAAATTTAAAAATGGATATTTTACCTGTTAAAAATGGCATATTGTACCAATCGACACTGGCAACTGTAAAAGTTGAAAATAGCATATTTTGAATGGCAAAAACATTTCTCATTTTAACAAAAAAAAATGGTCTATTTTGATAGACAAAAATACCATATTTTCAAATGGTCAAATATGCAGTGCTGCACCACTTACTCCTATAGAGGAAGAAAATATTCCGCTGCTGTTTCGGTGAAATTTCTTCCGTAGCCTCGCCGAACATCCACGAGTCGCCGCTGCTGATATGAATAACGACACAAAAAATGTCATTTGTTTGAGCGCAATCTGTCATTTGAATGTATCAAAGCGTAGTGAAATTCATCAATGGTCATTAGGTTGTGCTAATGCAGCTATAACATCGCAAAAGGAATACCAATCCTCCCATGTTTGAACACATCCCTCCAAAAGGTAAACGAAAACACAATGGATATTCAGAGGATTGATTTTTCCGTCGAGTACATTGCCAAGTGGATCGGAGAGAGGATAGATAATTGCGGCACGTCCGTTCTCATCTTCCTGCTCTCCTTAGCCGGTCTCGTCTGCTTGCGGAGAAATAACTTGAACTTTCTCTACGACAAGAACATTTGGGCCGGGTGCGCCTTGTTCTTCTGCTTCGGGATGGTTTCGGGCCAGATGTGGAACCGCATCAGGAGGCCGCCGTTTTACGACGAGGGGCGGAACGGTCAGATCTCTTACATTCATGGATCAACGAAGAGACAGCTGGTCCTGGAGACTTATATTATCATGATCCTTAATGCAGCAGTCGTATTGGGAATGATTCTTCTGACTAAAGCGGCGAGTAATAAGGGGGACCCCAAGAGGAGAAAGATCTACGCAATCTTGGGGTTAATTCTCGTGTCCGTTTTCTTCTCGGTGATCCTGTCGGTGTTTAGATCAAAAATTCAGGAGTATCCTTATGGCTTTTAATTGAAATAAATCAAATGTACAATCGATAATGCGTGCAGTTTGAGTTTTTTATTAGCATTTTGTAATAATAAAACAATTAGATGCTTAGTGGATCGATTTCATTATAATGGAAAGCTCTCGGATTTCAGGCGTATTAACTCTTTTCTGCACGATATTTCTTTCACATATTTTGAAGCACAGAACAAACACACACACAATTTTTTTTTTCCAGAAATTGTTGAAATGGCATCTGGGGACCCCAAAACGGATATTTCCGTAAAAAAAAATTTTGAAAAATTTTTCACGATCACAATACTTTCTCGTACTTCGTAACGGAGAAAGTAAAAATATAAATATAGGTTCGTCTCAGGGCCCCCAATTTGAAGTTACGCTACTGCTTCATACACACAGATTTGTAAGTGGTCTATTTTGTGGACCGACGTGTCACAACTTGCTTGAATTTGGTTCAAATTGTAATCCCATATGCAGCAAAGAGTTAAATAACAAAATATGGACCATGTTGATAAAAGTCGACTCATTAATCATGCCCTGCGCACTTTGACTATATACTATTGGACTGCTATTCCCCCTCCATTTCCCATATGACCACTGCTCCAAAAGTTGTCCACGAGCTGGAGCCCGATTTAAGTCCCGCCCCGTAGCCGAAAATGGAGCGTAATTTAAAAACCGGAAAGCAAAACTAAATATTTCTCGATGTATTTATCAGCAACGCGGAGAAAGTCAAAGGTATCAGGAGACAAGGAACGAAAAGAGATAATTTGTCTTGAAATGTACTTTCTATGAATTTATTTTCCTGTGTAGAAAATCTACCTAAAATCGATTTTGGGTAGACATTCTGAACCGAAAAATAAATTCCTATAAAGTGCATTTTAAGTCACCTCTTTTCGTTCCTAGTCTCCTAATACAAATTGTGAAAAATTACGTATGCATTATTACATTGACTCTTAATAAATTCTTAAATAAGTATATGAATACTTTCTGCACTACTACCTTTAGGTGAACACGTTCAGGAGTTATTTAGTTTAAAAAAATCTCCATGAGAAATTTAAAAATAAACAATAATTTTCGAACATCAACAAACCTTACTTGATTATTTATTATTAAACGAATAATTCCCCATAAATTAACGTTTGAATCATTAAAGTGAATTCAACCATTAAATAATTGCGACGGCAGTATTTATTATTTCAGGATTTTCACAGCATGTTTATTTAAAAATATCAAATAAATATTAGTTTAGTGATGATTTAACGTTCCAATTATCAAAATTGTCCCTCAGAATTACGATCTAAAAGCTTAGAAAGCCAAACATATTAAATTCGCATTTTTGCGCGTTTTCACCATCTACCGGACGATAGATGAACTGCTAAGTGCGTTTTTACGGCAGCGCCAAAATGCTCGAACTTTATACCTATAATTTAAGTGTTAAAATTCAGCAATGCGCCACACATGAAAGGATAGACGATTTAATTCTAAATCGAATGATGTATAAAATAGCTGAGGAAATTTAGCGGTTTTCTTGTAATTTACGAATGAAAATTAAGCACGACCCCTTTACCGACAATTACAGTTCCCTGTAACTTAAAAATTTAATCAAGAACAATTTTCAATTTTGTTCAAGTAAATACGGGTCCCAATACTTATTACTTAATAATTATTTAACTTTTGCTTTTGTTAATGCTTTACTTCATGAGAAATCCCAATCTTTATATAGGTTGCCCTCTGTTATTGTACGGATGAAATAGTGAATCATTTGTAGATTTAATATTTGTTTTAATGTTTTAAGAATATTTAAAAACTTAAGAAGAATCTTATCTTAGAATGGTAGAATGAGTTCACTTGTAAATATTCAAATATTTAAATTAAAAAGCAATGGTATATAGACGTCTAATTTCAGGCAACCCAATATACGCAGAAGCTTTACAGTCAACTGAATTACCGGATACATTTTCGTTTGCAAATAACTGAAAAACCGCAACGTTTCCTGAGCCATTTTACACATAATTCGATTTAGAATGATATGCTTTATTATTTGATGTATAGCTCATTGCTGGATTGTTACATTTTGACTATAGTTTGAGGCTTTTGTCTCAATAGTTTACACCTTGTCCGACAGATAGCACAGTAATGACTAGAATTATACAAATGTTTTACATTTTTAAATGATTTGTTGATTTTAATCATCATTAAAACGTTTAATTATAGTTTAAATTTATTTAGTTGAAGGTGTCATTAAAATTGAAAAATAATAGATGTTGGTGTGTCAATTATGCCAGTATTGGGTTAAATAAATTATTAATAATTCCCTTACCTAAGATTTGATTTTTGAGTGAGAGTTTAGTCCTTTAAAATTGGTAATTTTTAGTATTAATAAATTAATTGCAGTTACCTGTATATTGGGTTGCCTGTTTTTAGGCGTTTATTTTAAACTATTGTTTCTGCAGTTTAATTATTTAAATATTTATTCTTTACAAGTAAATTCATTCTAAGATAACATTCTTCTTAAGTTTTTAAACAGGCTTTTATTATTAAACCAAATATTAAATCCAATAATGGTTTAGTAGTTTATCCCCGCGATAACAGAGGGTGCACCGGTATGGAGATTAGTATTTCTCATATTGTAATGCAATAACAAAATAAAAAGTTGATCGATTAATTTATTACTAATAGGGACCCGTATTTAATTGAAGAATATTCCCAATTGTTCTTTATTTAGTATTCAGGTTACAGTGAACTGTAAATGTCGGTAAGTGTGTCGTGCTTAATTTTTATTCGCTAATTACGGGTAAACCGCTTAATTTCCTCAGCTATTTTATACATCATTCGATTCAGAATTAAATCGTCTATCGTTTTATGTATGGCGCATTGCTGAATTTTAACACTTTGATTATAAGTATAAAGTTCGAGCATTTTGGCGCTGCCGTAAAAACGCACTAAGCAGTTCATCTATTGTCCGTTAGATGGCAAAAAGGCACAGAAATACGAATTTAATTAATTAATTAATTCAATTTTTAAATACATTTGAGACCTCACTTGATGCAGAAGTATTAAATACATTAGATAAATACGAAAGTAGCCTGAATATATGTATCAATATTCAATCTGTCTTAACTCTGCAAAATTAAGTTTTATTAGGACTACTATACTTAACATGCAAATTTCATTTGTATCATTCAATATGCCGAGTGGCACTAGCAAGGGAAGTAGTTGTTTTAATAAGTTATTTGTTTGTAGTCTATGTAAGACCTAATTTTGCAAAGTCATGAACAGGTTGCATATTCATATGTTCTGGATCTTTGATTATATACTAATGGACTGCTATTCCCCCTCCATTTCCCATATGATCACTGCTCCAAAAGTTATCCACGAGCTGGAGCCCGATATAAGTCCCGCCCCGGAGCCGAAAATGGAGCGTAATTTAAAAACCGGAAAGCAAAAAAAATATTTCTCGTTGTATTCATCAGCAACGTGGAGAATGCAAATGCGAGCAAATTGCGGCAACTCGGGTCCACTTTCCTGCCTATTCTTTTTAAGCAAAGCATCAATCCATAATTTGCGAAGTTCCAGATTTGATGGAAATCTAATACCAAATTTTAGGTTATAATTAATATAATTCAAAAGTCAACTGACGTGTACATCGGCTGACAGTATTATAACCGCGTTGGCATATATACTTGGACGTATTGCAGCCTTTCGCATAGCAATATTTTGATATAGTTTGAATATTTGAAAATATAAATGTTTATATATTCAAAGGTGTGAGTAAATAAATATGCGAGCTCATAGATTCATATATCATAGACATAAAATAGCTGCCAATTTAGTAATATATCGCAACCATTTAGGGTCCCGCCGCTCCACCGTTGCTTGGTGACACACATGAAGTGGCGCTAGCAGTCCAAAAGTATATAGTCAAAGGTTCGTATTGAAGCTTCTCCACTAGATTTAACGGAGGGCGCAAGTATCGTAAAACAGATAACTGTAATCAAACGTCAAGGCAAAGGAATCGGAGTTTATGTATGGTTTATGTAAATGTAAATACAGAGAGTCGCAGATTTATTATACTTAGTATTATAAAGATCATTTAAATTTAATTGACGATTAAATTTTAATTGACATTTGTCCTACATGTATTTTGCATATAACCAAACTTCATTGACATTTTAATCTTCAGTTAAATTTAACTGACCTTTATAATACCGGCCCTTAATCTATGACATAAATGAGGTCACAGGTTGGGGGGGGGGGAGAGAAGGTGTCCATCGGAATTGTGACAGTCTGTTTGTCAAATTCAAAGGTGCATGGTGTGGCACGAAAAACCTGTGATATCATTTATGGAAGCAGCCGAGAATCAGAAGAAACGTTAACAAAAGGGCAAACCCACTTAGGTGTTTCTTGAGATAATCTGCAGCGAATTTTTGATTTGCGTTTTCTTGCCATACAATAAATGGTTAAGGCGGCTTCCATCAATGATCAGATTTTTCATCTAAATTTAACCCTTGTACCTTTAAAATTATTTTTGGAACAATAGACTATCCCAATCCTCACGGGGTTACTCATGGTATGGCCAAGATAGCAGAGGTGGTAGTACGTCACTGCAACCTACCCTACCTATCTGGCCACCTCTGCTACCTCGGCCGTACCATGAGTCACTCTGCGAGCCGTCATAGATTGTTCCAAAAGTAAATTTAAAGGTGCAGGGGTTAAATTTAAACGAAAAACCTGTGACATCACTGATCCAAATTGCGTCCATCGCTTATAATTTTAGTAGATTTTTTGAAAATCACAATTTCTGAACCGAATCTAAAAATAATTGGAATTTTCACCAGAACTTAAATTTATAGCCATGCGATACTTTTTTAGACAGCCCGTTTACATGTGTTGACTAGAATTTAAATTTGTCTATTTTTGAATTAAATTGTTACCATCAACATAACTAAACCTATTTAAATATTGTCATTGTTAATTCGTTTATCATCGGAGCAACGGCTCAGTGAATGCGAACAATAAAATATTTCCTTATCCAGACATAACTCGTCCACAACTGGTGCAGGTAATGTGCAATTTGAAATTATTGAGTCATTAAACAATTACACAACAAATTACTTTACTTTAAATGAGTTTATAACTGATTGTTTTTATTACGTATCGACACCAACTATCAGTGACGGTTCGCGGGGTTTTTTCTGGTACGGCCGAGGAACAAGAGGTGGTAATACAGATAGGTAGGGTCAGTTGCAGAGACGGCTGGCTGCGTGACCGCACCTATCTGTATTACCACCTCTTGTACCAGAAAAAAACCCGCGAACCGTCACTGCCAACTACTATGTACACTAAATAGCATTCAAATAAATGAACTATAAACGGAAATTTTTGTTCATATTAAGTTTTAATAATAATTATCTACAATCGTGTGAGCGATGTTCGTTTGCTTAATCTTATCGAACAATACTCACTTTTCTATTTTAGATCTTAAATGCGCGAAAGGGCACGTTTGGAGGTATGAGTAAGTCTAATGGTGATGCGGACCCCATGGTTGAAGATAAGGGCGTGCACAGGGAGAGAATAATTTCGCACTACATTATTTACTACACACAATTTTTGATCATCATCACGTTTGGAACGGTTGTGGTTGGACTCTGGCCGTATTTGAATAAGGTACTTTAATTCTTATCTATTGTACGTGACCCGGTCGAGACTTAAAGTGTAATTGTTTAAATAATGCGTTGGATGTAAACAGGTTTATTTTTGGTTATGTTATACGTAAGTAGGTTTAATGCGTTATCTATTTTACATCCTTGATTATACGAAAAAATTACAATTGCAAAACTGAAATGTTAAAAAACTCTATCGGCTTAGTTTGATAATGACAAGCTTAATCTTTCGGTTAAAGATATTATGTTCGGATTAGGCGACTTAATTTTATGCATCTGCAACAAGTGAGGGATTCTAATTTTAAAGTTGGCTTGTCTGAGAGGATTGTTGTTTGTTGACAATTTTGCCGGCTTGATGAGTCATTATCAATGGAAACGGGTGTTTACTCAATTTGTCAAACAATGACGTCGCTTTATGTTTTTTTTTATTTGTTGCCTGGAAACATTTTTTTAAAGGTTCATTGACGTTGGTTGACATTTTAGGTGTACACGTCGTCAATAATAATTTATTTTTCCTATCCCCCGCATATTTGAAAAAAAACAAAGCGTTTATAGTTCAATGTGCATTAAAACGACAGTTATCGCGTTATGATAAAAACAATCTGGGAACTCGATGCTAATAATCTGCAATCTGCAAAGCGTCAGCTCCGAGTACCAAATGGCAAAAATAAAACTCGCCCGAGTGCGGACCAAAAGAAATCGCGCCGATAGTACAAAAACTCCTCATACTTTTATTAGAATATTAGAATTAATTGTATGCCACCAAACTTACTTAAATTTAAAGCAATTCTACAATACTTACACCACTATAAAGCTAATTAACTAATCTTGGTCCATGCAGGACACGCTCGGTCTCTTCATTGAATTGATTGTTAGAATCAATTTGTTTCATTGTTCGAACATTTCAAGCCTCCTTTGTGCTATTGACGCAGTGGCGCCCCATATCTGCTTAGATATGAAAAATATCACAAAAACATTTAAACAAATATTGCAGACAACAAATAAATGAACATGTTTGATTAGAAATATTTTTCATAAAATCATTGTTATTCGAGAAAAAAAATTTTTTTTTCATTTCTGGTTTATAATTATGAAACGATAATAGTTAAAGCAAATTTATGTTAATAATAGTTGTAGAGAATGCCAAACTGAGAACTTATAAAAAATAAGGTTTTCCCAAATCTCTTTAATTTTTGAGTGTAATTTGTCATTGTCATCTTTCATAATTTTGACGTTTTAAACGTCAGTTTCATTCGAGTTTACAAAACGTTCGATGTACATTTAAAATAAAATAAAACATGAAAGCTTAAATATAAATGATACCATCAAGTCGGAGAAAGTAACATGATGGCCATATCATCATTTCTCAAAATATGCTTGGTTTGAATGAGGTTATTCTAAAACCAAGAGTAGAGATATAGATTCATTTTTATAGAATCATTATTACGAATGTATTTCGAGGTAATTTGGATGGTAGTTGTTTTTATATTTTTTCAAATCGTTAAAAAAATTTCAATTTTTAACAAAATTACTCTTTGTTGGCAAGGGATTATTCTGAAGTATAGGGATTAATATTTTTTTAATGTCTTAAGAATCTTAAATATAAATATATTTCGAGCAAATTTGATAAGTTTCAAATCGACATCAATTGTTTTTGCATTTTTATCAATTCTCCAGAATGCATCCAACTTTTTACTTTCTCCGTTACGAAGTACGAGAAAGTATTGTGATCGTGATTTTTTTTTCAAAATTTTTTTTTACGGAAATATCCGTTTTGGGGTGCCTAAATGCCATTTCAACAATTTCTGGAAAAAAAAAATTTGTGTCTGTGTGTGTGTGTGTGTGCTGTGTGTGTCTGTGCGCGCTGTATCTCAAAAACTAATAGAGCAATTGATATGAAACTTTCAACATACGTCACATACAAACATTGAAGACAACAAATAAATGAACATCTTTTGCTTGAAAACATTTTTCATAAAATCATTTTTATTCGAGAAAGAAATTTATTTATTTTTTTTGATTTTTGGTTTATAATTATAAAACGACAATAGTTACAGCAAATTTATGTTAATAATAATTGTAGAGAATACAAAAATGGACAACTTATAAAGAATAAGTTTTTTTCGAAATCCCTTTAGTTTTTGAGTAAACTGAGTTTTTGAATTTGAAGTATAATTTTTCCATCTTTCATAATTTTGACGTTTTAAATGTCAGTTTCATCCGAGTTTATACAACGCTCGATGTGCATTTAAAATATGATTTCAATTGAAAATAATCCATGAAAGCGTAAATATAAATGATACCATCAAGTCGGAGAAAGTAACATGAAGGCCACATCACCATTTTTTCATAATATGCTTGGTTTGAATGGGGTTATTGCAAAGTCAAGAGCTGAAATATTGATACATTTTGACAGAATGATTATTCTGCATATGTTTTGAGGTAATTTGGAAAGTTTTAAGCCGATGGAATTTGTTTTTATATTTTTTTCAAGTCGTGAAATTATTTCAAATTTTTAACGAAATTTTGCTCTGTTCATTTGACATTGTTCTGAAATATAGGGATGCATGTTTTTGTATTTTTTCAGAATCCTAAATCTCTATATATTTTGAGTAGATTTGGTAAGTTTCGAGTTGATGGCAATTGTTTTAATATCTTTTTCGAGTCATCAAAACATTTCCAATTTTTAACAAAATTACGCTCTGTTTTCATGGGTTTATTCTGAAATATAGAAATTAATGTTTTCGTATTTTTTTTCAGAATATGAAATCTAAATATATTTTGAGAAAATTTGGAAAGTTTTAAGGTGATAACAATGCATTTTTATCAATCCTTTAAGATGCATCGAACATTTTTTCAAAATTTACTTGGTTCGAATATGATTAATCCAAAATCTAAGGCGGAGACATTGATACATTTTTACAGAATCATTATTCTGAATGTGTTTTGAGCTAATTTGGAAAGCTTTGAGCCGATGGCATTTGTTTTTTATATTTTTTTCGAGCCGTAAAAATATTTCCAATTTTTAACAAAATTACACTCTGTTCCCATGGCATTATTTAGAAATATGGGGACGAATGTTTTATCTATTTTTTCTCAATTCTAAATCTACAAATATTTTGAATAGATTTGGGAAGCTTTGAGTCGATGGCAATTGTTTTTATATTTTTTTCGAGCCGTCGAAATATTTCCAATTTTTAGCAAAATTACACTCTGTTGGCATGACATTATTCTAAAATAAAGGGATGAATATTTTTGTGTTTTTTTTCAGATATCTAAATTTAAACATATTTTTTATTTATTTATTTAAAATATATACGGGAAACCCCTTTTTACAAAGAAAATACAATTTGTAAGTGTGAAAAAAAAATCTACAAAATTCTACCGCTATTAATCTAAGGTTTAAATCATGTAAAAGTATGTATATTTTGAGTAAATTTGGAAAGTTTTAAGCCGATAGCAATTGTTTTTGCAATTTTATCAATTCTCTAGAATACATCCAATTATTTATTCATAATATGCTTAGTCTGAATGGGGTTATTTCAAAATCAATCAGCCTCAAAATTTTCAAATCCCTCCAGAAATAATGTATTTTTGACATATTAAAAAAAACAATTGATACATCACAACCAGAAACGGAATGAAAACACTTCAGCCTTGTACTTGGAAAAACGCAAAATGTAATTAGGGATTAGAAAAATCGTAAAAAAATAATTGTTGGTCGAATCAGTTTCAAACTTTCCAAATTGCTTGAAAAATAACATATTTTTAATATACTAAAAATATTTGAAGCATTACAGCTAGAAACGCAACAACACCTAAACGCGATATATAATCAAAGATTTGAAAAAGCATAAAAAAAGAATTGTTAGTGGAATTAGTTTCAAAATTTCCGAATGCCTTCAGGAAAAACATATTTTTGACATATTTTTAAACAGTTGATACATCACAACTAAAAACGGAATGACAACACTTGAATCTTTTACTTAAAAAAATGCGAAATAAAATCGAATATTTGAAAAATCATAAAAAAATAATTTTTGGTTGAATCAGTTTTAAAATTTCCAAATCTCTTCAGAAACAACATATTTTTGACATATTATTAAACAATCATAGCTGCAAACAACACTTTAACTTCGTACTGTAAAAAACGCCATAAGAAAAATCGTAAAAAAATATGACCATCAAGTTGAAGAAAGTAACATGATGGCCACATCACCATTTTTTCACATGATTTTAACTTTATTCCGACCGGTTTCGAGTCATGAGTGAATTAAATCCTTTTCAAAGAAAGATTAAACCAAAACAAGTGCATTTTGAATAATATTATTAATGCAAATTACAAGTTGTCCAGATCGGACTGAAGTTCATAACAATGAGTAAGAGATAATATAATTAAGATCGTCCTGAAATAGCAAGTATGTGGCATAATTGAAACAATCACAAATATCATTGACAAATAACAAAAATCAAATTGGCCCAATATGTGAGCCTTGCGGAACGACAGATGATACTTTAATAGCTGTGGATATATGATTATTAATATTAACTAATTGAAGACGACTTGACAAAAAGCTGCAAATCTAGGTTACAATTTGTTTAGGAAATTCATAAGAAATGAGTTTATTTATTAAAACAGAATGCTGAATCCTGTCAAATGCTTGAGTGAAGTCAGTATACAGGGTGTAGAATAGGTTTACGCATCATAGTTAAATTCTTAATGTTCAAATATTGGCTCCCCAAATTATTTTAGAGAAAAAGTGTAAATATGTTTTTTGTAGAGAAAAAAATACCCTACAACCATCTCCTTGCTTATTTTTTTTACTTTTCATTCAAAGGGGGAATCGAAGAAATTAAAACTACTATTTTAGCAAATATATTTGGTGCCTCGGAATTGTTGGAACAAAAATCCGTTGAACGTTCCGAAATTTGCGGACCATTCTGTTAATAGTAGTGTGGCTTCTGCACGTGCGCAATTAGCAGAATAGTTCCATTTTACCATTAGGATGTTTTCATTCATCAAATCCATAATATTAACTCAGACTTACTTAAAATACGCCTAAATTTGTGTTTAAAACATTAACGTGACAGCTAACATTCAACGGTTTATTGTTTCAGCAATTCCAAGGCACCACTTATTTATGCTAAAATAGTATTTTTTTATTTGCTTGAAAGTCACATAACTCAGCAACAATTATAATTCAAGAAATAGGAAATTTAGTCTCCACACTTTCATCATGAACAAATAAATGAGGATTTAAGAAATAATAAGCAAAAATATTAGATAAAATTCTTTCTTTTACAGGTAGATCCTGCGGCATCAAAAGTCTTCCTGGGATACCTATTTGCAAGCAGTGGTTTAAGTCAAACAATATTCTCCCCTATAGTGGGCTATTGTAGCAATAAATTACGCTCAACTAGAATACTGTTCGTGATAACAATTTTAATCAACATAGTATCTTTGTTAATCCACGCACTAGTTGAATCCTTCTCAAGCCATAAAAAGTATTGGCTCCTGTTATCACGTTTATTATCAGGAATTGCCTCAGGTAACTACCACACATTTGTTACTTCTTCTTTAATTTTGATTTTTTTTTTGTAGCTAACATAACAATATGCAGATCTCATATCTCGGCAACAACTTTAATCCACGAAAGAAGAAAGGCGGTTTCCTGGCTTTCATCAACATCCATAATCGCTTTGGGATTAGGTGCAGGAATTCAATACACAACAATCCCAATCGGGGATGTTGGCTTCTACGTAGTCCCAGGCGTGAATTTAAACATGTACAGCGCAGTGGCGTGGATTATAATAATCCTGGAAATCATCAACTTGTTCCTCTTCCTTCCATCTATTTTCAAAGAACATAGCATGATGGGAAAAGCTGGAATACCTGGCCTGAAGAGGGAAAGTTATAAAATCCGAAAATACAAGTGGTTAGCGTGGGTCTTCATTGCGTTCAACTTCCTGGTAACGTTCCATTCGACATTCGAGAGGGTGCTGGGGACGCCCATGGCAATGGATCAGTTTGCCATGAATAGGGAGGAGGCAGTGTCACTAACTTCGATCTTAAATATTGTCGGTGCGGTTATTTCATTCGTAGCTTCAGTGCTGATTAACGTTTTGTGTAAACATTTAAGTGAATTCAGGACGTTGATGTTGGGTTTGGGTTTGTTCGTGGTAGGTAGGTGTTTGTTTTACCCCATGGGGAGTGGTGCGCCTCCAATATTGGATCATAGTTTGAATGTGACGGTGGGATGTCCTGTGAGTCAAGAATGGTGCAGCGAGAATGGAAGGATAACGTTGGTGCAGTTCGTTGCTGGAATGCTCGTGGAGAAATTGGCGTACACGGTTTCTATTATTTTAACAATGATTATGTTTTCGAAGATTTTAGGATCTAAACAGCAGGTAATTTCACTTTTTTGTTGATAGATTTTTTATGAGGTTTTAAAACGCAAGTGATGGTGCATATTTTTTAAATCTTAATTGGGGTGATGATATTTTGATCTGTGATTTATTAATAACACAAGTAGAATATTTGTATTTATTTGTATTTATTTGTATTTATTTGTATTTATTGGTTTAATTCAAAAATTAAAATCTAAATACATAAATACATAAATAGATGATCTTCCACACGTACCCAAAGACTTCTGTGGCTGATTTCAATCCTTAGCTAACGAGCTGGTCACAACCAGACAACTGAAATACCACTACTACTATTAGTTTTTTTATAAAATAACTTGCTGATTGTTTGATCAAATGAAAAATAGTTACAAATAAAACAATTTACGGATACGCACATAATGAATAATATATTTAACTTTTTTTTATTTAAGGGTACTTGGATGGGAATTCTCACTTCAGCTGGAAGTCTTGCTAGAATAATTGCACCCGTGATCTTAGCACGTGTCTACAGCAGTTACGGTCCAGGTGTAATCTCAATAAGTACTAACATTGGGTTCTTGCTGGTCTCAATAGTGCTGCTCAAAATTGCAGACTATTGCATTTTGGACAATGAAGAGAAAGAAGAAGACGAGCCTATGAATAGAGAAATAGTATATAAGAATGATGGTCAGAAAAATACATGAGTAATATAGATGCTGACAGATGTATATATTTTTTTTTAAGAATAAAATCTCCAATGAAAGTAGTCGGAGATAAAAAATAATAAAAACAGTGAAACCAAACCGAGAGTTTTAATCAATCGATATAATGCAGACTTGTTTCACTAGGGGTTAAGTGAGAAACTGATTAATCATATTATAGAGTAATTTTAAAATTAAAAATAAGTACATTTCGGGTCAATCCATTAGAAATCACCTAGATCACGTTGGTCAACATTTTTGATTTTTCTAATTTTTTTGCCAGTTACTCGCCAATACCAGGTGAGAACAATTTTTAGGCTCATATTTTTTTGCGGACATTTTAACTTTGCTTCGTAAAACTGTTATAGAGCATCATATTTTATAGCCTTACAACAATGTTTATTTTACACTCTGTGGCGTAAAGATTAACTTTACGTCCGCAAATTGAGAATTTAGGACTTATAGTCCCTGGTGATTGGAAAATGCGTATGCGGATGATATGCATGTTGAAAAGGGTGGAGAGATGTATGCACAAGAGAGGACTGTGTGTGAATGTGGAGAAACAGAAATGGATGAGGTTCAGGAATAAAGGGAGTGAGGGTCGAGTGAAAGAGCTAGAGTGGAAGGGGGAGGTGGTTGAGAGGGTGATTAGGAGTTATTTAGGTTTAAAATACCTCCGTAAGTAAATGTTAATTTCCCAACAACAACAAATCCTATTTTATTGTTTATTATTAAACCATTATTACCTCTGCAAATTACAATTTGAATCATTAAAATCAATTTACCCATTAAAAAAATGATGCAGGATTTTTATAGCACTTTTATTTCAAAAGATTAAAGGCTTATATACTTGTCGGTGATTCAATGCTTAAATTATCAAAATCATCGATTAGAATTGCTATTTAGAAGCTTTTAAACATTTTACATTCGGATTTCCGCCCGTCGCTGCCATCTATTAGACGGTGGCTGAACTGCTAAGTGATGTTTTTGAACAGCGCCAAAATGCTCGAACTTTATACTTATTGCCAAAGTGTTAATATTTAGCAATGGGCTGTACATGAAACGGTAGACGATTTAATTTTGAATCGTATGGTGTATAAAATAGCTTAGGAAATTTAGCGGTTTTCCGGTAATTTGCGAATGAAAATTAAGCACGACACACTTACCGACATTTACAGTTCACTGTAACATAAAAATTCAATAAAGAAGAATTTGCTATATTCTTCAATCAAATACGGCTTCCAATACTTATTCCTGATTAGTCATTCAACTATTTATATTGTTAATGCATTACAATAAGAAAAATATACGAGAAATCATAATCTAAGTAGAGGGCTCTACCTGTTATCGTGGGGATAAACTATTTAATAATTTGTGGATGTAATAATTGTTGTAATAATAAAAAAAATATTTAAAAACTTAAAAAGAATGTTGTCTCATGATTAAATAAATTCACTTGTGGATATTTACGTACGTTGCAGAAACAATATTTTATAATATTTTATATATTTTATATATATAGTTGCCTAATTCCAAGCAACCCGATATACGCATAACTCGAATTAATTTATTATTAAAACCTTCTAATTTTATACGTAACAGGGACAAAACCATAAGTGTAATCCTGAGTAAAGCTTAAAAAATAGTGGGAATATTTAAGTATTTAAATTGCGGAAACAATGGTATCATATAATCACCTACTTGTAGGCAACCCAATATACTATAAGTAATATTATTTTTATTAAATAATTATTCTAATTTTAAATATAATAGGGATACAAGCATGACTGTAATCCTTAGCAACGCTTTAAAAATATTACACTTATGGTTTTGTCCCTATTACGATTAAAATTTGAAGTTTTAAATAATAAATCATTATTAGTTATACGTGTATTGGGTTGCCTGCAAACAGGCGTTTATATAATAAAATTATTTCTGCAATTTAAATACTTAAATATTGGCACTATTTTTGAAGCTTTACTGAGGATTACACTTATGGTTTTGTCACTGTCACCTTTAAAATTGGAAATTTTTTATAGTAGTTATGTGTTTATCGGGTTGCCTGTGATTAGGCGGATATATTATAATGTATTATTTCTGCAATTTATATACTTAAATATTGGCACTATTTTTGAAGCTTTACTGAGGATTACACTTATGGTTTTGTCACTGTCACCTTTAAAATAGGAAATTTTTTATAGTAGTTATGTGTTTATCGGGTTGCCTGTGATTAGGCGGATATATTATAATGTATTGTTTCTGCAATTTAAATACGAAGATATCTACAAGTAAATTTATTTTATTATAAGATAACAGTGTTCTTAAGTTTTTAAATATTCTTTCATTATTAAAACAATTATTAAATCCACAAATAAAAACGTAGTTTATCCCCACGATAACAGAGGGCACCCTCTATGAAGATTAGGATTCCTCATATATTTCTCTTATTGTAATGCACTATTAATATAAAAAGTTAATTGAATAATCAGTAATAAGTATTGGGACCCGTATTTCATTGAAGAATATAGCAAATTGTTGTGCATTTAGGTTTTAAGTTACAGTGAACTGTAAATGTCGGTAAGTGTGTCCGGCGTAATTTTCATTCGCAAATTACAAGAAAACGGCTAAATAGCCTCAGCTATTTTATTCACCATTCGATTCGGAATTAAATCGTCTATCGTTTCGTGTACAGCGCATTGCTGAATATTAACACTTTGATTATAAGGATAAAGTTCGAGCATTTTGGCGCTGTTCAAAAACATCACTTAGTAGTTCGGCCATCGTCGAATAGATGGCGACGAGGCGTGGAAATGCGAAAGTAAAATGTTTAAAAGCTTATAAATAGTAATTCTGAGGCATGATTTTAATAATTTGAACATTAAATCATCTCAAAACTTATAACCCTTTACTATTTTCAAATAAACGTGCCGTAATAATCCCGGAATAATAAGTCATGTCGTCGAAATTCTACATTCATTTTAATGATTGAAACGGTAATTTATGGAGGGATTAAAGGTTTAATAATAAACAATGAAGTAAGGTTTGTTGAATTTAAGATTTCCCACCATTTCCCCATCGTGGTTACGCGCCTGTCCGCAACTGGTGCAGGTAATGCACAACTTAAAACAATTATTGAGTAATAAAACAACTACAAAACAAATAACTTTACTCTAAATTTTTTTGTAATTGAAAATCACTAAATTGCATTGGTATAAATGAAGAATAAACTTATATTTAATTTGATATTAAAAATTTACTTGTTTTAATAGTAATTTATTCACAATCATGTAAGTGATGTTCTTTTGTTTAACCTTATCGAACATTATTAATTTAATCATGGTGATGGTTGCGACCGTTACTACGTGGTAATTCATTATAGAAACACTGAATAGAACACTTACTATGTTTTTTACCACAATTTATTTGATGTATGTACATGTAATATTTGTACATACATCAAATAAATTGTGGTAAAAAACATAGTAAGTGTTTTATGCAGTGTTTCTATTACTAATTAAGCTATTTTAGATAATAAATGACCGAAAGGGCACGTTTAGTTGGAGGTATCAGTAAGTCTAATGGTGATGGGGACCCCATGGTTGAAGATAGGGACGTGCATAGGGAGAGAATAATTTCGCACTACATTATTTACTACACACAATCTTTGATCCTCATCTCGTTCGGAATGAGTGTGGTTGGTCTCTGGCCGTATTTAAATAAGGTACCTTAATTCTTGTATGTGCCCCGTCTAAGATTAGAAGCGTAAATGTTTAGGTAATACGTTGGATATAAATAGGTTAATCGGGATGAGATTTATTATTATAATAAAACAATTTTAACTTATATAAGTTTTACAAAACAAAGTTAAAAGTGTTTTATTATAATATTTAAAATGTATAACGAACTAGAAGCCTCCAGCATAAACAAGATTTATTATTGGTTATATTATATGTAAGTAGGTTAACATTCTATCTTAAAATTTGTTATCTATTTTACATAATAATCGAATCCTAGATTATATAAAAAAATACAATTGCAAAACTGAAACATAAAGAAAATCGCTATCATTTATTTTACATAATAATCGAATTACAGATTAAATGAAAAAATTACAATTGCAAAGCTGAAACATTAAAAAAATCGCTATCGTCTTATTTTGATAATGACAAGCTCCATTTTTCGGTTAAAGATATGCTATTATATAGATAAGATTTATATTCCACTTTCCACTAGTAATTTCCAAATATTTATATTCCAATAGTAATTTTCGTCTCCCCATCAACTGCACTGATGGGACCTGAAAGGTCGAAACCGGTTTGTAGATGCTCTGTTGGGGAAACAATATTTAATATTTTAATAATCATGAGTAATTTTTTTCCGAGGTTTCGGGGTACCTGTAATTCTTTCTTTTACAGGTAGATCCAACAGCATCAAAAATCTTCCTAGGATACCTCTTTGCTAGCAGTGGATTAAGTCAAACAATATTCAACCCTATAGTCGGCTATTGTAGCAATAAATTACGCTCAACTAGAATACTGTTCGTGATAACAATTTTAATCAACATAATATCTTTGTTAATCCACGCACTCATTGAAGTCTTCCCAAGCCACAGAAAGTATTGGCTGCTGTTATCACGTGTATTATCAGGAATTGCCTCAGGTAACTGCCACAAATTTGTTACTTCTTCCTTAATTTTTAATTTTTTTGTAGCTAACATAACAATATGCACATCGCATATTTCGGCAACAACTTCAATCCACGAAAGAAGAAATGCTGTTTCCAGGCTCTTATCAACAGCTTTAATCGCTTTGGGATTGGGTGCAGGAGTTCAATATTTAACAATCCCAATCGGGGATGTAGGTTTCTACGTAGTCCCAGGCGTGAATTTGAACATGTACAGCGCAATGGCGTGGATTATAATATTCCTGGAAATCATCAACTTGTTCCTCTTCCTTCCTTCCATATTCAAAGAACACAGCATGACAGGGAAAACTAAATTCTTTGGCCAGAAAGGGGAAAGCTATAAAATCCGAAAATTCAAGTGGTTAGCATGGGTTTTCATTGCATTCAACTTCCTGGTAGAGTTCCAATCGACATTCGAGATAGTGCTGGGGACGCCCATGGCAATGGATCAGTTTGCCATGAATAGGGAGGAGGCGGTATCCTTAAATTCGATTTTAAATATTGTTGGTGCGGCTATTGCATTCGTAGCTTCAATACTGATTAATGTTATGTGTAAATATTTAAGCGAATTCAGGACGTTGATGCTGGGTTTGGGTTTGTTTATAGTGGGTAGGTGTTTGTTTTACCCCATGGGGAGCGGCGCGCCTCCAATATTGGATCATAGTTTGAATGTGACGGTGGGATGTCTTGTAAGTCAAGAATGGTGCAGCGCGAATGGAAGAGTAACGTTGGTGCAGTTTGTTGCTGGAATGCTCGTGGAGAAATTGGCGTTTATAGTTTCTACTATTTTAATTATAATTATGTTTTCGAAGATTTTAGGATCCAAACAGCAGGTAATTTCACTTTTTTTTTGTGGATTGTTTGGTTGTAAAATACTGGTGATGGTACATCTTAATTGGGGTGATGATATGTTGATCTGTGATTTGTTAATAACCAAAGTGGAATGCCTGATTTTAATTTTTAGATAAGAAGCTTTACAGACAACTAAAATACCACAATCACTATTACTTTTATAAAATAATTTGTTGATTGTTTCATCAACTGAAAAATAGTTACATGCAATTACATTTTCAACACCATATCAGCTTTCAGATACGCATATATATTAACACGTTCATCATGGATACGATTTTTTTGTAACTTCATTTTTTTTTTGAAAATTGTGTTACTGCAAACTGAATGGAGTCAATCGGTACCATAAATTAATATTAATCTGTGATCGGTACTAAGTACGACGAAGTTACAACCTTTTCCCGTAGGAAAGTTCGATAGAATTCTATTTCGCCAAAGTCCACGACGGGACACATATCACCCGTAACGTAGTGAACGTGTAAATAATATATTTAACTTTTCTTTATTTAAGGGAACTTGGATGGGAATTCTCACTTCAGCTGGAAGTCTTGCCAGGATATTTGCGCCGGTGATCATGTCACGTATCTATAGCAGCTACGGTCCAGGTGTAACCTCAATAAGTACAAATATTGGGTTTTTACTGGTCTCAATAGTGCTCCTCAAAATTGCAGACTATTGCATTTTGAACAATGAAGAGAAAGAAGAAGACGAGCCTATGAACAGAGAAATAGAATACAAGACGGATGGTCAGAAAGACTCTTAAGTTATGCAGATCCTAATAGATGTTTATATTTCCTTAAGAATAAAATAAATTTGGAGTAAGCTACTGAGATCAGAGATGCGGTTTACCATTTCTTCAAGGAAAAGATAAGATTATTAAAAGCCATCAATTAATATCGTCAAAACTTTTATTTATTTTCTTGTAATTGATGAAATTATTATTGGTAACTATTGAGAATTGATCCACAAATAAATAAACTGAATTGAAGAATCCAACCGAGTTTTGTAGTTAAAATAAGGTGAAGTTAATGGTTTTAAAATCAGTTTAGTTATAAGGTGTGAGCCACAGAATTTTGTTGCTGAGTTGGCCATGCCTGAGAGAGTCGTGTCTGAGATTAATTCATTTTTAGCATCTAATTCAATTGAACTAATCTAGTCTAATGAAGGAATAATATGCGACATACCTTATTTATCTCACAGCCAACTTTGAAACAAAATTTTGTGACTCACACGATAGAATACAATATATAACGGTCGCAACTATTCTCATTATAGAAAAACCTCCAATCAGAGATTAATTTATAATTTTGTAGCTCATAGGCTATGAACTTGCCGCTGCCCTTTATATTTGTTGGTCAGAAAAGTACTTGAGTTATGTACATGCTGCATATTTTTTTAAGAATAAAAATAAGGTTATCGTAGATTTGATGAAAGATAAGATTATTGATGATTATCAATTAATATTATTAAATCTTTAATTTTAAATGTTGTCGCTATAGGATATGTGTAGGTAAATCTAGCTCTGTCTATGATATAGAGGGAGTGTGGCGAGCTCACAGTATGTACAGTATGGGTCCATTACGCCCCTCCATTTGCTGAAAGAGATATTTATAATCCTTTATAAAGTTTAGGATTTTGCATATGAAATATATGAAATATACGCTGATACATGCTAGGCTAAGAAAAGAAGATGACATGAAGAGTTGTTTCTTTGCCAATCTTATAGGTTGTACATCAATTTGTTCAATATTTTAGATGAGAAGAATTTCACGTAACAACGTTTCATCTTTAGCAGTAAACACCGACTCTGGTATACCAGAAAATATAACCAACTTGACGAAATCTCTTTAGTTTTTGAGTAAATTTACCATTAGTATTTGAAGTAAAATTTGTCATTTTCATCTTTCATAATTTTGACGTTTTAAACGTCAGTGCATCCGGTTCTACAAAACGCTTAACCTTTTCAGGGCAAAATTAATTTTTAAAATTTTAAATCTTTCGAGAAACAATTGGTATCTTGTCAGCTAAATTGTACAGTATAAAGGGCCGTGAAAATGCACACCTCTGGAAAATTTCGATGCTTAAAATAAAATAGTGGTAGTACGCTAAATATTTCTGCCATTTTTTTTAAATATACACATATTTTCTTGTGTCCCTGAAGAGGTTAAAATATGAACTAAATTGACAATAAACCAAAAAATGTAAATATAAACCATGATACCATCAAATCGGAGAAAGTAACATGATGGCCACATCACCATTTTTAACAAAATTTTCACACAAAAATTTCCACCAGGAGTAACAGGCTCGCAGAAATGAAAAGAGTAATTTGAGCGCAAAAATAATTTCACATTTTAAATTTATTTTTAACAAAATTTTCACACAAAAATTTCCGCCAGGAGTAACAGGATTACAGAAATAAACAGCTCCACCCAAAGCGGTTTGATTAGTTGACTATGTTGGTAATTTTTTAATTTTATTTCATGTTTTACCCAAGAAATCCGAGTATTGAGCATTTTGTCTGGGTAATCCTAGGTCTATCTGTAACATTTGTAATAAAACCGTCCAAATGATGAAGTTTGGGATTCTTCGTTTGATGAAATCGTTTTGGAGTTGCACCAAGTCATGCCGGATTCGGCCAAAATTGTCTTCATGAATTTGATTGATTTTATTAACTTCTAATTTCCGTTTCGTAGATTTAGAAATGTTTGATGAGAAGTTTAAACGATATTTCACCATATCTTCTTCTTCAAGACCACTTAAGATAATGTGCAGGCTGGTGTTAGTTGAATTACGTACTGACGTCCAGTTCTTGATTCTTTAGGCAGCTCTTCGTAATCTTCTGTGGCTAGGGATTTGCGAATAACCATTGAATTTTCTGTTATCTTATTGCTCGAAAGCGTCCTTAGTTCAGTTTTTCGTAAGCCTGATGGTTTCCAGGATGGATAAGAAGTTGCACTTTGCAGGATTCAGTTTTAGTGATCCTTGCACTCATGATGGATTGACAAAAATGTCTTGTATCAAGTTGTGTACACGCTGATGGCAAAGTTACGAATACTTCACTTTTTATTGCCAAGTAAATATGATGAGGAATAATGAAATGGAAGTTTTTGTTTTTATCGGAAACTGGTAATGAAAAAATTTGAAATATTTAAATATTGATATTGTTAAATATTTTATTTATTATACACTCACAGACAAAAATATAGCATATTTTTGTTTTAAATGGCATCGAATTCCGCAAGACACTATCAAAGATCTTCTGCGGAGCATGCCTAGGAGGATGCAGGCCATTGTTAGAGCTAGATGGGAAATTCCAAGCAGCGGCGGCTCGTGGATTTCCAGGGCAAAGACAAAGATGTCGCTCGTACCACACTACTTACTCTTATAGAGGAAGCAAACATTTCGTTGCTGTTTCCATCAAATTTTCTTCCGTTGCCCCACCGCCGAACATCCACGAGCCGCCACTGATACTGAGTACTAAATTGTTAATTATGTTGCCTTAAAGTATTGTTATATTGTCGTTATTGTTACTCGTTCTAAATAAATATTACAACCAAAATCATTAATCATTATTAATGCCTCTACAAATTTGTTGTAAAGCTTCAATATGTAATTTATTTGACCAATATTATATGTAAAATACTCCACTGCAACGAAATTTGCAATAAAAATCACCTAAAGTGTTAATGGAATAAAAGATGATGAGGCCATCATGTTACTTTCTCCGACTTGATGGTATCATAGCCATTTATATTTACGTTTTCATGGTTTATTTTCAATTAAAATCAGATTTTAAATGTACATGGAGCGTTGTGTAAACTCGGATGAAACTGACGTTTAAAACGTCAAAATTATGAAAGATGGAAAAATTATACTTCAAATTCAAAAACTCAGTTTACTCAAAAACCAAAGGGATTTCGAAAAAAACTTATTCTTTATAAGTTGTTCATTTTAGCATTCTCTACAATTATTTTTAACATAAATTTGCTGTAACTGTTATCGTTTTATAATAATAAACCAAAAATTAAAAAAATAATAATAAGATTTTTTCTCGAATAAAAATGATTTTATAAAAAATGTTTTCAAGCAAAAGATGTTCGTTTCTTTGTTGTCTTTAAAGTTTGTTTAAATGTTTTTGTGATATTTTTCATATTTAAGAAAATACTGGCAAATAACAAAAAACAGTTAAGGTAAACGCCCACTTCCGGTGTACGAAATTTTACCAAAAGCTTTTCAGTTCTTAAGATTATCAAATAAGACGGATGTTCAAAATTTCATATCAATTGCTCTATTAGGTTTTGAGATACAGCGCGCACAGACACACACACACAAAATTCTTTTTCCAGAAATTGTTGAAATGGGGTCTAGGGACCCCAAACGGATATTTCCGTAAAAAAAAATTTGTAAAAAATCACGATCACAATACTTTCTCGTACTTCGTAACGGAGAAAGTAAAAATATAAAAAGAAAAAATAGGACTAAAAAAAAATATGCAATATTTTTATCTGTGTACATACATTATTTTACACTTTAAAATACGTTAATAAGTTTGCAAATTTTGGTGTTATTGTTTTTAAATGTTAGACATAATTTATTGATTCGATTTACATAACATCAGCACCGTCGCGCGATGATAAGATAGAGGTTTGAAATATAACACTAATATTATAATGATCTCAGACGAGCTCGATTATTATACATCGCATAATATTCCCGATGTATTAATAGTTATTATCAGCGGAGCAACGACTTTGCGAATGCACACAATAAGAGAGTTCCTTAACCAGACATAACTCGTCGGCAACTGGCGCAGGTAATGTACAACTTAAAATAATGACAACACAAATAACTTTTTAAATAAATTTTTTGTAATTGAAAATCACTCAATTTTTGTTAGTAGTGATCGAAACCGACGACTATATATACTTAATTACATTCAAATAAATGAACAAGAAAAATTTTAGTTGATTAAAAAGTTATTTGTTATAATAATAATTTTTATCCAAAATCGGGTGTAATAATCGAATTACAGTGGTCATTTGAGCCATGTAATGTTGTTCATTACTCCCTAGTGAGAGAATAAGTTTCTCTCACGGAATGCAATCCTTCATAGAATTTTTGAAATATTTCAAATTGACACCACGTACGTCAAAATGTTATAAACATTATTTCAATATTTAATGCAACTACAGATTATTTTGGATAAAATTTTATATTATACTCATGTGGAATTCCTCATTAAGAAAATTAAACTTTTTCTTGCGGGACTAATGACGTACATTCCACATTCGTATAATAAATAACTAATCTACGATCATGTGAGCTCTGTCCATTTGTATAATCTTATCGAACAGTACTTACTTTTCCATTTTAGATCTTAAATGAGCGAAAGGGCACGTTTAGTTGGAGGTATCAGCAAGTCTAATGGTGATGGGGTCCCCAAGGTTGAAGATGAGGGCGTGCATAGGGAGAGAAAAAATTCGCACTACATTATTTACTTCACACAATTTTTGATGGTCATCTCGTTTGGAATGGTTGTGGTTGGACTCTGGCCGTATTTGAATAAGGTATGTGACCCGATTAAAGGTGGGCATACACGATAAGGTTTATCGGAAGGTTTGCCTTCCGGCCACTACTCCGGCAGCGCTTGTGGTTAGATCGGCCCAAAGGCAAGACCTGAACAAAAAACTGCCAGCGATTGAATTTTGCTTGAATTCGGCCGCGCCGGAAGACATGCAAGTTGTAACACTTTAATGTTTAATTTCTTCAACTTTAGTTTATATTAACGTATTTATTTAATATTTAGTATGTTTTATTGCAATGTAAGAGTAACATTGCATTCTCAACTCAACGAATAAGTCCGTCGACATCATTTAAATTCACATCAGGCCAAGCTTTTTTGTTTTATATTAGTTTTAAGTTAATTATTAAGTCGTACATTGTTTTCTATTATGTTTTTATTATATTTTTTTATTTATTTAATTTCATATAATGTCGGAAATCTATATTATTTACATAATACATATGTAATAAATCTGTAAAAAAGGTGAATCCGTCAAATAAATTAAATTAAATAAAGACTGACTAAAACCCGCTGCAAAAACGACTGTATGTCTGAACAGAGAGTGCAGGTTTAGTGGCCGGAACATACTGCCTCCGCTAAACCTTATCGTGTATGCCCACCATTAAACGATTTAAAATAATGTTGGATAAAAAATGGCTAATCGGGATGCGATTAATTATTGGTTATGTTATACGTAAGTAGGTTCAAATTTTACATAATAATCGAATCCTAGATTAACGCGAAAAAATTATAATTGCAAAACAGAAATGTAAAAACTCGCTGTCGCCTTGGTTTGATAATAACAAGCTTTTGTTTTTGTATTTGTTGCCTGGAACTGTTGTTTAAATCATTTGTGTAATGAATAATTTTAGCGGTCAACGTATTTTAAAACCAGACTTATTCATTTATGTAAAGTTCTATCCAGTGACGGTTCGCGGGATTTTTTCTGGTACGGCCGAGGTATCAGATCAGAGGTGCGGTCACGCAGCCAGCTGTCTCTGCAACTGACCCACCCCTGCTACTTTGGTCGTACCAGAAAAAGACCCGCGAACCGTCACTGCTTCTATCGTAATCTTGTTATAATGGGTGTTCAAATTTGAGGTTGCGTTTTGAATGATCCGCCACTGGCATTGCTTCTATTTATTTGTCGCTTGACAGTTGACGTTTGTGTTGTAAAACTATTGCGGTGTTTAAGTATGGAGCGATATATGGTTGAAAAACGTGCGTTTTTAGTGAAAACTTATTATAAATATGGAGAAAGTGTTGCAGAAACGGTTAGAAAAAGCCATACGGAATTTGGTAGAAATAATGCTCTATCAAAAACTTGCGAAGTTAATAAAATAATTTGAGGAAATTGGAATCGTACAGGATGCAAGAAAGCGCGTTTACCTTCGTAGTGGTCGCTCTCCTGAAAATATTGATGCTGTAAGGCAAAGCGTTCCCGAAGCTCCAAAAACATCAATTCGCCATCGAGCACAGCAACTGCACCTCAAAAATACGACTGTGCATAACATTTTAACCAAAGATCTTTATTTAAAGGCCTACAAAATGCAGTTAACGCAGGAGCTGAAGCCACTTGATCACGAAGCACGGCGTAACTTTGTTAATTTGGCCTTACAAAAAAAGGAAGAAAATGGAAATTTTTTTAACAACATTATATTCAGTGATATACTTAACTTTGTTAATTTGGCCTTACAAAAAAAGGACGAAAATGGAAATTTTTTTAACAACATTATGTTTAGTGATGAAGCGCATTTTCATCTCGGAGGATTTGTCAACAAACTAAACTGCCGAATATGGGGTGAGGAAAATCCACGAATGGTAGTGGAGAAGCCGATGCACCCCCAGCGAGTTACTGTTTGGTGTGCTTTTTGGGCTAGAGGTGTTATTGGCCCATATTTTTTCGAAAATGAAGCCGGCATTTCAGAAACCGTAACAGGAGAGCGGTATAGATCGATGCTTGAGAATTTTTTATGGGAAGAATTACATGGGATAGATATCCAGCATATGTGGTTTTAACAAGATGGAGCCACACCACATACAGCCAATGAAATACTTAATCTTTTGAGGGAACTATTTCAAGACCGAATAATTTCACGGAGAGGAAACAATAACTGGCCACCTAGGTCCTGTGATTTGACTCCTTTGGATTTTTTTCTGTGGGGTTTCTTAAAGGAAAGAGTCTACGCTACTAATCCTCAAACCATACAACACCTTAAGGATAACATTACTACGACAATTGGTGAAATATCGCCGCAGTTATGCGAAAAAGTTGTAGCGAATTTTTCAGAAAGAATGATATCCTGCCAAAGATCAAGAGGAGGTGACTTGTCCGATATTATTTTTCATTGTTAACCGCCATATTTGTACTTTAATTCAAAATATAAATTTCATACAATGTACCTAATTTGAGCGTTTTGTTACAAATTGAAAAAGCAACCTTAAATTTGAACACCCTTTAGGTACTAAGCCTGCGCACGTCGGCTAACGAGAAGGTATTTCACCCAGCGGGGAGGTAGCAGGGATGGTAATACGGATAGGTGCGGTCATGTCGCCAGCCGACTCTGCATACCTATTTGTACTGTCACCTATACTACCTCAGCCGTACTATGAGACCCCCGCGAGCCATCACTGCTTTCTCAAGATTATTTTTAGTACGAATTATTCGTTAGCCAAAATACTATTTACATGTGTTTCAAATTCTCGTTAAAACCAGGCCGTTGCTGCCTGTATTATTATTGATTCTTAAAATGTTTACGCTAACTTATTATTATTAGTTTTTAAGGTTCACGAAGCTGAAATAAGTTCATTTTTTTAAGCGACTTTAAATTCGGCTAAAAATGTCTACTGTGTTGATGCAAATAAAAAATTCTGATGATTAAAATTTCCTTCATTTTGAGTCACAGCAACAATTGTAATTCAACAAATCGTCGGGTGAGAACTGTAGTATTCCATGTCCATTTTGTTAAATTTTGCAGGGGAGGCATTTTAAGTTTAAAATTGCTATAATTTTCGAACTGTTATTTATATACAACGCGTTATATAATCACTTTTTAAAGACATCATGATGAAGTAAATTTTTTGCAAAATTTAGGACTACTACTAATATTGAACACAAAAAAAACAAAAACAAAATGGACATGGAATAATATGGCTCTAACTTGCGAGCTGTTGATGGCAAGATAATATTTTTGGTGTTAAGCGTATATGGACAATGCAATAATAGTTATTTTTTAATAGAAAGTTTATTCGAACAATTCCAAGTAACTTACAAAGCAACATAACATAATAAAAAAATATTGTAAACAAATTGTTTATTTTTCCACCAACAACTGATTCTCCCTGAATAATGCCTTCCAGAAATCCAAATCTTCTTTTGAAAAGTTTCCAAATAGATCCTTGATGTGTTGCTTTTTGTCTGCCGGAATTGAGGGTGGTTCCAGTAAAATACTTGGGTCAGGTATATTTTCCAAAAAACGATTTTTGTTATTTTTTAATATTGAAACAATGTCATTCTGTTGATTGTACGAATTACTAAACAATATACTGTTCACACCATTTCTATAAATTATCTTTACAGTTTTCTTGTAAGGTAACTTGATAACCATTAAAATCGCTAGTTGTTTGAAATCCACAAAATTATCTGGTCGAAGTTGAACCACTTTGTAAGGTTTTCGCGACCTGACACTCAGCAAAATTCGAAGTAGTGCAAGTGGACTATGAATTTCTAGGCCCTTAATTCTTCTATCTATTACACTGTGCATTGCGTCAACTTCCTGTACACAGCTGTGTCCAGGTTCCTGATATTTTTGGGTAATGGATGTTATTGTTGGGTGATTTCTAAGGAAATGTAAGAGTGCTGCTGACATGTGAGAATTTTTGTTTTGTGGTATACAAGCGTCCGACCATAATATAATGTTTTTCACTTCAGGTCTTTCCTTAACAAGTTTTTCTAAAAGCACACTCAAAGCACTGGCAATGTCTGTCCCTTTGCGTCCTCCCATGCTCTCATTCCAGAACATACAGTATCCCTGTTTTGTGATTATATCAAATCCCGTTAAATTATAAACTGCAAACTTTTTTTTATAATAAGATGTAGATACATTTGTTTGTGGTACTGTTAAAACGCTTTGCATGTCAAAACATAAGATAAAATTTTTTGCATACTCTTATTTTATTGATGCCTTTTAATAAAAAATATTTATAAGAATATGATTTAGTTTTTTGGCGTTCACCACGATTACGCATTCGTTGAACGATGGATCTAAGAGTGGTTTTGTCATAAAAGAATGATTTATTATTATCAGAATTTTGCCAAAATTCTGTGTGGATAGCATTTACATCATTTTTGGAAAAGTTTTCCGAACATTTAAATCTACATTGACCACAAGAAATAACAGGCATCTTTTGGGCCACAACATTCCCTTTAGAATTCACATACTCTTTTCCATTTTGTCTTAACACCTTACGCTTATTTTTTTTCCACATCTTAGGGTCCGCTTTCATTTTTCTTGTTCTCCCGGATTTATTCACCTCTTCTGCATTTCTAGCACTGCAGTTTCAACGAAATAATTAATTAAAATAAAACTTAAAAAATATTATTAATTAGCAACTTACTCGTTTGAGGTACTCTTGGTACTTTTAGAACCTTTTGGATCATCTTCTTCTTCACTACTGAAAATTTAAATTCCCAGCTGTAGCGACATAACCTTAAACCATGTTGAATAAAAATACCTATCGGCTGTATCTGATGGTATAAACTCCGATCCCGAATCTTCAAATGGTTCAACATCCGAATCCATTATGATTTAAGGTAGTAAACCTTGCACTATCAATTAACACAGCACTAAATACTCTTTGAAATGCAGCGTAATTAACCGAAACAAGCTACGCTCACAAGTAGTAGTATACTTATTCTATGTCCATATCTCTGTGATTGGTCGAGGGACATAGAATATTACAGTTTTAATAATTAACTGTTTGAAATGGACATGGAATAAAATGGAACATCAGAAAACACCTAAAACTGATATTATGTCGTCATCTCTAACGAGGAATACTACGGCATAAAAATATCATTTTTGAAAAAAAGTGGACATAGAATAATACAGTTCTCACCCGACGAAATAAGGAAATTTAGTGTCTATACTGTCATCTTTATTAAATAAATGAAGACGATTCAAGAAATCATTATCTTAAAAGCTTCAGATAATATGCAAAAATATTAGATAAAATTATTACGGGTAGAAACGCCAAACTGGCGGAATCTATTGCCTAAATGCTGTACTGAACCAAATCCGGATGGCTTTAACACCGACAAGATATGGATGGGGGAACAATATTTAATGTTCACATTAATATTGTTATATTTGCCGTCGCTGGCAATGTCCATATCTTGTCGGTGTTAAAGCCACCCGGATTTGGTTCAGTACAGCATTCAGGCAATAGATTCCGCCACTTTGGCGTTTCTACCTATAACGGTGCTTGGAATACTTATATTCCAATAGTAATCTTCGTTTCCCCATCAGCAACTAACTACACTGATGAGACCTGAAAGGTCGAAACCGGTCTGTAGGTGTTCTGATGGGGGAACAATATTCAATGTTCAAAATTATAACGTTTACAGGTGGATCCAACAGCATCAAAAATATTCCTAGGATACCTCTTTGCATGCAATGGATTAAGTCGATCAATATTCTCCCCTATAGTGGGCTATTGTAGCAATAAATTACGCTCAACTAGAATACTGTTCGTGATAACAGTTTTACTCAACATAATATCTTTGGTAATTCACGCACTCGTTGAATCCTTCCCAAGCCACAGAAAATATTGGCTGCTGTTATCACGTATATTATCAGGAATTGCCTCAGGTAACTACCGCATGTTTGTTACTCCTTCCTTAATTTAAATTTTTTTACAGCTAACCTAACAATATGCAGATCTCATATCTCGTCAACAACTTTAATCCACGAAAGAAGAAAAGCCGTTTCCTGGCTTTCATCGTCAGCCATAATCGCTTTGGGATTGGGTGCAGGAATTCAATACATAACAGTCCCAATCGGAGATGCTGGCTTCTACGTGTTCCCAGGCGTAAATTTAAACATGTACACCGCAGTGGCGTGGATTTTAACAATCCTTCAAATCATCAACTTGTTCCTCTTCCATCCCTCCATTTTCAAAGAACACAGCATGTTGGGAAAACCTGAAACGCTTAACCAGAAAAGGGCGGGTTATAAAATCCGAAAATACAAGTGGTTAGCGTGGGTCTTCATTGCGTTCTACTTCCTGGTAGCGTTCAATGCGTCATTCGAGATGGTGCTGGGGACGCCCATGGCAATGGATCAGTTTGCTATGAATAGGGAGGAGGCGGTGTCTTTAACTTCGGTCTTAAGTATTGTCGGTGCGGTTGTATCATTGGTAGTTTCAGTGCTGATTAATGTTTTGTGTAAATATTTAAGTGAATTCAGGACGTTGATGTTGGGTTTGGGTTTGTTCGTGGTGGGTAGGTGTTTGTTTTACCCCATGGGCAGTGGCGCGCCTCCAATACTGGATCATAGTTTGAATGCGACGATGGGATGTCCTGTAAGTCAAGAATGGTGCAGCGAGGATGGAAGGGTGACGGTGGTGCAGTTTATTGCTGGAATGCTCGTGGAGAAATTGGCGTATACGGTTTCCTTTATTTTAATCATGATTATGTTTTCGAAGATTTTAGGATCTAAACAGCAGGTAATTTCACTTTATTTGATATATTTATTATAAGATTTTAAAGCGTTGATGGTGGCCCATTTTTTTAAATCTTGATCAGGGTGACGATATTTTGATCCGATTCATTAATAACCTCTAGAATACCTTAGTTTAACCCTTAACTCTTTGCTGCTTACGGAATTAGAATTTGAACCACCAAATTCAAGCAAGTTGTGACACATAGATCCACAAAATAAACCACTTACAGATCTGTATGTATGAAACTGACGACGCGAATCATGAACCAAGACTCACCACAATTTTACAATTCTAATGCCAACTGAGAGAAGTGCATTTCACATGTGTGAAATCTAGTGCAACAAAGAGTTAACTAACGAGCTAGTTGATAATAGTCGCCACCATCGCTCCTCAGACAACTACAATGAGGTCATTTATTATGACTTGATTTTATGGTGAATGCGCCGGGAATATACAATTTGTGTTTACGAAAATTCAAATTGTTTTTAATCGATCTTTCGGGAATGTTTTTTGCTGTCGAGAATATGATGGCATTCATTACATTAGTGTTCATAGTATTTCAATTAGCGAATTATGTTTAATAGTGAATAGATAATATAAATGTGCATGGAATGACCACATTTTCAGGAATTTATTTGTTAGAAGAAACATTTTGTTCAAAATTTCTTCAAACTAAAATGCATATTTCTTCTTTCTACATTTAAAAATGGCGGCGTTACGAGCTAACGAATGAGTGCATTTTTGTTAATTGTGTAGGCCAGGGGTCGCCAAACTTTTTTGATCATCGACCCCTATATATTTTTTCGAAATCTCCATCGACCCCCACAAAAGTATTTTTTTGTGAACTCGGCCCTCGAAAATCAGCCATATTTTTATCTTTTGGCTATAACTTCTGAACAAATTTTGTAAATGTGCTAAATTTCAAAGCCTATCCACTGATGTAAAAAATATGTGTATTGACTGTAAAAAGAATGATTGATATTTATGGCTTGTATTTCCTGTAATAATGATATTCTTTAAAAAAAATTATACACACAGACATAAATGACGATGATCTAAAATAGTTTAATAATTTTTTCTAAACGCGGGATCCAAATATATATTCACACATTTCCTTTAAATAAAACCTTTCCACTAAAAAAGGTTTCATGTTCACTAGCAGAAAATATGAAAATTGAAGTTTATATCTCCTTACATTTTTTCAATTTTTTTACACTTGTTTTTCCTTCGACTCCCAATCGACCCCCATTAGACCTCCTGGCTTAGATCGACCCCTACTTTTGTTAAATAGACCACTTTGGCGACCTCTGGTGTAGACTATGTTGTTTTTTTTTTGTTCGTCTTAAACGTAATTAATGCAAAATATCAAGTTTTAGACCTCTTATTCTCCCATTTAAATCAGAAAAAAATTCAAAAATCGCCAATTAAGGAATGGCACGCTTTTGTAAATACTAAACACTACTTTTTTAAAAGCAATTTGTTGGAAGAAGTAGGATTTTCACAATAATGTTCAAAACAAGTAAATTCAAGTGCAAATTAATGTTGTTAACATAAATATCTTTATTTAAGGGTACTTGGATGGGAATTCTCACTTCAGCTGGAAGTCTTGCTAGGATAATCGCACCCCTGATCATGGCACGTGTCTATAGCAGTTACGGTCCAGGTGTAACCTCAATAAGTACCAATATTGGGTTCTTGCTGGTCTCAATAGTGCTGCTCAAAATTGCAGACTATTGCATTTTGGACGATGAAGAGAAGGAAGAAGACCAGTCTATTAATAGAGAAATATAATACAACAAGAAGACCAGTCTATTAATAGAGAAATATAATACAACAAGGATAGTCAGCATAGCATCTGGAGTTATGCAGATGCTAATGGATGTAGTTGTCATTGATGGGAAAAAATCATTTATGCTCAATAAATTAATGTCTTTCTTCTGAAAGATTTAGCCTTAAAATCACTTCAGGTACTGCATGTGCACCTTTTCTACCTTTTCATGCCCACTCACTCTCCACACCTCTGCTGCATACAGTATTATTGATCTGCACATCGCTCATTAAATGTCAGACCAGACGGTTTTCGGTAAAAATATTAACTGATGATTCCGATTTTTTTTTAAATATTGCAGACGTATTCTACACATGAAATAATCGAAGTCATGTTTCGCGAAAAAAATTTGAGATTTTTTTTGAAGAAGTTGTAAATTGCAAGAAATTACGAAAAACGTCGGCCGTGCGAACATTCAAACAACTGTACCGTCGAATCCGGTCCGGTTTGACATGGAATGAACGATATATATAAGATAAAGTATGGAACCAAGTAAATATCTTTAAAACAAAAAGGGCTAAATTTATGAAACTTTGCTGGCAAGTATAATGACACATAACGCATCTGATGCCATATTTTTTGTTACTACTGCACTTCCTAAGGAAGGTTTCACCGGAAATACCCTCAACTTTTTTAATTTAAATAGAACACCCTGTATTTTTATGCAGATTTTAAAAGACCCTTTTATTTCGAATTCGTACATACTAAGTTAAGTGGAAATAATTTGTAAAAACGAAAAATAAATCACTTTACAATTAAAGGATAGGTAAATGTATTTATTTTATCCTATAATGTTTGTATGCCAACAACTCCTTAGCAACGAGTTACGTTTAGGTACCTATAACAACACTAGTGTTGTTATATTTATCTTAACGCAACTCGTTGCTATGGAGATATTGGCATACAAACTGTATTTCGCCTATGGGGGTTTTCATTGAACAATTTTTTGAAAATAGATATATAGAAATAGGATAAAATAAACCGTGTTACGACACACGTAACGTTATTTGTTTTTACATTACTCGAGAATTTAAAAAACAATAAAGAGGGTTTCTGGGTTAACTTACAGTGGAAACGGAGAGTGGTGGGTGGGCCCGATCCTATAATCCAACCCGTTAAACACGTCCCAAAGTTTCTACAAACAAATTCTTTTGTTGAAGCAACGATAAATCGTTTGATAGTTCTCTTATCAATTAATTAACAATTGCAAAACCCTCGTTTATGTTCCAAGGATTGGAGGATGGGATAGGGCCCACCCACCGCCCGTCGTTTCTACTTAAACCTACCCAAGAAAACACTGTTTGATAAAGACATTCCTTCGTCAAATCACTGAAGTTTTAAAAGCTGCAAAACCAACAATAAAGAGGGTTTCTGGGTTAAGTTAAAGTGGAAACGAAGAGTGGTGGGTGGGCCCTATCCTATAATCCAACCCGTTAAACACGCTCCAAAGTTTCTACAAACAAATTCTTTTGTTGAAGCAACGATAAATCGTTTGATAGTTCTTTTATCAATTAATTAACAATTGCAAAACCCTCGTTAATGTTCCAAGGATTGGAGGACGGGATAGGGACCACCCACCGCCCGTCGTTTCGACTTAAACCCAACCAAGAGACAACGGTTTGATAAAGACATTTCTTCGTCAAATAACTGAAGTTTTAAAAGCTGCAAAACCAATAATAAAACAAGTTTCTGGTTAAAGTGAAAACGAAAGGTGGTGGGTGGGCCCTATTCCACTTTCCAGCCCATTAAACACGCCCCAAAGTTTCTACAGATAAATTCTTTCGTTGAACTAACGGTAAACCGTTTGATACTCCTCTTATTAAATAACTAACAATTATAACACCCTTGTTTATGTTCCAATGATTGGAGGATGGAATAGGGACCACACACCGCCCTTCATTTCCACTTAAATTTAACCTACAAAACTCTTTTTTTTTTCTTTTCTCTCGTAAAGTAAAAACCTTCATAACGTTACTTGTATCGTAAATTACTATTACTGTAGACTAATGTTTTAATACAGTGTAGTAAGAAATAAACGAGTATAATCTAGTAGGTAACTGTTGTCAAACTAATTGACAGAAATAAATTGTACGATTAAGAATGGTTCATTTAAGTGAAAAAGATCGTATTGAAATATTAATGATGATCGGTTATGGTGATCGTGTTAGAACACACGAAGAAGTGCGTAGTATTTTTAATGATTTGCATCATGAAAGAAATCCCATATCACGTTCAACGGTTACTAAAACATTACAACGTTTTAATGCATCTGGGATAGTCAAAAATTTGACCGCGCACCGCAACGAACGAAGGTATTAGACAAAACATTGTAATTGATTTGGAGGAATCACCTCAAACTTCAACAACAAATTTGGCACTGAACCATGGTATAAGTCGACGTTCTGTAGGGAAAATATTTAAAATTGAAAAGTATCATCCGTATAAGATACAATTGATTCAAGAATTTTCAGACGATGATTTTGTTCGACGAATGGAGTTTTGCGAAAGACTGATGGACATTTGTAATGACGACGAAGATTTTGCAGCTAATGTAGTGTTTTCCGATGAGGCAACTTTTTGTTTAAAACTAACAGTTAACTGCCATAACTCAAGATATTGGTCAAATGAGAATCCTCATTGGATTCATGAAGCACACAAAAGTTGAATTTTTGGATGGGAATTGTCGAAAATAGGCTTATAGGTCCATTTTTTATAGACGGAAACTTGAATGGTGACAAGTATTTAGATTTACTGAATAACCAAATTATTCCTGCACTTAAACAGAATGGGCAGTTACCACAAAATGTTTGGTTTCGACAAGATGGAGCGCCTCCTCACTATGATCGACGGGTTAGGGATTTTTTGGATGCGAATTTTCCAAATCGATGGACTGAACGTAGAGGATTCATGGAGTGGCCTGCTCGTTCTCCGGATATTTTTCTTTGGGGTTATTTAAAATCCCGTGTTTACGTTAGACGACCAACATGCTTGCAGGAATTGAGACAAAGAATTATTGATGAATGTTAACTAATACGTGGAGAAGTGTTGGAAAGAGTGACTCACGAATTTATTAATAGGCTTGAATATTGTCAGGAGGTGAACGGCGAGCATTTTGAATATTTGAAGTGATTTTGTTTAAATTATTATTCTCATTAGTCTAAAATAAATACATATGCCTATCCATTAATTGTAAAGTGATTTATTTCTCGTTTTTACAAATTTTTACTTTTAGTATGTAAGAATTCGAAACAAAAAGGTCTTTTAAAATTTGCAAAAATATACAGGGTGACCCATTTAAATTAAAAAAGTTGAGGGTATTTCCCGTGAAACCGGAAGTACAGTAGTAACAAAAAATATGGCATCAGATGCGTTATGTGTCATTATACTTGCCTGAAAAGTTTTATAAATTTAGCCCTTTTTGTTTTAAAGATATTTTAGCTTTGTTCCATACTTTATCCCACCCCTGTATAATAATTTCATTTTGTCCATTTTCTTACTACCGACATAACTTAACCCATTTAAATTTTTAATATTTTTATCAGTGCAGCAATGGCTCAGCCCATGCATAAACAAAAACATTCCTGACATAACTAGTCGGCAATTAGTGCAGGTAACGTATAAAATAATGTTACGAAACAAGTAAAAACAAAAAACTTTACTTAAAATTTTTTTGTAATTGAAAATCGCTTGAGTTTTTTTTTATTAGTTATCGACTTAAACTGTACTATATTTAAACGATGTTACATTTGTTTAATCCAATGGAACAATACTCATGTTTCTATTTTAGATCACCAAAGCACGTTTACTTTGAGGTATGAGTAAGTCTAATGATGATGGGGACCCCATGGTTGAAGATAAGGGCGTACGCAGGGAGAGAATAATTTCGCACTACATTATTTACTACACACAATTTTTGGTCCTCCTCACCATTGGAATGGTTGTGGTTGGACTTTGGCCGTATTTAAATAAGGTAGGTAAAAATCCTTAATTTTTTTATTTTAAATTTTAAATTTCTAATAGTACTAGTAATAACATCTTTTGTATCACTCAATATCCGTGCCGAGTAGCACTAGCCAGGGAAGTATTTGTGTCAATAAGTGATTTGTTTACAGTCTTAGTAAGACTTAATTTTGCAGATTCACATATTTCGTTATTTATTTAAATTTCTTATCTATTTATTTTACATAATAATCGAATACTTGATTATGCGAAGAAATGGTGCCATGGCCATCAGAAATAAGAAATGTAGTCTATACTTTTAGCATGAACAAATAAATGGAGACGATTGAAGAAATCGAAATTAAGATAATAAGCAAAAATATTAGATAAAATTATTTCTCTTACAGGTCGATCCAACAGCATCAAAAATCTTCCTCGGATACCTCTTTGCAGGCAGTGGATTTAGTCGAACAATATTCTCCCCTATAGTAGGCTATTGTAGCAATAAATTACGCTCAAATAGAATACTGTTCGTAATAACAATTTTAATCAACATAACATCTTTGTTAATATACGCACTCGTTGAATCCTTCCCAAGCCACAGAAAATATTGGCTGCTGTTATCACGTTTATTATCAGGAATTGCCTCAGGTAACCACCACATATTTGCTACTTCTTCCTTAATTTTTAATTTTTTTGTAGCTAACATAACAATATGCAGATCTCATATCTCGTCAACAACTTTAATCCACGAAAGAAGAAAGGCGGTTTCCTGGCTTTCATCGACAGCCATAATCGCTATGGGATTGGGTGCTGGAATTCAATACACAACAATCCCAATCGGGGATGCTGGCTTCTACGTGTTCCCAGGCGTGAATTTAACCATGTACAGCGCAGTTGCTTGGATTATAATAATCCTGGAAATCATCAACTTGTTCCTCTTCCTTCCCTCCGTATTCAAAGAACACTGCGCGTTGGAAAATACTGAAATACTTTGCCAGAAGAGGGAAAGTTATAACATCCGAAAATTCAAGTGGTTAGCGTGGGTTTTCATTGCGTTAATTTTTCTAGTAGAGTTCCACTCGACTTTCGAGCTAGTGCTGGGGACACCCATGGCAATGGATCAGTTTGCTATGAATAGGGAGGAGGCGGTGTCTTTAACTTCGATTTTAAGTATTGTAGGTGCAGCTATTGCATTCGTAGTTTCAATGCTGATTAATGTTTTGTGTAAATATTTAAGTGAATTCAGGACTTTGATGTTGGGTTTGGGTTTGTTCGTGGTAGGTAGGTGTTTGTTTTACCCCATGGGGAATGGCGCTCCTCCAATATTGGATCATAGTTTCAATATGACGGTGGGATGTCCTGTAAATCAGCAAGAATGGTGCAGCGAGAATGGAAGGTTGACGTTGGTGCAGTTTGTTATTGGAATGTTAATGGAGAAATTTACGTATACAGTTTCTTTTATCTTAACCATGGTTATATTTTCGAAGATTTTAGGATCTAAACAGCAGGTAATTTCACTTTTATTTGATAGATTTAATATACAGAGTGTGTAAAAAGTCCTTGATCAGTCAATTATTTCGGAAATTGTGCACCATACAAAAAAGCTTCCAATATAAAAGTTGTAGGACTTGAAGCAGTCTATCAAGCTAGAACTCTTGCAATTAAACAGGGTGTCCCAAAAAGTCGTGGTAAACAAAACTTCCGTTTTTTTAATGGAATGATCCTTTTTAAATCGCATTTCCTGATTCCGCTAAACATTATAAACAAAAATTATTTAACATATCATATGGCTAAACCGATCAGTTTCAGAAATAATTTGAATTGAAAGACATAAAGCTATGTGTTTAGTGCCGATTGGCGATAAACGATATTATTTACATTTTGCATTTTGACAAGCTGGTACCAGCATGTTTTGCGTCACTGTCAAATTAGAAAAGTCTGAAAATGTCTCTTAGCGAAAGGGAACGTATAACTTTATTAATGATGAGAGGTTTTGGAGACCGACAAAGAACAGTTAGCGAAACAAAGGAATTATTTATTATTATAATTTTCCAAACCGACGGCCCATATCAAAATCTACAGTTGTCAGGACAGTTCAAAGATTTCAGGAAACTGGGTCTTGCAGTGATAAAGTTCGTTCAGGAAGACCAAAGTCGGCAACAACTGATGAAAAAAAATTGGATACATTACTACATTTTGTTCAGGATCCACATTTATCACTGAGGAAAGCTGCTACCCAAGTTGATGTTTGCTTTAAATCAATTGAAAATATTTTGAAAACCAGTAATTTTCACCCATATAAAATAAATCTTGTCCAGGAATTAACAGAAGATGATTTCGATCGTAGATTAGAGTTTTGCGAAGTAATGATGCAAAAACATGAAGAAAACAACAATTTTTTAAATCAAATAGTTTTTTCGGATGAGGCAACTTTTATGTTGAACGAGACTTTGGATCGACATAATTGTCGTTACTGAGCTGATCAGAATCCACATTGGATGAGTGAAACACATACTCAACACCCCCAGAAAGTAAATGTCTGGGCTGGCATTATTGGCAACAGATTAGTGGGACCTTTCTTCATAGAGGGGAATTTGAATGCCGAAATGTATCTTCACATGCTGCAAAATGAAATTGTACCAGCAATAACGAATGCTGTAGGACCACCACTATTACGCCATACGTGGTTTCAGCAGGATGGAGCTCCTCCTCATTTTGGGCAAGTTGTTAGAGTTTATTTAAACAACACTTTTCCTAACCGGTGGATAGGGCGAAGAGGCCCCATAGAATGGCCCGCTAGGTCGCCAGACTTAACGCCCCTTGATTATTTTCTTTGGGGACACCTGAAAAATAAAGTGTTTTCGACAAAACCTGCAGATCTGAACGAATTGAGGAGAAGAATTATTGACGAATGTGCATCTATCAACCAGGAAATGTTACAAAACGTCATCGACAAATTTTATTATAACCTAGCCCATTGTCAAACTGTAGGAGGAGGGCATTTTCATCATTTAATTAAATAACCTCATACACTCAATTTTTTATTATCGGTTATTCTTATTAATTTTTACAGCTGTTTTAAAGTTATGGTTAATTTTAATGTAAATATTTAATAATTTAGTTGAATAATTCTTGAGTGAGGTGCATTTAACACAGATTCAATGTTTTTTTAAGGTATAACATGGAACATTTTGATTCGACTGGAAACAATGCAAAATGTTGGTAATATCATTCCTATAGCATTCGTGCTATTAAATATTTTTTATTTCTGAAACTAATGAGTTTAGCCATATGATATGTTAAATAATTGTTGTTTATAATGTTTAGCGGAATCAGGAAATGCAATTTAAAAAGGGTCATTCCATTTAAAAAAAACGGAAGTTTTGTTTACCACGACTTTTTGGGACACCCTGTATAATTGCAAGAGTTCTAGCTTGATAGATTGCTTCAAGTCCTACAACTTTTATATTGGAAGCTTTTTGTATTGTGCACAATTTCCGAAATAATTGACTGATCCGGGACTTTTTACACACTCTGTATGGTATTAAAACGTGGATGGTGCATATTTTTTTTAAATTATGGTGTAATTTTTCTAAAAGAAATGTCTTGAGTGTACTCAAATATCGCCACATATAATTTCCTGATTGTTTCATCAAGTGAAAAATAGTTTAAAATGAGAAATATGGTACTTTTCGTCTTTTACAATTTGAGAGTCGCTAAGAGACTACCGCCCGGTTTCATAATAAACAGGTTAAAGTGACTTTGCCTAAAGTAAATTTTAAGTTAAAGTAGATTATAAAATCGATATAAAGTGGATGCGTTTCATAAACTGTTGTTCTTGCTCTGTCTTTACTTAAAGTCAACGTTAGGTGATTTTTATTAATATTTATCAGGTTGGCAAGGCTTGGAGTTGGTAACTTTCACCACTGAATGTTGTATGCTTGGCGTTTGAGACGATTGTAGTGAGTAAAATGTATGTTAATCGTTTTCTTGTTCTGCAGCTACTTGCATTTCTATATTATTTTTGTACATGTTTATGTATTGTTCAGATAGGGAACAAATTGCTAAAGTAACTCTTTTTATAATTCTACATGCAAATGACTACAGAAATAAGCACATTTCCTGTGGCATAGTTTCGTAATATTAAAAGCAATTGATGCATTGGCTGAATACATCCACCTCTATAAAAAATATTGATAATGAATGTAGCCTTAGATTTAACTTATCCCTACCTGTTTGTAGGAAGCGATATGTTGCCTTCAATTAAATGTAACAATGACACCACGGTGGGTTTTGTTAAACGAAACCTTTGAAAAAATTCCAATTCGTTGTATTTATTAAAGCAGTCTTCTCTCTTTCTATATACTTTTTTTCTTCTAACAACAATATCTGACTTATCATTTGATGAAGAACTCGAACTGGTATTAAAATTAGATCCATTTTAGATAAAAGCACGAATTTTTAGGTTAGATAACCGTTGACTTTATCTTTAAAGTTCGGACTTTAAATTTAAAATTGACTTTCATCCTAAAGTGACATTATGGGACACTTTTTAAAGTTAAAGAATACTTTAAGGGTATAAAGACACTTTAATTTTATTATGAAACCGGGCGTACAATTAACAAATGGTAGATGATTTGTTAATTGTAGTCTTCTAGAGACTCTTAAATTGTAGAAGACAAAAAGTACCATATTTCTCATTTTATTGTATTTTTCCACAAGGAGTCGGGGAGGTTTGATTTTATTCAAAAATAGTTACATACAATTAAATTTTCAACGTCATATCAACTTTCAGATATGCACACAAATTATAATTTATTTAACTTTTCTTTATTTAAGGGCATTTGGATGGGAATTCTCACTTCAGCTGGAAGTCTTGCCAGGATAATTGCGCCCGTGATCATTACACGCCTCTATAGCAGTTACGGTCCAGGTGTAACCTCAATAAGTACTAATATTGGGTTTTTGCTGGTCTCAATAGTGCTGCTCAAAATTGCAGACTATTGCATTTTGGACAATGAAGAGGAAGAAGAGCCTATGAATAGAGAAATGGAATACAAGATGGATGGTCAGAAAGACACTTAAGTTATGCAAATTCTAATAGATGTTTATATTTTCTTAGGAATAAAATACATTTGAAGTAAGCTACTGATATCAGAGATGAGGTTTACCATTTCTTCAAGGAAAAGATAAGATTAATTAAAGCAATCAATTAATATCGTCAAAACTTTTATTTATTTTCTTGTAATTGATGAAATTGTTAATGATAACTATTGAGAATTGATCCACAAATAAATAAACTGAATTGAAGAAATGTTTAATGTTGGCGGCGTTTACTTCGTGGTACATCTTGATTGTAGATTGGAATAAAACACTTTAACTTTTATACCACTATATTTTATTTATGTGACTAGTTTCGACCATTCACTAGTCATTTTCAAACATAAGTAAATTAAATTACGGCTTTACATTTCTTATATATTACAGGGTTTCAAACAGGGGCGAATACATTATGTCAACCTGGTCGTTAAGCACGGAAATTCCCGGATTAATTTTTGCTTTGTGTATTTCGAGTGCTTCCAGTAGATCCATTTTTCGGCCTTTATCCGCTAAATGAATCACTGAAAGTACATCTGTGCCGAAATTATGCCGATTTTCTAACAAATGGTTCGAGAAGGTGGATTTATTTTGGTTTAATTTGAGTGCTCTCGTGCTCTTTTAGTCTTGTATTAAAGTTTCGACCAGATTGATCAATGTGTACGTCTTTACAATCTTACATGTCCAGATTGTAAAGACCCTGTAATATATAAGAAATGAAAAGCCGTAATTTAATTTACTTATGTTTGAAAATTGTGTTTTGTTGCTGAGTTGGCCATGCCTGAGAGAGAAAAACATAGAAGTCGTGTCAGAGATTAATTCATTTTTAACATCTAATTAAATTGAACTAATCGTAATAATATGCGACATACCTCATTTATCTAACAGCCAACTCTGAAACAAAATTTTGTGGCTCACACGATAGAATACAATATGTAACGGTCGCAACTATTCTCATTATAGAAAAACCTCCGATCAGAGATGAATTTATAATTTTGTAGCTCAAAAGCTATGAACTTGCCGCTGCCCTTTATATTTGTTTACCTTCTTATATAAATTGATGGAGAAATATTAATTAGTATAGGGGCAGTAGCTGTTGAGTGCATATACGAGATATTGATCTTCTATTTTAAATACAAAGATAAATTCAGCTCTCATAAAACAATCCACACATACAACACTCGGAATATAGACAACTATACCTTCCTATTCCATAGACTTTCCCTGTTCGAAACATCACCAATGTACGTTGCATTGAGGATGTTCAATGTCTTGCCAAAAAACATACAAAATATCTCGAGTGAACGTGTATTCAAAATAGAATTAAAACACTTCCTAGTCGGAAAAGAGTACTACTCTATTGAGGAATATATCAATTGTAAATAATTTTATTTTCCTTTTCTGTGACATGTTCAAACAGCTGTGGATTGTGATTTTTCCGGTAATATTTTTATTATTGTATCATTTGCCATAACTATTTTTGAATAAAGTGTGTTATTATTATTATTATTATTAGGTCTGAGTAACGTTTCTACTGAAAATTAATCAAATAATTAGTCACGCTCTTAATAAAATTAATTCAACTGATATTAAGGATAGTTATATGAAATAAGTATTTCTGTTACCTGAAGACTACAAATAAAACAAACAAAAACCATAAATTTACACAATTTTTGATGCCACCATTTCATTGCTGGAATCGCCTTCTGACAGATCGCCATATTCAGAATCTAATTCCGCTAATGAAAACATGACCGGTAGAATATCTTCAAACGATAAAATACCCTTTACGTATCATAACATATTATTATGATAATGCTGCAGTCGTATTGAAAATGATTCTTCTGACTGAAGCGGCCAATGTTAAGGGGGATCCCAAGAAGAAACAATCTACACAATCATAGTACTCATTCTCGAGTCCATTTTCTTCTTGTTGATTCTGTTGGTATTTAGGTCAAAATCTTAGGAATATCCGTATAGCGTTTTATTTAAATAAATTAAATAATTGGCGATTGTAATCTAATTGTGATGATGAAAGGCAGTTTCCACAAATTATGTCAAATGATTGGAGGGGGGAGGGCAGGGGGGCTCGTTATATAGAGCCAAGGAGCCATGGCACTACCTGTAGTTTCAAGCTCAACAAAAAATTTTAATTGATTCTTAAAACACTTTTTCGCTAGTTACTAGCACCCACTGACTACCACTTATTCCGCAATTTGGACTACTTTTTAATTGGAAAACAATTCAATTCCGATAATGCTGCAAAATTGGCCTTCCAAGAATTCATCGACTCCCGTCCACCAGGGTTTTATACCACCGGGCCGAATAACCTGCAGCTTAAATGGCAACAGTGTATAGATAATGTGGGTGTATACTTTGATGAATAAAATAATTCATTGTATTTGTAAATTACGAAAGAACTTTTTTTTTCTACAAGTTTCATACTTGATGACCTGATATATTATGTAAAAACGATAAATAGAAAATCCAGAATTTTTGGTTCAGAACTGAGGAATTTGACGCAATTTAACAAAGTTAAGTTTGTTACCATAGCAAAGAAATATAAAGGCAAAATCATATTCAACGACACTACTGGATGCATTTTTAAGTACCAAACAACTTTTATTCAGATTATTTATAGATCCGGTAAATCATTTTAAAAAATATGCGAAAGGACCCCGCACAAACCTTATGGAAAATGGGTCTCGGTGGCTTTGGCTAAAATTTTGGGAATTTGTAGTTTACGGCATCCTGATGAAAAGTTCTCATGGTTGCAACTTGATTCGTTGAGCCGAATGAGCACTAAAAACAGTCGAAAGTAAGAAATAGACAACTGCCGCTGCCACTATGTAGGCACTTAAACATCTGTTAATTCAACCCTCCCCTATCCCTCCTCTATCCTGACTTGACCATGCGTATTCCACAAACGAAAACTAGTCGAAGAAGAGAATAACTGGAAGGGGGGGGGGGGGGGCGAGAAAGGTCAAGTCAGGGTAGAGGAGGGATAGGGGAGAGATGAATTAACAGATGTTTAAGTGCCTACAGAGTGGCAGCGGCAGTTGTCTATTTCTAACTTTCAACGAATCAAGTTGCAACCATGAGAACTTTTCATGAGGATGACGTAAACTACAAATTCCCAAAATGTCAACCAAATCCACCGAGACCCATTTCCCATAAGGTTTGTGCGGGGTCCTTCGTATTTTTTTAAGTTTTTACCACATAATTAAACCATTTTTAAATATTGACTTTGATATTTTTTTATCAGCGGAGCAACAGCTCAGCGAATGCATATAAGAGATTTCCTTATCCAGATGTAACCTGTCCGCAACTGAGGCAGGTAATGTACAATTTAAAACAATTATTGAGTCATTAAACAACTACAAAATAAATAACTTTACTATCAATTTTTTGTCATTAAAAATTACTGCTAATCACTTGAGAGAAAGAAAGAGACAATACATTTATTGAGACACTTTAGCAATAACCTCGACAGGCAATTGACCAGAGGTCTTTCAGCCTTCATCACTTGATTTTTGTTATTATTCATCGACACCGACGATTATGTGTACTAAATTACATTCAAATAAATGAACAATAATCTTATATTTTAGTTGGTATTAAAAAGTTATTTGTTTTAGTAATCATTTATCAACAATCAAGCAAGCGATGTGCATTTTGTTCATTTGTTTAATCTTATCGAACAATGCTCACTTTTCTATTTTAGCTGAACGAAAGTGCATTTTTAGTTTAAGGTATGAGTAAGTCTAATGGTGATGGAGATCCCATGGTTGAAGATAAGGGCGTGCACAGGGAGAGAATAATTTCGCACTACATTATTTACTACACACAATTTTTAATAGTCATCTCGTTTGGAACAGTTGTGGTTGGACTCTGGCCATATTTGAATAAGGTACTTTAATTCTTATCTTATGTGACTTGTCTAAGAGTTGAAGTGTAATTGTTTAAATAATATGTTATACGTAAATAGTTTAGAATTGTTTATTAAAATTGTAAATTTATGACTGAAGGACTCCGGCCGATGGCAATTGCAGTTAGTATGTATATATTGTGTATAATAAACATTTATTATTATTATTATTATTTTATATTTGATATCTACTTTACATAATATTCGAATCATCGATTATACGAAAAAAAATTACAATCAAAAAATATTGTTACTGAATTGAAACATCGCTAATATCTGAGTTTGATAATGTAAAGCTCAATTTTTCGGTTAGAATATATTCGGATTAGATGACTTCTTAAGACTTAATTTTGTATTTTTAATTTATGCATCTGCAATAAGTGAGGGATTTCAATTTCAAAGAAGTATGAAAGGATGGGTGTTTGTTGATAATTATTGGCAGCCTTGTGAGTCATTATCAATTAAAACGTGTGTTTACTCAGTTTGTTAATCAATGAACTCTCTTTATGTCTTATATTTTTTGTCTGAAACTGCCGTACAAAACATTTTTGTAATGGTTAATGGTCATGTGTTAAAATCAAATTTATTCATTCATATAAAATTATATCCTAATCTCATTTTAGCAGTGACGGTTCGCGGGATTTTTTCTGGTACCGTCGAGGAAGAAGAGGTGGTAATATAGATAGGTAGGGTTAGGCTGGCTGCGTGACCGCCCCAATCTGTACTACCACCTCTTGTTCCTCGGCCGTACCAGAAAAAAGCCCCGCGAACCGTCACTGCATTTTAGGTACTAAGCCTCGAAGGGTTGTAGTGATGTGGGCAGAAACTTTAACACACATTAAAAGAACTGTATTTTCCTCGAAAACTTCTATTGGCAAGAACCGGGAGCACTTTCTTAAGCTAATTATTTTCATCAGATATTTTTTGCGCAGTGAAAACTTCTATAATCTTTTCGTTGGTGTTTTATTCCAGTAGATGCATAAATTAAGCGTGAAAATTGTTGATGTTTCGGTATAACAAACCGGCAATGGTTCGATTTTAGAATTTTCTGAGCCTATCCGCCAAAGTAGTCTACTCAGGATTTAATTTTTGGATGAAATATTTTTATGCAAAATTATTGATGAATATCAACATTTATTTAAAAAACAAAATCCAGAAGTTGGAAGAGTCTACATACAAGGTGTTCTGCAAGCTCTATGACAGACTTTACCAGATGATAGCCCTCATATTCTAAATTTTTTTTTTGTTAATGAACAGGGGTCCGATTCGTTTTTGTTTAAAATTTACAAGCATTTAAAGAATCACAATTTTTCCAGTCAGCTTCAATCACAACTAGGTTGATAAATAAAAATGACAGTTGCTATGACAATAAACCTTTGTTAACAATTAACAATAAAAATTTAACTTACATGAAAATCACAAAACTTAAGACTATAAAAATTGTTCGAAATGTACACCCTCCGCTTGAATGCAAGCCTCACATCGACGAACTAAAGATTCGATCACTCGACGGATGAGCATTTCTTATTTGGTTAGCTGCATCTTGAATTCTTTCAAGTAACTGCTGATGGGTAGTGATTTCAACATGGTAGACCAGCTGCTTCATGTGTACCCAAAAATAGAAATCCAGAGGATTGAGATCGGGGCTACGAGGTGTCCGTGATATTGGACTTCCTTGACCTATCCATTTGCCAAGTCCAGCAACTTGTCTTCCTCTATGTGGTGGTGCGCCGTCGTGCTGATACCACATATTCTGGATAATATTAAGTGGTACGTCATCAATAAACTCAAAAAGGATGTGTTCTAAGAAATGTTTATACAGATCTGCATTTAAACGATGATTTAGAACATGCACAGGTAATAGATTATTGTTGAAAATGCCACCCCAAACGTTGACACTGAATCGTTGCTGAAATCGTCTTGATCTAATTGCATGTGGATTCTGCAATGCCCATACATGTTCATTATGATTATTATTTATGCCGTCCCAAGTAAAGCACGCTTCATCAGACCACATGACGAGCGTAATGAATCTATCATTGTGTACTTGTTGTTGAAGTAACCAGCGACAAAATTCTAATCGCTGATGGGCATCTCCAGCATGCAACGCCTGTACATTTTGGCGATGAAACGGATGTAACATTTCTCTGTTCCGTATAAACACCGTGTGGGCAGGTTGGTGCCTATTTGGATATCTGCGTCGATATTCTTCTCTGGAAGAATGCTTCTCTGGCGTTCCCATTGGAATACCCATATACAAACACAATATCTGCATATTCCTCAATTGTAAATAAATGCATTGTTTATTTAGAACTTTTACACGAAGTACCAAAGCTGTATTCCACAAGCACCACGGATCACTTACTCATGACATCCGTCTAATTGTAAACATTGCCAACTTCACATGAGTAACATAACCTCGTACTATTAATATTAAAGTATCTTCATCCGATGAAACACAGTTACTGTCACTGCTGCTACAGCTACAGCTACTGCTACTTTCCTATTCATTATTAGGTACCGTCAAATACAAAATCGTAAAATATATTTAAAATTTACAAAATGATATTTTGTAGAAATGATTTATAAAATACCTTTTGTCAAACCAATTCACGGTTTGTCGACATTTTATTAAAAATTATGATTTTTTAAATGCTTGTAACTTTTAAACAAAAACGAATCGGATCACTGTTCATTAAAAATTTTTTTTTTAGAATTATGAGAGCTATCATTTGGCAAAGTCTGTCATAGAGCTTGTAGAACACCCTGTATAGTCATGGAACACAATACAAATATATATTTTTTTGTCTGAGATACATGCCCATTTGGCCAGCTCTAGCAAATAAATATTTTATTTATACTAACAATTATGAAACATTTTTTTTTATTGGTTGAAGGGGTACCTGTAACTTTTCCAATAGTTACTTTTTTTGTATCTGTCTTAAATGTTCAAAGTTTACAATATCCTAGTTTGGTAGTTATATAAGTTAATAATAATCAATGCAACCAGAATGAAGATATGGGTATGAATTAAAATCCTACCCCAGAATGAATGTAGAAGAAAAAATAACTACTGTCTTGTTCTTAATTTTTAGAAATCAGATTTTGTTAGCCTGGGATTCTTCTCGTTTCTCTTCAGCGTCTCTCTTATTGTTTCAAAATGTCTGTTGATTCAAATCTCCTTCATTTTTAATTGTTCTATCCGACTGCTTGAATGTCACACATCTTAGCAACAACTGTAATTCAAGAGAAGAAATTTAGTCTCTATTCTTTCTGTTAAGCTCGATGTTGTAGCTAATAATAATAATAATAATAATAATACATATATTTGTAGTGTGATTCTTTAAAGAATATTACATAGTCATATAAAACATTAGGTATTGTCGTGGTAAACTGCTAATATAAATCTAAAATGAAGAGATATAATAAATATAATAATAAATACGTAGATTAAAAAGAACACAGTCAACTTATACATACACATACATACATTAAGTAACATGGCTGCTTCGATTCACAAGAAGTAGAGAGGAACAACACATTTATTTGCACACTATTTACAAGATGGTAGTTTTAACACTTTCATCATTCTTCATCAGCTTCTATCTTATTTCCTCAAAAATTCTGTTGATTCAAATCCTCTTCATTTTGAATAAATCAATTTAATTGCTTGAAAGTCACATATCTCAGCAACAATTTTAATTCAGGAAATTAAAAATTTCACCACGAACAAATAAATGGAGATGATTAAAGGAATCACTGTTTCAAAATCTTAAGATAATGAGCAAAACTATTAGATAAAATTCTTTATTTTACAGGTAGATTCAACAGCATCAAAAATCTTCCTAGGATACCTCTTTGCAAGCAATGGATTAAGTCAAACAGTTTTCTGCCCTATACTGGGCTATTGCAGCAACAAATTACAGTCAACTAGAATACTGTTCGTGATAACAATTTTAATCAACATAATATCTTTGTTAATCCACGCACTCGTTGAATCCTTCCCAAATCACAGAAAATATTGGCTGCTGTTATCACGTTTATTATCAGGAATTGCCTCAGGTAACTACCACATATTTGTTACTTCTTCCATAATTTTTAATTTTTTATAGCTAACGTAACAATATCCAGATCACACATCTCGGCAACAACTTTAATCCACGAAAGAAGAAAAGCGGTTTCTTGGCTTTCATCATCATCCATAATCGCTTTGGGCTTGGGTGCAGGAATTCAATACACAACAATCCCAATCGGGGATGCTGGCTTCTATGTATTCCCAGGCGTGAATTTAAACATGTACACCGCAGTGGCGTGGATTATAATAATCCTGGAAATCATCAACTTGTTCCTCTTCCTTCCCTCCATATTCAAAGAACACAGCATGGTGGGAAAGACTGGAATGCTTGGCCACACAAGGGAAAGTTATAAAATCCGAAAATACAAGTGGTTAGCGTGGGTTTTTATTGCCTTCAACTTCCTGGTAACGTTCCATTCAACCTTCGAGCGGGTGCTGGGGACACCCATGGCAATGGATCAGTTTGCTATGAATAGGGAGGAGGCGGTATCCTTAACTTCGATTTTAAATTTTGTCGGCGCGGTTATTTCGTTGGTAGCTTCAGTGCTGATTAATGTTTTGTGTAAATATTTAAGTGAATTCAGGACGTTGATGTTGGGTTTGGGTTTGTTCGTGGTGGGTAGGTGTTTGTTTTACCCCATGGGGAGTGGCGCGCCTCCAATATTGGATCATAGTTTGAATATGACGGTGGGATGTCCTGTAAGTCAAGAATGGTGCAGAGAGGATGGAAGAGTAACGTTGGTGCAATTTGTTGCTGGAATGCTCGTGGAGAAATTGGCGTATACGGTTTCTTTTATGTTAACCATGATTATGTTTTCGAAGATTTTAGGATCTAAACAGCAGGTAATTTCGCTTTTTTTGATAAATTTAAATTACTTTTTGAGTGAAAAATAGTTACATATAAATAATTTTTCAACGTCATATCAATTTCTAGATACGCACATTTGACTTTTCTTTCTTTAAGGGTACTTGGATGGGAATTCTCACTTCATCTGGAAGTCTTGCTAGGATAATTGCACCGGTGGTCTTAGCACGTGTCTATAGCAGTTACGGTCCAGGTGTAATCTCAATAAGTACTAATATTTGGTTTTTGCTTGTCTCAATAGTGCTGCTCAAAATTGCAGATTATTGCATTTTGGACAATGAAGAGAAAGAAGAAGCCGAGCCTATGAATAGAGAATTAGAATGCAAGATTGATACTCAGAAAAACACCTGAGTTATGCAGATGCTAAATGTTAATTTTTTTCTAAGGAATAAAAGTAAAGTTGTTTGTAGATTTAAATTATGTTACTGAGATCAGAGATGCAATCTGCGAGAGAAAAGATAGGATTATTGATGATCACTAAATAATATCCTCTAAAGTTTTTATTTATTTTCCGATCGCAACAGATAAAATTATCATTGAAAACTATTGTGAATTGATAAAAAAAACATAAACTGAATTGAAGAATGCAATAATTTACGCTCAATAATTTTTTTTTTGATAATAAAAATAAATTAATAATAAAACATGTGATATTTATTAAATATTAAAACTTAACAATTCGAGTGATTTACAAATATAAATATCTTATAGGTGAAAAATGCTGTATAAAATTAATTAATACTAAATTGATAAAAATATTACACATCACGTGATCACAGTTACCCACTCCTCTACAAGCTCGAAATTTTCTCCCGGGATTTTCCTATATTTTCCGCCTCTTCTATGGTATCGGGCAGCTTGGTGTTCAGCGTTTCCGGGAAGAGTAATGAAAGGAGTCCAGCTATCGTCGCCATTATACCAAAGAGAAGAAGCGGTAGAGGTTTCCAAATTTGACTCTGTAAAAAAAATACATTAACAAATACGTATAATGATTATTGACACTGACAAAGTTAAACTTAAAGTTTTAAGTTTTTTATGAACTAAAAAAAAAAGGCCTGCCTTGACTATTTTTCTTTTTAGATTTCACGGTATAATAAAAAACTTACTACTACTTTAGTATGTTCTTAACTCATTTTTAGTTTTTTTATTTTCTACCACCACCACCTTAGTTCATCAGGTCTTTATAATAATAATAAAAATAATAATAATAATAATTTATTGCCCAACAGACGAATGTCCAATTACAGAACAAATCTTAATTGTAGTGCACGAATTCATTAAAATAAAAGATATATAAAATATGTATAGATCATGCATGCTTAAGACACACATTCTATTACACATTTTTTGAAATCAATTAAAGTTTTTCCAAAAATATCGCAATTGTTTTGAATATGATTATATAACATACACATTTTGATCAATGGAGAATTTATATGATGGCGCGAATTAGGAACACAGAAACCAAATGACCGACAATTTCTCATCGATGGTCTAGGGACGTTAAATTGTAATTCACTTTTTTGGTGGATCATCTACAAAATTATTGATTAATTTGTAAAAGTAAAGCAATGAACAAATTTTATGTTTATTTTGAATGCTGCTAACAGTAAAATAAGCGAGTAAGTTGAGGTAGCTTCTTCTTTACGGGTAGATACCATGTGTTGAAAAGAACATTTTTTTTAACATTCATCGCAAATGTTAAAAAGTTCGCAAAATACAAAAATAAATGCAAAAGCTTAAATAATTTGGCAAACAAGGCACTTATATGCGTTCTTCCACTCAAACCTTTCGCTATCTAGCAATAGAAGAATGTCATTAGAAGTATCTATGCTCAGCTTATTTTCCGGTGATTTTTCACGGGTAAGAGCTATTGTCAAATAATTGTCAATGCATCCACGTTGTAGCGAATATTTTGCAGATAAAAAAAATATTGCATTCGAAACGCTGCTACACAAAGTCGATCAATTTGACTTTTTTGTTAGTTCTGTTTCTCAATTATTTGAAATTGAACATAATCATGTATCGACAAAGAAGAGAGGAATCAGAGGAAGAGTGCGAGCGTCAACACTTATTTATTTACAACGATATGTAATTTTTACCACTGCACCATTTATCTATAAGTCGCATGGTTCGCGTTTAAGAAGACAGCAAGGTCAGGGACAAAAAAGGTCAACTAACAAACGAGATAAAGGTTTTTCAGACTATTTTTAATGAGCAGAAACACTGCTTCAATTTCTTCTAGAACGGTTAGAAGGTGATTTTTAATGAAGCATACTTGCATATAGAATTGGCAGATTGCGATTTGCAAAGGATCATTCTGACTGGATTGTAAACAATTGGAAACAACTTTTTTCTACGTTCTTCTAAAATTATATTTTCGGCAATGACGAACGACATTTTCAAAAATATATCATTACGAGCGGACACATGCAAAATAAAAATGTGTGCGATAATAATTCGGCCGCCACAAACTAGTCTGTCCAAAAAAAAAAAAAAAAACATTTTCAAATAAATATTGGAGACTATTCTGAGGTTCCATCTCTGCATCTAACTTTAAATGAGTTTATAAAGAAATAATTTCACTAAACAAATCAAATGTGGTTGAATGGTCAAACCTATGCAAAAAAAAATCAATTCCATCAATGTCTGACCTGATCTGATGTATCGGTCAGTTTTCTTTGTAAATTTTATAAATGTAAAATTTTCTATGCAATTATTTTATAAGTCTGGAAATTTCGATGATTTTTTCATAAATGTCGATTTTTTTATACAATACTATTAAAAGATGTGGAAATTTGAAATCATCCAAATTTTACTAATGAAAAACTTTCTCTGCAACTATTTGATAAGTCTCGAAATTTCCATAAAAAATATTGAATAAATGTGGATTTTTTTATACAATGTCCTTAAAAGATGATGAAATTTTGAATCATCCGAATTTTATAAATTTAGAATTTTTATTGCAACTATTTTAAAGTTTTCTCTCAATAAACGCTTTCTAAACTCTTAGTCATTTTTTATGAGTTATATTCAAATAATATATATTGAAGGAAAAAAAAAATGAAACACTTTAAATTTGTGAAATTTCGACCATTTTCAAACCGCCATAACTCGGTGTATTTTCAATCGATTTTGATGAATCTTTGAGGACAGAAAACTTTGAAGTGTCTTCTTTAAAGTCATGCATGCAATACTAAATGTAATCCTTTCCGCCCCCCTCTAGCGTCCCAGTGAAAAAAAAAGTTTTTTCTGGAAATCATGCCCAACTTTGACGATGTCTACGGAGTTTGAAAAATTTTGTCCACTCGATCCACCATAAAGGCATTAAGATGTGATCAATTTCCAATGCAGGACTCAAAAAACGAAGTTGCTACGACGATTTGGCACCAAGTTATGGGTGTTTGAAAAAAGTGCATTTTGAGGTTTTTCGTACATAACTCAGTGATTTTTTAACCAAATTTGATGATTCTTTCGGGAAAAAATCCCATTTTGGCTCTACTTTAAGAGAGTAAACTCAGATTGGAATGATCCATTTTCGAACCCTTCAACCCCCGAACAAGAAAGACACGTTTTTGGGCAAAAAAGTCAACTTTGGTAACGTCTACCGAGTTGGAAAAAATGTGTCGATTTGATCCACCAAAAGGGCATTGAAATGTGTTCAATTACCTGCGCTGGACTCAGCAGGATTTGGCACAAAGTTATGGGTGTTTGAAAAAAAGTGAATTTTGTGTTTTTTTGACTCATAAGTCTGAAGTCTTTCAACGAAATTGATTTCGTTTTCACGAATGAACTTTTCTTTGCATGTTCCTTGAGGTATGCACGAAAATTCATTGTTTGCGCGAAATTACGAATTTCGCATTTTGTTCCTTAGAACTCCATTAACAAAAAACTTTATTTTAGGTCAAAAAAGACTCACTTTAACGATCTCTGCAGGGTCGGAAAAAAATGTGGGCCTAACTCACCACCATTCGTCGATTTTTCCATTCGTCCAATAAAAACAAACAAATTACACTGACGGAAAAAAACGAAACACTTAATATTTGTAAAAATTTAGGCAATTTTCGAATGGCGATAACTCGGCTTCTATCCAACCGATTTCGACGATCTTTTGAGAAATCAAAAGCAAAATGTGTCCTCTTTGAAAGTTTATCCCCACTCAAAGAGAGGGTTGTACGCCCCTCCAAACGAAAAAATAAAAAGACCACAAAATGCACTTTTTTTAACACCCGTAACTTTGTGAAAAATCGCCGTAGGAACTTCGTTTTTGAGTCCTGCACAGGTAATTGAACATATTTCAATGCCCTTTTGGTGGATCGAGTCGACACATTTTATCCAACTCGGTACACGTTGCCAAAGTTGGACGTTTTTTTTGCCCAAAAACGTGTTTTTCTTGTTCGGGGGTTGAAGGATTCGAAAAAGGATCATTCCAATCTGAGTTTACCTCCCTAAAGTAGGGCCAAAATGAAATGTTTTTCCGTAAGAATAATCAAATTTGGTTGAAAAGTCGCTGAGTTATGTGCGAAAATCTCAAAATGCACCCATAACTTGGTCCAAAATTGTCGTAGGAACTTCGTTCTTCGAGACCTGCATAGGGAATTGATCAAATTTTAATGCCTTTATGGTGGATCGAGTCGGCAAAATTTTTCCAACTCCATAGACATCGTCAAAGTTGGACATGGTTTCCTGAAAAAAACATTTTTTTTCGCAGGGGTGTTAGAGGGAGGCGGAAGAGGTTAAGCTTAAGTTTGCATGCATCACTTTGACGAAGACACTTCAAAGTTTTTTCCCTCAAAGATTCATCAAAATCGATTGAAAATACGCCGAGTTATGGCGGTTTGAAAATGGTCGAAATTTCACGAATTTCAAGTGTTTCATTTTTTTTCCTCCAGTGCATAATCCATTTACCAACGTGAAGTTTATACTTTTGTGAATTAATAAAATAACATAGTGCATTAATTATCTCCAAGAGTGTGTACCGTGAGATCAAAAATTTAAAAATAGTTGGTAGCACATTTTCTGAAAATCCTAATTCGAGTAATATTATATTGGCTGTCTGAAATTCTTCAATGCAGTGCAATATACATTTTGTTCATTTTGACATCTGGTGATTTTTTAAGGTTAAAAATAGTTTTTATCTGCCGATTTTTTACCCATTTTAAAGTTTAGCAGTTATTTTCAGAACTGAATAATAATAATAAATACAGTTTATTGAAACTCCTAAGAGCTACAAATGGCCATCGACCGTCAGAACTGATTATTACTATAAATAATTCATTTATTATCCTAATTCGAGTAATATTATATTGGCTGTCTGAAATTCTTCAATGCAGTGCAATATACATTTTGTTCATTTTGACATCTGGTGATTTTTTAAGGTTAAAAATAGTTTTTATCTGCCGATTTTTTACCCATTTTAAAGTTTAGCAGTTATTTTCAGAACTGATTATTACTATAAATAATTCATTTATTATCCAACTTTTATGCCAAAATTTCTATTATTAGTGACGCCACTGAACTTCTATTAGTTATCTTATGTTTTAAGCGCTGCTAACTATTTTCGACTTTTTGGTCTCACGGTATATGAAACAATATAAAATTTCACTGTACTCTACATTAGTGTGGAAAAACTTTTTGGCGCCCAACGCGGGGCCATCGGACGCGGCACTTGAGACTCACCAATAATGGCATCTGTGGTGATACCATTGAACCAATCCTTCCGAACATTGAACATGCTCCCATTAGTGAATGCCTTAGAGGAGTTGGGAAGATTTCACTAGTTATCACATACATCACAGTGAAAGCTGCCGTTGCACCGAATTTACCAATCAAGTAAACTATGAGCTGCAGCCAGTGAGAATCTGGGAAAATAGAAAATATTACAGTTATAATATGTTAGATGCCGAAAGCCAAAAAATGTGAGGATGGTCGCGATCACATTGTAATTCATAATATTTTTTTTTTAAAGGAAGGATGTTTGATGGAATTGCGGGTTAAGGACAGTGAATGACTATAAGGGAATTGGCGTAAGCGATTTGCTGTTCGGCCACTAACGTATATAAGTTTTGAAGATTTCATTTTAATAATGAATACACATCCATGGACCCGCACGGCAACTTCTTCGTTCTGGAAAAGTAACGGCACGGATGGGATTCGAACCCACGACCACGAGGCCCAGAAGCAGGAACGCTACTCACTAGGCCACAGCGGCCCCCAGTTCATAATTAATATTTTTAAGTTAGAGAGACACAGTATTTTTATTGATACACATTTACGTATGAATTCAAGAGAATCTGGAACATAAAAAATATTCAAGCTATAATTTGTCTGGTTAATACTGAAAGCCCAAAAAAGTGACGATGGTTTCGATTATGTTGTAATCCATACCCTAAGTTTGAGTGAGACACAACATGTTTATTGAGACGTATTTACTAATGAACTCAACAGACAACTGACCACATGTCTTTCAGCCTTTTTACGTTCGATTTATATTAAAAGTTAAAATGGACGGCAAGGTAGTGTAGTGGGTAAGACAGCGAGCATCTGCCCGCTGAATTCCAAGTCGAGTGGGTTCGATTCTCCACCCAGGCGGAACATTTTTCGGATCGGGAAATATCCCCTCGGGATCATGGTCATTTTATTTGCCTATAATTAATCATTTATTCATAGTCTAGAGCTGGCCATATAGACAAGTATCCGTGGCCAAAAAAAGTTAAGATTGTTATCAAAATAAAGTTCTAATAATGCCCACAATAATATTGAGTTTAAATTGATTTCTTTCTATACTCTTGAAAGAAGAAATTTTGAATAGGTTGTTGCCTGTCGTTATTTTTTTTGACAGTTTTCTGGCGGCAATATTTCATACTTCTGCGATAATAAATTTTGAGATTTCACGTATCAGAAAAATTTTAATAAAAACATGGCACAAAATAAATGTTTTAGTTTTAAATTATTTTGCGGTAATAGTTATTTTTGGCAAATTGGGAAGACAAGAGTTTTAGCTAGTAATTCCTATAAAACTTTTAAGGTCACATGATTTAACCCTTTCAGCCCTGGATTTTTAAATTTGAAAAAAAAAATTTTTTGTTAATTATTATTAATGGGGAGCTTCTTAAGACCATAAATACCAAATTTGAACTGATTTGATTAATTAGTATAGGAATTAATTAGTGAAGCTTTGTTGAAGTGACATCTAGTGATAAACAGCAAAAATATGGATTGTCATAGTAAGTAGAGACATGTAAATGTTGCGGTGGCAATTGCCACCACCAGGGCCGAAAGGGTTAAGTAAAAAAAATTGTAAGAGAAAGTTGATTTTCCTTAAAAAGTGTACAAAATATGAAATTACATCAGGTTGAATATTCTTACTTTCAGGCTATATTGTATTAACATAAATAATGAATGTAGTGTACAATATATTTTTTTTTATTATGCGTATCAGGACAGACACTGTGAGTGATCATGACCCAAAATCAAACACACACTTATCGCATAATAAAGGTTCCACTTATGTACTTATGCATTCGTTATTGTTGTCTCTCTGTGATGGTTATCGGATTCATGCATTGAATATTTTCATTGAATTATCTCAATATGAATAATTATATTACTGTATTGTTTACTAACTAATTTGTGTTAAGTTTGGAAAATACTTTCGTACTACACCAGGGTACAGTCTCAAATTCATTTTCAGAAAAATAACATTTGCAATTGTAAATCTGAGTATAAAGCAGGAAAATATAAAAGACCCAAAATCTTTTATTTAAAGCTGTGCCGTAGCACCAGCGGCGGCTCGTGGATCTTTGTAGGGGAGGCAAAGACAAAGATGCCGCAAGTGTTGCATTACGTACTCTTATAGAGGAAGCAAATATTCCGTTGCTGTTTCGGTCAAATTTTCCTCCGCCGAACATCTACGAGCCGCCGCTGCATACCACAATATATGTATAGTGGTACAATGAACTTTAAAAAAGTGTTCTATCTCTAAATATGAATTCATTTTTTTATTTACTTTAGTGTTCAGTGCATAGCGAGATAGTAATAATGAATTACAAATTTTTAAATAGATTTACATTTATATTATTTGTAAACAAATAATGGAAAAGATTCTCCGTATATAACTGGATCAAAAGTGTGAACATGCCCCCGACAGGGATCGAACCTGCAACCTCCAGAGGTTCGATCCCTGTCGGCGGTATATTCACACATTTGATCCAGTTATACACTGTGTACATAATGTATGGAATAAATTCGATTAAAATGCAGGGCATTTTCTTTCAGAAAAATGCTCGGACACGTGTATTATTATTTTTTAAAACGCATCTTTTGAGATAAAATTCAAATGTACAGGGTATCCCAAAATTGAGATACGACCCCTAAGTTAAAATTTTCAAACGTAAACCCCCTTTTTTTGTTGCATTTATGGATTTTACGTAAAATTCTGAGTATTTTTCATGTAGATATTCAGCTGTTTTCGAAGAAATGTCGTTTAAAAAAGTACTACTACTATTTCATTTCTGGTAAAAGATAACATAGTTTCATCGAAACATTGGAATTAATTTGGAAAAATCATTTAATTAAGTAAATAATGATTTGGGAAATCATCTCATATTTATTAAATAGAATTACTTTAAAGTAAAAATTCGCTGACTACTTATAGATATATAAAATAAAAATACTTACTTTGATCTCCAAATATAAACACCAAACAACTGATCCCAGTCATCAAGAACCACGCGCACTGTGACGTCCTCCTTCCCCATCTATCCACCGTCAAATACGTAACGAAGTAAGCAGGAATCTCCACCAACGACGTTAAAATAAAATCCACATAAGCATTCCCAGCGAGAGCCACGGAATTTAACGTTAATCCATAGAAGAGGAACGCGCAGGTGATCCAACAAAAGCAGCAGTTGATGAACCTGAGCAGCAGTGGAACGGACTTGAAGACCTTGAATAGGGGGTGTTTAACTTGCTCGACCGTAGATTCTGCATGGTAAGCCAGTTTATCCAGAGTTTCTTCCGTTATTTTTTTCCCGTTCACTTCCGCCGCCCTTCTGATGATGTCTTTGGCTTCGTCGATTCGTCCCTGGGACAGTAGCCAGCGTATCGATTCCGGCGTTAGCCAGAAGTATGCGAGGAGAAAGAGTGGAGGTATGTATACTATTAGTAATAATGGTCTGAAATATAGACAAGGAGAGGTTAAGTTATTATCAATGGTTGTGGGGGCAGAAAAAAATTAACATAGATTTGTAATAAACAACCTTATCATAATAATTTATGGCTATTACGATAATAACATCAGATACGCGGGTGATATCCAGAACTATAGAGACTAATGGACTAAGTAGTAAAAACAGAGGGAAACATTGAACACTAAAAACAAAATTCATGTCAATTAAAATATGGCAACAATAAGTAGAAAACTTATACGTAAAAACGAAACTGAGGAGAAAACACACAGGTACAGATACTTAGGAATAATTGCTAATAAGAATAATGAGTACCCAGAAGAAGGGTACGTACACTCCTCTGCTAACCCGCAGGTTCACTGTTTAACATTTTTACTGCAACCTTACAGTCTTAAGTAAAGATGCAAGAACGCCAAAAACTATATGGTTACTATACATATTAGGCAAAAACTACATTTTTCTCACCTCCATGCTTGCAGCCACATCGCCAGTAAAGCTACAACGACCTCACCAACCGCGTAGCAGCAGGATATCACAGTTCCGCTTAAAATTCTTTTCGAGGGTCCAACTAATTCAACACCTGAAATGATTAAAAATTTGAGTTTATCTATCATAAAAATGTCATGACTTAAAAATATTATATTGTTTATGCTAGAGGCTTCTACTTTGTTATACATATTGAACAGTAAATTAAAATATATTAAAACACATGGATATTATTCTTTTTTCTGTAAACTCTTAGTAAGCGTAGTAAAAGTAATTATTAGTTAAAACACTTCATTATAAAAACAGTAATTTAATGTGAAGCTCGGAGCGAAAAAAGCAAAAGTTGTGGAAGCGAAATATAGAAGTTAGCAAAATGTGTCGATAAGAAACAACAACAAAAAAAGGATATTATATTATGCTCTTCAAATCGATTAAGGGTTTCATATTTTAGTCAAATTTAATTAAATTGGGATGTAAGTGGTTTTAACAGATTATTAAAATGATGCTAAAGAAAACAACTTAAAGACGTGTGTGATAAAGAGAAGTTATTGAAAAGTTAACGTTTACTTTGAGACTTTATAGTATCTATAAAATAGGTGTTGGAATACAGGAAAATATTACTGCCAAGAGTTAGAAAGGAAAGGTGTAAATTGTAAAACCCAGGAGTTGGGAAAATTTGTGTTCCAATGTCAATCATAAACGACAAAAAATTGAATTTAATCGCATATCTTGTGCGTTTCAAACTCAATGAAAGATTTTTTAATTAAAACAAAAAAACAGAAGTTGATGTAAAGTCAAAGTTATATTTAAAGAAACAGAATTACTGTTTATAAATAGGTGGTTCCATATTATAGGGAAAAGATTTAAGTTATAACACTTGATTTAGTAGGCCAGGAACAACAGTTCGGACATGAACGGGAAACAGAAATTAGTGAAAAGCCAAAGTTTAATTTGGAAGAAAAGGGATTAGTGTCTATAAAACATAGGTGGTCCAAAATTTTAGAAAAAGATGTAAATTATAACTCTTGATTTAGTAAGTGAGGAGGAATAGTTTGTCGCTAAAGAAAGCAAAATACATGAACGAGAAACAGAAGCTAGTGAAAAGTCAAAGTTTATTTGTGAAGAAAATTGTTTTGTGTCTATAAAACATAGGTGCTGTAAAATGGGAAACTGTCCAAAATTATAAGGGAAAGATGTAAATTATAACGCTTGATTTCGTAAGTGAGGAGAAATAGTTTGAAGCTAAAGAAAATATCAGAAAGACATTAATGGAAAACAGAAGTTAGTGAAAAGCAAAAGTTTAATTTCCAAGAAAATTGATTGGTGTCAATAAAACGTAGGTGCTGTAAAATGGGAGACTCTCCAAAATTATAGGGGAAACTAGTAAATTATAACACTGGATTTAGTAGGTGAGGAGAAATAGTTTGGGAGCTAAAAAAAATAATAGAAAGACAGAAGTTAGTGAAAAGCGAAAGTTTAATTTCGAAGAAAATAGATTAGTGCCTATAAAACGTAGTTGCTGTAAAGTTGGAAATCGTCCAAAATTATAAGGGAAAGATATAATTTACACTTGATTCAGTAGATGAGGAGAAGTAGTTTGGAGCTGAAGAAAACAATAGAAAAATTTGTACGATAAACAGAAGTTACTAAAAAGCGAAAGAAAATTGATTAGTGCTGTAAAGTGGGAAACGACGACCAAGAGTTAAAAGAGAAAGATAAAAATGGTGATGTGGCCATCATGTTACTTTCTCCGACATCATTTATATTTACGTTTTCATGGTTTATTGAAATCATATTTTAAATGTACATCGAGCGTTGCGTAAACTCGGATGAAACTGACGTTTAAAACGTCAAAATTATGAAAGATGGAAAAATTATACTTCAAATTCAAAAACTCGGTTTACTCAAAAACTAACGAGATTTAGAAAAAAACTTATTCTTTAGAAGTTGTTCATTTTGGCATTCTCTACAATTATTATTCAAATAAATTTGTTGTAACTATTATCGTTTCATAATTATAAACCAAAAATTAAAAAAATAATAATACATTTTTTTCTCGAATAGCAATGATTTTATGAAAAATATAATATATATAAGCAAAAGATGTTCATTTCTTTGTTGTCTGCAATGTTTGTTTAAATGTTTTTGTGATATTTTTTATATTTAAGAAAATATTGGCAAAAAACAAAAAACAGTTAAGGTAAACACCTACTTCCGGTGTACGAAATTTTACGAAAAGCTTTTCAGTTCTCCGGATTATCAAATAAGACGTATGTTCAAAGTTTCATATCAATTGGTCTATTAGTTTTTGAGATACAGCACGCACAGACACACACACACACACAGGCACACACACACACACACACACAGACACAATTTTTTTTTTCCAGAAATTGTTGAAATGGCATCTAGGGACCCCAAAATGGATATTTCCGTAAAAAAAATTTTTGAAAAAAAAATCACGATCACAATACTTTCTCGTACTTCGTAACGGAGAAAGTAAAAATTATTTCACTTGAGGTATTAAGTAAAGCAGGAACAGTTTAGGGAAGGCATTCGATTAATTTTGTCGGAAGGGGATGAGTTGTGGGCATTTTAATTCTGATTGAAGACGTAATGAAAAACATCGTGATGGGGTAAGAGATAATTAGATGAAGGAGTTAATTGGTTTTGAGAATAATTTGCCTTCTTTCGTATCACTCTATTGATGTATGGCAAAATTATTATACGATTTTTGCACTGAATCAACGTGAGTTTTTATTATAAAATTATTTGTTTCTAAATGATGTTTCTAGTTAGCTTTGTAAATTTTTAATATATAAATTGTTCTGTGCCTCTCAACTTTTTTTAAACTAACTAATTCTGCCAATAGACTGTCTGATGTCAATAGATAACAATTTCATCTAAAAAAAATTTAAAGCACCTTTAAAGGAAGAAATGTCAAAGTGGCGGAATCTATTGCCTGAATGCTGTACTGAACCAAATCCGGGTGGCTTTAACACCGACAAGATATGGACATTGCCTGCGGCGGCAAATATAACCGTTTCCCCATTAGCAACTAACTACACTATGAGACCTGAAAGGTCGAAACCGGTCTGTAGGCGTTCTGATGGAGGAACATTATTTAATGTTTAAAGCACATTTTTGTATTTTACATGAAAAATCAACAAGCAACTAGACAAAAAATAATTTTTAAATATATTTTAGCTTGATTATCCATTTTATATCTTAGAAAATAAAATGATTTAGATTAATTATTTATGGTAAAAAAGCTTAATATCTTCAACCCAAATTTCTGAACATGCATCCTTTATTTTTTTTAATGTTACCTAGAATAAATCCACAAGCGTAGGTCCCAGCACCGAAAGCTGCATCCAAGAACTCCAAAAAGATGAACCATAAATACGAGGTGGTGAATGATCTAGCTATACCAGCTATAGCACAGAATACCATTCCCAAGATTAGAACTGTTCTTCTTCCATATCTAGAAATTACTTACATAATAACGAAGAATTATATTTAACAATTACAAACTGTCAAAAAACCGTGACCGATATTTCTTATTTTTTTTTTTAACATTGAACAGAAACCTGGCGCATTAGTTAAAAAGGGCATTGCAGAAAAATATTGTATTTTTGCAATGCCCTATTTGACTAATGTACCAGTCATGGATTTCGGCTAGATGGTAAAAAAACTTTCGGTAGGGTTTTTTGATAGTTTGTAATTGTTAAATATACTTGAAGAAAGGCATTGCAAAAATAAAATATTTTTTTTGCAGAGCCTTTTTTGACTAATTCGCCAGCCAAAGTTTTGCGTTCAATGTTAAAAAAAATATTAGTGATATAGATCACGGTTTTTTGACAGTTTGTAATTGTTAAATGTACTTGCAGGAAGGCATTGCAAAAATAAAAAAATTATTTTGCAAAGCGCTTTTGATTAATTTTCACGGCTTTTTGACAGTTTACACTTGCTAAATATAAGGGACTGTATAAATACAATTTAAAAATCGCACCCCACTGTTGGTGGATGCACCAGGAAATTTATGGCTAACTTCTCGTCGGTAAATGCAGGTTAGGGAGGGTGAATAATTCAGGAAATTGGCGTAAGTTAATCTGATAAGACCGATTAATTTCTTTTTATTGCTATACTAGAAAACAAACAAAAAATACAAACCTATCTGATAAAAGTCCAGCGATGGGCAAACCGACGAACTGCCCAATATTGTTAATAGTTCCTACTAACGTTAATTTCCAAACGTTATCATCACAGTAAAGTTTAAACTAAAAAAAGAAAATAGAACTCATTATGTCACGAGTAGGTATACAAAATGGGTTGTAAACGTGAACCGTAAGTTCGATGGAGTATCAGCCACCTATCCCGATAAGTCAAAACCTGTTTAGATAAATCTGAGCCAGAGGTTATTGACCTGTTCAGAACCGCACGTGCGTTCTTCAGGTTATTTACCTTGAACACCTGTTAGAACCTGTCTCCAATCACACGTATCGACAAACCCGTTCTGTATTTTGCTTTTTTTGTATAGCTGTTCTATTCAACACTTTATTTCTTCTGCTTAGCTATTTATCTGTTCTGTTTACATATTTAGCTTTTGTGTCTAGCTGTGTGTCTGTTCTGTTTAGCTGTTCTGTACAGCTGTGTGTCTGTTCTGTTTAGCTGTTCTGTACAGCTATGTGTCTGTTCTGTTGAGTTATTCTGTAAAGCTGTGCATCTGTTCTGTAACTGTTATGTACATCTGTGTATCTATTCTGTCTAACTGTTCTGTTCAGTCGTATATCCATTCTGTTCATCTGTATAGGTGTTTATCTGTTCTGATTAATTGTTCTATACAGCTGTATATCTATTCTGTTTAGCTGTTCTGTACAGCTGTGTATCTATTCTGTTTAACTGTTCTGTTCAGCTGTGTATCTATTTTATTTATCTGTTTTGTATAGGTGTTTATCTGTACTGATTAATTGTTCTGTACGGCTGTGTATCTATTCTGTTTACCTGTTCTGTACAGCTGTGTATCTATTCTGTTTAGCTGTTCTGTACAGCTGTGTATCTATTCTGTTCATCTGTTTTGTATAGGTGTTTATCTGTTCTGATTAATTGTTCTGTACGGCTGTGTATCTATTCTGTTTAGCTGTTCTGTACAGCTGTGTATCTATTCTGTTTATCTGTTTTGTATAGGTGTTTATCTGTTCTGATTAATTGTTCTGTACGGCTGTGTATCTATTCTGTTTAGCTGTTCTGTACAGCTGTGTATCTATTCTGTTTATCTGTTTTGTATAGGTGTTTATCTGTTCTGATTAATTGTTCTGTACGGCTGTGTATCTATTCTGTTTAGCTGTTCTGTACAGCTGTGTATCTATTCTGTTTATCTGTTTTGTATAGGTGTTTATCTGTTCTGATTAATTGTTCTGTACGGCTGTGTATCTATTCTGTTTAGCTGTTCTGTACAGCTGTGTATCTATTCTGTTCATCTGTTTTGTATAGGTGTTTATCTGTTCTGATTAATTGTTCTGTACGGCTGTGTATCTATTCTGTTTAGCTGTTCTGTACAGCTGTGTATCTATTCTGTTTATCTGTTTTGTATAGGTGTTTATCTGTTCTGATTAATTGTTCTGTTCAGCTGTGTATCTATTCTGTTTACCTGTTCTATATAGGTGTCTATCTCTTCTGTTTAACTGTTTATCTGGGCTGTATATCAGTTTAACTGTTCTGTATAATTTACCTAATCTGCTAAGCTGTATAACTATTCTGTTTAATTGTTTAACCATTTATCTTTTTTGTTTAGCTGTTCTGTTATGAGACGCTCATATAACGCATGCGCAGTTCAGTGGTACAGGTATTCAAGGTCAATAACCTGCAGAAAATGCCTGATGTGGTTGGGATAGGTCTTCAAGATCAATAACCTAGAGAAAATGTCCGATGCGGTTGGAACAGGTGTTCAAAGTTAATAACTAATACTCATACTTGTCGACAGGTGGCCAATACGCAATCGAACTCACGGTCCACTTTTACGAATAGTTGTGGTACGCCATAACCCGTGCTGTATCCCCACCGTCAAGTCAGTAATATTAATAAAAAATCTCCTACGCGTCAAAAGTTGTGACTACCAAAATAGGAAGCTTACATGTTTCTAGTTGCATTTGATTGATACAGTACTTACGTCATTGACTATGGTAATCTCTGGAGATTTGTATACAAACTCATCGCATTTCTCAAGAACATTTCTGTCGAAATCTGTGGAAGAACAACTGTCTGTGCTGTTGCTGAAGGATTTGAACCGTTCGCATTTGTTGGGCGTTTGATCCTTGTAAGGTACCGCGTTCGTCAGCCATTGCGGATTGAAGTCGGTCGAGTTTTCTAAATCGCATTCAGAAATTTTGCATCTGAAACAAAAGGAACATTTTCAATAAAGTCTTAATCAATCAATTTGAAATTGTTAAGTAATTTTTATTTATTTACAAAATCTGAAATTAAACACACTGGGGCGTTCTACGGAAAAAAAAACTACATAAACAACCCTTTCAAAAATGTTTGTATCTCTCAGTTACTGGTACAAAGAGAGTTTTAAAATTAACAACGTTTGAAATATGCTATCCATGATTTTTTTTTATGCTGTTGCCGGTTAACCGTGGGTTTTTAAAGAAAGGAGAAAAGGGGCTTTTTGTAAATTTGAAAAGTTTCAAGTGTGTTACAGTTGTTTTTGTATTTTTTTTCACTCCGAAGAAGTGAAACTTAAAAAATCTTACGGGCTGTTCTCGGTCGGTTATCTTAAAAACTTGAAATGGGGTATTATGGATTTTTTAGAGGCTTATTATGAACAATGTATTTTGAGTAAATTTCGGGGGTTTCAAGTGTGTTGCACTTGTTTTTATATTTTTTGTTTCACTCGGAAGAAGTGAAACTTAAAATCTTGAAAACCAGTGATGGGGTTTTTTGAGTTTTTTGGAGGATTGTTAAGTACATTTGGAAAATTTCAAATGTGTTGCAGTTGTTTTTATAATTTTTTTTTCACTTGTGCATATTAAAATAATCTGAAGCGCTGTTCTCGGTCGGTTATCTTGAAAAGTGATGGACTTTTTTGAGTTTTTGAAAGTTTATTAAGATTATTGTATTTTAAGTAAATTTAGAAAGTTTCAAGTATTTTACAGCTGTTTTTATATTTTTTTCGCGTCAACAAAAAATGATTAAAATTTTTCATAAATTTACACGAAAAATCGCAAAAGCGATCGACGGAATGTATTTGAATTTTCTACCAAATCACTCTTGAATTAATATTGAGTGATTTTGTAGAGTTTCAAGTGGATGGAAATTGTTTTTTATGTGTTTTTCGCGTCAACAAAAAAAATATTATAATTTTTCATAAATTTACATGAAAAGTTGCCAAAGCATTCCATGGAATGTATTTGAATTTTCTACCAAATCACTCTTGAATTAATATTGAGTTTTTGCGAAGTTTCAAGTGGATGACAATTGTTTTTATATTTTTTCCGCGTCGACGAATTTATTGCAATTTTTTTTTTAATTTCATTTCCGTAAATTTTATCTGTGTTGACATTGAAATGTTCTAAAATTTAGAAACAATGCGTTTCTAATTTTTACGGAAATATAGAATCACATGTGTCGTCAGTTGTTTTGAAAAGTTTCAAGTCGATGGCAATTGTTTTAATATTTTTTCCGCGTCGACGAATTTGTGGCAATTTTTTTTTTAATTTCATCTCCGTTCACATTGAAATATTCTAAAATTTAGAAACAACGCATTTCAAATTTTTACGGAAATGTTGAATTACATGTGTTGTCAGTTGTTTTGGAAAGTTTCAAGTCGATGGCAATTGTTTTTAAATTTTTTTCGTGTCGACGAATTTACAGCAATTTTTTTTTAAATTTCATCTTCGTTTACACTGAAATATTCTAAAATTTAGAAACAACGCATTTCTAATTTTTACGGAAATGTAGAATCACATGTGTTGTCAGTTGTTTTGGAAAGTTTCAAGTTGATGGCAATTGTTTTTATATTTTTTTCGCTTCGACGAATTTATTACAATTTTTTTTTTAATTTCATCTTCGTTCACATTGAAATATTCTAAAATTTAGAAAAAATGCATTTATAATTGTTACGGAAATGTAGAATCACATGTGTTGTCAGTTGTTTTGGAAAGTTTCAAGTGGATGGCAATTGTTTTTATATTTTTTTTTTCGCGCAAAAAAAAAAAAATTTCATAAATTTACACGAAAAATCGCCAAAGCAATCGACGGAATGTGTTGGAATTTTCTACCAAATCACTCTTGAATTAATATTGAGTGATTTTCAGAAGTTTCAAGTGGATAGCAATTGTTTTAATATTTTTTCGAGTCAATAAAGTACTCATCGGATAAATGTAAATAGGACCAAAAAATTAATTCGTCTTTAATTGTTTTTTTGTTGTTTAAGGATAACTCTTGAATGAATGACCTAATTTGGAAAATTCTTGCATCGAATAGACGCAGAGAAGACCCAAAACATGTGATTTATAGTTCATTTCATAAACGCGAGGAGAGATTTCGAAATTTCTTTCAGCAAAGTGTTGTGCTCATTAGACAGATAAGATCAAAAAATATTTTATTATTATTGAGGATAACTCCTAAACGAAAAGTGTTTGCAGAGTATTGTTCTTATATAATAGACGTAGGTTAAAAAAATAAAATTGTTAAATCTTTTTTTAAATTTTTGAACCCATGACCGGATTTCTAAAACTCTTTCAGCAAAGTCTTTCATTCATCCGAAAGATGGTTTACAGAAGATAACGGGTGACCAAAGTCAAATTCTTCCAGAAAAGTCCATCGAATAAATACAGATAACACAAAACATTTTTTTTTTCGAGTGACTCGTTTCAATAAGTTATTTGTTTGTTAGCCTTTGTAAGACTTAATTTTGTAGAATTAAGAATTGCTTGAATATTTATATACGAAGGCTACTTTTCTCATTATTTAATTTACTGAATAATTTTGCAACAATAATCGATTTTTTTTTTCTCAAAAAGTATATTATATGCTAAGTGGCTCTACCATCAAAATGTTCCACGAGCAGCCACTGCCTAAGGAGACGATAGTCATAATAGATTTGAAATCAATAAGCAAAATATGAATATATCTCAAGCCTTCAATAAGTTATCTATTTCGGTCGGTGGAGCAAACGGACATTCCAATATTCCCGGAGGATTGTGAGAAGAAGTTCGTATGTTTGGTCAAACGTTAGTTTCCCGAATTGTTGGGGTTTGGTGTTCAGTCTGAAGATGAATCGTGGCCTGAACTCAAATCGTGTTTGAAGTCATCACTCCTGTTCTCGATTTGAAAGAGTTATTTCTTCGACTGAACCTTTAAAATAAAGAGTGAACAGTTACCAGTAAGTAACTAAAGCGATCTCTAATTCAATAAAGTATTGCTAGGAGCGAGAAAGCGGATGGATAATTTTGGTATTTACATATTATTACGTGACTTGGAATTATCTTGTAAGAAATAGTGTAACTAAACAGGTTTTATTTGATGTTAAAATCATCGAAGAAATGCTATTGTTTATTTTTGAGGAAAAGGTAACAAGCCATTGCATTTCAAATACTATCTATACTCAAGGAAAAAAAATGAAACACTTGAAATTCATGAAATTTCAACCATATTCAAACCGCCATAACTCGGCGAATTTTTAATCGATTTTGATGAATCTTTGAGGGCGAAAAACTTTGAAGTGTCTTCTTTAAAGTCGTACATGCGAACTTAAGCGTAACCTCTTCCGCCCTCCTCTAGCACCCCTGTGAGAAAAAAAAATGTTTTTTTCAGGAAACCATGTCCAACTTTGACGATGTCTACGGAGTGGAAAAAAATTTGTCGACTCGATCCACCATAAAGGCATTAAAATTTGATCAATTCCCTATGCAGGAATCAAAAAAACGAAGTTTCTACGACGATTTGGCACCAAGTTATGGGTGTTTGAAAAAAGTGCATTTTGAGGTTTTTCGCACATAACTCAGTGACTTTTCAACCAAACTTGATGACTCTTTCGGGAAAAATTTTTGGCTCTACTTTAACCCTTTGGCCTACTTTCCTTACGTCCGAATGCAGCAGCAGAAACCAGTCCGACTGAGGCACTGAGGCCTGGCGTGCCCAATTGTATGCGCACAAATTCATGCTTTTTCATGGCACAACTGATAACGTAAAATATGGACTTCAAAACATTCTGTTTCGCAAGAAAATGCATTCATTGTGCAGCACTACTAACCAAAGCGAGCTCGTACTCGATTTGATTGGCCCAAGCGGCTCGCCACGAGTTGAGCTCGTGCTCGATATGATTGGCCCAAGCGGCGCGCCACGGGATATGCTCGTGGTCGTTGTGTTTGGCCCGAACATTTAAACACGAGGAGTACTCGTGGTTGTAGGTCAAAGGGTTAAGGGGGTAAACTTAGATTGGAATGATCCCTTTTCGAACCTTTCAACCCCCGAATAAAAAAACACGTTTTTGGGCAAAAAAACGTCCTACTTTGGCAACTTGTACCGAGTTGGAAAAAATGTGTCGACTCGATCCAGGGCATTGAAATGTGTTCAATTACCTGTGTAGGACTCAAAAAACGTTCCTACGACAATTTTGCACAAAGTTATGGGTGTTTGAAAAAAAAGTGCATTTTGTGTTTGTGTTTCATTTTTTTTCCATTAGTGTGGTTATTGTTAAGTTACCGAGATGACATCTAAAATTGGTCACTCTGTATCTTGAATAACTTTTTAAGTTTATTAACCACATCCAAAATTTCCCCATGCATCACCACCACAACTCTACATATTTTTATTCGAGATAGAGATGCGGTCCTCACTTACCTTTAAGAAGATAAACAAATGTAAATTATTCGCGCGCGGTCCTTGCCATAAACATTTGCCATTTTGACGTGGTAAATGTCAATGCCAGTCGAAATTGTAAACATGATTTATTTTCTCCCAAATGCAATCTGGGACACGTAAATATAATTAAAATCCAGTGACCATCATATTATACACACATGTGCAATTGATTTAAACATATGATAGCGTAATAATTGTTTTTAAATTAGCACACAATACCATCACATAAAATGAGAATTGGAAATTACGTAAAAGAGATGTTTGTAGAAAATTCACATTAAGATGGATACGTGAAGATTATCTGGAAAACAATTAATACGTGACATTGGAGGTAGTTGTGTGTTACGAATTATTATTGTGTAGTTAAAACAATCACGCTCGACATGAAACACAGATTGTTCGTGTAAGAAAATAATATATCCGTTACTAAACTAAAAAAAATAATTTTCCATTGAGAGAGTTAATGCCATGTCGTTTTTATTTATTCAGTTTGTGCATGCATGTAACATTTTCAAGGATAGTAATATGAAATAGATATTAATTCTACCAAATAAAAACTTAGTTTAAATACTGAATATTTAAAATCCTCGACTACTTTTGACTTATTATGGCACAAGAATGTCGTCGTTGGCAATTGTTTAGATTATTTTTTCAAATTGCAAACATTTTAGAATTCACATAACTTAGAATGAAGTTATTTTAAAAAATTGAATGTTTATTATCATAATACCAACATAATTTCAAATCCATTTTTAAGTTCACGATCGTATTTTTAATGCACAATATTATTACAATTTGATCACAACGCATTTATTGTTTGCTGGGAGATAGAGTACCAGAAACCGAAACTAACTACTAAAAAATGCGAAATCTTTTCGGACCCAGACCCGCGATGGCATAGATACGCCACTGCATACATTATATTAACGACTTATAATTTGTTTAATGTTGGCGGTGTTTACTTCGTGGTACATCTTGATTGCAGATTGGAATACAATACTTTAACTTTTTTATACCAATATTTTTTATTTATGTGACTAGTTTCGACCATTCACTGGTCTTATAATTTCTTCGCCCAGCAAAGTCCTAATATGGTGAAATATTGATTGCAATCTACTCAATTATCTTCAAGAGTTTTACCGCCTATTACAAAATGTTTAATTTGCAATTGTATTAATTATTATTATTTTGAATGCTTCTAATTTATTCAAAAATAAACAGTAAGTACATGACAGTTGATGAAAACATGTAAGAATATAAATAGACACATTCATTATAAATACACTCCAAAACAAGATTCACGATTACCCAAACAACTTTTAAGTTATATAACGAACTTGAAATGATTCTGTGTTCGCCTTGAGATTGCAAAAATAACACGATTTAATTGTATCCTTAAGGTGTTTGTTGTCGGCAATGTAGATGCTCAGATGGAGAAATAATTATGATAATCAGATGTCGGCAAAATTGGCACTTGGAAAGTGGTAAAAATCGCACGGAATGTTTTTATACACCAAGATAATTAGTAAATTAGAAAGCAACATGTTTTGCTCAAGATTTTAATCATGAAATGTTGTTTCAATAATTATTGACATTCAGTCACGATAAGTTGTTTATTAAAAACACATTTTTTTCTTTGGTTATACAAGAGTGTGATTTTTCAATGTCGGTATGGATTGTTTAATAAATTGATCCCTCAGAGTTTAACGTAACATGGACAGAGTCGGAAGAACCAGGCTCGATTTTGCCCTTTTTACCAATTATATTCTTGGTGGACTTCAAGAGCTTCCAAAGCGGCGGTAAGTGTAGAAACCTCTAGGAATTAGGGCGGAACCTACCGGTTCACACTGTGCACTGTTCCTCGGAGTCCAAACATAGGCAGAATAAGCAGTGGCGGCTCGTGGAACATGTTGATGGTAGAAACAAAGAACCATCTATCTTCTAATCGAATATTTTGGACAAAAAAATGAAAATTTTGGCCAAATTTTTGATTTTTTTGGCCAAAATTTTCATTTTTTTGTCAAAATCAAAATTTTTGTAAAAAAAAATCAAAATTTTGACCAAAAAAAATGAAAATTTTGGTTAAAAAAAAACAAAATTTTGGCCAAAAAAAACAAAATTTTGGAACAGCCGAAGATCTAAAATATCAAAAATCCTGGTTTAAAAATAAAAATGCAGAAAACACAAGCGAAAGAAAAATAATTTGCAATTTTCAGCCCCAAAAATAACTCTTTTTAGCTTAAAATAAGTTCCAACGAGAAATTCGAAAATAATAGCAAATATAACAATTTTTAAAAAATTCGCACAATAAAATGAATAATTCGAGTTAAGAAAATCTAAAATATGGGACAAAAATAAAAAATCAAGACCAAAAAATTAAAATTCGTACCCAAAAATCAAAGTGGTACACCGAAAAATAAAAAATTTTAACATCGTTAGTCTCCCTTAACACCGTTAGCCCGAGATGGAATCAACTCCACTACATCCCGAGGTGAGGACAAAGGGAAAAATAAAAAAAGGACCTGCACAAAAAAAATTAAATATATATGTAAATACTTATGTAAAAAAAAGTGTAAATAAAGACATTAACTTAAAAAAAAAATTAATAAATAAAGAAAATTTCGGCCAAAAGACCAAAAATCGAAGCCAAAATAAACGAAAATACAAAATATAGGCCAAAAAAGTAAAAATCTACAAAACATCGAAAACAAGTGCAAAGTTAAAAATTGCAGACTACAAAAATCGAAAATTTCTACAAACCAATCGAATATTTTGGTCAAAATAAAAAAAAAATGGAACAGAAAAAATCGAAAATCAGAAATCTAAAATATGGTCCAACTAATAAAGAATCCTGATCTAAAAATAAAAAACCGCAGACAAAAAAATCGAAAACTAAGGTAGAAGCAAAATAATTTGCCGCCAAAAATAAGTTTCTGACCAAAAATTCGAAAATAAAAGCAAAAAAAAAATCACTAAATAAAGTTAAAAAACCTAAAATATAGGATAAAAAAACCAAAGATCTAAAATTCTGACCTAAAAATAAAAATAGTAGACCAGGGAAAATTTTTTTTAACAGACCAATAAAAAAAATTAGAAAAAATTAGGGCAAAATCCACAATGTTTGCTCTAAAAACCTCGCCCCTAAAGATAATAAATGCAGACTAAACGAAAAATCAAAAATTGAGGCCAAAAAATCGAAAATTTTAACAATAAAATCGAAAAGTTTGGTCAAAATAAAGAAAAATTTAGGTCAAAAGATTTAAAAATATTAATAAAAATCTGTAATGTTCTCCAGAAAGTCGAAAATTTAGACAGTATAATAAGATAATAAATGCAGACTAAAAAATGGTGAAGTGGCCATCATGTTACTTTCTCCGACTTGATGGTATCATAGCCATTTATATTTACGTTTTCATGGGTTTATTTTCAATTGAAATCATATTTTAAATGTACATCGAGCGTTGCGTAAACTCGGATGAAACTGACGTTTAAAACGTCAAAATTATGAAAGATGGATTTTCAAACCAAAGATGTTCATTTCTTTGTTGTCTTCAATATTTGCTTAATTATTTTTGTGATATTTTTCATATTTAAAAAATGCCAAAGAGTTTTACTTAGGCATTTTTTTCAAGACAATTTTTTTCAGTACTCTTTTTGGCATTTTGTTCAGGACCATTTTTTCCAGTACTTTTTTTGGCAGTTTTTTAGTTCACTTTTTCAAGACTTTTTAGCATTTTTTTGGGACATTTTTTTTAGTACTCTTAAGACTCTTTGGCATTTTTTCCAAGACAATTTTTTCCAGTACTCTTTTTGGCATTTTATTCAGGACAATTTTTTCCAGTACTCTTTTTGGCATTTTTTCAGTTCACTTTTTCAAGACTTTTTTGCATTTTTTTGGGACAATTTTTTTTTGACTCTTGAGACTCTTTGGCATTTTTTCCAAGACAATTTTTTCCAGTATTCTTTTTGACATTTTTTTAGTTCACTTTTTCAAGACTTTTTCGCATTTTTGGGGACAATTTTTTTGAGTACTCTTAAGACTCTTTGGCATTTTTTCCAAGACAATTTTTTCAAGTACACTTTTTGGCATTTTGTTCAGGACAATTTCAGGCATTTTTTTTTCAAGACAATTTTTTTCACTACATTTTTTCAAGACTCTTTTTGGCATTTCTACTTTCTTCGTTACGAAGTACGAGAAAGTATTGTGATCGTGAAAAAAATTTCAAACATTTCTTTTACGGAAATATCCGTTTTGGGGTCCCTAGATGATATTTTAACAATTTCTGGAAATTTCTGTCTCTGTGTGTGTGTGTGCGTGTGTCTGTCTGTCTGTCTGTGCGCGCTGTATCTCAAAAACTAATAGAGCAATTGATATGAAACTTTCAAGTCTTATTTGAGAATGTGAATAACTGAAAAGCTTTTGGTAAAATTTCATACACCCGAAGTGGGTGTTTACCTTAATTGTTTTTTGTTTTTTCTAAATATTTTTTTAAATGTGAAAAATGTCACAAAATCTTTTAAACAAATATTGAAGACAACAAATAAATTAACATCTTTTGTTGGAAAATATTTTTCATAAAATCATTGTTATTCGAGAAAAAAAAATATTAATTTGTTTTTCATTTTTGGTTTATAATTATGAAACGATAATAGTTACAGTAAATTTATGAATAATAAAATGAACAACTTATAAAGAATACGTTTTTTTCGAAATCTCGTTGGTTTTTAAGTAAACTGAGTGTTTGAATTTGAAGTATAATTTTTCCATCTTTCATAACTTTGAAGTTTTTAACGTCAGTTGCATCCAAGTCGACAAAACGCTCGATGCACATTTAAATTGAAAATAAACCGTGAAAGCGTAAATATAAATTATACTACCATGTCGGAGAAAGTAACATGATGGCCACATCACCACTCTTTTTGGCATTTTTTCGGAACAATTTTTTTCAGTACTCTTTTTCAAGACTACTTTTGGCGTTTTTGTGGGCAAATTTTATTTTTTTATTTTCAAACATTTTTTTAATATTGTAAATAACGTTCAAAGATCTTGAAAAAATTTACCTAATTTGGTATTTGGGTCAATAATATATGTGATTTTTTCAGATTTTTAAACTAATTTTTTAGTGGTTAAAAAAATTATATTTGAAAGAATCTTATTTTGGGGCTTCCCGGGTCATGTAGGGGTTTTTTGACATACGGCTACTTTGGTTTAAGGGCACAACTAATGACATTTTCATATTTATTTAAAAATCTGTGTCGGGTGGCATTTTGACCATCTTATCTCGGTATACCCTTTTATTACCTCATAAATGGATTTTAAGCAGGAATGGGATTCGACCGACATGCGGCAGCATCTCTCGCCGATCGTGTTTCGCATTTGTATTTTCTCTGACTGTACCTCTAACCCAAATTAAATTGGAGAAAAGTAAAATAAGTAGCCTTACTATTATACCATAATACCGTCTACAGCCCTCAAGAATTAAAAAACCCTCGTTGGGCTTTAAACATAAAATACTAATATGTATTACGGGCGTAATCAATAGATTATGGCCCCCAGAAAAGTTTAAAGCTTTTAAACACTCAAGGGCTATTATCTATTAATCAACCTGTTCGCAAATCTACAAAATTAAGTCTTAGGGAAGTAGTCCCTGGCCGCCACGGATATTGACATAATTACATTTTTTATTTGCAATTTCTCACTCACCTATACGCAATATCTTTTGCGGCGAACACGAACGTGAGGAAACCGACGGCATCGAAGATGACCACCAGGCAGTAGAGAGCGATGATGGTGGTCTGGTACTTTCCGAATTCGCCGATCTGCACCAGAATAGTGTCCAGAGCATCTTCCTGCCTGACCATCGCACCGCAGCGTTATGTAACGCACGTACAATACACTCTTAAAACCTCAACAAGTCACCTATTGTTGTCGGCGTTTACTACGCGCCTAATATTCGCCAGAGAATTGACACATAAAAAACCATTGTCACATCCGAAAACAGGCGACCGCTCGCCAGCGTGAGCTCTGAGCGAGTGCGACGTTAACGGTTAAGGTCTGAATATTTATGTTGATAACTGATATAAGAACAATGCACTACTTCGTGAAAATTGCCTTTGAAGACAATAAAATGCCCAGAATCGTTTGGTGTTCAATATTTTTGAAATTCTAAGGAATTCAATATATTAACGCTTTGAGTTCACAATCGATGAAGACGTTTAGCGTTGACCATGTGCTTCCAACGACCCGTGGGACCCAGAGGGTTAAGCAACGATCAGTATTTTACTGGCAAATGTTAAATAACTGCTCTTTGTGACCGGTGAGCTCCAATGACTAATAGAAGTCATGGTGGTGGTTGCGACCATTACTACGTGGTAATTCATTATAGAAGCACTGAATAAAATCACTTACTATGTTTTTTACCACAATTTATAAATAATAAAATAAATTGTGGTAAAAAACATAGTAAGTGTTTTTATTCAGTGATTCGACTAATAGAAGGTTCAATTATGTCGTACTATAACATTCTGTCTATTTCATTACTAATGTGTTCATAACTGATCCATCTTTGCTTAAGCGGTGGCGGCTGGTGGATGTTCGGCGGTGGTTTAACGGAAGAAAATTTGACCGAAACAGCAACGAAATATTTGCTTCCTCTATAAGAGTAAGTAGTGCAGCACGAGCGACATCTTTGAAATGAAGTGGAAATCCACGAGCCGCCGCTGGTGTTCAGTCTATTAAGTTTATGTTATGCCCAAAAAAAGATTCATCCAACCTACCAGCAACGGCTTGTGGAAGGTTGGTGGGGAGGCTACTGAAGAAAATTTAACCAAAGAGCAGCGGAATAATAATAACAATAAACCTTATTCTCTTCTCTAATCATGTTATAACTAAAATAAATAATGAAGAGAATCATAAAGCGGTGCAGAACAAGCGGCATCTCCGTCTTATCGTTAGTCCTCTACGAAGATCAAGAAGTCGCCGCTGCTACCCACACTTACATTTTTTGAAATATTTTTCTTCCACACTGAAATTATTAATTTGGCTAGGAATTTAACATGCCTTTGAATTTGGTTGGTTGCAATAAATTTTTGATCGTAATTCCAAATTTAAATCCAATTTTCAAAAATTCTAAAACTGCAATATTTCATATGAAATTTTACTTATATGGATGAAATAACTTCTAGTGCATTTCAAACTGCGAGATGTATTCCTCTAATTTCTAAAGCTAAAAATAAAAAAGAAATGGTGATGTGGCCATCATGTTACTTTCTCCGACTTGATGGAATCATTATATTTACGCTTTCATCGTTTATTTTCAATTTAAATAATATTTTAAATGTAAACTGACGTTTAAAATGTCAAAATTATGAACGAGAACAATTATACTTTAAATTCAAAAACTCAGTTTACTTAAAAACTAAAGCGATTTTGAAAAAAACTTATTCTTTATAAATTGTTCATTTAGGCATTCGTTACAATTATTATTCATATAAATTTATTTATTTATTCATTTATTTATTTACGGAATCTCCTTTACAATAGATAACAATTACAAATAGAAAACATGTTACATAACAAAATAGAAAATTGAAATTTTTGTAATCTTTGTGTGGCGATTACTTTAGACGCTTATATAATAAAATAATAATAATAATAATAATTGAACAAATTAAAAGGATTGCAAAATTAAAATTAACGAATGACATTCAATAGTTTTACACGACGTAATCTGGTTTTAAAGAATTATTTTGAAGAATTAATTTGCTGTAACTATTATCGTTTCATAATTATAAACCAAAAATTAAAAAAATAATATTTTTTTTTTCTCGAATAACAATGATTTTATAAAAAATATTTTTAAATTAAAGATGTTCATTTCTTTGTTGTCTTCAATATTTGTTTAAATGTTTTTGTGATATTTTTCACATTTAATAAAATATTGGAAAAAAACAAAAAACAGTTAAGGTATTTTATAATTTTACCAAAAGCTTTTCAGTTCTTCAGATTATCAAATATGACGGATAGTTTGATATCAATTGCTCTATTAGTTTTTGAGATAGAGTGCGCACGGACACACACAGATACAATTTTTACTTTCTCCGTTACGAAGTACGAGAAAGTATTGTGATCGTGATTTTTTTTTCAAAATTTTTTTTTACGCAAAAAATCCGTTTTGGGGTCCCTAGATGCTATTTTAACAATTTCTGGAATTTTTTTATGTGTGTTTGTCTGTGCGCGGTGTATAAATTTCGTACACCGGAAGTGGGTGTTTATCTTAACTGTTTTTTGTTTTTTGCCAATAATTTCTTAAATATGAAAAATATCACAGAAACATTTAAACAAACATTGAAGACAACAAAGAAATGCACATCTTTTGCTTGAAAATATTTTTCATAAAACCATTGCTTTTTGAGAAATATTTTTTTTTCAATTTTTGGTTTATAATTATGAAACGGTAATAGTTACAGCAAATTTGTGTGAATAATAATTGTAGAGAATACCAAAATGAACAACTTCTAAAGAATAAGTTTTTTTCGAAATCTCGTTAGATTTTAAGTAAACCGAGTTTTTGAATTTGAAGTAATTTTTCCATGTTTTATAATTTTGACGTTTTAAACGTCAGTTTCATCCGAGTTTACGTAACGCTCGATGTACATTTAAAATATGATTTCAATAAACCATGAAAACGTAAATATAAATGGCTATGATACCATCAAGTCGGAGAAAGTAACATGATGGCCACATCACCATTTTTTTTTCTAGAAATTGTTGAAATGGCATCTAAGGACCTCAAAACGGATATTTCCGTAAAAAAAATTTAGAAAAAAAATCACGATCACAATACTTTCTCGTACTTTGTAACGAAGAAAGTAAAAAGAATTGCCCAAAATTATACAAAATTAACAGAATGAAGGCCAGTGGTGGGTCTAAAAGGAAGGTACTCGAAACGAATATTGAAAAGAATTTAATGAAAAATTGAATAACACAAACTTAACATTTTTTAAATACCATTTTCAAACTTACAATTTCGTAAAGTAGGCTTTGGACCCACCAATCATTTTAGTTTTGAGATGTGCTATGAAACAGTTTTTTTCGTGAATATGTATGTATATTTTTCGAGCAACATATTTTTTGTTAATGTATTCGTTTCTATAAAAAAAAATAGAAAAAGAGCTTCCGAGGCCAAAAAAAGATATTTGAGGTGATTGCAGAAAGTACTAATAGGTTACTCACAACGTCTAATGCTATTTCAATGTCAATTGTTTAAATATTATGGACTTTGTTATCATAACAAAATAATGAAAAAAAATTTCAATGGAAAAATAAAATCCAATAAAAAATGTTAAAAATTCCCCTCAAGGCTTGAATAATTATAAAACACGACAACACATGGCTTATCGCTCCGGTATATATTCATAAATATAATTCACGCTCGTTGTGTATCGTTAAAAGAAAACCTTCGTTGCTATAGATCCTTGAATTTTTAACCATGTTCATCCACAATAGGAGATATTGTAGCCTTTGATGAGTTGAAAATGATAATCACACTTCCTGTAAATACCAATTGCTTTATAAGTTGATTTCGAAATCGGTCGCATAACCAGTCAGGGGCGGCTCGTTATGTAGAGCCAAGGAACCATGGCACTACCTGTAGTTTCAAGCTCAGCAAGAATTTTAAAGTAATTCTTAGAACACTTTTTCGCCAGTTACTTTAGTCTAGGAAGATAAATCGTTCTTTCTTTCTTCAAAAACGGAGGGGGGGGGGCGTATATTGTATAAGTACCATCAACATGTTCCACGAGCCGCCACTGCAACCAGTATACATTGTAGCATTTGATAAGTTGAAAATTATCACTTCGTCACTGGTCGCTGTATAAGTTGTTTTTGAAATCAGGAAATTGTTTGCGGTCGCACAACCTGCTGAATAAACTTGCCATTGCACAATCACCAAATTATGATAATGCGCCTTCGAACATGAAGTTCCACAAAACGCTCCTTTAAATTGATTAAATCGAATACCAACGAATGCGTAATGCAAACAAATGCTGCAAGCAAAATATGTGTTTATATTTATACAACATTTCTAAACAATACAATATTACTCTTTAAAATATAATAAATATTATACAATAATTTGTTTGGAATGTGTTTTTCGTACATCAACAAGTTGTAAGGAATGAATCAGATGGTTATGGATTCTAGGTAATGAGAAGTTTATGAATTTTGTAATCTTTAACACATTGGCTGCCAAAAACTTTTTTTTGTAAAATGTCAAAAAAAGTTTTCTTTGTTTTTAAGTTTTATTTTATAAAATGAGTAAGAATATGCTTATTTAATTTAGCTCATACCTGACAGCGCTAAATAGTAAGTTAAAAGCAGGCACTCATTGTCAGTCACCGGTGACAATGAGTGCCTGCTTTTAACTTACTATTTAGCGCTGTCAGGTATGACGCGCCCCCATAGGGAACACTACAGTGTCAGTCACCGGTGACTGACAAAGCGGTCAACGTGCTATGTGTTTTGGTCACTCTGGGTTTCACTTTTCAATATAAAAAAAAAAGTTGATGCAACTGTCTTCGATTTTGAGGTAAAAAGGGGCTTTCTGTGGTATCTTTCAAATAATAAACCAATTTATTTTATAAATGTTGTGCAATTTTAGGTGCTTACTCAGATTCCATTGAGAAAAATGATAAAGCTTTGAAAACTGAATATCGTAAAATTTTAAATTTTACATACCAATCAAGTCAAAAACGCTTCATATCATATTAATTTGGTTCGATGAGATATTAAATTGTTGATTTCAAAGGGATGTACCCGTTGAATAAATAAAGGACCCCGCAGTTTTTGACAGTGAAATGGCTTTCAGTCAATCTCCTTGAAACCAACTGAAAAATATTCACCAAGTCATGCCGATCAAAAGTCTCCATGGTCGCAACAGCCGAAGATCTCAAGATCTTGCGCAAAAAGCAGTACTATGCCTGATACTGAAATAATCGAAAAAATCCTAGCAATTCACCCGAGTGGCAATGGCGAACTTACTCACGAGTTTAATACTATAATTTTTCGCATCATATTAAAAAAATACCTAAAGAATTTTCTGTTTACATTAAATTATAACGAATAATTTTTCTATTTGGAAATTGCGGCAGTTCGCTGAGAAAAAACAAATCGTAACCGTAATAACAACTGAACTGTTGAGTAAGTGAAATCGTCGTCATGCCATTGGCTGAAACCTGTTGGGCAATGAAACTGCTATCATTTGATTGGACGTCACCTGTGGAGAAAATAATTCGGCCGAATAATAGACAACTTTCTCAATCAAAAACGATTTAACAACGTTTATATTATTTAATAAGTTGCGAAAAAGAAAAATAGTAACATTTACTACTTCTCTATAACATAGTTCATTACAGGTATTGTTGAATGTGGACGTGACTGTGAATTTTACCAGACTGTGACTGACGTAAAATTTGGAAAATTTGGAAAACTTTTTTTGAAGTAGCAAACTTATTTGTACTCGTATATTTCAGAAAGTATAAGAATCACAAGGTTTTTAGCTTGTTAGATTATTTTAAACAAACAAACAGAAATGCTTGTATAATAATAGAGTATTATTAATATCAAGAGTTTGAAGGAAAAATTCTCGAGAAGGTGTTTATTTTCCGCTATCATAAATGATGTTAGATTCTACTATATAATATGCGGTAAAATTCCATTATAAATATAATAATAAAACACGTTTGTTTGCATTAGCTCGGCCTACTTGTTGATGCAGGGGCGCACCGACACGATGTGCAAAGTTTGCGTCGCACAAAGTGGCGGATCCAATTTAATAAAAAATTGACATTTATTTTTTAAATAACACTACTGATATTTCTGGTTCACGGCAGATTTAATAAATCTAAGCTGAAGAGAGGGGGTAATTAACCCCTTCCCAAGTAACTGCCTGTGGTAGTACGTGATAGTAAAAGAGCCAAAAATTTTAAGCGATGGTATTTGAAAAAAAAAATGGTGATGTGACCATCATGTTTCGTATCATAGTCATTTTATTTACGCTTTCATGGTTTATTTTCTATTTAAATCATATCTTAAATATACATCGAGCGTTTTGTAGACTCGGATGAAACTGACGTTTAAAACGTCAAAATTATAAAAGTTGGAAAAATTCAAAAATTCAGTTCACTCAAAAACTAAATAGATTTCGGAAAATCTTATTCGTTATAAGTTGTTCATTTTAGTATTCTCTACAATTATTATTAACATAAATTTGCTGTAACTATTATCGTTTCATAATTATAAACCAAAAATGAAAAAATAATAATACATTTTTTTCTCGAATAACAATGTTTTTATAATATTTTTAAACAAAATAAGCTCATTCCTTTGTTTTTTTTTCTTCAATATTTGTTTAAATGTTTTTGTGATATTTTTCATATTTAAGAAAATATTGGCAAAAAATAAAAAACAGTTCAGGTAAACACCCACTTCCGGTGTACGAAATTTTACCGAAAGTTTTTCAGTTCTTCGGATTATCAAATAAGACGTATGTTCAAAGTTTCATATCAATTGCTCTATTAGTTTTTGAGATAGAGCGTGCGCGCGCACACTCACACACAGACACAATTTTTTTTTTCCAGAAATTGTTGAAATGGCATCCGGGGACTACAAACCGGACATATCCGCAAAAAAAAAATTCGAAAAAAAAATCACGATCACAATACTTTCTCGTACTTCGTAACGGAGAAAGTAAAAAAATCCAGAAATTATTGAAATGGCATCTAGGGACCCCAAAACGGATATTTCCGTAAAAAAAAATTTTGAGAAAAAAATCACGATCACAATACTTTCTCGTACTTCGTAACGGAGAAAATAATAAAAATCCAGAAATTATTGAAATGGCATCTAAGGACCCCAAAACGGATATTTCCGTAAAAAAAAATTTGAAAAAAAAATCACGATCACAATACTTCCTCGTACTTCATAACGGTGAAAGTAAAAATTGTTGTACTCACTGATGCATTTCTATAAACATATTACTATTGTGGAGGGGAAGAAATACAGACGTCAACTAAAATTTTGCATAGAACCGAACCTGAAAAAAATAATCGGCAATCGTGTTCCTAGTAAGTGGATTAATTAACTTATTAAGGAATCACAATCAACCTGTACCAGTTTGTTTCTAGTCCAGAATTGATTAATCTATTTAAGAAATATTATTATTTTCAAAAATAAATGTAATTGTTTGAAGTACCTACATTAGTAGATAAATAAATAAAAGCAAAATTATAACCTCGGTCAATGACCATTGTTAAATTGTACAATTAATGAAGCAACTATGTAGAGAAGTAATTGTTACGATAAAGCATAGCTTGTGGAAGTTTAAACATTTGTTTTATTATAATGTTTGTAATGTTTATAATGGAATTTTATCTAGAGCCTCATTCAACAATTTCTTTGTTATTATCAATTTTTATATTTATTTTACTAAACCTATCTACGAAATAATGTTTTGCTCTTATCATTACCAAATATTTATGTTTTCCATTATTATTATTAATAATAATAATAAACTGTCTTTATTAAAGAAAAAAAAAGTTAATAGTACAAAATAATATTTTTGTGAGAACAGGCGAAGTTCAGTTGGTTGTAAACAACCATTACTGCTCTTTCAACCTGTTATTGAATTATAATTATAATTATAATAACACCTTTATTTGCGAATTTAACTATTTAAGGAATTACAAATAACAGTTACTTGTTTAACTAGGCAATAAAGTGGAAGGCGTTTCACTGCCGGGCGTGGTGGAATACGAAATAAATAATATGAAAATTTTCAGAAAATAACAAAAAAATCCAGTTACTTATTTCTTCGTAAATATCATTAATAAAAATAAGGAAGAAGATGGGGGAACAATGCGAACCTTGCGGCACCCCCGATGGGATTACATCTGATAAATGTTTCTTATTATCATTATTAAAAATAGTAATATGGAATAGATATTAATATTTGGTAGTAATCTATTAAATGATTTTTTGGCCACAAGTAGTTTTTGAATTAATTTTGGGTTTAAGGCGCATCAACAGCTAAGGTCATTCGGGCAAAAAGTTTGTGGGTGGTCCTCAGGTTCACTTAAAAGGTTCAAGGCGCAGAAGAGTGTATTTATTATTAGTGCTTTCGATCAAGAATACAAGTTATACTCATATCTGGTTATAATCACAAAATGTGATTATGATCGAAATTTAAGAAAACAATAAAATGAGCGATGTTTGCTTACAATTTTTATACATTTCAATTTAAACCATAACGTTTGTTATATTTGTTTTATTTATGTGTATCTGTCTGTGTGCGCTGTATCTCAAAAACTGATAGAGAAATTGATATGAAACTTTGAAAATACGTCTTATTTGATAATCTGAAGAACTGAAAAGCTTTTGGTAAAATTTTGTACACCGGAAGTGGGTGTTTACCTTAACTGTTTTTTGTTTTTTGCCAATATTTTCTTAAATATGAAAAATATCACAAAAATATTTAAACAAACATTGAAGACAACAAAGAAATGCACATCTTTTGCTTAAAAATATTATTAAAAAATGTATTAATAATTTTTTAATTTTTGGTTTATAACTATGAAATGATAATAGTTACAGGAAATTTATGTGAATAATAATTGTAGAGAATGACAAAATGAACAACTTATAAAGAATAAGTTTTTTTCTAAATCTCGTTAATTTTTGAGTAAACCTAGTTTTTGAATTTGAAGTATAATTTTTCCATCTTTCATAATTTTGACGTTTTAAACGTCAGTTTCATTCGAGTTTGCGCAACGCTCGATGTACATTTAAAATATTATTTCAGTTGAAAATAAACCATGAAAACGTAAATATAAATGCCATCAAGTCGGAGAAAGTAACATGATGGCCACATCACCATTTTTTGAGTATAATTTTTGCCAACCATTTCGACTTTAAATCTGACATAGAAAGGCGAATTTGATTGGAAGCAACTGCTTGCAAAACACAAGGAAATTCCAGAGTTCATACTTTACAAACAAACATGTTTATTAATAACCATCGGTGTTGTGTTGTTAAATAAATAGCGTATTTGCCTTACATTTTTGCTTCACATTCATTATCGATGAGAAAATTCTCTAAAAGAGCAATTACCTGTAAGTAATATCCTTGGCGCTAAACACGAAAGCAATGTGCACGATCGAGTGAAGAACAACGGCGAAGGAAAACAGGGAGAAAATGAACGTCTGATATTTTCCGAAGTCGCCCACCTGCACCAAGATCGAGTCCAAGGTGGTGTCCGTTTTGGTCATCTCTTCCCTCTTGCACTCTCCTCAACACCGATAACTATCCTGATCACGTGCGCGTTGTTCTTCCTGCGCAACCGTAAATGTCTTTGCCGGTGGCGCGGTTGTGACTGAGCGGCAGGAATCGCGCTGATACGTTTAAAGCTGATCCGACGCGCAACTGATAATCGTGTCTTGGTTCCTCCAAAATCGACCCACACGCCGACACGTTCGGTTATGTTAATTATAAATTTGCGTTTATTTCCGTCGTTTATTTCTGATTACGCTGGAGCGAGTAATTATAGTTGAGCTGGAGCTAAAATATTCCGTTGTAGTTTTTTTTTTATGGAAATAGAAATATCGGTAAATAATATCATTTCTCGGGCGGTAAGTACGCCCCTGATAAACAGTTAAATCGTACGATAGATTCGTTAAGCCAGTATCGCCGACAGGGTTCAGTATAAAGCAGTGACGGCTCGCTGGGTGACTCATGGTACGGCCAAGGTAGCAGAGGTTTCAGTAACTAACCCTACCTCTGCTTCCACGGCCGTACCATGAGTCATCCCGCGAGCCGTCACTGGTATAAAGGCAGTTAGCCTCAGTGCGCCAAGTAGCGGCGGAGCAAGGGCCGAATACTACTTGTATTTATTCTTTGTTCATTTTAAGAATGTTAGAAGTGACTTTTTAAAGGTTTTTCCAGAATTAATAATGAGTAATGAAGACATTTTTTTTGTCTCAGGGCGGTTACAAAAGATTTTTATTTATAAAATAAATATAATTAAAATTTAATTACAGTAAAATACTGGTGCATATGTTGTATTCAATTAATATATGAGATATTACCACAAACGGTGGTGGCAGATGACCTCGCAGTCGACGCCAAAAATAACAACAAAAAAAAGTAAAATACCGATTGTCCGCGGAATTGAGTGGCGAGGCAACCGTGGATAAGCGAATTCCGCAGATGATCCACAAAATGGCAAAAAGCGTACAAATCAACACGAAAATGTTTTAGAAGAATTTTTATTTTTGGCAGGAAAGCACAAACTGTTGTGTGAGTTATGAGGAACAAATTCTAGAGAAAATCTATTTTTTCCAACCGATAATGATGCTACGTTCTTTTGCAGCCCATCTAGGAGGAAGAAAATTATTTCCATCGAAATTTTTTGACAATTTATACTATAAAAAAAATTCTCCCGAAACTGTAGGCCTTATAATATCCGAGATTTCGCTACTGGCCAACTTTATCACGACACCCGGTATATTTATCTAGGTATCAACTTCTACAAAATAATTACAACTATCTAATAATATAGGAATGTGGTTACCTACGTGTAAAAAAAACAACTCATTATATTGCCATTACTTAAGCAAAAACCATGTAAAACCTATCACGCAAACCAAATGTAAAAATATAATTTACCGGTGTAATTCGCACTCACGTGTATTATTAAAACCAATAGATTACATTGCGTAACAGCATTGCCTGAAAGCTGCTAGAAACTTATTATTAAAAAAATAATATAAAATTCGCAATTTTTTTGGATTTTGGATTTTGGAAATTTAAAAAACGATGTTTCCTAAACTGAAAAAAAAATTTGTAGAATTTAACCTGTACGATTTATATTTATTTGAATTTTTTCGTTTATAGATTCGACAATTCAAAAAAATTCGGCGGATTCACAAAATAGAAAATTAATTATAAAGGATGGCACCTACTGCATTAAATTTCAATTGTAAAATTTTAACCTGACGTTTTATATTTAATGTAACTGTGTTGACATTCAAACTAAAATTTAAAAAAAATCATAAAAAATTGGTGGATTTTTAAAAATCAAAATTGTTTCAAAAGAATGAGGTTTTCTGAAATAATTTTAGTTTAATTTATGTTTCGTTGGGCGTTGAACAAATCAAAACTAAAACTTAAAAAAATATACAACTTCCAAGAAAATCGGCGGCATTTCAAAAAACAAAATTATTTTCAAAGGGTGATGTTTTCTGAGCTAAATATAATTGTTGTCCCGACATTTTGTATTTGTTTTAATTGTTTTTCGCTCTAGTGTTCAACGTGTCCAAACTAAAAAAACACAACTCGTGAACAAATTGGTGGATTTTCAAAAACCAAAATTGGTGGATTTTTGAAAATCTAATGTTTTTCAAAGGAATGAGGTTTACTGAACTGATTTTAGTTTAATTTATTTTTCCTTGGGTGTTGAACAAATCAAAACTAAAACTTAAAAAAATATACAACTTCCAAGAAAATCGGTGGAATTTCAAAAAATAAAATTATTTTGAAAGGGTGATGTTTTGTGAGCTAAATATAATTGTTGTTCTGGCATTTTATATTTGTTTTAATCGTTTTTCTTGTGTGTTCAACTTGTCCAAACTAAAAAAAAACACAACTTGTTAACAAATTGGTGGATTTTCAAAAACCAAAATCGGTAAATTTTTGAAAATGAAATTTTTTTCAAAAGAATGAGATTTTCTGAATTGGCTTTAGTTTTTGCAATATTTTAGCTTGGCGTTATTTATTTGTTTCAATTTATTTTTCGTTGAGTGATGAACATTTTACAACTCGTACAAAAATTGGCGCAATTTCAAAAACCAAAATAATTTTGAAAGGATGGCATTTCCTCAGCTGAATTTAATTTTTGTAAAGTTTTATCCTTTCGGTTTATATTTATTTCAATGTTTTTATTCGAATCTCGACAAACCGAAATCTAGAACTTTAGAAAATTTATGCGTTTTAAAAACCCAAATTATTTCGAAAGAACAGTATTCCCTGAAGTGAATTAAATCTTGGAAAAAAAAAATTATTCGAATGTCGACAAGCCGAGTTCTAGAATTTTGAAAAATTATCAAGAAAATTTGTGCATTTTAGAAACCCAAATTATTTCGAAAGATTAGTATTTCCTGAAGTGAATTAAATCTTGCAAAAAAAAAATTATTCGAATGTCGACAAGCCGAGTTCTAGAATTTTGAAAAATTATCAAGAAAATTTGTGCATTTTTGAAACCCAAATTATTTTGAAAGATTGGTATTTCCTGAAGTGAATATCTTGCAAAAAAAATAATAAAAATTATTTGAATGTCGACAAGCCGAATTCTAGAATTTCGAAAAATTTTCAAGAAAATTTGTGCATTTTAAAAACCCAAATTATTTCGAAAGAACGGTAGTTCCTGAAGTGAATTAAATGGTTTTAGTTTTTTGTAATATTTTAGCTTGGCGTTCTATATTTGTTTCAGTTTATTTTATTTTTTGTTGTGTGATAAACATTTCACAACTCGTAAAAAAATTAGCGCAATTTCAAAAACCAAATTAATTTCGAAAAGAATGCATTTCCTCAAGTGAATTTTATTTTTGTAGAGTTTTATCCTTTCGGTTTATATTTATTTCAATTTTTTATTCGAATGTCGACAAGCCGAAATCTAGAATTTCGAAAAATTTTCAAGAAAATTTATGCTTTTTAAAAACCCAAATTATTTCGAAAGAACGGTATTTCCTGAAGTGAATTAAATCTTGCAAAAAAAAATTTGATTCGAATGTCGACAAGCCGAATTCTTGATTTTCGAAAAATATTCAGGAAAATTTGTGCATTTTAGAAACCCAAATTATTTCGAAAGATTGGTATTTCCTGAGGTGAATTAAATCTTGCAAAAAAAAAATATTCGAATGTCGACAAGCCGAATTCTAGAATTTCGAAAACATTTCAAGAAAATTTGTGCATTTTAAAAACCCAAATTATTTTGAAAGAACGATATTTCCTGAAGTGAATTAAATCTTGCAAAAAAAAATATTCGAATGTCGACAACCCAAATTCTAGAATTTCGAAAAATTTTCAAAAAAAGTTTGTGCATTTTAAAAACCCAAATTATTTCGAAAGATTGGTGTTTAAATTTTTGCAAAATGTTACCTACCCGATTTGATGAAATTGATAATTGTAACAATTAATCAATTTCAAATTCCTCTTATTTATTTCAATTAAGATTAAGCAAACAAAATATTTGTTTGAAGAATACTGAATTATTTATTTATTTAAATCATTGATAAGAATGTGGGTCTAGGAAAGGATGCAATTAGTGTAGACTACGTCATCCTGTAACTATCGATTTTTGTAAATTTAAATATTCCGTTTAGGATTTACCAAATAACAATTTTTTTTATTTTTAATTTTTTTTTTCTGGTTCCGCTTCTTAATTCGCCCCCTTAAAATTTTAATAGCTTAAAATAAAGTTAAAAGCTGCTTGTGTGTTAAAATTGAGAGAATTTAATATGATTTAAGAAGACATTCAGAAATATTCATGTCGAAATCTGAAATTTTTGATTTTATAGAATTGCTGAGATATTGATCGTGTTTTTGATAATTATAATGAATTGTTTGTTAAAATGTAAATAATTTATTTTATTTTAAGTATTACCAAAGGCAACGAATTCTCGATTTCATTTTTTTTAATTACTGAGGTGTTAAAAACATGTCTTGATAATGATAATTTAAATGCTGAAAGTATAAAAAAATATTCATGTCAAAGTAACGAAAATTGACAAACTGGAATTTTTCAAGATCAATATCAACAAAATCGCGTTTTTTATTTTGAAAAATTGCTGAACTTCCGAAAGCCATACTTGATTTTGATGATTTAAATTCTAAAATGTTGCGAATTTAGATTGTTTTTAAAACAATATAAAGAAATGTACATATCGTTCGAAGAAAGTTGCCAAAAACTGTTGTTTTCCAAGTTCAAAGTCAACAAAATTGGGTTTTTGATTTTGAAAAATTGTTTAACTTCCGAAAGCCTTACTTGATTTTGATGATTTAAATTCTAAATGAATAATGTCAGATGAGCGCAACGATCACAGACCCGGGCGGATATTTCTCGGCCAGAAAAATGTTCCGCCGGACGGAGAATCGAATCCACTCGATTCGTGATGCAGCAGGCAGACGCTCACGCTCTGCCCACTACACCACCCAACCGACCCGAGAATTTTAAACATTCAGAATCTAAACTAAAATGTGTATTTCATATTACTATTCTTAATTATAAATGTTGTTGTGAATATTGAAAGTTATATTGCCGTAATATTATTTAATAAGAAAATTGGTGGCGGTCACCTAAGGCAGCACAAATCACTGCAAATTGCAATTTATCTTAAAAGAGTAAGCACAATGCAATGTCCTATTTTAAGTGTGTCCACAACAAAACAGGGTTGACTGAACTTGCCCGCTTGCATAAAATTTATTATTAAGTTTGTGTAATTCTAAAAATACCAACTTGAGCGAGGAAAAAGAAGCATGAATTCATTAGATGAGTGTATTATTATTTGAGTTATTATTGTTATTCCTGATGTTTTTAAAGAAATACTCGGAATATTTTAATAGAAGCTAATTAGGTGATTGTTATGGTTTTTTCTTGTTTATTATTTAGGGTAGAAGTGGGGAAAATTTTAAAATTTTCCACGCACTTCAGGCTGTTCGACCCGTTCGAAAAAATGAAGCGTTTTTGGCACTCTGCTCGTAACTTATTGATAAGAATGTGGTGACGATGTCTACGGAGTTGGACAAAAATTGTCGACTCAATCCACCATAAAGGCATTAAAATTTGATTAATCCCCTTTGCAGGTCTCAAAGAACGAAGTTCCTACGACGATTTGGCACCAAGTTATGGCTGTTTGAAAAAAAAAGTGCACGTTGCCACGTTGCCAAAGTTGGACGTTTTTTTGCCTAAAAACGTGATTTTTTGTTCGGGGGTTTAAGGATTCAAAAGAGGATCATTCCAATCTCAGTTTACCCCCTTAAAGTAGGGCCAAAAAGAGATTTTCTCCCGAAAGAATCATCAAATTTGGTTAAAAAGTCACTGAGTTATGAGCGAAAAACCTCAAAATGCACTTTTTTTTAAACATCCATAACTTGGTGCCAAATCGTCGTAGGAACTTCGTTCTTTTAGTCCTGCATAGGGAATTGATCAGATTTTAATGCCTTTAAGGTGGATTGAGTCGACAAAAATTTTCCAACTCCATAGACATCGTCAAAGTTGAAATTGGTTTCCAGAAAAACATTTTTTTTTCACAGGGGTGCTGGAGAGGGGCGAAAAAGGTTACGCTTAAGTTTATATGCATGACTTCAAAGAAGACACTTCAACGTTTTTCGCCCTTAAAGATTCATCAAAATCTATTGAAAATACGCCGAGTTATGGCGGTTTGAAAATGGTCAAAATTTCACGAATTTCAAGTGTTTCATTTTTTTTCCTCCAGTGTTAAGCATGTTATTCTTGCTTTTATAGAATATGTGATTGATGTCGCCATACATTCCACATGTGCAAAGTATCATACAAAATCAAAATCATAATAGCTACCAATTAAAACTCTTTCGAATCTAAATATTTATATGCGTATTTCATTGAGAAGCCTAACCATTCAAGTTTATCGATTCATCATGACAAAATCGTTATCGCTTGAAGAGTGTAATTTTAGAATTTTACGAGGGGTCAAAGATTACTAATTAAGTTCATATGAACTAATTAAAATCTCTGCTGGGATTGTGATGATTCGAACATTATCGCATTATTTATAAACAAAATTATCAGACAGAAACGCAATTCAAAAGTTTTGAATAAGCGTAACAAAACAATTGTAGGAAATTTCCAGTTTCACCAGCGCAGTTTTACTATCTATGATATGAAAAAAAAAAAACATGAAATATGCATTTATTAATCCCATGTCATGTTTTAGATTACATTTTTGGCTTTAGGGAAATCATCTAGCCTTAAAAATAGATTTTGATACTTTGCGCCTATAATGGAGCTGTTACGTCACCCACCAGCGAAACGTAATAGATTATTGTTATACAGTGCTGCAATAGCTCTAGTGAAATTTGTTTCTGAAATTTCGAAGCACTATAAATTTTAAATATTTTTGAAGAAATAATGAACATATTATTTATTTGTAGGATTTGCCGTGTATTTTGTTCCAGGTGGGTACTAAATCTGTACTACCGTTCTTCGTCCACGTAACCTCACCCCAAATAAAACACATGGTTTTCTTCCTTACACCCTTAAAGCTAATTGTTTTTTAAGTGTATATTTTTTTTTTTTGGCGTCGACTGCGAGGTATATCAATTGTTATAATTATTTAAGTGTATATCTTGATTAAACTTTCTCATTCGTATTTATGAATTTTCAAAATCGACGCACGGGAGGAGGAAAGCTGGAAGCTATTGCAACAAAGAGTGACTGCCAGAAGTAGCTTCTCAAATCCATCCAGAAATATTGTATTTTTGATATACTGGAAAATGATCGACATACCCCCACTGGAAAGAAAATGTCAGCACTCGAAACTTGATTTTTATAAAAACAGAATTTGCATCTTGTCATTTAAAGAATTCTAAAAAAATAGTGACTGGCATAATTAGCTTCAAAACTTCTCAAATCCATCCAGAAATATTGCATTTTTATCATACTGGAAAATGATGGACATACACCTCTGGAAACAAAATGTCAGGACTTGAAACTTGAAATTTGTATGTCGTGATTTAAAATATTCAAAAAAAAATGTGACTTCCAGAATTAGCTCCAAATTTCCCAAATACATCCAGAAATATTGTATTTTTAACATACTGAGAAATGATCGACGTACCCCCACTGGAAACAAAATGTGAACACTCGAAACTTGAGTTTTAGAAAAACAGAATTTGTATCTCGCGATTTAAAGAATTCTAAAAAAAATAGTGAGTGCTATAATTAGCTTCAAAACTTCTCAGATCCATCCAGAAATATAGTATTTTTAACAAACTGGAAAATAATCGACATACCCCGACTGGAAACAAAATGTTAGCAAGCAAAACTTGATTTTTAGAAAAATATAATTTGCATTTTGCGATTTAAAAAATTCTAAAAAAAAAATAGTGATTGCCAGAATTAGCTTCAAACTTCTCAAATCCATTAGAAATATTGTATTTTTGACAAACTGGAAAATGACAAAATGTCAGCCATCGAAGCTTGATTTTTAGAAAAAAAGAATTTGTTATTTAACAAAATTTCCAAGGGGTTTACTCGTGTCTGTTTTCACGTTTTCATCAAAAATTAAAAATCTCTAATCTAACTAATTGACGTACGAGAAGCTCAGATTTGCAAACCGCGTTCAATTTGGAGTTTTCGTTTAGCCGCTACGGCCATTCAAAGTCTGAAAAATCAATTAATTTATTTAATTTTCTGAAATGTTCATGGTGACTAGCTAATTTTTTTGCTATTGAAGAAAGCTGAAATTTTTTAACGGCAATCAATTTCTCTCGTTTTTCTGATGAAAAAGAAGTATACTTCAACAGTCTACGATGATTATTAAGAAAGTTGCATTTTTTAACAAAATTTCCAAGGGGTTTACTCGTGTCTTTTTTCACGTTTTCATCAAAAATTAAAAATCTCTAATCCGACTAATTAACGTATGAGAAGCACAGATTTGAACCGCGTTCAATTTGGAGTTTTCGTTTAGCCGCTAGGGCCGATCAAAGTCTGAAAAATCAATTATTTTTTTTAATTTTCCAAAATGTTCATGGTGACTAGCTAATTTTTTTGCTATTGAAGAAAGCTGAAATTTTTTAACGGCAATCAATTTCTCTCGTTTTTCTGATGAAAAAGAAGTATACTTCAACAGTCTACGATGATTATTAAGAAAGTTGCATTTTTTAACAAAATTTCCAAGGGGTTTACTCGTGTCTTTTTTCACGTTTTCATCAAAAATTAAAAATCTCTAATCCGACTAATTAACGTATGAGAAGCACAGATTTGAACCGCGTTCAATTTGGAGTTTTCGTTTAGCCGCTAGGGCCGATCAAAGTCTGAAAAATCAATTATTTTTTTTAATTTTCCAAAATGTTCATGGTGACTAGCTAATTTTTTTGCTATTGAAGAAAGCCGAAATTTTTTAACGGCAATCAATTTCTCTCGTTTTTCTGATGAAAAAGAAGTATACTTCAACAGTCTACGATGATTATTAAGAAAGTTGCATTTTTTAACAAAATTTTCAAGGGGTTTACTCGTGTCTTTTTTCACGTTTTCATCAAAAATTTAAATTCTCTAATCCGACTAATTGACGTACGAGAAGCTCAGATTTGCAAACCGCGTTTAATTTGGAGTTTTCGTTTCGCCGCTACGGCCATTTAAAGTCTGAATGAATCTTGTGATTTAAAAAATTCCAAAAAAAATAGCGACTGACATAATTAATAATAATAATAATATTAATATATATATTTACGGGATTCTCCCTGTACATTTAAATATTAATTCGAATATAAAATATAAAACAAAATATAAAATAAAATATAAATATAAAATATAAAAATACAAAAATTAAAATTACAATTTAAAATTTAAATTTAAAATTGCGACAACATGTGACAAACAAACAAAAACAAGTTAAAAACAATATAATTAGCTTCAAAATTTCCAGAAATATAGTATTTTTAACATACTGGAAAATAATCGATATATCCCGAGTGGAAACAAAATGTCAGCACTCGAAACTTGATTTTTAGAAAAATATAATTTGCATTTTGTGATTTAAAAATTCTAGCCAGAATTAGCCTCAAGCTTCTCAAATCTATTCAGAAATATTGTATTTTTGATGTACTGGAAAATGATAGACATACCCCCACTAGAAAGAAAATGTCAGAACTCGAAACTTGATTTTTATAAAAACAGAATTTGCATCTTGTCATTTAAAGAATTCTGAAAAAATAGTGACTTCCAGAATTAGCTTCAAATTTTCCAAATATATCCAGAAATATTGCATTTTTAACATGAAAAATGATCGACGTACCCCCACTGGAAACAAAATGTGAACACTCGAAACTTGAGTTTTAGAAAAACAGAATTTGTATCTTGTGATTAAAGAATTCTAAACAAAATAGTGAGTGCTATAATTAGCTTCAAAACTTCTCATCGAAATTTGATTTTTAGAAAAAAAAAAATGTTCATTTTGTGATTTAAAAAATTAAAAAAAAACAGTGACTGCCAGAATTAGCTCCAAACTTCTCAAATCCATCCAGAAATATTGTATTTTTGACATTCTGGAAAATACTCGACATATCCCACAGTATTTTTTGCGGTAATCAAATCAGACAGAGGCCTACCTATTTATTTCATTTATATACTCGATAACAGTGGCGGCACGTGGATGTTCGGCGGCGGGGTAACGGAAGAAAATTTGACCGAAACACCAATGAAATATTTGCTTCCTCTGTAAGAGTAAGTAGTGCGGCACGAGCGACATCTTTGTCTTTGCCCTCCCGACGGAAATCCACGAGCCGCCGCTGCTCTATAGTACATGAACAAACATGCTTATTCATTATGTATGGCGCGAAAAATACGACAAGTGTCGTCGTCGTCGCGAATTTATTTGGCTCCAAATGCACGTTGCGTGTAAAATACTATTTAATTAAAAATTCTTGCTAAGATCGAAACTAGAGGTGGTGCCATGGCTCCTTGGCTCTACATGACGAGTCGCCCCTGGCGATAGCCATGACCCTTACCAGTAGCGGTACCATAGAGTGGTAAAAGGGTCAAATCTAGGGAGCGCGCTGACCACTCCAAATATTGAGGTGAGGTGCTCCGGGATGTGTTCCTTAAAAGCAGCCATTGATGTCCTTAAAACGTGAGCCGTTGCTCCGTCCTGCTGGTACAAAATGTCCCCTAAGTCTAATTCATCAATTCCTGGGAAAAAAATTCCCCCAACATGTTCACATACCGGTCCGAATGCACTGTCACTGTGACCTTCTCTATTTTCTTCAAAGGGAACAACAATCCCAGCTGTGGAATATTACTTGAGGTTGCAGACCAGCGACCTGGTGGAATAAGAACTGTTTAAACATGTCATTGTATACCATTGTATGGGCAGCACTGAACGTTTATTTTTTCACTCGACGTGAGGATTTTCCACATCCCAGATTCTTATAATATATGATGTTGCCTCGTTTAAAAACATGACGTTGAGGGTCACTGTTCAAACGATCCAGCATTTTAAGTGGTGAAAGCCTGTCTATGGAAACCGCCCAAGGATATTTAATTCCTTAAAGTTAAACGTTATATTATCGAGTAATTGCTATACAGATTTATTTTTATAGTTCTTAGAATAATTCTATTGCGTAGTATTTTTATATTTATAAATATGGATTTTGCGGTCGGTGTTTTAATTTCATTTATTACGAGACGTTAACCACGAATGCATAAGTATCGAGTTATTGTTTACGTAAGAAAATAATTGCGTTCGTCTTGTTTGATTTTTTTAATGATATATCGTTTGAATGGTTTAACCGCGTGTTTGTGATTCCCCTCTTCATATATTAAAAAAAAAAACAAAAAATAAACACCTATTTCTTAAGAACAAAACAAAAGCAAATTTTGAAAAATGAATGCGTCATGCAACGGGAACAAACACATCCTTGAATTAAAAAATAATTTCAGTCCGTCCATCTCTTAATTTGCAATTCAATAAAAAAATTATCTCTAATTTTCAAATCAATTCTAACCATCAAATGCCCGCATACGCAATAAAACAATTTCGACTTTGTCATTATGTGATTATTAAGTTTGAATTGGCGACAACACGCAACGGCAACGCCATTAGCGCCATTCCCGTTTAGCGCGAATTGCCGTCAATGTCAAGTGCCTTTTGTTGGTAGTATTTTTCCTGAATGAAACGGCAGTGGGACGTTTTAATCAGAATTATTGTATCAACAATCACAAACCAGACAGTTTTATTTGCACTTATTATTTGCACGATGCGCGTTTGTTTATTTACCGTCTAAGTGAATAATAACTGAATCGGTGCAAGGTGAAAATATTAAGTGTAATGTTGTGGCTACATAACTTAAGAAAATTTGATTTATATAATGTTGACATTACTGACTTTTTAAACGCTGGGAAATATCATATTATTGACAGCTACTTCCCGCCCTCATTCTCCTGCTGAATTTCATCACATTACTTCCTTTACTGACCTTTTAAAAGTTGGGAAATGTCACATTACCGACCACTACTTCAAGTCCTCATTCTCCGGCAGCATTTCATCATATTACTCCATTTGCTGACCTTTTAAAAGTTGGGAAGTGTAACATTGCTGATCACTACTTCACGCCCTCATTCTCAAGCTGCATTTAATCACATTACTCCCTTTATTGACCTTTTCAAAGTTGGAAAGTGTTACATTACTGACCACTTATTCACGCCCTCATTCTCCGGCTGCATTTCAACATATTCCCCCTTTACTGACCTTCTAAAAGTTGGGAAGTATCACACTACTGATCACTACTTCAAGCTCTCATTCTCCGGCAGCATTTCATCACATTAGGTACTCCCTTTACTGACTTTTTAAAAGTTGAGAAGTGTCACATTACTGACCACTACTTCATGCCCTCATTCTGCGGCTACATTTCATCACATTCTCCCTTTAGTGACCTTTTAAAAATTGGGAAGTGTCACCTTACTGGTCACTACTTTCTTCCCTCATTTTCCGTCAACACTTTATCAACTGACATTTAATCGATCAATGCTGTAACAGAAAACTGTCAACTAGATAAATTCAATTTTAATAGCGACCAAAATTTACCTGATTTTTATCATTAAAATTAATGCTACGATTGTGCCTACGAATTAAAGGCGGCGAATTAACAAGAGGACCTGACAAAGTGGGCGTTCTGTCCAAAAAGGTTGAGAAACACTGCCTTAAAGCCTTAAGAATAATAAAAGAAAGTTTCATAACCAGAAGAAACCTCAGAATGGTCGTTTTCGAAAGTTTTGAAATGCCGAGAAATTTTGTAACTTTTGATTATTTAATTTTGTCCCTGCAAACTGAATATTTTAGATCTTAGATTTTTAGATCAGCCACCATTTACACATAACATTAAGTTTTTAGGATGAAGTATAATAATGATTTGAGGGCAGAAAGACTTATGGTCGATAGCCCTTGACGGTTCATCTTAAATGTTTTATGTGAAATAAAATGTCGAAAAATGAAGTCTGTTAATAAAGATGTTTAATATACAATAATTTTAATTATATTCCCATAATCCTTACAACTAACCATAGAGATTGGCAAAAACGCTCATACATTATAAACTACATACCAGCGGCGGCTCGTGGATTTCCGTGGGAGACGCAAAGACAAAGATGCCACTCGTGCTGCATTACTTAGAGGAAGCAAATATTCCGTTGCTGTATCGGTCAAATTTCCTTCCGCTGCCTCACCAACGGACATCCACGAACCCCCGGTGCTACATATAATACATATCGTCAGCTTACAACCGAAACCAGAAAAGTTAATAATTCAACAGTTTTGAAGATATTGAAGTTTTAAAGTTTAATATTACATCAAAAATCAACTTATTGTTAGTCTATTCTGTACACTTGCGTCATCGAATTTTCTGCTTATGATACACATATATGGTTTTGCAGTACTTAGTTTAACGAGTTTTAGGCCCAGAACTGCAATTATTTAAAAAAATACAAAATTGTACTTATCTGGTTTCGGTTGTACGACAATATAAGGTGTGAGCCACAGAATTTTGTTTCAGAGTTGGCCATGTCCGAGAGAGAGAGAAACATAGCAGTCATGTCTGAGATTAATTCATTTTCTTAAATCTAATTCAATTGAACGAATCTAGTCTCATGATGAAATAATATGCGACATACCTCATTTATCTCAGAGCCAACTCTGAAACAAAATTTTGTGGTTCACATGATACGATATGTATTACTACAATTTATTAATAGCATAAAAAACAACTTTATCGAATAGGAATAGAATAAAACAAGCATTGCAAGTTTTAACAATATCAGAAAGAAGTTATTTGTTGTTTTTTTAAGACTCATTTGTTTTCATTCCTCTGTGCTTTATTTTAATATTTTCAATAATTGCTGATTGATCCTTTAAATATGCCTAAAAAAATAAATAGATTATTAAGCAAATTGCAAAATATATAAAATAATTTAAGTTCCTTAGTTAAAATGCATTTAAAATAATTTTTAAACAAATGAATAAAAACATCTGAATCTCTTTTCATCCTAGGCAACCCGAACAACAGCACCGCCGCTACAGTTGCACGCCGGTGCGGTTTGTGTTTGTAAACAACTCTCGAAAGTTTAAATCCGCATTCGAAAAATACGAATTTTCAAATAAGAAAATGAGCCGCAGGAAGAAGGTCAAGGTACGTAATCACCACCTACCACCACACAACCCCCTGTTACTCCAAATTAACGCGAATAACCACCTTGCACCGTCGAGGTTATGCACGGGCCCCCTCAAAAATCGTTATTAACGACAAAACAAAATCCGCAGGTCGAATACAAGGACATGGAAGACAAATACAACAATCTGGAGGACGAGATAATGGATCCGATGGAGAAAACTAAGGTTTTGGCCTCCGATAAGAAGCTGGCGACGTCCTCGAAGCCCGCCAAGAAAGAAATAAAGAAGGACGAGGTGAAACGCGAAGACGAGAAGAAAAAGGATGATCCAGATTCGGAACTGGACGATCCTGTGATTAAGGACTTGTTTTCGGGGTTGGAAGGTGCCGCGTTTCAGAGCCGAATGCCGTTCGATAAGATGACTTCGACGGAGGCGGCCTGCTTTCCCGACATAGCTCAGGCCGCCTTGCAGACTGTAAAATTGTATCTGCACATCCGTAACAGAATTTTGCAGCTGTGGCTGGAGAATCCGAAGCAGCAGCTTATAGTGGAGGCGGCTGTCGAGAAGATCGAGGCTCCGTTTAATAGTGACGTTACATTGTTGAAGAGGGTGCATACTTTTTTGGAGAGGAATGGTTTTATTAACTTTGGGGTCTTTAAACGCTTGAAGCCACTGCCGGCGAAGAAGTACGGGAAGGTTATTGTGATCGGGGCTGGGATCGCCGGGTTGGCTGCGGCTCAACAGTTGCAGCAGTTCGGGTTGGAGGTTATCGTGTTGGAGGCTCGGGATCGCGTCGGAGGGAGGATTGCTACGTTTAGAAAAGGTATGGTGTGTTATTGAATGCGTAGCTACAAATTTATTAGTGTGTAATTTAGAATGAGCATATTTGCTTGATTGTATTGTAAATTCTTAATGTATTTATTGATTTCCCCAATTTCCTACTTTAAAGATAAGTTCTAAATAAGTCTGTAATTTTTATACTTGGATAAGGTAACTGATTTTCACTTTATATTCATATTGTATAACTTTAAGAATAGTTGTAAGTAAAATTGTGTGAGCCACAAAATTTTGTTTCACAGTTGGCTGTGAGATAGATGAGGTATGTCGCATAATATTATTAGTTCAATTGAATTAGATTTAATAAAATGAATTAATCTCGGACATGACTGCTATGTTTCTCTCTCTTGGGCATGGCCAACTTAGCAATGAAATTCAGCGGCTCACACTTTATAATTAAAGAAGCTGCAGTGAAAAAAAAACTAAAAGTAGAAAAAGCAAACAAAAATGCTAACAACAAAACATCTGTAATGTCTTGGAATTGTTGAAACAAAAAACAATTATTTTGACAAGCCGAATTCAATTTCTGCAATGATGCTTAAAATAATATAATTTTTCTGCTACCGATAACGTAAATAAGCATTGCATCCATGGTTAGAGGTACTGTAAGTGGCTGATAACACTCGTGGTGTTTGTTGCCCTTGACGACGGAACTTAATTTTTTACTTACGGACCTAGGAAAATATAGCTATTATTACAACTAGGGAAATATGAATAGTATATTTGCCAAGGTTGGCTAGTACAGACAACCAAAGGAAATGTATTCATATTTCCCGTGTTGTAATCAATAATTTTTTTCTGATTGACAGAATATTGTTCTGTAAATGGGAAAATATTGGATTGTAAATGATTGAATTCACTGGATTGGTAACGTTGCAAAGGACCTTGTTTGTAAATACCATGGTTGACTTGTTTTGGTAGTTGCGTTGTTTCATAAATTGGTGAAATGTCAAACTATGTGTTAACGCAAGCGACGAAAGACCGTGAATGTTTGGTTCCTGTAAAATCCAAAGCTGTAAAATCCATAAAGGATACCTTCCTAAGAAATCGGAGATGTTGTCCCGAGAGCAATTAAAACAATTCTTGCAAGAAGCTCCTAATGAAAATTGTTTGATATCTATATTTCCCTAGGGAAATATGAAGTGCTCATATTAAATATAAGTGTGTTATGACATATCGTAACTAAGGTAATATCACTCAATATTGTTTCAATCAGAAAAAAATTAAATAACAGAAACATAACGCTCCAACATTTAGGCGAGCAAAATATTTTCATCTATAGCATCGGCAGGCGACGAGCCTCGGCTCTAAAATTAGGATTACATTTAACAGATTTAATTTAAATTGCTTACAAGGATCATTAGATCAATAACTTTGACTAAACCTACCGTACTCATAATTTTATTTTATTTTTTTCAGGAAACTACATTGCAGACTTAGGAGCAATGGTGGTAACCGGTCTCGGAGGAAACCCGGTGACCGTCCTCAGCAAACAAATCGACATGGAACTGCACCGCATCCGCCAAAAGTGCCCCCTCTACCAATCCAGCGGGGTGACCGTCGATAAAGATAAAGACGAAATGGTGGAACGCGAATTCAACCGCCTCCTAGAAGCCACCTCTTATCTGTCCCATCAGCTCGACTTTAATTACGCCGGGAACAAACCGGTGAGCTTGGGCCAGGCCTTGGAATGGGTCATCAAGCTTCAGGAGAAGCACAATAAGGAGAAGCAGATCCAACATCTTCAAGCCGTAATCGCTCTGCAGGACAAGTTGAAGGTTAACCAGAAGCAACTTGTCGCTGTTAAGGAGAGCATGAGCGAGTTGAACGAGAAGATTAAGGAACTTGCCGGTGTGGAGAAGAGGGATATTCAGCTGGAGTTTGCTTATCGTAGTGGTTTAAAAGATATGCGGGCTTTTGCGAATGAGTGGGACCAGTTGAAGGAGCAGACTAAGGAGATCGAGGACAAGTTGAAGGCTTTGGAAGGTAATCCACCTAGGTAAGTGCATTTTATTCAATTTGATTAAATTTGCCCTTTGTTAATGTTACACCAACCAAATTGACAATTAAACTGTGTCGCGAAACTAAATAAATTTTAAAACTTTTAATTGGTTCGATATGGGAATAATTTTTATAAGATGGGTAGAGAACACCTGGAGCTATTTTTTGGTGGTACTTGTTAATTGCTACGTTTTCATATACTTAATTTGGGTTTTGATAAAGTTAAAAATTAAAATGTATTTTTTTAAAGTAATCATAACATGTCTATTAAAATAAGATCAACACCAAATAAAGCATCAATACAATGTTAATAACGTGTGTTACAATGATAGTACTTGATAAAACTAGTTGTTAAGACAATTACATTCTTCGCGCACCGCTCACAACATGAAAATTAAAGAACAAGGGATTGTTGCAAAAATTGTGAAGGTTTAGACATTTCAGAATGTTGAGGTTTCCTCAAATTTATTTATTTTAGAATGTGGTAGTAATTTTTATTTCCTCTAGTTTTCTTTTTTATTTTTCTTACTTTTTCTTATGAATTGACACACCGTGCGCCACTGCTACAGATATAAATCAGGGAGGGATTAAGTTTAGTGGACGTGGAGCACCTCCGCGTTCTATCCAGCGTCCTGGCAGAATGTCGATGAGATAGACTCTAACATCTTTAAAGTCTCTAGGCGGTGTGCCAACTTGCTGGAAATAAATTTGCTCATCCGCATATCGCATGAATGGCAGGCAATAGATGTGTGATGGGTGACGTGTTGAACCAGTAAACTGGTCTTAATAAATAATGGTCCAATTAAATCTCCATTTTCTTTGGCTCTTTTCTGCCGGTGGACTTTGGTGCGACTACTGACATCTTTGGAGAAAACTCGTTATTGCCACAATTTAATTTGATTTTTAAAAAGTGTATAGGTAACCTATTTTTTTGGCCTCTTTGTACATACATGTAAAATACCAGTTTATGATAATTATAATAATAATATATTTATTAAAATCTCCTTTTACATAATTACTTGTAATACAATCTTTCTAAATCTAGCGAGAAAAAAACAAAATAAGATAATTTACATCTAAAATAAATCGCACTAAAATATAAACAACGATAACATTTAAAAATTTCATTTCACATTAATCAACCATATAAACAGACGTTGTTAAAATAAATAAACAAAATGAGTACAGAATGTATATAAATGCCTTGGCATTATTTTTTTCCATTATTGCATAGACAACTTGATTAATCACAATTACCATTAATTATCACCTATCCAGTTTTAATTAACACATTTTCTGCAATATCAGTAAAGCTTACATTGCTTGCAATTATCTACGACCGTAGATAGAATTCCTGCATCTGATTTTCTGTTGTAATTTGAGATTTCTGTATGTAACAAGATCATTTCGAAGTTAATTCCTATTATAGGTGTTGTCTTGATCACTGGGTAATAATTGCATATTAAATTCCATAATGAGCTCGAAGTTGTGCAATGTTCTCACGTATTTGGACGCGGTGCATTAATATTAATTGCCAATGAAGTTATTACACTTATAGGCTCGGTATCATATTTATTGTGTTATTATTTTCTCGGAAAATCATTTTATCTCTGGATAGGATCTTTCATAGTAGAAAAATCATTTATCTAGTGATTGTGAATGGAAATTATAATATACATATAGTAATGTTTTATAATTGATTGTTGAAACCATTACTTTATGATACATATTGAATTACTAGGATTGATCGCTTGTATTACGAATTTTTCATTTTATTGAGACTAGTTTGACCACTGTTTGATAATGTCTGAATAAGACGAAACTAGTCACAATAAAGAGAAACATTCTTGATACCAGCAAAGTGTTTTAATTCAACCTCCTTTGCAATCTGTTTTTTTTTTTAATATGATATAAATAAAGTTTGCTTGTAAAAAATCAATGTTTTCATTCAAAATCATCATTCAAAATCGATTGACATATACATAATGTCATAAATCACAAATTGATGAATTATGGTATTTGCAATGATTTTCTTAATCAAATTTATTGGAGATTGGTATAAATTATGTGCGAAATAATGTCAGGGTGTCGCAAATTAGGAATAGGATTGTATAAGTGACATTTTTACTTTCTCCGTTACGAAGTATGAGAAAGTATTGTGATCGTGAAAATGTTTTCAATTTTTTTTTAACGGATATATCCGTTTTGGGGTCCCTAGATGCCATTTCGACAATTTCTGGATTTTTTTTGTGTCTGTGTGTGTGCGCTGTATCTCAAAAACTAATATATGTATATGGGCAATTCCACGAAAAATGGCAAAAACCCTTAAAAAAGATGAAAAATAGATTTTTCAAGATGCCGCGGCATTATATAAAAATGTCTTGATGCATATTTTCGTATATTTTTACGGGGTAAAAATGATGCAAATGTCAAAAACCGAGTACAAGGGGGCGATATAGGTTAAAAATCGATTTAAAAATTTTTGGATTTTTTTTATGGGTCTAAATGACCTTGAATGGCCTTGGGAAAAAATGGTCAAATACGTATTTGGGTAGACTATTTTAATGATTTTTTTCAAAATGTTTCATTCACTAGTTCGTCAGTAAAAAAAATAATGTTCAGATAAACCTATTTTTTAACCCCCAGAGAGGGCGGAGGGGGTTTTCGGCCCACTGATCATGGGGACCTTATCCCTATATCCTAAAACGACCTCTTATCGGGTAAATTAAAAAATCTAGGGATAGGGGCATTTTGACTATCTTAAACGTAGGTACCCTTTGTATAGTCTGTTCGTTGGAATCTGGCGGCTGGTGTCGTAAAACGGTCGGTCCGCTCTGAGAATCGACGCACCCTCGAAGAAAAGGTATTGGTGGTTCGTCTAATTGCATCCCATACATTTATTACTGTCATTCGCTCCTATTGGTATACGCACTTTTACACCAGTATTTCTCAACAAAGATTGTTTTGAGATAAAAAATATTACGTCGCCTACCGACCCTTTTTTACGACCAGAGCCGCCAGATTCCAGAGAACGGGCTATAGTAACGTGTGTGAGTCGGACAAACGTAAATATTTTGAGCCGGAACAAGATTACCTCCCCTCTCCGTTTTAGAGGATGCTGAACACGATGGCGGTGTTCGAATTTCTCTTTGGGGTTGCGCAATTCCTCAAAACGGCCAAAAACCATCCCCAAAATAGGTAAAATACGCTTGACCCGATTTCCCTGCAGAAATAAACACTTTCCCCCCGTTTTCGAGGATGCTGAGCATGGTGGTGGTGTTGGATATCGTGTCCCACCCCCTACCAACCCCTCCAACGGTCAATACTCGCCCCCGAAAGGGGTGAATTTTTATTTTTTAAATATCACTGGCAAATATATATTTCCCCGTTTTCGATGATGTTGGGAATATAAAAAAAAATGTATTTATATATTATATATTAAATATGTTTGTTCTCATAACTAACATAATGTACTTACCGGAAAACTACCTCATTATAATTATTATTTTTTGCAAAGCCCTAGAAGTAAACTACGAAAATATGTAGTAAAAAGCAGTGGCGGCTCGTGGAACATGCTGATGGTAGAGCCACTTATAAATATACACCGCCCCCTCCCCCCGCCCTCCCCTTTGAAGAAAGAAAGAACGATTTATCTTCCTAGACCAAAGTAACTTGCGAAAAAGTGTTTTAAGATTTAATTAAAAGTTCTTGTTGAGCTTGAAACTACAGGTAGTGCCATGGCCCCTTGGCTCTATTTAACGAGCCGCCCCTGCTTAATTTTATAAAACGATGATTTGCAAATCTAATTTAATTTTTGTAGAAAATTTCGTCAACACGTTTTATATATATTTTTTAAATTTTAAACTCGAGTATTACACAATTCGAGATCTAAAATTTTCAAAAATTCACAATTCGCGAAATAATTGGAGAATTTTCAAAAACTCCATTTAGTTTGCAAAAACGATAATTTGCAAATCCAATTTATTTTTTGTAGAATTTAGTCGATTCGTTTCATATTTTATTTTATTTTTTCACTCGAGTATTACACAATTCGAAAATTAAAATTTTCAAAAATTCAATACTCACGAAATAATTGGAGGATTTTCAGAAACTCCACTTAGTTTGATAAAACGATGATTTGCAAATCTAATTTAATTTTTGTAGAATTTAGTAGACACGTTTTATATATTTTTTAAATTTTTAACTCGAGTATTACACAATTCGAAATCTAAAATTTTCAAAAATTCACAATTCGCGAAATATTGGAGAATTTTCAAAAACTCCATTTAGTTGGATAAAACGATGATTTGCAAATCTAATTTAATTTTTGTAGAATTTCATCGACACGTTTTATATTTTCTTTTATTTTTTTGCTCAAGTATTACACAATTCGAAAATTAAAATTTTGAAAAATTCACAACACGAAATAATCGGTGGATTTTTTAAAACTGCACACTTAATTTGATAAAACGATGATATGCAAATCTAATTTAATTTTTGTAGAATTTAGTCGATACGTTTCATATTTTATTTTATTTTTTCACTCGAGTATTACACAATTCGAAAATTAAAATTTTCAAAAATTCAATACTCACGAAATAATTGAAGGATTTTCAGAAACTCGATTTAGTTTGATAAAACGATGATTTGCAAATCTAATTTAATTTTTGTAGAATTAAGTAGATACGTTTTATATATTTTTTAAATTTTAACTCGAGTATTACACAATTCGAAATATAAAATTTTCAAAAATTCACATTTCGCGAAATATTTTGTGAATTTTGAAAAACTCCATTTAGTTGGATAAAACGATGATTTGCAAATCTAATTTAATTTTGTAGAAATTCATCGACACGTTTTATATTTTCTTTTATTTTTTTGCTCGAGTATTACCCAATTCGAAAACTAAAATTTTTAAAAATTCACAAGTCGCGAAATAATTGGTGAATTTTTAAAATCTCCATTTAGTTTGATAAAACGATGATTTGCAAATCTAATTTAATTTTTGTAGAATTTCGTTGACACGTTTTATATTTTCTTTTATTTTTTTGCTCAAGTATTACACAATTCGAAAATCAAATTTTTGAAAAATTCACTACATGAAATAATCGGTGGATTTTTTAAAACTGCACACTTAATTTGATAAAACGATGATATGCAAATCTAATTTAATTCTTGTACAATTTCATCGACACGTTTTATATTTTCTTTTATTTTTTTGCTCAAGTATTACACAATTCGAAAATTAAGATTTTTGAAAAATTCAATACTCACGAAATAATTGGTGAATTTTAAAAAACTCCATTTAGTTTTTAGATAAAACGATGATTTGCAAATATGATTTAATTTTTGTAGAATTTAGTAGACACGTTTTATATATTTTTTTAATTTTTAATTCGAGGTAACTTTGAATTAAGCAACTTTCGACGTTTTTTTACCACTATTTAGAAAGTTTATAAAGTTACCTGTCAATGGACTACCATATGGTAACGGTCGCAACCATCATCTTCATAACATTTTAATTCGAGTATTACACAATTCGAAAATTAAAATTTTCAAAAATTCAATACTCATGAAATAATTGGAGGATTTTCAGAAACTCCACTTAGTTTGATAAAACGATGATTTGCAAATCTAATTTAATTTTTGTAGAATTGAGTAGACACGTTTTATATATTTTTTTAAAATTTTAACTCGAGTATTACATAATTCGTGAAATAATCGGTGGATTTTTTAAAACTCTATTTAGTTTGATAAAATGATGATTTGCAAATCTAATTTAATTTTTGTAGAAATTAGTAGACACGTTTTATATATTTTTTAAATTTTTAACTCGAGTATTACACAATTCGAAATCTAAAATTTTCAAAAATTCACAATTCGCGAAATATTTGGTGAATTTTTAAAAACTTCATTTAGTTGGATAAAACGATGATGTGCAAATCTAATTTAATTTTTGTAGAAATTCATCGACACGTTTTACATTTTCTTTTATTTTTTTTTGCGCGAGTATTAGGCAATTCGAAAACTAAAATTTTCAAAAATTCACAAGTCGCGAAATAATTGGTGAATTTTTAAAATCTCCATTTAGTTTGGTAAAACGATGATTTGCAAATGTAATTTAATTTTTGTAGAAATTCGTCGACACGTTTTATATTTTCTTTTATTTTTTTGCTCGAGTATTACACAATTCGAAAATTCACAACTCGTGGATTTTCAAAAACTGTGCTTAATTTCAGTAGCGGCTTGTGGAACATGTTGGTGGTAGAGCCACCTATACAATATACCCCCACCTCTCTTTTGAAGAAATAAAGGACGATTAATCTTTCTAGACCAAAGTAACTGGCGAAAAAGTGTTTTAACTTTGGCTCCTTGGCTCTATATCACGAGCCGCCTCTGATACAAAGTGAGAATGCCGTTGAAGATAATAATAATAATAATAATAATAATAATAATAATAATAATAATAATAATAATAATAATAAGCTGTTTATTTACAATGACAATTATACACAAATATAGCTGTACACGTAAAACGTCAGGAACAGAAAACTTAAACTTAAGATACAAACTTAAAACTAAAGAATTCTGACATGGCGTACGGTTCCATTTCGCATAGAACAGAGAACATTGTTTTCTTAAGTTTATTTAAGTTGGTAATGTTTTTTATGTCTATGGGAAGGTGATTATAAATCTTTAAACAGGAGTAATAGGTGCCTACTTTATATTTATCTAACCTATGTTAGGGTAGATTATATACACGCGAAGATGGTCTTTATATGACCTTGTACTTCCTATTCAAGGTCATACTAGTACTGCTGTGTAATGCGTCATTGAAAATCCTACAACTTTTGTATGAAACATTTTTTTTCCAAAATTGGAAATATTCAAAAAAGTAGCCAAATTGGTATTGCGCAATTTTGAATATCTTCTCAAAGGTTGCCAATAAAAATTCCTTTGCTACCATGTTTCTAAAGTCCCAAGATTCTTAAAGTTTAGTTGATTAACTCGGGGTTTGAAATTTTCGACGAAATTTGCGGTCGTCCTTTAATAATTCTAAGCAGAATACCTGACTTTTTCTTTGCGCATTTTTTTAGGAAACCTACCTGAATATTTTACAAAAATCTCACTTTTTCGCGAAAAACCCGAACAAGAACGAAACATTTATTTTGTAATCAGGATGGGCGTGCTCAACCTTAGCAAAAAAAAATCTCACTTTTTTGCGTAAAATACAAACAAGGAAACATTTTGTAATTAGGATGATTTAATATGACAAATATTACAAAAAAACTCTATACATTTAAATTAACTACAATATTTTACTTATATTTATTTTGCAGTGACGTGTACTTATCATCAAAGGACAGGCAGATATTGGACTGGCATTTTGCAAACTTGGAATTTGCAAATGCCACACCGCTCTCCAACCTATCTTTGAAGCACTGGGACCAGGACGACGATTTTGAGTTCACCGGGAATCATCTAACAGGTCAGTACAATTTGTTAATGTAAACAATTTCATTGTTGACTTTTATAAATATTCAAAAATATTGCTGATCTACTTTCATATTATACAGGGTGTTTCAAAATGCATGCACCAAAAATTTTCTGCGTACTCCTCGTAGATAGAAAGAAAAAAAAAACCCTTATGACAAATCTCGGTTTTCTACAAAATAAAATGGATTGAACCCCTGCGCAGAAATATTAAAGAGACGCCACAGTTCCCAATTCCCAATTTGAAACCTGGCGCCAAAATAACTAAACACTACATGGTATAAACCACTCGAAAGGCAAACCCATATTATTCCTCTAAACCCGGGGATACTATACATGAATGCTTCACAGAGATACTAGAGGGAGTCGATGCGGACTGTCATGACGTATTACAATATTTCCAATAAAAATCAACGATGTTGTTTGAACATCGAAAAATTACTCAACTATCATATTCTCAATAAGCCAATAATTATATCGAAAGTAGTATCATAGAAAGTTCTTTAATATATCTAAAACCACGTATAGGATGAGTTATTGGAAACCATCTGCAAGACAGCAAAGTAAACTCTCCAATTTGTACAACCGTAGCCGGGATCATGTTCAAGGCTCGAGCCATAAAAGTATGAATATGTATGAATGCTCCATTCCTTGCAGCCTCCCCGCATTTTTGATTAAGTAATATTACAATGGGGAATTATTGCGACTTTGAAATTTTACGGTGTCCGACATGAAACCGAACTCGGTGCCTTTTGCCGATTTGATGGACGCGCCAATTCCGCACGTCGCGGAATTAATGCGTAATTGTGGCACGACTGCGAAACACGGCCAAACCGCATATTTCATATTTATTAATATTTATGCCCGTGTCTGTGTAGGTAAGTTGTAATACAAGGATTAACAGGCTGAAAGTCTGTTTTAAAATATTTAAGACTTAGTAGCGTTTCAACTTCACGGTGGCGAGTTATGATTATTGCGTTTTGTAAGTGTCCTCTGGCCGCATGGGACTAATTAAAAGAATTGCCCGTTGTTTATGGATCTGGTTAAATTCGATTTAATGCGTGGGTTATAATTTGTGCTAAAATTTTATAGGACTCGTAATACTCGATGTGGAAAGAAAATTTAATTACACTTGATATAAATCTTACGTTAATACAATGTCACTAATACCTCGCCATACTACATTTTCTTTCGAGTTACTACTAGGGTGACCTGGTCTCAGGGTTTTAACACCGTCTCTCCGGGCTCCGGGTTTTGCTATAATTTCTCCGGGCTGCGCTAAATTTGTAATGGTGCCTGAAATCAAATTAACGCCACGAAAGCGGCGAAAGTCGGTCATCCTAATGAAAATAAACTACGAGTGTATTCCAAGAATCGCTATGAATCCTGCGGGCGACGCCAACATATTATTAAGCTATACAATAAATAAAACTTTTCCCAATTATAGTATTTTAATATTGACAGACAGAAGCAAAACGTATCGAAGAAAATGGCGATGAAAGCTCTAGGGGTATTGTAATAGATATTTCTCCACGACCACCATAGAATTTAAGCATTCTGAAATCAATTTTGATTATAGAACGTACACATTCTCACTCTTGTTATGGAACAAAACACAATGCGCTTATGCGTTTTGCATGTAATTCATTCCATAACAAGGGATAGAATGAATATTCTCACATCGTTTCGAATAAAACAATTAGCCTTGGATACCACAATTTTCAAAATACTATAAACATAATCACAAACGTGATAAAACGTAAGTTCTTTGTGTTCATTATTTTATTAGTCTATTTGATCTGGTCGAGGAGAAAGTATAGTCTGATACTCGGTAAGAATGGAAATTCAGATGCTCGTGGTTCCTCGCGCTCGCCTCACGGCTCGCGCTCGAAATATTCCACTCGCATCGAATTTCCATTCTAACCTTGTTACAGAATATACTATTACAGGACCAGCTTTGTAAATTCATTTTTACTGGGCGCACTTGGAGACATAACCAAGTGAGCCCAGTAAAAATTAATTGCAAAGTGTGTCTTGTATAAAGTTTTATTTTCACCTTTCTAAAGCTTTTTTTAAAATAAATAATAAACAAACAAACATAGGACGCGATGATTTAGGCGATTGTATTATGGTGTAAGTAGGTCTTTCGTTAATAGGTGACGCGATTGGTGATCGCGATGAATTGTTGATGTAGTACACGTGAAATGCGATAGTGGCTATTGTGGCGCTACGCGCTGTTCGCTAGATTTGATTTGACATAAGGTTGTGAAATTATGGCTGAAGCTTATGTAAGTATACAAGCACTTGCGGATGCTGCAAATGCGGAAATATTACCGATAGTTTCGAAAAAGTAATGTGAAGTTTGTCAATATGTCAATATAACCAACAAATTCCGATGCCATGTTGGCAGCCATATTTACAAGATTAAAAAATAAACATTAATGAGAGAGATAGCGGTTTAACAGGTCTGAACCAATGTGAATAAACAAGAAAGAGATAGATCGTTGACTTAAGAGTCCTGCTTAAATTTATTACAGGTCTCATACATATAAAGACGAATTTACACTGTAACCAAAAATGCATGTAATGTATCATTTACATGAACGGTGGAAATAAAAGAAATAAAAGGCACGTTTCACAAATGTGGTCTTAGTATTGCATCTGTAAGCAGTGGCGGCTCGTGGAACATGTTGATGGTAGAGCCACTTTTACAATTTATTAGATCCGATGATACTGGCGTTTGATACGTCAAAATGATGAAAGATGGAAATGACAAATTATACAAATTAAATACCGGCAAAAAAATCAAAAATTTGCACATTAAAATCAATCACACTCGTTAAAAATCTAAAGTATAGACCAATAAAAAATACGCTCTTAATTAAAGTAAAAAATTAAAATATACGCCCAAAAGATAGGAAATTTAGACAAATTTCGAAAATTCGCGGCTAAAAAAATTCAGAAAATTTCAACAAAAAAATTTAAAAAAAATTGGAACGAAGATCTAATAGATCTAAAATATAGGCCAAAAAAATAAAAAATGCTGGTCTAAAAATAAAAACTTCAAACCAAAAAATTGAAAAATCAAGACAAACGAAAATAATTCGCCATTTTTAGCCCCCAAAATAACTCTTTAACTCAAAATAAGTTGCTTACTAGAAACTCGAAAACCTCAGTGCCTGGAAGTTCCACAACAAAATTTTATGGACAAATAGTGTCCAGAATGGTCTCAGTATTGATTTTTTTTTTAAATTAAATTTAATCGATTTTAGTCAAAAAGTAACCAAGAGTAAAAAAACGCCCATAAGAAATAATAATTCAAGTTAAAAAATCTAAAATCATGGGCAAGAAATCAAAAACCATCAATAAAACTTGAAAATATCGGCAAAAAAGTCGCGTATAAAAATCAATTAATGGGTTAAAAAATCTAAAATATAGGATAAAAAATTCAAAACTTCGATCCTAAAAATCCAAATTGCGGAACAAAAAATCGAAAATTTTAACAAACAAATCGAAAATTTAGAAAAAAAAAGGCTAAAAGATTAAAAATTTAGACCAAAATATCAAAATCCGGGCTTAGCGATAAAAAATGAAAACAAAAAGATTGAAAATTCAAGTATGAAAATTGCAATTTTCAGCACTCGGGGTGATTAGTCCCAGAAAACATAGAAAAAAACTCAAAATTTGCTCTGTAGCGAAAGAAATTTGCACTCGACAATTAAAAAAATTATTTCTTGAAGGTTTCGCTTTAAATAAACTTCAATTATTCAAAAATAGTCTACTTTTAATTTCCTGAAAACAACGACATGCTCCTGCAGAAAACAAGGGAATAAATTCAAAATTTGCTCCGTAGGAAGGAGATTTGCACTCAATGTTTTGAGAAATTGTAAAAAATGAATCACTTGTAGAATTAGCTCCAAAATTACTAAAACATCCAGAAAGAGTGTACTTTTCATTACTTGTAAAAATATTTGTAATGAAAACAACAGGAATTGATTCAAAACTGTGGAGGGAACGGAAATTGCACTCAATGTTTTGAAAAATCGTAAAAAAATAATCACTTGGAGAATTAGCTCTTAATTAAGGTAAAAAACTTTGTTGTATAGACAAATATCAAAAATTCGCGGTTAAAAAAATGCAGAGCAAAAATCCGAAAATTTCAATAACAAAAAAAATCAAAAAGTTTAACCGAAATAAAGAATATTTCGAGCAAAAACTCTAAAATTTGGAAGGAAGAAATGAAAAATACAGGTCAAATATCTACAATATAGGCCAAAAAAAATCCAAAATGCTGGTATAAAAATAAGACATGCAAACCAAAAAAATTTAAAAATCAAGGAAAATAAAATTAATTTGCAATTTGTAGCTCCTAAAATAACTCTTTAGCTCAAAATTAGTTGCCGACCAGAAATTCGAAAACGGTAGTCAAAAAGTAACAAAAAGTAAAAAAATTCGCCCATAAAAAATAATAATTCAAGTTAGAAAATCTAAAATGAAGGGCTAGAAATCACACACTGTATTTGAAAATATCGGCAAAAAATAAAAAAGTTGCGTATAAAAAGCAAAAGCGAAAGAATCTAAAATATAGGATTAAAAATTAACAACTGACCAAAAATTCGATCTTAAAAACCAAAAATCCGAAAATTTAAAAAAATCGAAAATTTAGAAGAAAATTATTTTCTTTGGAAATTTGTAATCACGTTATTCAAAATTAGTCTGTCAAAGTTTCAACCATCTGTTGCAATAAATGTGGAATTCCCATGCAAATTTCTGAAAAATGCGCCTTATTTGACAAATTTTGCTTTTTAGTGTAACCATTTCTGTTGTGGTAAACTTTTTTTCTTTGTTAGTTTGTAAAGACACATTGTTCCGAATTAGTTGGTCAAAATTTCAACCATCTGTAGTAATCAATGTAGAATTGCCATGTGAATTTCTAAAAAATCCTTTTTTTTTGTTATCAAAATTTGCTTTTCTAGTGCAACCATTTTTGTTCTGGTAAACTTGTGATAATTTTTTGAAGAAATTTATAAAGGGATATTATTCAAAATTGGTCTCAAAATTTTAACCATCTGTCGAAAGAAATGTGGAAAGTGAATTTCTGGAAAATTTGCATTTTTGGTGATCAAAATTTGCCTTTTAGTGAAACCGTTTTTGTTGTGGTACTTGCGATGATTTTTTTTGAAAATTTGTAAAGACGCATTATTCAGAATTAGTCAGTCAAAGTTTAAACCATCTGTTAAAATAAATGTGCAATCCCTACTTGTATTTTGAAAAATGCGTCTTTTTGGTCATCAAAATTTTCTTTTTAATTCATTTTTTTTTGTGGTAAACTTGCGATTGCTTTCTTTGGAAATTTGTAAAAACATATTATTCAGAAATAGTCTCTCAAAATTTTAACCATGTGTTGAAATTAATGTTGTTTAACATTTAAAAAGTTTTTTTAAGAATCAGTTAAAAATTCTTGCTGAGCTTGAGTCTACAGGTAGTGCCATGGCTCCGTGGTGGCTCTATATAACGAGCCGCTCCTGTCTGTTAGTGTATACAGTGCCGACAACGCTTTGTAGATTTTGGCGTTCATAATTGTTTTTCCGAAACTAACTGTTGCAAATGGAGACATTCTGAAGGCCAACTGCAACTGCCATAAAATCGGCAGTGCCGGAAGAAACGCTTATAATTCGAACCTTGTTTACAGAGTTTTCGAATTCGGCAAAGAAAAACAATGAACTCGAGGAATATTGTGAGTTTTTGGATATGGAAGCAGAAATTTATTGAAGCCCATTGTCGCCGGGTGGTTACCTTCATTCAAAGCATTTGAAAGGCACCTTTTTTCTGGGCCTGGCGTAGAATTGTAATATAGAGCTATTCAGCAGAGATGGCGGTCGGGGTGTTTTGTCCGTCCGAATCAAGTAGTGCCCGTTGCAATTTTCCACCATACGCTAAATCGCGCGCGCCTATGAAATAACCGGTAAGTAAGAGACGCCGTAAACTATTTCTTTCTCCTTCTACCGCTCGGTCTTAGACCGAGCTACGCAGGCCGCGTGTGTGTTTTCTAGATACGGCCGACGAAATCGTACGTCTTGGGAATATCCGCTCGGTTATCAGGTAGTAGAAAAGGATACCAATATTATTTGAATGTTCCGAACTTAGTTCGTAAACCGCCCTTATTCATGAATAGGTCTATAGTTACACTGCGCTACACTCGTTGTGTTACTTCCAGAAACAGAAGGTCTACCTTTAATTATTATTTTTGGGTACTTAATACTACTTCGAGTGTGGTAAATAAATAATTTATAAGAAATGTTAGAAGTAGAAGCGAAGTGTATGGGTGAACAAGTACGGCAGTGTAGCGGGGCCGTTCAACTTGCATACATAATTAAAGATGGTCACGACAAGAGGCCGGCAAAGTCTAGATCTTGCCCAGAAATCATATCGGCAATAAAAGATTATCAAACACCTAGCATTCTGGCTACGGTTCGCATCAACTAGGAAGTCCACGGATAACACGGATAACACGGCGTTTCCCATCAGAAGAGCGACGATGTCTGCGGGCCATATCATAATAAGACCTTCTACACAATGCATCGTGATGTTTTCATTTTTCTCGCCAGCTTCACACATACTTACTGAATTTCCTCGATCTTCCGCCATCTCGCTCTAATACTAATCTCGATTTTAATTACGACCGTAATTGCCGCAGCCCACGTACCACATTCAATAATAATGATTGATTCATTATACTCCCATCCCATATATAACAACTGCCACTCAGGATCCTTGCGACTCTTTAAATTAGTTTAGGCGACTTAATTGAGACACTCATTACCGCAACCACCGTAAGCTTCATTAATACGCTCACCAATCCCCGTATAAATCACATTGTCACAACCGTGTAATTACAGGAAAAACGCGAAACGGTAACATGTAACTATTACATAAGTGTAAATTTTAATATCTCGTTAATAACACGTGTTGTACGAAAGTACGGCTGTTAACTTGTCAACGGCTCATCGATAAATCACCTTTATAAAAGTCGCGGGACTATAATTTGTTTTTGAATGAGAGATTTGTGCCTCTTATCTCTGAATTGTTATTATTGCTGCTTCACTTTTCATGCAACAAAGCGCCATGCATCACGGCCTCTGTCGCGCTCTTCCTACGCCTCTTTAAATCTCTTTAAATTATTAAGAGCCTTAAACATAATTGTGTAATGAGATAGCTCTCCGATCTTCGGTCTTACATGCGTAATAACTTTATTTCGGTACACTGGGTATTGTGAAAGTTTACCAGAAATGTATTAGATTTCTCATCCGCTGTATTTTCATCGGCCAAAAACAGTACAGCCTTCTGAGGGATTAAGTCATTTTAATAATTATAAAGAAAGGACGATCATTTTTTTGTCTACATACTAGAGTGGTTATAGCATATATAGGGGAGTTTCGAAGTATGTGAAAATCAACGGGACAACCTGTAAACTTGTTCGTATAGATAAAAAACTAATAACTGTAAATTTTGAGCTATATCGACCATGGCCTAACCGAGCCCTGGGCGTCTAAAATTTGAAAAAAATCGTTTTTTTCCCTTTTTTTTTCATTTTAGCCCTCCTAATATTAAACGGTCCACCCTAATGGTCAAATGATATACTGTGTCGACAGAGGATGTTAATTCGAATTTCGAATTTATTTGTTAAAACCTAATTAAAATTGACAGAGTTGTGAATGTTTCAGTTAGATCATACTTGTATATTTCGATGTTTTGTGACCTAATCCTTCATCGACGGTAATTAGAAGATGCGCGGCATTTCTGTCACTTATTTTACACTTGTCTAAAGCAGATGAGATCCCTTCACTGATAAATGCTATGCTTGTGGTTATGGTTCTATTTCCAAAATTACTCAAAATTCAATCGAAATTATATTTTCCTGAAAAGGTAGATCCATACCAACGTCAAATTTTACAAACATTTTATTTCAACAGCGCGCGAAACTATGAAAAATTGTAGTAATTTTAATGGTTTCAAATAAATACAAAAATAATTGCCATCGATTTGAAACTTTCTAAAATAACTCAAAATACATTAGAAATTATGATTTCGGAATAATCTGGATACACACCAAAACCAAATTTTGTGTACTTTTATTTTAACAGCGCACGAAATTATGGAAAATTGTAATTATTTGAATGCTCTCAAACAAACATAAAAACAATTGTTGTCGACTTAAAATTTTCTAAAATTACTTACAAATCATTCGAAATTATTATTATTATGTGAAATATCAGTAGATTTTATGTAATCAGTTATCACGAAAAATCGTGAAAAATCGTTATAATTTTGGTGGCTTTAAATAAATATAAAGACAATTGCCACCAATTCGAAACTTTCCAAAATTACTCAAAAATCATTCAAAATTACCATTTTGGGAAAATCTGGATACACACCTGTACCAAATTTTGTGATACTTCTATTCAAACAGCGCGCGAAATTATGAAAATTGTAATAATTTTAATGCTCTCGAAAAAATACAAAAACAATTGTTGTGAACTCAAAATATTCTAAAATTAATCAAAAATCATAGAGATTATTATTACGTAAACAAATACTTACACACCATCACCAGATTTTGTGATAATTTCTTGTAATCCGTGCGAATAATCGGAAAAAGGTTGTTATAATTTTGGTCGCTTGAAATAAATATAAAAACAACTGCCAACGATTTAAAACCTTCCAAAATAACTCAAAATTTATTCGAAATTATGATTTTGGGAAAATCTGGATAAATATCAAAACCAATTTTTTACTTGAACAGCACGCGAACTAACGAAAAATTTTAATCATTTTATTGCTCTCAAGAATATGCAAAAACAATTGTCAAACAAAAACTTAAAATTTTCCGAAATTACTCAAAAATCATTTGAGATTATTATTATGCGGAAAACTGCTTATACACCATCACCAGATTTTGTCATAATTTCATGTAATCACTGCGAAAAATCGCAAAAAAATGTTATAATTTTAGTGGCTTGAAATAAATATAAGAATCGATTTGAAATTTTCATAAAAAACTCAAAATTCATTCGACATGAAGATTTTGGAAAAAGCTGGACACAAATTGTGTGATACAATTTTTTGAACAGAGCGCGAAATTATGAAAAATTATATTAATTCTATTAATATAAAAATATATAAGAATAATTGTTCTTCTTTTACTTGAATTTTCAATTTTTTGGTCACCATTTTTTATTTCCAGACCGGGATTTTTAATTTTTTGGCTCATATTTAAGATCTTTGGCCTGTTTTTTTCGATATTTGACTATTTTTTTTGGTCTTTTGTGATCATTCAGTCGAAATATTCTTTATTTTGGCCTAAATTTTCAATTTTCTGGTCCGTATTTTTTATTTTTAGGCTCGAATTTCTTATTTTTGGCCCTATAGTTTGAATTTGTAACCTGAATGATTGATTATTGTGTCTACATCTTTTATTTTTTAACCAGGGTTTTCGAGTTTTGATCAAAATTTTTGATTTTTTGGTCCCGATTGTGGATTTTTTTAAAGTATATATTTCTGATTTTTGACCTGTATTTTCGATTTTGTAGTCTAAATTCAAGATCAAGGAATACTCCGACGATATGACTATAACTAGATAATGTAAAATTTGTTTTATTTTGGGCTTTCGTCTATGCTTTTTTTTTAATAATTTTTATTTTACGCACTTTTGACAAAGTATATATTTTTATATTTTATAATTTTAATGTTTTATAATTTTAATTTATATGTATATTAACGATTCCTATACTGTACCTTATTTAGTCAAAAAGGATTAAATTAAATTAAATTAAATAAATCTTCTGTCCTAAATTTCCTTCATTTTGGCAGAAAATTTTGATTTGTTTGGTCTGCACTTTTTATTTTTAGGCCCGAGTCAAAATGTTTGATTTTTGTCCACGATTGTTGATTTTTAATTTTTTAGCCTCTATTTTAGATTTTTTACTTGCATTTTCGACTTATAAATATAAATATATAAATTTTTCCTTATTTTGGCCGAAATTTTGTTCAATTTTTTTAATCTGCGTTTTTGATTTTTAGTCCCGAATTTTCGACTTTTTAACTAAAGGACCCCTCACAAATCAAATGGAAATTGGCTTTCGGTGAAATTGACCAAATTTTGGATATGTTGTTCCTTTCGGTGTCCAGATCAAAAGTCTCGATGGGCACAAAGCTCGAAAATCTTCCCTGCGAGCAGTACCCAGCTCCGAAGGTTAGAGACCGGTAATCCCCGATTTTTGCTGATTTATAATCGAATTGAGATAAAAAATACGTCTACATTTTTTTTGAGCTCTATCATGTGGTGTGAAATTTAAACCACCACCCCTCCCCCCTGGACCGGGGTGGAAGGTAACTTTGAAATCTTAAATAGGTACCCCTATTTTTTATTGCAGATTTGGCTTCTACCCTAAAACATATTAGGTTTTTATTCGAAATATATATATATATATATATATACATTATCTTTATTGACAGAGTATTACATTTATACATCATCTATATTTACAATTTAGAATTATTCTGTCTCATGGGCTATCGACATATAATGTCTTTCGGCCCGTCTTTCACAGTCTATATAAAGTGGGTTAATCGCTAGATGATGAATATTCGAAATATTTTTTTCGATTGGCAAAAAAACATTTTTTTATTAATATTATTATTATTTTTTTAGTAAAAAAAATCCTGTTTGTCGTTATAAACATTCATACATTAGCACAATAGAAAAGAATAGAATGGAATTTGATAATCAAATTGATTTTTATTCGTTTCTACAATTTTTTTATAAAGAATTTTTTTTTTTTTCTTATTTCTGACATGAAATTACGAATGACTTTAATCAACGCCTTATTTAAGAGATGACTACGTAAAAAATGTCGTAATCTATCATTTGATGCGAGAAATAAATATAATTCAATAAATGTTTTTGCCGAATATAGCGCCATCTGTCGCTCATCGAAAAAATTTTTTCGGATAAAAACCTAATATTTTTTAGCATAGAATCCAAATCTACAATAAAAAAATAGGGGTTCCCATTTAAGATTTCAAAGTTAACCCCCCCCTGGTCCAGGGGGGAGGGAGGCGGTTCACATCACATAGGGCTCAAAAAACATTTTTGGATATATTTTTTTAATTTCAATTCGATTATAAATCAGCAAAAATCGGGGATTACCGGTCTTTAACCTTCGGATCTAGGTACTGCTCGCAGGGAAGATTTTCGAGCTTTGTGCCCGTGGAGACTTTTGATCTGGACACCGAAAGGAATAACATATCCAAAATTTGGTCAATTTCACCGAAAGCCAATTTCCATTTGATTTGTGAGGGGTCCTTTATGATTTTCTTCATATTTTTTAGATTTTTTAACTTGAATGATTGATTTTGTTTTTATTTTTATTTTCTGGCTATTATTTGCGAGTTTCTGGCCAGAAATTTACTTTGAGCTTAAGAATTATTTTGGGGGTGAAAATGGCAAATTAATTTTCCTTTACTTGAATTCTCAAGTTTTCGGTCTGCATTTTTTACTTTTACTTTTTGTCCAGGGTTTTTGATTTTCCGGCGGCCGATATTTTAGATCTTTGGCTTGTAGTTTCCTCAAACATTAATAACTTTGTCAATTTTAGTCCAATTTCAACAAATAAACACGTTTTGGATTCACATTAACGTCCTCTATCGATATATATACATTAGGGCTGACCCGTTTAATATTAGGGTGGACCAAAATGAAAAAAAGGGAATAAACCCACTTTTTTTTTTAGAGGGCTAGGGCTCGGTTACGCAATGTTCGATATGGCTCAAAATTTACGGTTATTAGTTTTTTGTCTATACGAACAAGTTTCCGGGTTGTCCCGTTGATTTTCATATACTTCTAAAATAACAACCACTCTACTACATACGATGCTTTTTAGATTGACATAAGATAATGTAAGGTTGTTGTTAGTTTATGCTATGTAGTTAGATCTAAAATTCCTTCTGAAAGGGTTTATAGTTGAGCTAACTCAAAATTGTGAGCCTTCTGCAAGATCATCTTGTTTATAAAATCTCCCAGATTAATGGGATAAAATGGTGCATTTTTTAAAATGCCAAGGAAAAATTACATGCTACATTTTTAATGCAGTCTATACGATTTAGTTCGAAATATTAGCATTTGCAATTTTTTTTTTTTTAATTTTAGCTAGCTGAAATTTTTAAACGGTAATCGATTTTGAAAACACAGTGAAAAAGGGTCTCACTTCGGACTTCAGAATTTCAAGACTCAAAATGACAATACAAATAATGCATATAGTTACCCACCTCTACCCCAAATACATAATAATAATATTTTTGTGGAAAGATATACCCTGCGTTCAACATTGTTTGATAGACATTTGAATTTGGCGCGTTGTTTTTCATACTGCAATGTTGGTACCTTGCGTGCGAAAGTGTCAAATCGATCATTAGCGCCCGCAAAATTAACTGTCAGTGCGATCGTGTGTGCGTGTGCTTTATAGATATTTACTTTTACATTTACGTTTTATACCATCTCATCTTACTGCAGATATTTTATTGGTAAGTTAAAAAATAACCACATTAACACATGCAAATCTTAATTATGAAATGTGATTTTAGGTTAAGAATGCCGTTCGAAGATCACCACAACAGGTTTATCCTTGAAGCATATTTTCGAACAGGGACACGCAACGCAGAAGGGAGTTGGAATTATTCCTATCAAAATTGCGTGGAACACTTTCATGAGCAGTTTCCTGATGTTGAGTTTGGTCACAATTACTTTGTGCAACATGTTCGCCGTATTGTTACCAGATTCCATGAAACCAGCAGCGTTTCCAAAGGAATATCTACAGGCTGACCTACTGTCCTTACGGAAGCAGTCGTTGAAGATATTCAACAAAGACTAGATGTGAGTCCGAAGAAATCGCTTCGATGTTTGTCTGCTCATGACAATATTAACGCAGCTCGCTATCGGGAATTACTCTTAAATCCTTTTATCGAACAACTTCATGATGATGAATTGCAGCAAGGGTACTTTCAGCAGGACGGAGCTACTGCGCATACCGCAAATACAACGTTAAATCACCTGCGGCAGTTCTTCGGAGATAGGTTAATTAGCAAAGATCTATGGCCACCTCGCTCACCAGATTTGACACCGCTGGACTATTTTATGTTCGGATATTTAAAAAATAAAGTGTAAACTGATCGACTCCACACTTTACAAGAACTGCGCAATACAATAACAGAAGCGGTGCACAATGTTACACCTGAATTTCTACAAAATGTCTTCAACAACATGAAACGCCGGATAAATTTGTGTTTGGATCAAAATGGGCAACACTTTGAACATCTGTTATAGTTTAGTTCAAAATAAATTCGCTAATAATCCTGCTACTGATAAGTACCAACATTAAAAGTTTTTTTTTAGAAGCGGGAAATTCAAACAACTATCAAACAATAACGAACACAGTGTAGTAGGTGTTTACTCCATTAGTGCTACAGAATTTTTGATACCTTAGATTTTCTCATATAGCAAATTGGCGGTCATTTAATATTAAATAAAAATACACTACAGCCGATAGAAACCTTCTCACCCTTCCGAAAAAAAATGCCGCCAGTCGGATTAAATGTTTAGAAAAGCGCGCCGCAATATCCGAAAGACAGTATCCTGGGTGTGAGCTTTCGAGCTTTGAGACTGGGTGCCGCGCGGACGTCTAAGATGTCTTCGGTGCTGCCGTGGGTGTGGAACAGCCGAGCAAGGCGAGCCAGAAGAACACATCAAAAGCAACGCGCCGTATCAGATCGGAAAGTGTGGGCCGAATTGAATGCACCGGCAACACTTTGAACATCTGTTATAGTTTAGTTCAAAATAAATTCGCTAATAATCCTGCTACTGATAAGTACCAACATTAAAAGTTTTTTTTTAGAAGCGGGAAATTCAAACAACTATCAAACAATAACGAACACAGTGTAGTAGGTGTTTACTCCATTAGTGCTACAGAATTTTTGATACCTTAGATTTTCTCATATAGCAAATTGGCGGTCATTTAATATTAAATAAAAATACACTACAGCCGATAGAAACCTTCTCACCCTTCCGAAAAAAAATGCCGCCAGTCGGATTAAATGTTTAGAAAAGCGCGCCGCAATATCCGAAAGACAGTATCCTGGGTGTGAGCTTTCGAGCTTTGAGACTGGGTGCCGCGCGGACGTCTAAGATGTCTTCGGTGCTGCCGTGGGTGTGGAACAGCCGAGCAAGGCGAGCCAGAAGAACACATCAAAAGCAACGCGCCGTATCAGATCGGAAAGTGTGGGCCGAATTGAATGCACCGCACCGACTCTCTCGGGCACAGAAGATTAACACATAAAATCGCGACCGGAAGAAGGGTCGGATTCGCAAAAGGGCGGCCGCCCTTTTGAGTCTTGAAATTGCGAAGATCCGGTGTACCGTGTCTCAAAACGGACCGACCGGGCCGGGGTTAATCATGAGCGGCGAGGATAATGGATCACTTGCCCTCCGCGTTTTTTATCAAAAGGATACTAATAATGTCATAACATGCGCCCATTTAGTAGTAATATAATACGATTAGTGAGGGTTGAGATATTCCCACCGATTTATCATCGCGTATTGTGACATGGAGAGAAGGACGTACAGGTTTTTTGTTCCATCTACGTCGGTTGAAATGGAAATGTATAGAACAAAAAAAAATAAATCGTTGCTACTGGTTAATTTTGATTATTTTGAGATCTTACTGTACTGAAAATAGCGCCGCTAGTTGAATTTATGCATAACTGCATGCTCAACAGTAATCTAATGCATCGTATACACTTGCGCATTTTTACACGCCGCGTTTGTGGCACAAAAAACTTTTGGCGCGCTTAACCTCGAACCGAAAGTGTTCGCGCCGGTCCCAGCTGTTTCCATTAAATCCATTTTATGCGGATACAGGTCTGCCATCATCCAAACTAGTGCAAGGCCGCTGTGCGCATTTCCGCGCACTTCCTTTGATCCGACGCGGCAAATTTGACAAGCGACGAATCAACCATAAATCATGCACACGATCACATCTGCGCGACACGGCTTTCGGCGCAAGTGTGTACGAAGCATAACGAGCGCCTATGATTTTGCCGGCAATTATTAGCGTCAGGGTCAGCGTTGCCGTCACATAATATTTCCGCCAGAAAGCCAACCTAATTCCACTAGAATTCCGCTAGAAAATATAAAGTAGGAAATAAATCTATCTCTTATTTTAACATAATATTCAGCAGTACGTTTTGCGTACGAATTGCCTAATATGAACAAATAAAAAAAATGCATTTATGACTGGATTCCTAAAAATTTGAATGGATTTTTGAAAATTAATATTTTTGGCTGATTATTGTTCAAATTATCGGTTGTGGCAGAATGCCCTAGTTGGCTACGTCAATTCCCAAATCATCCACGCTTCCTCAACCCGAATTCCTGTCAACCATCCTTCCTTAAAAAAAAATATATATATATTTTTGGCAGTAGAAGAAAAAAAAATCTAAAAAAATTAATAGTGATATTAAAGAATTCCACAAAAATTTTAAAATCTTTACAATACAACTTATATTTTTTTTTAATTTGCCAATTTCTTATGAATTTTTGAAAAGTAATATTTTAAGTTGTCGAACAATTGAACAAAAAAAAATACTTATATGATGGAATTACCTTAATATACACTTGGATTTTTGAAAATGTGTCAATTTCTGCTCGAGTCATAAATTTTTAAAAACTAATTTTTGGGTGGTCGAATATTTAAACAAGGAAAAACTACAAAAAAAATCATATCCCTATGATTGAATTCCATAGAAAAAACTCTGTGCAATTTACCTTTAAAATTAACCTTGAGTTTTGAAACTAAGTCAATTTTTTAGTTATAAATTTTTGAAAATTAATATTTTTAGTTGTTGAAGACGAACAAAAAAAATCTAAAACAAATAAATAGTAATATAATTGAACTCCACACATATTTTAAAATAGTGCTACTTTGCAACTACTTAATTTTTTGTAATTCGCCAATTTCTCCCCGAGTTATGATTTTTTGAAAATTATTTTTTGTAAGTTGTCTAACAATTAAACAATTTTAGAGAAAATAAATACTCAAATCACAAGATTTAACATAAATTTTGATTTTTGAGTTATAAATTTACAAAAATGTGGTGGTCAAATATTTTTACAAGGAAAAACTAGAGAAAAAAAGATCATATGGATATGATTAAATTCCTTAAAAACTCTGATGAAATCATAACACATTTACCTTTAAAATTGACCTTGATTTTTTAAATTGAGTCGATTTTTGCGCGAGTTATAAATTTTTGAAAATTAATATTTTGGCTAAAATATAAATACTGATATAATATTAATTCCTCAAAAATTTTGACATCTTTACAAAACATTTACTTTTAAAACTAACTAGCTGCGTGAATTATGAATTTTTAAAAATTGGTCTAAATATTTGAACAAAGAAAAAATAGAAAAATAAAATAATATCGATTTGATTGAATTATTTAAAAAGTCGGATGCTATCATAACACATTTATGTACCTTTAAAAAAAAACTTTAATTTTTGAAAATGTGTTTTTTAAATTGTCGTTTTTGGCAGTTGAAATTGTCATTTTTTTGCAGTTAAAAATTCTCATTTTTGCCAGTTAAAAATGGTCGTTGCCGACACTTGAAAATTGGCCTTTTTGGCAGTTAAAAATTGTCATTTTGGCAGCTTAAAATGGTCGTTTCCGACACTTGAAAATTGGCCTTTTTGGCAGTTGAAATTGTAATTTTTAGCAGTTAAAAATTGTCATTGTTGGCAGCTGAAAATTGTTATTTTTGGCAGTTAAAAATGGTCGTTGCCGACACTTGAAACATTGGCCTTTTTGGCAGTTAAAAATTGTCGTATTTGGCAATTAAAAATTGTCGTTTTTGCCAGTTAAAAATGGTCGTTGCCGACACTTGAAAACTGGCCTTTTTGCAGTTGAAAATTTTCATTTTTGGCAGTTGAAAATTATCATTTTTTGCAGCTTAAAATGGTCGTTTCCGACACTTGAAAAATGGCCTTTTTGGCAGTTGAAAATTGTCATCTTTGGCAGTTGAAAATTGTCATTTTTTGGCAGTGAAAAATAATCACGTTTGGCAGTTAAAAATGGTCGTTTCCGACACTTGAAAATTGTCTTTTTGGCAGTTGAAAGTTGGCCTTTTTGGCAGTTGAAAATTGTCATTGTTGGCAATTGAAAATTGTTATTTTTGGCAGTTAAAAATGGTCGTTGCCGACACTTGAAACATTGGCCTTTTTGGAAGTTAAAAATAGTCGTTGCCGACACTTGAAAATTCGCCTTTTTGGCAGTTAGAAATTTTCATTTTTGGCAGTTAAAAATGGTCGTTTCCGACACTTGAAAATTGCCATTTTGGCAGTTGAAAATTGGCCTTTTTGGCAGTTGAAAATTGTCATTTTTGGCAGCTTAAAATGGTCGTTTCCGACACTTGAAAATTGTCATTTTTGGCAGTTGAAAATTGTCATCTTAGGCAGTTGAAAATTTTAATTTTTTGGCAGTTAAATATGGTCGTTGCCGACACTTGAAAATTCGCCTTTTTGGCAGTTAAAAATTGTCATTTTTGGCAGTTAAAAATGGTCGTTTCCGACACTTGAAAATTGTCCTTTTGGCAGTTGAAAATTGGTCTTTTTGGCAGTTGAAAATTGTCATTTTTGGCAGCTTAAAATGATCGTTTCCGACACTTGAAAATTGTCATTTTCGGCAGTTGAAAATTGTCATCTTAGGCAGTTGAAAATTGTAATTTTTTGGCAGTTAAAAATTAACACGTTTGGCAGTTAAAAATTGTCGTTGCCGACACTTGAAAATTCGCTTTTTTGGCAGTTAAAAATTGTCATTTTTGGCAGTTAAAAATGGTCGTTTCCGACACTTGAAAATTGTCCTTTTGGCAGTTGAAAATTGGTCTTTTTGGCAGTTGAAAATTGTCATTGTTGGCAGTTGAAAATTGTTATTTTTGGCAGTTAAAAATGGTCGTTGCCGACACTTGAAACATTGTCCTTTTTGGAAGTTAAAAATGGTAGTTTCCGACACTTGAAAATTGGCCCTTTAGGCAGTTGAAAATTGTCATTTTCGGCAGTTGGAAATTGGCCCTTTAGGCAGTTGAAAATTGTCATTTTCGGCAGTTGAAAAATGACATTTTTGGCAGTTAAAAATGGTCATTTCCGACACTTAATATGTTACATGATATGCTAAAATTTATCGAAAATAAAAAATAAAACTAGTATATTCACTAAACATCTGAATTATCTTCAATTTTTGAAAATGCGTGAGTTATAAATGATTAAAATTATTTTTTTTAATTTGTCGAATATTTGAACAAAGAAAAAATAGAAAAAAAATACTGAATACATAACGTAAGTTATGAATTTTTGAAAATTAACAAAAAAAAAACTGATACAGAATTTCTCAAAAATTTTAGTAAGTATATTTACAAAGCATCTGCCTTTAGAATCAACTTAGACTTTTGAAAATGTGTCAATTTTTGCGTGAGATTAATTTTTGAAAATTCATATTTAAAGTTGTTGAAGACAAAAAATCGATTTTTTTGCTTCATATATTCACAAAACATCTATCTAATTTAATTTATTTAATGTGTTAATAACAGGTCAATTATACATAATATAAATAAGTGGTTTCAATAAATAAAATAAAATATGAGTCATAACAGATATAAAAAAAAAAAAACTTAAACTTACAGGGTGTAGAAATATGCAAAAGATGCGTTCGGAAAGAAAACTGTAACATGGATAAATAACAAATGTACATTCCTTTAAAACTAACTTTAATTTTTGAAAATGTGTCATTTTTTTCAATTTTTAAAAACGAAAAAACTAGGAAAAAATCATATCGTTATGATTGAATTCCATAGAAAAACTCTGATGCAATCATAATACATTTACCTTTAAAATTAATCTTGATTTTTGAAACTCAATATTTGTGTTGGTTATGAATTTTTGAAAATTATTGTTTTAAGTTGTTGAACACTTAAACAAAACCAAAATCGAAAAGAAAATAAGGTCTGATATGATAAGAGTTCCTCAAATATTTTAGAATATTCATAGAACATCTACCTTTATTTTTCGAAAATGTATTAATTTTTTTTTAAATTAATGTTAGTGCTTTTTCTCTTGTAAAATATACGTTTAGAAAATAAAGTTCAAATTTAAATTGAATTACGCTGGTTTTTTCAACTATCCAACACAATTCCATTAGAAAATGCGCTAGTCGCTAAAACGAAAATTACTCTGCAATGCGGATTCAAAATCCGCCAGATCTAGCGGATTTTCCTCTAAACTGGCAACACTGGTCTGTAAGTAAGCGAGGCCAATTGTCGTAATTAACACCGATTGCGACTGTACTACTCTATAATAATAATAATCCGACCCATCGAACCACCATTACCGAAATTTCGAAATATTATTTAACCAAGCACAGTCACACACGATTACACAATAATCGGAATGAATCGAGACTTTTTCTAAATAATAATCGAAATTTCATAATACATTTCACAATCACGCACATATATTTTTTTCTAATTCGAGTCCAAATGAAGTGGAATTCGAGAATCATCATTATTATTACTATTAAAAACTTCCCAGACGCAATTGTGGCGATTATAGTAAAAGTGCCCGGTCGATTCCATAATTTGATAAAACGCGGCTTTTCTGGAACAGAAGTTCCATTGTGCCATTAGGAGAATGTGGGATTGATACGCGCCATGAATGATGTACCACTAAATGCGTTTTTTTGTTTTGTTTCAGGTGAGTGAACTTCTTGAATGAATTACGGAGAAGAGAGGCGTCCGGTCGAATAATGTAAGTGCGTTTTTTTTTCTATTGTAATTGGTGTTACGTTCTTGGTGGTCGTACATTGAAAGTTTATTCGAATTTCAGGTGCATTTTTAGTCGAATTTAACGAAAAATTTGGCTAGTTGCACCTTTGAATTACTACAACACTATTTTGGTGAAGTTTGTTCTGCGGTGTTTTTCAAAATAAAATTAATCGCAGTCGCCTGTGAAGTGAAATGCGCAAGTCTGTGCTTGGCGTTTTTTCACATGGTTAGCATTTTTGACGTTAACTGCTTAATCAGAGACATGCGCATTTCAATTCATAGGCGACCCTATTATTAGCGGTTGACGGAAGACTGCAAATCGAACGCCGGTATCCAAAATGTTTTTAATTGCACCGATAGGTAAGGTCTTTGAAAATGCTATCATGATAAAATATTTCAAAAATGTCTGCTCGATGTTCAAAAAATAAAATTTTGTTCATGTAGTCTTTGATATTTTTCGTGAAAAGGGGATGTTTCAGGTGAGGTCTCCAAAATGTTTTTAATTGTACCGATAGGTAAGGCCTTTGGCAATGCCACCATGATAAAATTTTTGAAAAATGTCTGCTCGATGTCCAAAAAATAATTTTTTTTTCATGTCTTCTTTTATATTTTTCGTGAAATGGTGATGTTTCAGGTGAGGTCTCCAAAATGTTTTTAATTGTAATGATAGGTAAGGCCTTGGGCAATGCTACCATGATAAAATATTTCAAAAATGTCTGCTCGATGTCCAAGAAATAAAATTTTGTTCATGTAGTCTTTGATATTTTTCGTGAAATGGGGATGTTTCAGGTGAGGTCTCCAAAATGTTTTTAATTGTACCGATAGGTATGGCCTTTGGCAATGCTACGATGATAAAAATTTTGAAAAATGTCTGCTCGATGTCCAAAAAATAAAAATTTTCATGTAGTCTTTTATATTTTTCGTGAAATGGGGATGTTTCAGGTGAGATATCCAAAATGTTTTTAATTGTACCGATATGTAAGGTATTTGACAATGCTACCATGATAAAAAATTTCAAAAATATCTGCTCGATGTCCAAAAAATAAAATTTTGTTCATGTAGTCTTTGATATTTTTCGTGAAATAGGGATGTTTCAGGTGCGGTCTCTAAAATGTTTTTAATTGTACCGATAGGCAAGCTCTTTGGCAATGCTACCATGATAAAATATTTCAAAAATGTCTGCTCGTTGTCCAAAAAAATAAATTTTGTTCATGAAGTTTTTTATATTTTTCGTAAAATGGGGATGTTTCAGGTGAGATATCCAAAATGTTTTTAATTGTACCGATAGGTACGGCTTTTGGCAATGCTATTATGATAAAATATTTCCAAAATGTTTGCTCGATGTCCAAAAAATAAAATTTTGTTCTTGTAGTCTTTTATATTTTTCGTGAAATGGGGATGTTTCAGGTGAGGTATCCAAAATGTTTTTAATTGTACTGATATGTAAGGTTTTTGGCAATGCTATCATGATAAAATATTTCAAAAATGTCTGCTCGATGTCCAAAAAATAAAATTTTGTTCATGTAGTCTTTGATATTTTTCGTGAAATGGGGATGTTTCAAGTGGGGCATCCATAATGTTTTAAATTGTACCGATAGGTATGGCCTTTGGCAATGCTACCATGATAAAATATTTCAAAAATATCTGCGCAAAATGTCAAAAAAAAATTTGTTCATGTAGTCTTTTAGTTTTTCGTGAAATGGGGATGTTTCAGGTGAGGTCTCCAAAATGTTTTTAATTGTACCGATAGGTACGGCCTTTGGCAATGCTATCATGATAAAATATTTCAAAAATGTCTGCTCGATGTCCAAAAAATAAAATTTTGTTCATGTAGTTTTTGATATTTTTCGCGAAAAGGGGATGTTTCAGGTGAGGTATCCAAAATGTTTTTGATTGTACCGATGGGTAAGGTCTTTGGCAATACCACCATGATAAAATTTTTCAAAAATGTCTGCTCGATGTCCAAAAAATTGAATTTTGTTCATGTAGTCTTTGATATTTGTCGTGAAAAGGGGATGTTTCAGGTGAGGTCTCCAAAATGTTTTTAATTGTACCGCCAGGTATAGCCTTTGGCAATGTCACCATTTGAAAACATTTTTACGATTACACCTTCTCGTACTTCGTCACAGAGAAAGTAAAAATTAAGTCCCCCGATACGAATCCGCCATATTTTAAAAATGTTTGTATGACCATGGGCCTGTCTGTCTGTCTTTTGGTAAAATTTTGTACACTGGAAGTGTGTGTTTACTCTAACCATTTTTTTGTTTTTTTCCGATTTTTTTTTAAATATGAATGATATTAAGAAAACATTTTAAGAAAAGTTGAACACAAAGAAAAAATGAACATTTCTTTTTAATAAATATTTTTCATGAACACCATAATTTACGAATAAATAAAAGTTTAAAACATTTTGACAGTTTTGGTACAATTGTGAAATTGTAATAGTTTTTATAAATTATATTTAATTTTGAATTTATGTTCAATTTTTAATTTTTAATTTTTAATTTTTAATTTTTAATTTTTAATTTTTAATTTTTAATTTTTAATTTTTAATTTTTAATTTTTAATTTTTAATTTTTAATTTTTAATTTTTAATTTTTAATTTTTAATTTTTAATTTTTAATTTACGATTTTTACACTCAGATCATCGATTTAAATATTTTTAGTACTAGAGCGTACAGTCCTAATTGAACGTATTTTATTTAATTTATTTGTGGCTGATACCGAATCATAAATTTTTATTCGTACTTGATTTTGATTATCCACTTCACTAACCCATGCAAACTGTCAATCACATAAATAAACATTATGTATTGTTCACAAAACTATTCTGAATTATATTTCGAAGTACGCCGCATGCATTAATTAATAATCTATTTAAGCAATTCAAATCTACATTCCATGTGTTCTCTAAAAATATATGATTAGCATTTTTTAAGGCGCAGCACGCCTCTTCTGTATTTACTCTCAAGCTGATAAGAGTTCAACATAGCCACACCCCAAAGCGCCCCTAATTCAAGGGTTATTCGTTTTGCCGCTTGGTGGCAGACTATTACGGATCACTCATTTCTAGAAACGCGATCGCACTTTTCTCATCCATTATACATTTTAGAAAAAAAGGTTACAGAAAAAATTTATTCTAAATAAAGGTAAAAAGAGCAACCAAGAGTTATTTTTTTTAAATTTATTTATTTTTAATTTTTACTTTGTTAGTAGCAAAAAAAACAAAAAATATAACTCTTGTATGCCCTCCGTATAATAATTTTAGAAATAACTGTAAATACAGATTTACATTTTATAAATTCGTAAGTGAAAAATCTGAGTTTTAGATATATGCATGGTATCCAGGACTTTTAATGAGAATGGGAATGATTCAATGTGATCCTTCATCCAGGGATGAGCGTGATTTTTCACAGATACTGAAAAATCGCAGTTCGATCCTGTTACTGTGAGTACTACTGTTAATTAAATCGTGATTGCTACTTAAAATGTTAACTGTTATACAAATTATGACTGCTACTTGAACTGTGATTGCTACTTGAAATCATAATATTGTTATACTGTTAGTCAAACTGTGACTGCTACTTGAACTGTGATTGCTACTTGAAATCATAATTCTAGTGGTTTTTCCAGGAAATCATTTTTAGTGCAATTTTTGAGCAAAAGTGAGGGGATCCTCACAGAATTTAAAACCGCGTTCAAATTGGATTCTTCGTTCGGCCGCTACAGCCGTTCAAAGTTTGAAAAACTCGACTTTTCTCAAAATCTTCCATAAAGTTCATGGTGACATGCTAACTTTTTGCATTTTTTTCTGGATGAAATTTTTTAACGCCAATCGATTTATCTCGTTTTTCTTATGAAAAAGGTACTTTATAAAGGTCCACGGTGATTATTAAGAAAGTTGATTTTTTCGATTTTTTCCATTTTCGAGTTTTCTTTGCTGACGCATCACGGGCTTCAAACTGATATTTGTTCTTGCAAAAGGACATTTTCTGAAGCGTCTTAATTGGATCTTTCCAGTGATGTATAGAAACCCCGATTCAAACCAGTGGTTTTTCAAGGAAATCATTTTTAGTGCAATTTTTGAGCAAAAGTAAGAAGGGGGGACCATTGGATAGAATTTCAGGTTTTCGTCAAAAATAAAAAAAGCAAAAGTAAGAGGGGGGGGGGGGACTGTTATACTGTTAGTCAAACTGTGACTGCTACTTTAACTGTGATTGCTACTCTAACTGCGACAATTTCCCCTTATTAACAATATGTTTTTTTAAATAACATTTGTCTTAATATTTTAAATGAAATATTTTTGAATTTTTAATTGAAAACTCCCTAATAAATAAATAATTACATAGATATATCTGTAATAATAAAACACAGATATGTATTGTTTGATTTAATTATCGTACATTTTGACGTAAAATTTGAAGCAACTTTTAATTACGTGATCACCGAAAGCTCAAAATAAATTCCAAATACGTTTACAATTAAGTTTTACGTAAGTCATTAATGAATACTCATAGGTAATATCTCGATTACTACCTGTTAGATCAGGGCTGTGCAGTGAGCAAGAATTTATCTTTACATCGCAAAGAATGTATATCATGTCGCTGCAGTAATTAATAACATTGTTTCAGCGCAGCGTAATGAAGACAACGGCATAAATAAACTAAGACATATTAAGGCCGGTTCGCGAGGAACATCTTTTCCATATTTTACAAGCGCATAATAACCGTCAGATGTGTACGTATTTATTGTCCTCGGCAACAACAATAACAATTGTAATTACCGGGGATGCAAACCGCACTCCTGTAGATCGTTATCCTAAGGAGGCGTCCCTAATTATGTCCTCAGAACGTAGACGATTTTGACACTGAAACCGTGTAATTATTATGAAACTTACGACCTATCGCCAGAATCTAGAGTTAAGTGTGTACGTTTCCACATTTAATTAACCAGATTTTAATAATAAGCTCGTTATTTATGGCCTGTTTTCGGATTTTTAGGAGTTCTAATAATTTAATTAATCTTTCAGGGAAGCTAGCTCGTTAATGCCGTGAATTATTACAATTACGATTACTGTTAGTGATGCTATCGGGTAATTATTGGTGTTTGGGAATCGTGTAATTTCCTAGGAAAATACTTTCCTTTTCCGTTTAATTAATTAAACACCGGAGCGGCAATGAAAACGAATTTTCACGCTCGTAAATAGTTCGCCTCTTAATTGCAACGGACGATTTAATTATAGGCGGTCGTCATTAATAAATTTCCAGCCATTATTTATTAATGCACACTGTCCAGCGCATTTTTATGAATAATAATTTAGATTGCGTAACTGTTAAATAAACCGCAATTAATGGAATAATTATTTATCGCGACCAGAGCGGACCGTTAGGCATTCTGCTGCTCGCTGCTGGGCCCACAATGGACTCTAATGATAGAAAAGTCATCAATCAATTCCGCATGAATGTGTTATGATGAGTATTTGTTTATAGGATGTCTGAGATATATTTGTTATCAAACTGTTCTTAAATTCTTAAAGAAACTATTCTGCTGTTCACTTAAATCCTTATACCAAAATCTATTGACAATTTTTCACAAAATTAATTACTATCGCCTGCATGACTTTAAAGAAGACACTTCAAAGTTTTCCGCCCTCAAAGATTCATCAAAATCGATTGAAAATACGCCGAGTTATGGCGGTTTGAAAAATTTCACGAATTTCAAGTGTTTCATTTTTCCCCTTCAGTATAGATATGCAGTGTCAGTATGCCAGAAGTAATTTTTAATTTTCCCCAAATATTTCATAAAAATCTACCCACCCCAAAAAATACCCCACCGATTGAAGTTCTCCATAATACACACCAAAACTTTAATTTACCCCCATTTTGGAGAAAACCCCCCCAATCTGACAACACTGGGATTAGAGAAGGCGCGCTGATAAGATTTCGGAATTTGCACAAAGAAAAGTTTTATAACTCAGTTTTTTCCGAAAATATGTAGGTAGTACAAAAAGGCCATTTAAAAAAATTAGAAAAATATTTAATCGTGCTGTGGTATCCTCCAAATAATTAAAATAATTCTTTAATTTTTCGGAAAGCATCGCTAATTAACCACTTAAAATGGTTTGCATTTTTTTTTTCATAATTTCCAAACAGTTCCAGTTTCACCGGGTGATCAGTTTCATTCTGGGCCAAAGTATTATATTTAACAATTATTAAAAAACTAAATTGACTGCAAAAATTATTTTTTTGATTTAAAAATTTTCGAAAAAAAAAATCAAAAATCGAATCGAAATATTTGAAAATTAAGAAATTTCTTAAACACAAATCGCGCAGTCTGTATTTTCTATCTAAATATCAAAGTACATTAGTTTTATCTTAAAACAACCACTAAAACAAAAAATTTCAAATGAAATAAATAACCTAAAATTAATACAAAAATCAAGTACAGGCCAAAAATATCAAAAAATCAGTCTGCAAAATCTAAATTATAGGGCAAAAAAATCAAAAACTTGGACCAAAAAACTCGAAAGTATCGACCAAAAATTCGCTCATTAAAATCTACAATTAAACAACATTAAAATTAATAATTAGGGTAACAGAACTAAAACATTGCTAAAAAAATGAAAACTCTTGGGAAAAATAAAAATGCAGCCAAAAAAACAGAAAATTTCAACTAAATCGAAAAGTTTGGTTTAGGTGCCAAAAACATCTAAAATATAGGCCAACAAAAAACAAAAACTCTAGTCAAAACAATAAAAATGCAGGCTAAACATTGAAAATTAAAGCAAAAGCATAATAATTTGCCATTTTCAGCCCCAAAACTCTTTACCTCAAAGTAAATTGCCGAAGCTCTAAACTCAATAATAATTTTAAAAATTCGCCCATAAAAACAATAATTCAGGTTAAAACATCTAAAATGGTTAAAAAAACTCGAAAATACCGGCCAAAAGTTTGCACATAAAAATTAACAATTCAGGTTAAAAATTTTAAGTATTGACCAAACAATAATTCGCAATTTAAATTTATAATCAAGGTAAAAAAAAAACTATGAATATAGGCAAAAAATTTAGACCAAAAATCGTAAACTATCGGCAAAAATAAAAATGCCGACGAGAAAAAAAATTTAGGTTAAAAATCTTAAGTATTGACCAAACAAAAATTCGCTCTTTAAATTTATAATCAAGGTAAAAAAAAAAACTATGAATATAGGCAAAAAATTTAGACCAAAAATCGTAAACTATCGGCAAAAATAAAAATGCAGAGGAGAAAAAAAAAACAAATTCCAAACAGACCTAACATCTGAAATATAAACAAACAATCAAATATCCTGATGTAAAAGATAAAAATTACTAAAAAATTGAAGCTTTATCCCAAAATAAATTGCCGAAACTCAAAACTAGAAAGTAATTAAAAAAATTCTCCCATAAAAACAATAACTTAGGTTAAAAATATCTAAAATGAAGGACAAACAAACAAAAACTTAGTACAAAAAACTCGAAAATACCCTCAAAACAAAAAAAAATCGCACATAAAAATTAACAAGAGTGTAGACCAATAAAAATGCGCTCATTAAAATTAATAATTAAGATAAAAAACTAAAAAATCGAAAAATGAAAAATTTTGACCGAAATTAAAAACTCTAAAATAAAGAAATCAAAAATTCAGACCAAACATCTAAACTATAAGCAAAAATAAAAATAAAATTTCTGGTCTAAAAAAATAAAAGTATGAAAAATCAAGCAAAAGAAAAATAATTTGCCATTTTTAGTCCCAAAAAATAAATAATAATAAATTGCCAACCAGAAACGCGAAAATGTTTAAAAAAAGATAAAGGACAAAAAATCCAAAACTCGAAAATACCGACAAAAATAAAAATTCGGGCATAAAAAGAAACAAATGCCGACAAAAAAATCGAAAATTTGAACAAACAAATCGAAAATTCAAACCAAAATGAAGAAAAATTATTCAGTTATACAGAAACTGCAGGTCAAAAATCTAAATCCAGGCCTAACGATAAAAAATGGTGATGTGACCATCATGTTACTTTCTCCGACTTGATGGTATCATAGCCATTTATATTTACGTTTTCATCGTTTATTTTCAATTGAAATCATATTTTAAATGTAAATAGAGCGTTGCGTAAATTCAGATGAAACTGACGTTTAAAACGTCAAAATTATGAAAGATGGAAAAGTTATACTTCAAATTAAAAAACTCGGTTTACTCAAAAACTAACGAGATTTCGTAGAAAACTTATTCTTTAGAAGTGGTTCATTTTGGCATTCTCTACAATTATTATTCACATAAATTTGCTGTAACTATTATCGTTTCATAATTATAAACCAAAAATTAAAAAAAAAATAATAAATTTTTTTCTCGAATATCAATGATTTTATGAAAAATATTTTCAAGCAAAAGATTTTCATTTCTTTGTTGTCTTTAATCTTTGTTTGAATGTTTTTGTAACATTTTTCAAATTTAAGAAAATATTGGCAAAAAACAAAAAACGGTTAAGGTAAACACACACTTCCGGTGTACGAAATTTTACCAAAAGCTTTTCAGTTCTTCAGATTATCAAATAAGACTTATGTTCAAAGTTTCATATCAAATTCTTTGTTAGTTTTTGAGATACGGCGCACACAGACAGACACACACACACACACACACACACACACACACACACACACACACACACACAGAGAGACAGACAGACAGACACACACACACACAGACACAAAAAAAATTTTTCCAGAAATTGTTGAAATGGTATCTAGGGACCCCAAAACGGATATTTCCGCAAAAAAAATTTTTGAAAAAAAAATCACGATCACAATACTTTCTCGTACTTAACGGAGAAAGTAAAAATGCAAACAAAAAGACTGAATATTTAATATAATAATAATAATAATTTACTTACGGGAAACGAGTGTTGCCAGTAGCAATTTTTAATTTCCCAAATATTTAATAAAACTCCCCCAAAATTACGCCGCTGTCCCTCTCCAAAATAATAAATTTTGAAAATAAAACGTAAATACAGTGGAAAATATACAAAATTAAAGCATTATAATTATAAGATTTATTAAAATTTATTATTCATCGTCATCCTTAATATTTTCATCTTCTTTTCGGCACACATACATATTTTTTAAATAAAAGTGCAGCATCTCATTGGGGGTAACAAAGTTACGAAAACGGCAATAACATAATCCCTATGACAACTTCCATAAATGATATTACAGATTTTTCCTCATTGCTGAGGAAAATGACTGACTTCTGTATGGTAATGATGATTTCTATACTCGGCGCACCGAATCGGTGGTATCATGGGTTTGCGTGATTTTCGCGTGATGTTCGCTGATTGGTCAGTGCTAACGCATGTGAAGCGTGTGTCATGCAGCCGAAATTTTAAATCAGGCCCGTTGTATGCCATGTGTTCTCGTTTTTCTGTCTTATTTAAATGTAGTGATTACGTTCTATCCTTAAATCAGCCTTTTTCAATTACAATTAATTAGGAAGTTGTAAATACCTAGTTAGTATTTTTGGGTTAAAGTAGAAAGATTTATATTTCCGGCACAGAACAAAAATGTGGCAAGGCTGTGTGAATCAGACTTTTCATAACGTCTCGACGAACTTTCGCGAGGACGCAACGTGATCATACCACCTGGTCGACGCGCAGAGTATAGCAAATGTAATAACATGTTCATTAATTTCCCCATAAATACCCCTCGTATAAAATACTCACCCCAAAAAATACTCCATTGATTGAAGTTCCCCAAAATACACCCAAGGCAATAATTTACCCCCATTTTGGGGAAGAAAACCCCCAATCTGGCAGCACTGTAGATATGTGCTAGCAGCGGATTTGCCGTGAATGCTTATGTTATGAATTTCAAAATGCTTTTTGGGTTTTCTACAACCAACCATTACTTGCCAAACAATCTGAGCTGTTGGAATATTTTCCATTTTCTTTTTGTTTAACGATATTGCCGTAGCAGCTGAGTGTTTGTTTCATTTTCTCAATTATTAACACACGTACAGAAGAAAGCGAAAACATTTTTCTTCTGTACCATTCCTAGATAATGATGTAAAAATCGAAACTAGTCCGAATAAATAGTACAATATTATGAAACCAACCAAGTGCCTGATTTTAACAACCCTTAATATTAAAAATGTTTCACCACGTGATAAACAAGAACCAAGTTTAACAAATAGTATTTTCTGTATCATCAATGCTCTGCTGCTCTTTGAATATATTTTTTTTGCAGATGCTTGTTGATGACATCTCGTACATTAAAGTTGGCCTAAGCATTTCATCGCATTATGTCAACAGCATTGAATACATCAACAATCACATCGACATTAAATAGCCATTTTAGCATACACATTTGCAACAGCCATAAATCTTGGGAGGCAGTTCGCGCGTTAGCTTCGCGAGATGGGCACCACCTACATACGCAGAAACAGTAAACCCACAAAAGCCATTTGCAATCACGAAGGCATACTTAAAGGCCACCATTTAGCCACGCTGTGAAATATAGTCTATTATTAACGCGCACACTAGTCAACCAAAGGGGCACTAATTCCTTCAGAAAATGGGCCACGCCTTCACTTAACACGCTCTTCATCCTGATCAATTTTGTATCATTCGTTCGCTAATTATGAGTAATGGATGAAATGCCACACAATGGCTTATAAATTCGTACCCGAGCTTTTAGCTCGCATGCGCCACGATCGCGTCGCATGACTGAACCTGGAAAATTTGCATATTTTCAAAACTGCCTTTATGTCAACGACATGTTGAATTCTAGAATTGCGCTGTTAAACAATTACTCCTAATTGGGGAGCGGTTACTTCGGATATACGTCCGCTTTGCAGCACGAAGCGAGAGAAGCCAAGGGCCGAGTAATAACTGTAATCCTTCTAAATTAATAACTTCGGAATTATTCCAGTAACCAGAAACCGTTTTTAAAATACGCAAATTGCCCGGTACCGCCGGAATTTGATAAGTGGGAATTCAACGAGGTTTTCGGGTAATTGCGGTTCTTGGTTGTACAATGGGGTGTTTAGACTCGGAGCTGTATTGCTGCGGGCCCGACTGTAAATTTGTTAATGTCTGACAGATGGCGTATTGGTGATGTGTACTTAAGGGGGTTTCACCGGTATGACGTCAGAGCGATTTTTGATGGGCGGATCACTTACATCTCTTATCTATGCTAGGTGCTCGAAGCCCAACCCACCATCAAAATTTATTATTTTTAATACCTGTGGCCTGCGGCGATGGCCTGGAGACCCGACAGAGACCAGAACTCTTATAGAAGTAGCATTGTCTTTATCTAGTCCATTAGAAAATAAATATGTCTATCCTTTAAATGCACCCACATGAAATTGTGGCGGCTTGAACATGTGCATCACATCCATTCTTCTTCTGTGTCAATGGGTCCTTGAATGAATGGCTTATCGCAGCTTGTTTACTTTATTGAAAATTACGACCCTCAACACAGAGCCGTTTTCTTTCACACTGAACCATAAAATTATATAAACCTGAATACTAATGGTTTCAATTCTACGATATTTTCTAAAACAGAAAAATACAAAAATCGCAAATCATATTTTGCAAAAATTTAATTTTCTTCAATTCTTCAAATTTCTTTTTATATATTTCACATTTTTCAAAGTAAACCGACAAAAACATGTGAACGCATAAATTACTGTTTATCGCAGGACGAATTGGCAATTGTTTTGATAACATTTGCCCAGTATTTCCTTGAATAACTAGATGTTGGTTGATCGAAAATTGCACGTGTTGTAATGTGCCGTCCGCCAAAATGTTAAATATTACAATTATACAGGGTCTTCATTTCAAAAGGAGCCACCCTGAATAACTTTGGATCCGAAGTAGTTACGGTTTAAAAAAAAATACGTCAATTTTGTTTTCGAGGGGGAACTTAAAAAATACTGTTTTTAAAATTTTATCTTTCTAGGGCATATCCAGCAAAGCAAAAATAATTGAAATCGGTTCATTTGTTTTAGAGAGAGAGGGTATTCATTTCAAAATACGCCACCCTGAATAACTCTGGTTCTGAAGTAGTCACGGTGACAGGAAAAACTATGTCAATTTTGTTTTTGAGGTGGAACTTTAAAATATTGTTTTTAGAATTTTATCTTTTACCCCCTCACCCCCAGCCACCCCATCTTTATAATTTCAAATGACACCCCCTATTGTGTGATACCTTATTTTAAAGAGCTTAAAAAATACTATCCAGAAATGCAAAAATAATTGGAATCAGTTCATTTGTTTTAGAGAGAGAGGGTATTCGTTTCAAAATACTCCACCCTGAATAACTCTGATTCTGAAGTAGTCACGGGTTCAAAAAAAAAACGTCAATTTTGTTTGTGAGGGGGGACTTGAAAAACACTGTTCTTAGAATTCTATATTTCACCCCCTCACCCCCAACCATCCCAACTTTAAAATTTCAAATGGCACTCCCTATTGTGCGATACCTCATTTTAAAGGCCATACAAATTATTATCCATCCAGCAAATGAAAAATATTTGTAATCAATTCATTTGTTTTAGAGAGAGAGGGTCTTTGTTTCAAAACAAGCCACCCTGAATTACTTTGGATCTGAAGTAGTTACTGTTTTAAGCCAAAATACGTCAATTTTATTTTAGAGGGAGGAACTTAAAAAACACTGTTTCTATAATTTTTTCTTTCACCCCCAGATACACAATCTTTGGTGTGGCATATTTTGAAATGAATATCTCTGAAACAAATGAACTGATTTAAATTAATTTTTATTTGCTGGACAGTATTTTGTGTGTCCTTTAAAATGAGGTGTCGCACAAAAGGGGATGTTATTTGAAATTATAAAGATGGGGTGGCTGGGGGTGAGAGGGTGAAAGATAAAATTCTAAAAACAGTGTTTTCAAGTCCCCCCTCAAAAACAAGATTGACATATTTTTTCCTGTAACCGTGACTACTTCAGAACCAGGGTTATTCAGGGTGGCTTATTTTGAAATCAATACCCTCTCTCTCTCTCTAAAACAAATGAACCGATTTCAATTATTTTTGCTTTGCTGGATAGTATTTTTTACGCCCTTTAAAATGAGGTATCGCACAATAGGGGGTGCCATTTGAAATTATAAAGATGGGGTGGCTGGGGGTAAGGGGGTGAAAGATAAAATTTTAAAAACAGTTTTTTTTAAGTTCCCCCTCGAAAACAAAACTGACGTATTTTTTCTTAAAACCGTAATTACTCCAGATCCAAAGTTATTCAGGATGGCTCCTTTTGAAATGAAGACCCTGTATGTTAAAATATGCATTAGAAGGCGAAATATGCATTATATGGGTAAATGTGCAAAATATGAAAAATATACATAAATATGCATTTTGCATAAAATCCGCTCTCTAATTATAACCAAATCAGGAATACTTTTATTTAAAAAATATAATACGTCTCACAAGATAATTAGATGACTAATTGTTAGCGCAATCACAAAGAGCTAACTCAATGCTAACTAAATAAACATTTGTTGATTGGTTATTGCTACATTGAATCACGGATAAATGCAGTATTCATTCCTACTTCTGTTGAGGCCTTATTCCATTTTATTATTATTATTCCTAGTAAAAAAACATACATCCACCATGGATAGATTTTTAACCAGTTGCAATTGCTCTACATAGCTGTTTTAAAACGTACATGATTTTTCCGATATTTTTACGATGAAATTCGAAGAAAATTACTATTGGACCGAATTGTGCACGGATTATGTCTCCGAACATTTGTGCGCCCTTTGAATTCTCAGAAAAGCAGGTACTAAGGTCAAACATGTGTTAACCAGACCATCAGGCTATTTTCGAAGATAGAAGAAATAATCGCGGTGAGACAAACAGAAAACATTGTAACATCACCCTAATCAACATTAACATGGGTAATTCATGAGTGAGTTGACTCAAAGAGTTAACTCCGTGAAGTAAGTCGCGGAGTCAAGTGACTCCAGTTGAAAATATGTAATTCATTTTGAGTCAAAAGAAAGTAGTTAAACAACTGTGGAAGCGAAGACTTTCTTGTTGGTGTGCACAACGTTTCCGGGGCAAATCTAATAATGTTGGTTCACAAAAAGGAGTAATTTCGCCCTTCTCTGCTAGAAATTCACCACCACACCATGTGCACATGTTTGTTTTAATTTCATCTCTCTCACACACAACGTATCTCCCGTTCGATTCTATTGGCTGCTACGTTTGGAGCGGAACCTACATTTACCACGTATCAAGTAAAGATTTTAGTAAATATTGTACTTCATTTAAATTGCAAAATCTCCTTTATTTACTCAAATATTGTAGTGATTTTAGTTGATTTATATTTATTAATTTTATGTAAACACTTCTAAAGATTTGAATTTGAATTTGGATTTAAATGTCTGGAATAAAAATGTATTACACAAAAGTTATAAATGCTAAAAAAAAGAAAAATCCTTACAATGTTTTATAATTAAATCTAGTATACGCCCAAAAAATTTCAAATTTTTTGGACCTTAAATAAAAAAAGTTTTGAAACAGGAGCCGGTGAAGTCACCTTAAAAGAAGGAAGAATTCATTTGGCATCCAATTCTACTGAAGTACAAAAATTATATGAGCATAGCATGTTACTTTTTAAAAAGAATCTCAGAACATACAGAAATGCAAAAATCGATGAGTCAGTTCCTTTTACCGTATAAAATTTCTCTGGTGATAAATGGTACACAATACAAAAAATAAACATATCGCTTATAAAAATTGATGCGCAGTTCGCCGTAGAAAGGCGAAATCCAGTTTTCCAGATCATGAGATAATTTCGCCGATGAGCCGAGCTCACGTTTTCGGCCGCCTTTTTCCTTTTTGCTGGCCATCGTCGGCCACATAGGCTGCAGGTACACACACACATCAATTTTTTGCCCGTTTTGTGGCTGCATGCCGTTACTGATTAAATATTGTACGCGCGGCGTGTAATTTTTTGGAAATTGATCAGGCGATAAAGCGAATACGGCCGTACGCGGAAATAATTACTTTTGCCTCGGCGAAATTTTAATTAATGCGACGCTGACTTAATTGGATGTAATTTGACAATATTTATCGGGACGAATGTAATTTATTGTTGTATACATAAATTTACCACCTATACGTTAAACTGAAGGTATTCAAAAATCTTCACTTTTTATGGCATAAAGAAAATTGCAAGCCAATAATAGTATATTATTAAACGAGTGAGAAAGTTGGCCCTTGCCACGAGGGTGAAGTTTGCGTAACGAATCGTAACCGTAGTAACAACCAGGGGCGACTTGTTATGCAGAGCCAAGGAGCCATGGCACCACACCCGACGGACATAAAAAATGTCCATTTTTCAAACATCGATTTCTAGTGTTGGATTTTGCTCCGAAACTAAAATTTTTGAAACGGATAAAAAAAATTAGAAAATTTTGTTAGTTACGTTAAAACGCTTATTGATGTGACCCGTCCTGAAAGGGTTAATTCTAAAAACACTGATGCGTCATTTTAAATATTGAAACAATGCCTTCAAAACTTAAATGAGTAGAGAAAAATCGCAATACATTTGTTAGCAATACCGTGCGGTATTATCCGAGCCAACTTACTACTGGCACGGCATTTCGCTAAAAAAATGTCAGCCAGGGGCGGCTCGTTATATAGAGCCAAGGAGCCATGGCACTACCTGTAGTTTCAAGCTCAGCAAGAATTTTTTATTAATTCTTAAAACATTTTTTCGCCAGTTACTTTGGTCTAGGAGGATAAATCGTTCTTTCTTTCTTTTGTTGCCTAAAATTTTATTTTTTAGCTGACTAATGGTGTGTTGCAATTGTCAATAATGGTTTGTTGCACTTGTCAAGAATGGTATGTTTCAGCTGTTAAGAAATGTATTATTCAACTGTCGGAAATTATATGTTTCAGTTGTCAAAAAGTTATTTTTCAGCTGTCAAAAACGGTATTTCTCAGCCATTAAAATGGTATTTTTCAGCTATCAAAAAAAGTATTTTCGAATTTTTTTATTTGTCAAAAATTGCATTTTTCAGCTTTCAAAAATTGTAATTTTTGTTGTGAAAAATTGTATTTTTTAATTAAGAATAATGGTTTGTTACAGTTGTCAATAATGGTATTTTTCAGCTGTTAAAAATGGTATTTTTCAGCTGTTAAAAAGTATATTATTCAAATGTCAAAAATAATATTTTTCAGTTGTCAAAAATGTTTTTTTTTATAATGTCAAAAAAGGTATTTCTCACCTAATGAAATGTATTTTTTCAACTATCAAAAACATATTTTTCGACATTTTTTAAATTGTCAAAAATGTCATTTTTCGGCTGTCAAAAATTGACTTTTTGTAGTCAAAAATTGTATTTTTTACCAGGCAATAATGGTATGTTACAGTTGTCAATAGTGGTTTGTTGCAATACAATGGTATTTTTCAGCTGTTGAAAATGGTAGTTTTCAGCTGTGAAGAAGTGTATTATTTAACTGTCCAAAATGATATTTTTCAGCTGTCAAAAATGCGATTTCCAACCTGTTATTTGTTATTTTTCAGCTATCAAAAGCAGCATTTTTCGACTTTTTTTAACTGTAAAAATGGCATTTTTCAGCTGTCAAAACTTGTATTTTTTGTGTTGTCAAAAATTGTATTTTTTAGCTGACAATAATGGTATGTTACAGTTGTCAATAATGGTTTGTTGCAGTTGTCAATAATGCTATTTTTCAGCTGTTAAAAATGGTAGTTTTCAGCTGTTAAGAAATGTATTATTCAACTGACGAAAATGATATTTTTCAGCTGTCAAAAAAGGTATTTCTCACCTCTAAAAATGGTATTTTTCAGCAGCATTTTTGGTCATTTTTTATTATCAAAATGGCATTTTTCCGCTGACAATAATGGTATGTTACAGTTGTCAATAATGGTTTGTTACAGTTTTCAAGCATGGTATGTTTCAGCTGTAAAAAACTGCATTTTTCAGCTGTCAAAAATGATATTTTTCAGCTGTCAAAAATGATATTTTTCAGCTGTCAAAAATTATATTTTTCAACTGTCAACAGTGGTATTTCCCACATATAAAAATGGTATTTTCCAGCTATCAAAATCAGCATTTTTTGACATTTTTTTACATTGTCAAAAATGGCATTTTTCAGCTTTCCAAAATTGTACTTTTTGTTGTCAAAAATTGTATTTATTGTTTTCAAAAATTGTATTTTTGAGCTGACAATAATGGTATGATAGAGTTGTCAATAATAGTATGTTGTTGTTATCAAGAATGGTAGTTTTCAACTGTCAAAAATGATATTTTTTAGCTGTCAAAAATAATATTTTTTAACTGTCAAAAAGGTATTTCTCACCTATAAAAATGGTATTTTTCAGCTATCAAAGGCAGCATTTTTGGTCATTTTTCAGCTGTCAAAACCTGTATATTTTGTTGACAAAAATTGTTTTTTTGTTGTCAAAAATTGTATTTTTTAGCTGCCAATAACGGTATGTTTCAGTATGATATTTTTCGGCTGTCAAGAATGGTAATCCCCAGCTGTTGAAAATAATATTTTTTAGCTGTTTCAAGTTGTATTTTACAGTTGTAGGAAATGGTATACTTCAGCTACCAAATATGCTGTTTCAGCAGCCAAAAACAGTATTTTTCACCTAATAAAAATAAATTCAAAAAACGAAATATAGCCTGAATATATAAATATTCAACCTGTTCGTAACTCTGCAAGCAAAGTCTGCTTGCAGAGTTACGAACAGGTTGAATATTTATATATTCAGGCTATATTTCGTTTTTTGAATTTATTTAATACTCTCTGCAATAAGTAAGGTAGTTTCTATTTTATTTATTCTAATAAAAATAGTTTTTATCGACATTTTTGAATTGTCAAAAATTGTATATTTCAGCTGTCAAAAGTAGTATATTTTGCTGTCAAAAGCAGTATATTTTGCTGTCAAAATTAGTATTTTTTATAGTCAAAAATTGTATTTTTTTGCCAAAAATAGTATTTTTTGTCAAAAATGGTATATTTCAGCTGACAAAAATGGTATTCCTCAGCTGTTGAAAATTAGTATTTTTCAGCTGTCAAAAATAGTATTTCTTGACTGCCAAAAATACTTTTTTCAAAAGTAGTATATTTTGCTGTCAAAAGCAGTATGTTTTGCTGTCAAAACTAGAATTTTTTATTGTCAAAAATTGTATTTTCTTGTCAAAAATAGTATTTTTTTGTCAAAAATGGTATATTTCAGCTGACAAAAATGGTATTCCTCATCTGTTGAAAATTAGTATTTTTCAGCTGTCAAAAATGGTATTTTTTGACTGTCAAAAATAGTATTTTTCGTGTGTCAACAATGGTATGTTTCAGCTGTCAAAAACAGTATTTTTCAGCTAATAAAAATAGTTTTTTTCAACATTTTTGAATTGTCAAAAATTGTATTTTTCAGCTGTCAAAAGTAGTATATTTCGCTACCGAAAGCAGGGGCTTATATAGAGCCAAGGAGCCATGGCACTACCTGTAGTTTCAAGATCAGCAAGAATTTTTAATTAATTCCTAAAACACTTTCTCGCCAGTTACTTTGGTCTAGGAAGATAAATCGTTCTTTCTTTCTTCAAAGGGGAGGAAGAGGGGTATATTGTATAAGTGGTTCTACCATCAATATGTTCCACGAGCCGCCACTGGTAACAACTAAACTGTTGGGCAATGAAACCGCTATCATTGGACGTCACCTGTGGAGAAAATAATTCGGCCGAATAATGAACAACTTTGTCAATCAAGAATGATTTAACAACGTTTATATTATTTAATAAGATGCGAAAAATAAGATTTTTCACCTTTATGGTTTTATACATTTTAAATATTTCGATTTTCGATTTTCAAGTTAGACTTCGACTCTTGTGCGAGGGTTCCACCTCTAAAGTAACGTACATAATACACACGCAAATATTCCTAATACCGGGTGGACCATTTAATGTGTTTTCAGGAAATATCTTCGAAACAAGAAACTTAAAAAAAAATGACCCAAACAAAAAATGATTGTTTCGAAGGGGGCCATAATAACATAATTTTGTTTTTTTCATAGATGGCGCTGTTGTCGCTAAATCGAGGTCAACTTAGTTTTTTTAAATGGAAACCCCTACTTTTTATGACAGAATCAGAGTCCTTGTTAAAAAATGAGAAGAAATCACTCAACTAACTTTTTCGTCAGAGTGATAGATGGCGCTGTAATCGCGAAAAGAAGTTGTTGCATTTGGACACTTGCGTATTCGAACTTCGCGCGCATGTTGTGTGTGCGCGCATGTGTGTGTGCGCGCATGTGTGTGTGCCTGAACTCCGCGCCAGTTGACGAGAACTTATGTTGGGTTTGACTGCAACTGCAGCTAAAATATCAACTTCGGCATTCTCCTGGGTTACGGTGCGTCTCCGATGTCTGTTCGTTTTAGGCTGCCAGTGTCCACAAATGAGTTGACGATCCGAAGAAAAGTCATGTGACTCAGATGATCTCGATCAGGATACAAGCCACATGCATCAAGTGCATTGCGTCTAGCTTCACCATACACGAAAATTATGTCGACCTTTTCCGCGATAGTATACCGCACCATTGTAACGTTTTCCCCGTCAATGCAGAAGACCGACTGATTACCAAACTAAATTTTCTTTTGTTCAGTCAAAGAAAGCATCAAAATCCAGCTATTTCCAGCTATTTTTCAATTTAAAATTGTAATTCATGGAAATACGGCCGACGTCATGTTTTGACACACACACACACACCACACACACACATGCGCGCGAAGTTCGAATACGCAAGCGTCCAAACGTAACAACTTCTTTTCGTGATTACAGCGCCATCTATCACTCTGACGAAAAAGTTAGGTGAGTGAATTCTTCTCATTTTTTAACAAGGACTCTGATTCTGTAATAAAAAGTAGGGGTTTCCATTTAAAAAACTAAGTTGTCCTCGATTTAGCGACAACAGCGCCATCTATGAAAAAAACAAAATTATGTTATTATGGCCCCCTTCAAAACACTCATTTTTTGTTTGGGTCATTTTTTTTTTAAGTTTCTTGTTTCGAAGATATTTCCTGAAAACACATTAAATGGTCCACCCGGTATAACGGATGAAGGATTTCGAAATACAACTTTATGGGTACTACAATCAAACCTTAAAAATACTGTTTGTTTCTATGTATGAATTGCACTCATGCACTAATAAATATAAACACTTGCATTTACATAATCGTAACAGTTACGTAACACATATTCCAGAACAAATAGCTGCAGCTTCATACTAAAATGAATTGACTTCCCGTTACATAAAAAATGCAATAATGCAACTACAAACAAAACGGCATCATCAGGTAATTCAGGCGTAAATACGGTGATTTTTTCCTGTTAATAAAAAATATTTTCCATTAATTTAATTTATAAACATTATTTAGAAAGACTGCACAGATGCATTGTTTGGTTTACCTTCAAGTGCATCAACACGTGATGGCAGGAAGTGTTGCCGCAAACAACATATTTATTTATTTGTTACGCGAGGTATGATAAATGTGCATTTAATTTGTTTGGCTGTCATTAAAACAATGACTGCTGTCTCGTGTACGAATTGCATATCTAAATCATTGCCGAAGATAAGCTGGCGGTTAATTATACGTTATGGGCAATTTAAGAAAAACTACATTGTTAGTTTATATAAATGGTGGTAATGTTATATCGTCCTTTTTTCGTACAGTTTGATGATGAAAGAAGATTTTAATTGCGGAAGCGGTTATATGTACAACTTTAAAAATTATTTCTGCCTCTGTGTAAACTGGTGTGCAACGTGTAATTAGTCTTAAGTTAAAAATTAAAATTTGTACCTAGTGGTTCAGTCGGACGAACGCGTAGTTTAAATATACGTAAACTATTACTCTAATTATGAATAAAACACTTACAAATTACAAACTTTACATCTGATTTATTCAATAGATAAAGAGTATTATCCACCTTTTATTCAAATAACTTACATTTTAAAATCAATCATAACCTAAACCTAATACCTAATAGGGATGGACGATATTTCACGTATCTGTGATTTTTCACTGGTATTGAAAAATCACAGGTCGTTACTGTTACTAATAGGCGAAATTCACTGCTACTTAAAATCACTGCTACTTAAAATCACTGCTACTTAAAATCACTGCTACCTAAAATCACTGCTACTTAAAATCACTATTACTTAAAATCACTGCTACTTAAAATCACTGCTACTTAAAATCATTGCTACTTAAAATCACTGCTACTTAAAATCACTACTACTTTAAATCACTGCTACTTAAAATCACTGCAATTTAAACTGTGACAGGGGCTGCGGTGGTCTAGTGGGTAGAGGTCCGGCCTCTGGACCCCGTTGGTGCGGGTTCGAGTCCCGTCCGGACGGTCACTTTTTCAACACGAAAAATGGCTGTACTGGTCCCTGCGTGTCTAGTGTTTGTCCCCATTTCATTTAAATATGAATATTATTAATATAAATTGGTTGTGGCTGAATGCCGTAGTTGGCTAAGCCAAGTCCCCATCATCCTCGATTCCCTAACCCGAACTCCTGTCAATCATCTTTCCTTTTATGAAAAAAAAAAAAAAACTGTGACAAACTGTGATTGTTACTTTAAACATAATTGTAAGAAGACAGTACAAGGTTATTTAATGTTAAATGTTATTTAATATTCATTTGTGAACGGTGTTGTATTTCAAATTTGGATAAATATTTAATAAAAAAAAAACAAATATGAATAAAATGCCAAAGTATACCATATAAAATGAAATAAATTACAACTTATGCACTAACAATTATTAATTAATTAATTGAGATTTTATAAAAATGAAAAAATTATCTTGCCCGGCATTGAATTGAACCACAAGCTCGCTGTGAATGAAAGTGATGAATTCGACGACTTAATAAACCCAAAATGACTCAAAATTCATTTTAATTTAAGATTCAGTGCAAATATTTAAACATACATTTTAAAATAATACCACGAAACTAATTTTGAAATTGCAAACTTCATGAACTGAAAAAAATAAATAAAAACTGCGAAAATCTCCAAATGCTCCTTGTTCAGGTAATCAAAAAAATACAACAAAAATCCATATCTCTATTGAAAATTGTTGAAATTTCAAGCCCTAAATTGATTTTGAATAAACGATACTTCGGCCGCTGAGGATCATTTTTTTATGGAATTTTGTCTGCGAGTTTTAATTTTTTTCAAAGTGATCAAAAAATGAAAACTAAAATTTTCAAAAATTCATATCTGCATTGAAAATTGTTTAATTTACAAAAACCAAATTGATTTTCAATCAGCGATACTTCGGCCATAGAGGATAATTTATTATGGAATTTTGCTTCCATGATTTATATTTTTTTCTGCGATGGTTTTGTTCAAGTGTTAAAAAATTAAAACGAAAATTTTCAAAAATCCATATTTCCATTGAAAATTGTTTAATTTACAAAAAACAAATTGATTTTCAATCAGCGATACTTCGGCCATTGAGGATAATTTCTTACAGAATTTTGTCTGTACGTTTTATATTTTTTCTGCGATATTTCTGGCCAAGTGATCAAACAATTAAAACTAAAATTTTCAAAAATCCATGTCTCCAATAAAAATTGTTTAATTTACAAAAACCAAATTAATTTAGAATAAGCGATACTTCGACCATTGAGGATATTTTTTTAAGGAATTTCTTCTACGCGTTTTATATTTTTTCTGCGCTGTTTTCATTCAAGTGCTCAAAAAACTAAAACGAAAATCTTCAAAAATTTATATCTCTATTAAAAATTGTTGAATTTACAAAAAAACAAATTAAATTCGAATAAGCAGTACTTCGGCCATTGAGGATATTTTTTTATGGAATTTTGTCTGCACGTTTTAAATTTTTTTCTGCAAATTTTTTTCCAAGTGCTCAAAAAATAAAACAAAAATTTTCAAGAATCCATATCTCCATTAAAAAAAGTTGAATTTACAAAAACCAAATTGATTTTGAATTAGCGATACTTCGACCATTGAGGATATTTTTTCAATGAATTTTTTCTAGGCATTTTATATTTTTTCTGCGTTGTTCTTATACGTGCTCAAAAAATTTAAATTAAAATTTGCAAAAATCCATATCTTTTGAAAATTGTTGAATTTTCAAAAACCAAATTGATTTTGAATAAACGGTACCATGGAAATTGAGGATATTTTTTTATGGAATTTTTCCTATGCGTTTTATATTTTTTCTGCGATGTTTTTGGCCAAGTGTTCAAAAAATTAAAACGAACATCTTCATAAATCCATATCTCGATTAAAAAATGTTGAATTTACAAAAACCAAATTGATTGTAAATAAGCGATACTTCGACCATTAAGGATATTTTTTTAAGAAATTTTTTCTACGCGTTTTATATTTTTCTCTGGGATATTTTCATTCCAGTGCTCAAAAAATTTAAACGAAAATCTTCAAAAATCCATATCTATATTAAAAATTATTAAATTTACAAAAACCAAATTGATTTTGAATCAGCGATACTTCGGCCACTGAGGACATTTTTTTATGGAATTCTGTCAGCGCATTTTATATTTTTTTCTGAGATGTTTTCATTCAAGTGCTCAAAAAATAAGAACGAAAATTTTCAAAAATCCATATCTCTATTGGTTAATGATTTTATTTCAAAATAATTCTTCGAGAACAAAGCAAGTCATCTTTCAGAAGATTTTTAGAGGTAAAACCAAAATAGGAAAGGGCTTGATGGTCTTGCATCTTGTGATTTCTGAACAATCTTTCTGCCATTGCGATACAATTTCTCTATCTTGCCCACTGTAAATAGAACCCTGAAACACCCTGTATTACCCAGTGATATATTTTATTAAAAGAGCAACGTAGATTGCACAATTACATAACATTGTTAGTAGGTGAATGCCGCTTATGAGCGAACGTAATTTATTCGTTATAAATGAAGAATACTTTATAGCCCATAATAGTCAATTACGTGTCGCAGTGAATCGCATTTACCGTCCCAGTTTTCGTCTTTAGTCACAATGGCCTGTAATGAATCCGCACCGCTCTTTGTAATTGTAAATGAAATCCAAACAGATATACTGCCTGTCTTGGGACATATTAACCTGCCATAACTATATGAATACTAATGCTACCTAGTATAAATTATAATATCCTGCTGCAGATACATAATGAAAATCGCGATCTATTCATAGGTCGCGCTATGCATGCGAGTATGTACATTCATGCACGATGCTCGTGAATTTCATAATATTGTTTACAAAACACATATTGTTTGTAAATATTGTGTACCTTTATTTATATTTAAAGAAATAAGTAAAAGCGATCTTATCTGCAAAGATTAGTATAAATATTCTCATTGTATCGCTCTATAAAAAAGTTTCAGATACAGAAACACATTTTTGCCGTTGCTGGTTAAATCGAATATATCAGTTTAAATGATCACCTGAGTGAAACAAGAGCATTTTAAAGTGAACTTCCTATTTTATATTTGATCCACAAATGATAGACCTTTAACTCTTTGAGTCTCAAGCAGCGCGATCGCGCTGTTGAGATTTTTTGTCGGGGCGTAATCGATAAAAACAAGCGCTGTTGCACTGTTAGGCGTTTTTAGACCATGTTCCAACAACCCCTGAGACCCAAAGGGTTAAAATAAAAGAAAAAGAGAGAATGACCATTAGTGGTCGATTTCCATTGAACTCAGTCTTCGGTCTTAGGGATAGCTAGATAACACAATTGAATCGAACTTGGGGGAAGGACGCAGTACAGTGCATTCTCAAAAGTTTTTTTCAGAAATAAATATTATGCAATTCGTGTAGCAATTGATTTTAAGTAAAAACAAAATGGAAAGGTACGCTATGGAATCAAGAACAACCGCAACGGTGAAGTTTTGACCTTAAATCACGAACACTCTGAAATATTTCATTGTTGATAATAATGTGAGATTGTTATGCAAATCGGACCGCTGGCCTGCATGTAAACTATATTGACACGTTCATTCATTAGAAGATAATTAATGCGCTCAATAACCACTCATTATAAATCCTTTTAGATAAATACATTCGTAATTTACATATCTTAAATTAACATGGGTTTCTCTCCGATTATCCGGCAACACCGATCCGATCAATTAATTGCTCTTAATCAATTTCGTTTACCACACAGTGGACATAATTAAAAGCGGAATGTAACAAAAGATTATTTTGGAAAAGTTATTTCTATTTTAATTAATGGGTATTTTCGAGGGACATTAGGCATTCAAACACGCCTGATAAGGTTCGATTCTATAAACACTGTAGATGTGTGTTGTCAATAGTGGCGGGCAACCGGGTATTCGCCCGATGGGCCTGGTGTAAATAAAGCACGTGGGGCCGGTGGTATTGTCGAAGCTCTGGAGGAAATTTTAATTAAATTACGGGCAAAGAAAAATTTGATACGTATATCTACACTGTGTACATAAAGTAAGGAATAAATTCGATTAAAATTCAGGGCATTTTCTTTCAGAAAAATGCTCGGACACGTGTATTATTATTTTTTAACGCGCATTTTTTAAGATTAAATTCAAATGTACAGGGTGTCCCAAAATTGTGGTACGACCCTAAGTTAAAATTTTCAAATGTGAACCCCCATTTTTTGTTGAATTTATGGATTCTACGTAAAATTCTGAGTATTTTTCATGTAGCATACCCCATGTCGATATTCAGCTGTTTTCGAAAAAAATGGCGTTTAAAACAGTACTACTACTATTTTATTTCTGGTAAAAGATAACATGGTTTCATCGAAACATTGGAATTAATAAGCAAAAAACATTATTTACTTTATGAAATGATTTTTCCTTATTCATTTCAATGTTTCGATCTTTTACCAGAAATAAAATAGTAGTAGTAGTACTTTTTTAAACGCCATTTCTTCGAAAACAGCTGAATATCGACATGAGGTATGCTACATGAAAAATACTCAGAATTTTACGTAGAATCCATAAATGCAACAAAAAAATGGGGGTTCACATTTAAAAATTTTAACTTAGGGGTCGTATCTCAATTTTGGGACACCCTGTACATTTGAGTTTTATGTCAAAAAATGCGCGTTAAAAAATAATAAAACACGTGCCGGAAAGCTGAAAGAAAATGCCCTGAATTTTAATCGAATTTATTCTTTACTTTATGTACACAGTGTATGTGCATAAAAAGTGGTTGGATGAGATTAATTTATTAAATACTTTTCAAAATGCACTAAAGGGCATAGCCCTATAAGACGGTGAAAAGTCCCCCGTACGGGATTTTGACCGAACGTAGAGCATTCGATTCGGTATCAAAAAAGACTAAGCCTCCTAAATTTTCAGCCCGCTAGAGCGCCTCTAGCGGCCGCTAGCTCAAAAAACGGGTTTTCAGTATTTTTGGGATAACTCGAGCTAAAGATAATCATTTTGCATGCGGGTTGTGGCGTTCGAAAGCACATTTATCTGCCTCATTGTGGTATTTGTTTCAGATTTTTCGGTTTGATAACCGAAAACTGGCGACCATTTCAATATTTGTAACGTGATTATCAGTACGTTTTTTTTTTCGCGACAGAAAATCCAAAAACTCTATCGAAAACTTAGGTAGAAGCAAAATAATTTGCCACTTTCAGCCGCCAAAAATAAATTTCTGACTGGACATTCGAAAATAATAGCAAAAAAATAAAAAAAAATCACGAAATAAAATCAATAGTCCAAGTTAAAAAATCTAAAATATAGGATACAAAATATATCCAAAATCTGAAATAATTGAGACCAAAAATCTAAAATTCTGGCCTGAAAATAAAAATAGTGGACCAAGGAAAGAAAAAATTTAACAGACAAAAATTTAAAATTTAGGGCAAAAGATTTAAAAAAATCCATAATGTTGGTCAAAAAGTCGAAAATTTAGACAAAACATCTAAAACTCGGCCCTAAAGATAATAGACTAAATGAAAAATAAAAATAGGGGCCAAAAAATCGAAAATTTTAACAATAAAATCGAAAAATTAGGTCAAAATAAAGAAAAATTTAGGTCAGAAGATTAAAAAAAATTATAAAAATCTGTAATGTTGTCCAAAAAGTCGAAAATTTAGACAGTATATCGATAACTCGGGCCTAAACATAATAAACGCGGACTAAAAAATCGACAATTTCAACAAACAAAACTCGAAAATACCGGATTTTTTTTAATTTCGCATATAAATGAATAATTCAGGTTATAAATATTTTAACCAAAATCAAATCAAAAATTTGGAACTAGAATTAAAAATTCGGTCCGAAAAATCAAAAATTTAGACGAAAAAAAAATCGAAAATACAGTTCAAAAATCTAAAAATTAAAAATTCGGCTCGAAAAATCAAAAATACGGACAATAAAAAACGAAAATTTTAACAATTAAATCGGAAATTTATGTCAAAATAAAGAATATTTAGGTCAACAGATCAAAAATGTAGTCCCAAAAGAATCGAAAATACAAGTCAAAAATCTAAAAATTAAAAATTAAAAATGCGGGCCAAAAAGTCGAAAATTTAAACAATTAAATCGGAAAAGGTCAAAATAAAGGATATTTAGGCTAAAAGCTAAAATATTTTGACCGAAAATACGGGTCAAAAATTAAAAAACTACAAATTAGTTGGGAGAAATAAGAAATGCGGACCAAATAGTCGAAAATTTTAACAATAAAATCGAAAATTTATGTCAAAATAAAGAATAGTTAGGCCAAGTGATCAAAAATTAAGAATTAATTGTTTGCTTTTGTTTTTTGATGATTCCAACAAAGGATCAAATTAAGAAAGGCATCCGCAAACGCGCATATTTACGCAAGCAATCCTCGATTCAGTCGTCGGAATGAAATACATGCACATTTTGCGGTTCAGAATGTGTTGCATTTAGAATTCTAGATTTCATAGCTACTTGCGGTGCATGCATTGTTGGTTCAATTAAATTTATTGCGGCGCGAGCTTGAAAAACGTGTGACTAATGTGCGGAATGTTGCAATTGGGTTTTAATATGGAGCACGTTCTTACTTTATGCAAATGGGAAACGGTGTTGAGCTGAAAAGACATTGATTTCGTGGCATTTCATTAACATACATATGCGCGAGAACATTGAGACGTTGCGTAAGGGAGAGGATAAGTACACGATGTACGCACACCTAATTAAATGAAAGGCAACAAGGTACTACGGTGAAAATTTCACGCGGATAGAGCAATCAATTTGTGCAATTGTATTAAAACATCACAACAATACTAAGCATTTATTTACGAAATGCTTTTATAAAATACACTCGTGCACAAAAAATTCCGGACATCGAAGTTAGTGTTATCATAAGAAAAACTTTTTTTGTTTTTTTTTAAACAAGACATAAAACAATATTTTGTATGTTCCTCTACCAATTTTTTGGGACAAGATTTGAATTCAAAACTACATAGTTTCGAGTTCAAATTCAGCCTCAAAAAATTGGTACAAAATTTTAGTAGATAATGTTTTATGTCTTGTGGAAGAAACAAAAAAAGGAGTTTTTCTTATAACATTAACTTCGGAGTCCGGAGTAGTAGTTTTGAGTCCAAATTTAATCCCAAAAAAATGGTACAAAATTTTAGTAGATAATGTTTTATGTCTCGTGGAAAAAACCAAAAAAGAAGTTTTTCTTATGATAACATTAACATGAGAGTCCGGAATATTTTGTCCACGAGTGTATAACGTAAGTAACAATTGCCTTTTGTTGCCATGATAACGGGAAATAACCAAGGCAAACAATATATTAATACCCCTCGTGCACCTAGTCAAGGAGCCACGTCAGTACCTGTAGTTTCAAGCTCAGCAAGAATTTGTAATTAAATCTTAAAATACTTTTTACCAGTTACTTTGGTCTATTAAGATAAATCTTTAGTTATTTCTTCAAAAAAGGAGTAGGAGGGGGGGGGGTATATTGTAAAAGTGGCTCTACCATCAACATGTTCCACAAGCCGCCGCTGAAATTAAGTACAGTTTTTGAAAATCCACGAGTTGTGAATTTTTGAAAATTTTAATTTTCGAATTGTGTAATACTTGAGCAAAGAAATAAAAAAATACATAAAACGTCTCTACTAAATTCTATAAAAATTAAATTAGATTTGCAAATCATTATTTTATCAAACTAAATGGAGATTTTGAAAATTCACCAATTATTTCGCGAATTGTGAATTTTTTTAAATTTTAGATCTCGAATTGTGTAATACTCTGGTTAAAAATTAAAAAAAAATATATAAAACATCTCTACTAAATTCTACAAAAATTAAATGAAATTTGCAAATCATCGTTTTATCAAACTATATCGAGTTATTGAAAATCCACCAATTATTTCGTGAGTATTGAATTTTTGAAAAATTTAGTTTTCGAATTGGGTAATACTCGTGAAAAAAAATTAAAATAATTATAAAACTTGTCTACTAAATTCTACAAAAATTAAATTAGATTTGCAAAGCATCGTTTTATCAAACTAAGTCGAGTTTTTGAAAATCCACCAATTATTTCGTATTGAATTTTTGAAAATTTTAGTTTTTGAATTGAGTAATATTCGAGCAAAAAAATTAAAAAAAGAATATATAAAACGTGTCGACGAGTTTCTACAAAAATTAAATTGGATTTGCAAATCATCGTTTTATCAAACTAAATGGAGTTTTTAAAAATCCACAAATTATTTTGCGAATTGTGATTTTTTTAAAATTTTAGATCTCGAATTGTGTAATACCAAAGTTAAATATTTAAAAAAATATAAAAAACGTCTCTACTAAATTCTATAAAAATTAAATTAGATTTGCAAATCATCGTTTTATCAAACTAAAAAGAGTTTTCGAAAATCCATCAATTATTTCGTGAGTATTGAATTTTTGAAAGTTTTAGATCTCGAATTGTGTAATAATCGAGTTAAAAATTTGAAAAAATATATAAAACGTGTCTATTAAATTCTACAAAAATTAAATTAGATTTGCAAATCATAGTTTTATCAAACTGAATAGAGGTTTTGAAAATCCACCGATTATTTCGAAAGTTGTGAATTTTTGAAAATTTTAGTTTTCGAATTGTGTAATACTCGAGTGAAAAATTAAAAAAAAAATATATATATAAAACATGTTTACAAAATTCAACATTAGATTTGCAAATCATCGTTTTATCAAATTAGGTGCAGTTTCTGAAAATCCACCAATCATTTCGCGAGGTGTGAATTTTTAAAAATTTTATTTTTACAATTGTGTTATGCTCGAGCAAAAAAATAATATAAAACGTGTCGACTAAATTCTACAAAAATTAAATTAGATTTAGAAATCATCATTAAGTGAAGGTTTTGAAAATCCACCGATTATTTCGCGAGTTGTGAATTTTTAAAAATTTTAGTTCTCGAATGTGTAATACAGCAAAAATAATTAAAAAATATATAAAGCGAGTCGACTTAATTCTACAAAAATTAAATATGGTTTTATCAGAAGAAATGGAGTTTTTGAAAATCCACCGATTATTTCGTGAGTTGTGAATTTTTGAAAATTTTAATTTTCGAATTGTGTAATTCTCGAGTGAAAAAATAAAAGAAAATATGAAACGTATCGACTAAATTCTACAAAAAATAAATTAGATTTGCAAACCATCGTTCTATCAAAATAAGTGCAATTTTTTAAATCCACCGATTATTTAACGATTTTTTTTAAATTTTAGTTTTAAAATTGTGAAATACATAAAAAATATATTTATAAAACGTGTTGAAGAAATTCTACAAAAAGTAAATTAAATTTGCAAATCATCGTTTTATCAAACTAAATAGAGTTTTTGAAAATCCACCGATTATTTCGAAAGTTGTGAATTTTTGAAAATTTTAGTTCTCGAATTGTGTAATACAGCAAAAAAATATATACAGTGCGTTTTTTTTATATACATGTTAAAATTTGTATGCCTGTTAGTGGTTTTCCTATTGCGAATTTCAGAATCATTTTTGGTACACTTTAAGTTTACATTGTCTTTCACAACTTCTAATAGTTTTTATAATAAAAAAATCGTAAATTTTAAAGAAATTAAAGAAAATATTTTTCGGTGCTTAATTATTATTTGTTTTATTAATAGGCGCGTTTATTGACAATCAACAATAAATAACTTACAAAAGTAATAAATACGTATTAGAATATGAAATACAACTGAATTAAAAAAAATAGCTCTAGAAAATATTTAAATCTATTCGCTTCTTGCAGATCTCGCGGCCTGTTTCAAATGTTATCAAACAGTTTTGGATGTATCCCCAATAAAAGAAGTCCAGCGGACTCAAATCATAACTTCGTGCTGGACCTACTGATAAAAATAAAATAATATTTAAAAACAAAACTAGTGAAATATTTTCTTCTTTTTTTTTAAGCTACGATTTTTTTATTATAAAAACTATCAAAAGTTGTTAAAGACAATTCAAACTTCCAGCATACCAAAAATGAATTGAAAAAAAATGAAATTCCCAATAAGAAAACCATTAACAGGCATACAAATTTTAACATGTAAATCTCTATGGTGCATCTATAAAAAAAAAACGCACTGTGCGTGTCGACTAAATTCTACAAAAATTAAATTATGGTTTTATCAGAAGAAATTGAGTTTTTGAAAATCCATCGATTATTTTGCGAGTTGTGAATTTTTGAAAATTTTTATTTTCGAATTGTGTAATACTCGAGTGAAAAAATAAAAGAAAACATGAAACGAAGTGCAATTTTTGAAAATACACCGATTATTTCACGAATTTTTTTAATTTTAGTTTTAAAATTGTGAAATACTCGAGTGAAAAATTTAAAAAATATATTTATAAAACACGTTGAAGAAATTCTACAAAAAGTAAAATAGATTTGCAAATCATCGTTTTATCAAATTAAGGAGGGGCGGCTCGTTATACAGAGCCATGGCACTACCTGTAGTTTCAAGCTCAGCAGCCAGTTACTTTGGTCTGGGAAGATAAATCATTCTTTCTTTCTTTCTTTGAAAGGAGGGGGGGGGGGTATATTTATTTGTGGCTCTGCCATCAACATGTTCCACGAGCCGCCATTGCGTGCACTAATCTACGGCATGATTGATTAAAGAATTGTGAGTCTTCTAAAGCCCTACCATCGTAAAAAATACAACATTTTGAGTACAGTGCCTAAGACAGAAAAACACATTAGTTAAAATTGTCTCACAAGGCCTTAAAAAAAGGATTACTTTGGTATACTGCAGACGTTATAAAAAGCCAATTAGAGGTGCAATTCCTCGGACGTCTAACGTGGTGCGCCTGCCATAGACTGACGTCCCCAATCGCATTAGAAGAATCCATTAGATTTAATTGTGCCAGTGGAGTGCGTCGGTCGCGCTGCGTCAGACATGCGCGTTGGCTTCTTAGAGCGTCTGGAGTGTACCTTGGTGATCAATGCCCTTCATATGCGACTGCGCACAACTGAGAAGAGATCAGGAAAACCGAATTATGTGTCTACACCCCCAAAATATTCATACAACAGTTCGTGATAAAAATTTATCAAACTGTCGAATTGGACTAAAAAGAATACATGACGAACTGAATATTTTATATGAATTAATACAGACGATTTTACATATTTTTAAAAAGCTCCAAAATGGATCCCAAAATTCTTGAATCAGAAACTAGAAAGAGTGGAAATGAATCGAAAAGCAAATTCATGTGGCTACGTAAAACATATATTTCATTGTTATATGTGTAACATGTAAGTGTAATAAAGAAATACATAACCCAGCAATTATCCATTTCCCCTTGTTAGCAGCACATACGAGCGTCCTTATCGTCCACCATCTTATTATTATTACTTTTATATTATTACCGTCGTTAAATATTCACACTTTTATTCCGCGATGAGAAATAAATATCAGCGATCCCCGCCTATTCGACTCGGAATATGCATTCAGCCTCGCTCACTCGTTGCCTTTATTATTTATGCTCCTTGCGGAACATCGTCTTGTTTGTACAAACGTTAATTGTTGTATAAATGTTAATCAGATGGATAATTACACGTTGTCGGTGCGGAACCAGATTTAAGATTATGTTAATTATTTTTGAATTAAGTTAGAGGATCTCTCGATTGACGTAGCGCTTAATTCATAATGTACGTGATGTATACCCCTTGTCATACTTTACTTTACACTATGCGAAAGTTCTATTGGGATGCGAAAATATGCATTTGTATGGCGAGACTGACAGAAAACAGAAAAAAGCTAGCCCGGAGTTCAGTGACTGTCGGCACCAGATGGCGCATTCGTATATCTATCAATTTCAATGCAAAATAACTATTTTCATCTTACTCTATGCGAAAGTTTGATTTTAACGACACTGGTGGGACGTGCGGCGAAGCTTGTATAAATCAGAAAACACCTATCCAGGCAAAACAAGTTCACACGCTTGGCACCAGAGGGTGCAGACATATTTTCAATTTTAATTCCATAATTTACTGGCAATTTTGTACTTAAATTATATGTATCGTGTAATGTGAATGTTTGGACGTAATTTAGACCAAACTATTTTCATTTCCGATTTTGTGTAAAATTTTGTCGCGACCGCTGGGTAGACATTTCTTAAAAATCAACGTAGTTAAAGTGAAATTTGTACAAAGGATTTGCGCTTATGTTTCTGAAAAAAAAAATTAAACAAAAGATGTTCATTTCTTTGTTAACTTCAGTATTTGTTTAAATGCTTTGCAATATTTTTCAGGTTAAAAAACCACTTTCGGTGCACGAAATTTTACCAAAAGCTTTTCAGTTCTTCGGATTGTCTAATAAGGTTTATGTTCAAAGTTGCATTTTATTTCCCGCAACAGTTTTTGAGATACAACGCGCACAGACAGACACAGACCCGTTTCTTTTTACTATCTGATCGTGATAATTAACAAAAAAATCCGTTTTGAGTTCCCTAGAGGCGACTTTAACAATTTCTGGAAAAAAAATACCTTGATCTCAAAAACTAATGATAAAAGAACTGTAGGATTTTGGATTTTGTAATGCGCGAAATTTTGATTTTTTGTCAGTATTTTCGATTTTTTGGCCCATGTCTCAGATTTTGTAACCTGAATTATTCATTTTTGATTTAATTTTTGAGTTTTTACTGACAGATTTTTATTTCACATTTGGCAACCTACGTGTATTTTTTTTATTTTAATTTTACTTAATTTTATATTTTAATCTTACGTTATTTTATTGATTTTTATTCTTATTTAGACGTTGATTTATAGTTACAAATTAAATATGACATTTATTTGGAAAAATATAGTCATACGGAAATGATTTAAACCAATTACTTGATTTTAGATTTTTTTCCTCAATTCTTTATTTTTACAGGATATTTGATTTTTGCCTATATTTTAGATCTTTGGCATGTATTTTCAATTTCTTTATTCCAATTTTTTTTGAGCTTACATATTCTTTATTTTGGCCAAAATTTTAGGCGTTTTCGATTTTTGGTCTGAATTTTAGATTTTTTTGCCCATATCTCAGATTTTGTAACCTGAATTATTCATTTTTTCTGCAGACGTCCGGGAAATAAAACTTTCGGTATGATTTATTAAATCGAAAGTGCTACTTTACATAAATCGTACCGAAAGTAGTTATTTTCGGGACGATTTTGTTTAACTTTCGGGACGCTAGTATTCTTTATTCACTACAGCCACTACATAAAAACATTTACAAATGGGTAAACATTTGAGCGGATGTGAGACGTCAAATCATTAAAATAAATATATAAAAATATAAAAAAACGCTTTTTGTTACTTTCGGGACGATTTTGCGCATAAATGTAGGCGGCCTTGACAAAAACATAAACTTCATTTTTAATTATGACAGCGTTTGTCATATAACATTCGTGTGTGTTTTTGCTTTTTTAACATAAAAAACGGCTGCAGAAAAAATATTGTACGTAACGCGTTGCAAAAGTGATTTTACGGAACTCGCATTATTCCAGGACTCGCCAACGGCTCGTCCTGAAAACTTCCTATTCATCCCGTAAAATATCACTTTCGGAACTTGTTACGTAAATTACTATTTCATGATCATTTTTGTGTATAAAATTAACATTTTAGATTTTTCGATATAATTTTTCTACGTCTTTTTTTTTATAAATTATATACGTCCAAATTTTTATTTTCCGGCGTAAATATTCTTTATTTTGGCCAAATTTTCCATTTGCTTGTTGAAATTCTTCGATTATTTGGTATGATTTTTTTTTATTTTAAGGCACAAGTTTTTGATGTTTGGTCTGAATTTTCGAGATTTTGTATTATTAATTTTCAAGCGCAATTTTTTTTTGCCAGTTTTTATTTATAGACTTTTATTTTTGATTGCGCAACCTACATGTTTTATATGATTAATTAATTTCTCACTTAACCCGTGGTGAAACATAAATATATATTTGATTAATTAAAACACTTGGTTTTGTTTCACTGAAACAAAAGTGAAACAAAACCAAGTGTTTTAATTAATCAAATACATGTTTTATATTTAATTCTATTTTTTTTAATATTCTGGCCTGTATTTTCTGCAAGATTTTTATTTTGAAATTTTATATTTTAATTTGTTGAGTTCATTTTTTATTTTAATTTAGGCGTTGATTTTGTAACCTGAACGATTGTTTTTTATGCGTGAATTTTTGATTTTTTGCCAGTATTTTCGTGTTTTTATTCATGTTTTGTTTCAAGTTAAAATTTGACAATTACTTAAAAATATATAGTCGCGTGAGAATTATGTTCACCAACTACTTAATTTTATTTATATCTGACCTGAATTTTTTATTTTTAAATCTAGATTTTTGATTTTGGCCTCTATTTTATTTTCAATTTCTTTGTTCCAAATTTATTATTTTTGAGCTTACATATTCATTATTTTGGCACAAATTTTAGACGTTTTCGATTTTTGGATCTTGTAACCTGAATTATTCATTTTCATGATCATTTTTTTGTATAAAATTAACATGATAGATTTTTCAATATAACTTTTCTACGTTTTTTTTTTTATAAATTACATACGTCCAAATTTTTATTTTCGGGTCTAAATATTCTTTATTTTGGCCAAAATTTATCATTTGCTTGTCGAAATTTTCGATTTTTTTTGGTATGATTTTCTTTTTATTTTAAGTTTTCGATGTTTGGTCTAAATTTTAGATTTTTTTGGCCTGTATTTTAGATTTTTTAACCTAAAAATTCGTGCATAAATTTTTGATTTTTTGGCTAAGGGGCTAAATTTAACATTTTAGATTTTTTAATATAACGTTTTTGTTTCTTAGATATAAGTTTCGTCCAAATTTTTGTTTTTGGGCCTAAATATTCTTTATTTTGGCCAAAATTTTCCATTTGCTTGTTGAAATTTTTGATTTTTTTAAATAATTTTTTTATTACTTTACTGATGTTTGGTCTAAATTTTTGATTTTTATGGCCTATATTTCAGATTCTTTAACCTGAAAATTCGTGCATAAATTTTTGATTTTTTGGCTAGGGGCTTGTATTAACATTTTAGATTTTCGATATAACTTTTCTGTTTTTAGCCTACTCTTATTTTAACATTTTTCGTACGAACTTCGAGAACGTATTATAATCGTGATATTTTTCGAACGCGAAATTTCAATGGAAATTTCCGTTTTAAGGTTCCTGGAGACGATTCCGAAAATCTCAAAAACGATTAAATATTTTCAAATTAAACTTTAAATACAAGCTTTATTTAACCATCCGTAGAACAAAAGAGCTTTTGGTGAAATTTCGTGCACCGGAAATGGATCTTACCTTTTGTTTTCTCTTGCATTTTTTTCGTAATTCTTTCAAATATCGAAAATATTATGCAATTACGTTAACAATAATTACAGAGCACGCTTAAATAAACAACTTGTAATAATTTTAATATTTTACGAAGACGCGCTGGTCTTTGAAAAAATCGACAAATTTGAAAAATATCACAAAAGTTAATTCGGATAAAGTTATGTGATGGCTACGTCACTATTTATTGCAGAAATTGTTAAAAAATACTAATATAATTCAAGTGGCTGAACGATCCTCCCTCCGTATTTTAACTAAACTCCGACACCCTCAAAATCCTCTCCATAATCCTTCCAATACCCTCCTGTACGAAACTACAAATATAACTCCGATAAAAGAAAGAATTCGATTTCTCGCAGAACGATACGCATGCAATGAAAGCAATTTTGAAATTTTGAATAAAATGTGCTTCCCTAGAAACCCCACTATTCCTGCAAAATTTAAAAACCCTATCCAAACCCCTTTCGAATACATATCCTCATTTCACCCCCCTTACCTACCTTGAATGGGAAAAAAAGAACAAGAGAGCAAACCTGGGCAGAAAGACCGATGGTCGGTAGCCCTTTATCAAATAAAAATAACATTTACTGTAGGTAAAATAATTTAGTGTAACATAAACATGATAATAAAGATTTACTACTACTACTACTAATATAAGTCCCATGCTCAACACGCAGGCGAGAATATTCGCCGTTCCAGTGGCTCTCGACCAATTTTGAAATGTTTTCTGTCTCGTATTGTTAACAAATCAGTTTAATTTAAAAACAACCTAATAGCTTCTAGAGTAATATCTGTTAACCTAATCCTAATACCTGTTAGAATGCAACCGATTCTAACAACATTTCGAAACTGGTTGAAAGCTACTGAAATCGCAATAATTCACACCTGCGCGTTCAAGATGGGACCTACATTAAAATTTAGGCAAAAAACAGTTTTCCTTTATTAACATTTTAGTATCCTATATTGATTTTTCACTGCATCACTGATGTAGACCACGAATACAGCGCCATCCGTTAATAATCGTTGTCCCCTGATGCCAAGAGGTTTATGTACACCGCGAAAAAACTTCCGCGGTGGAACCCGGAGTAAAAACATTGTTCTTTCGCGTCTTTGTACACCATTTACTATTTCCTAAGTATTAATTATTATTAATAGGAAGATTTGTTTATATAAATAGAAATTTAAACGTGTTACATTCAGTCAGGTGCTGACAGCTTTGAAGAGATTTTTAGAGTTAAGATGGGTTTTAAATATCCCTGTTCCGTACTGTATTTTTATTTGAATATGATTTAGTTTTGTTTCGTTAAATAAGAAAAAAAAGTAGATAAGTATGTGGTATATTTGCATATTCATCTAAACGAAATTGATTTAAAATGGCCGCTCGGGCAATTCTTCACCGGAGCAATCATTAAAATTAAGTGGCTGATTACAGTCCGATTTTGAAGAGTTGAACAGCAAATAGCATGCGTCCAGTCGCCGTGTCGTGAACATTTAATGTTGCGCCGGGCACCGCCTCAAATTGAGCGAAAATTGCTATTTGTCAGCCGGGCAGTCCTTAACGGCCTATAATTTGGCAATTTTCGCCGGATCGGAGACTTGTTGCATTTGTTGTTAATTTGTTTTAGCATGTGGTGTTGAAAGCTCCGACGGGTCGGACACCCTAATTATTCTATTAAACGGCACCCCGTTCGCCCCGGACCAGGTGCATGACAGGAACAGAACGGAAGCGGACTCGAAAAATTACGCTAATTAGAACCTCGTTACGACCTTTATCGCCGTCATCTAATTACCGAAATAATTGGAATTTATGAAAATTATAGGAGCCGAGCGCGCCGGCGTCCTTTTATTAAAACCGCCGACGACGCGTTTTCGGCAAACCGCGCGTTTTAATTAATAATGGCTAAATTCCTATTTACGTTTTGAATAATTCGGAGCCGGGAAGTAATTTTCGCCGGGAGATTACTATCTCTCGCTAATTTATTTAAATAAAACCTGAGAATTGGTGCGGAATCGGAAGCACTCGGGCCCATGTTACCGTGGAATATTTTTTTTGTAGCGATTAGATTGGGATCTTAGACAAAATTGCCAGCACTCTAAGAACGGATGGAGTGCCCTTGTTATTATTTAGATGTACGTACAAATTGTTTAGGTGTGCTACTAGAATCGAAATGAATTCATTTTGTATGGTTCGTGGATTTTGCTTTAATATGTGGAGAGTGGTTGAGTAATTATTCAAAAATATTTGATGTTAATTTTAAATGGTTTGTTCCTGTTGCATTTATTAACTCTAATGTTTTTAAAAATGATATAAACAACAACAGCCTGAGCTCGGAAGATTTTGTCCACACCAAAAGCTGTAAGAAAAATCTGTTGATGGATTATCATAGATCATGTTCTAAAAATATTTTCATGTATACAAGATGTTCCATTTTTTTAACGGAACACCCAGTATTTTATTCAATTTTTAGATAGACCACCGCAACAACAACACATTGATAAAAGATACTAGGATGATTTAATCGTCTATTGTTTAGTTATTTACTCTTTTATACGTAAATAGACTAAGAGTAACACGTCCGCCATTTTGAAAAAAATAAATTTCTTACTGGTGTGAAGTTTCAGCAATAGATTTTAAAATTCATTTTTTGCCATAAAAATGTACATTTTCCAAAAACCTTCTATAAGCAGGATGGGGTTACTACTAAAGAATACACATGAACCTCCCCCACCTCAAAATTTCAACCCCCTACAATTTTTCACACTTTTGGAGAGTGTGTCGGATTGTTTATTTTTTTTCAAAGTGATCAAGGAGCCGGCACGTTCTTTTTATTTCTCCATTTGTTAGGCATCTATGTTTAGATTGTTTATAAATTTTTAACTTTTTTATGGCGGTCATCGAACTTTGAAAAAAACTTCAGTTAATGTGACGGCGCATACATTTTCGGAGAGTGTGTCGGATTGTGTATTTTTTTTCAAAGTGATCAAAGGGCCGGCACGTTTATTTTATTTCTCCATTTGTTAGGCATGTATGTCTAGATTGTTTATACATTTTTAACTTTTTTATGGCGGTCATCGAACTTTGAAAAAAACTTCAGTTAATGTGCCGGCGCATACATTTTCGGAGAATGTGTCGGATTGTTTTTTTTATTTAAAGTGATCAAGGGGCCGGCACGTTCTTTTTATTTCTCCATTTGTTAGGGTTGTATGTCTACATTGATTATAAATTTTTAACTTTTTTATGGCGGTCATCGAACTTTGAAAAAAACAGTTAATGTGACGGCGCATACATTTTCGGAGAGTGTGTCGGATTGTGTATTTTTTTTCAAAGTGATCAAAGGGCCGGCACGTTTATTTTAGTTCTCCATTTGTTAGGCATATATGTCTAGATTGTTTATAAATTTTTAACTTTTTTATGGCGGTCACCGATCTTTGAAAAAAACTTCAGTTAATGTGACGGCGCATACATTTTCGGAGAGTGTGTCGGATTGTGTATTTTTTTTTCAAAGTGATCAAAGGGCCGGCACGTTTATTTTATTTCTCCATTTGTTAGGCATGTATGTCTAGATTGTTTATACATTTTTAACTTTTTTATGGCGGTCATCGAACTTTGAAAAAAACTTCAGTTAATGTGACGGCGCATACATTTTCGGAGAGTGTGTCGGATTGTGTATTTTTTTTCAAAGTGATCAAAGGGCCGGCACGTTTATTTTATTTCTCCATTTGTTAGGGTTGTATGTCTACATTGATTATAAATTTTTAACTTTTTTATGGCGGTCATCGAACTTTGAAAAAACCTTCAGTTAATGTGACGGCGCATACATTTTCGGAGAGTGTGTCGGATTGTGTATTTTTTTTCAAAGTGATCAAAGGGCCGGCACGTTTATTTTATTTCTCCATTTGTTAGGCATGTATGTCTAGATTGTTTATAAATTTTTAACTTTTTTATGGCGGTCATCGAACTTTGAAAAAAACTTCAGTTAATGTGCCGGCGCATACACTTTCGGAGAATGTGTCGGATTGTTTTTTTTTTTCAAAGTGATCAAGGGGCCGACACGTTCTTTTTATTTCTCTATTTGTTAGGCATGTATGTCTAAATTGTTTATAAATTTTTAACTTTTTTATGGCGGCCATCGAACTTTGAAAAAACCTTCAGTTAATGTGACGGCGCATACATTTTCGGAGAGTGTGTCGGATTGTTTATTTTTTTTTCAAAGTGATCAAGAGACCGGCACGTTCCTTTTATTTATCCATTTTTTAGGCCTGTATGTCTACATTGTTTATAAATTTTTAACTTTTTTATGGCAGTCATCGAACTTGGAAAAAAACTTCAGTTAATGTGACGGCGCATGCATTTTCGGAGAGTGTGTCGGATTGTTTATTATTTTTCAAAGTGATCAAAGGGCCGGCACGTTTATTTTATTTCTCCATTTGTTAGGCCTGTATGTCTAGATTGTTTATAAATTTTTAACTTTTTTATGGCGGTCATTGAACTTTGAAAAAAACTTCAGTTAATGTGACGGCGCATACATTTTCGGAGAGTGTATCGGATTGTTTATTTTTTTTTAAGTGATTAAAGGGCCTGCACGTTTTTTTTATTTCTCCATTTGTTAGGCCTGTATGTCTAGATTGTCTATATTTTTTAACTTTGTATGGCAGTCACCAAACTTGGAAAAAAACTTCAGTTAATGTGACGGCGCATACATTTTCGGAGAGTGTGTCGGATTGTTTTTTTTTCACAGTGGTCTGGGTGCCGGCACGTTTTTTTTTATTTCTCCTGTTGTTAGGCCTGTATATCTAGATTGTTTTTGATTTTTTTACTTTTTCGAGACGGACATCGAACATCGTAAAAAACGTTAGTAAGTGTGCCCGCGCACCTCTTCACGGTGCATGGGGCGGACAAGTTTTAAATTTTTTTTGGAGTGATCTAGGAGCCGGAACGTTTTTTTATTTTTTGTATTAGTACGTCTAAGTATGTAGAATAATTACATGTTTTCAGCATTTTCTTATCGGTCATCGAAGTTAGCGAAAAAGGAGATTTTTTTTATATAAAGTGTGAAAAATTGTAGGGGGTTGAAATTTTGGGGTGGGGGAGGGTCATGTGTATTATTTAGTAGTAACCCCACCCTTCTTATAGAAGGTTTTTGGAAAATGTACATTTTTATGGCAAAAAATGAATTTTAAAATCTATTGCTGAAATCTATTGCTAACTTCACACCCGTAAATTTCTTTTATTCGGTTAGAAATTTTCTATTACTTCAGCTTATAATTTTGTAGCGAAGTTGTGATCAATTTATACAACGTATTCCAAAACGCAATATAAATTTTTTTTTAATGAAAAATGCCAGAAATTCATTTTTGGCGGCTGAAAGTGGCAAATTATTTTGCTTCTACCTAAGTTTTCGATTTTCTGTCTGCGTTTTTTATTTTTTTTTCAGGATTCTTGATTCTTTGGCCCATATTTTAAATTTCTGAATTTTCGATTTTTTTGTTCCATTTTTTATTTTTCTTTATTTTGACCAAAATATTCGATTGGTTTGTAGAAATTGTCGATTTTTTTGTCTGCAGTTATTTAACTTTACGTTCGTTTTTGATGTTTTGTTTAAATTTTCACCGTTTTAGGCCCTATTGTAGATTTTCACTTTTTTTGCCTATATTTTGTATTTTCGATTATTTTGACATTTCCTTAATTTCGATTTAAATTTTCGATTCGTTTGTTAAAAATTTTGATTTTTGGGTATGAATTTTAGATTTTTGGTCTTAATTTTTTATTTTTGTCCCATATTTTAGATTTTCTTAACTTGAATTATTGATTTTATAGTGCGAATAATAATAATAATAAACGTTTATTGTACTTACTAAATACATGATACAAATACAATGAATACAATGGCCATCGACCGGAGTCCTTCAGCCATGTGCGAATTATTTTAAATTTTTATATTTGCTATTATTTTCGAATTTCTCGTTGGAACTTATTTGAAGCTAAAAAGAGTTATTTTTGGGGTTTAAAATGGAAAATTATTTTTCTTTTGCTTGTATTTTCATTTTTTTGGTCTGCATTTTTATTTTTAAAGCAGGGTTTTTGATTTTTTTGGCCGATATTTTAGATCTTCGGCTGTTTTGTTCTAAATTTAGAATTAACTCTTTTTAAAGGTTGGGAGGCCTTGTAGTTTCACTTTGGTTGCATATATACTTGGCTAGGAATATATCGATACACTCTCGTGTATCGAGGTAGAAGATTGATGGCATTAGGAGATTTATATTTGGCGTTAAAGTTTCAGGGCGAACAACTTAGTCACAGTTGTTTTATTTTGTAAACACTTTATTTTTCAATTGAGTTTAATCAAGGATTAAGAGCATGATTCTGATTACATTTATATTATTGTGTACCTCCTATCAAATTCTATAACATTACATCCTCCTTTTACGATCACGAACTGAATTTTTCTTAGTCCGTCTCCGCAAAAAGAACGAGAAATTATTTATGTGACCGCACAGTAAGTCCTATAAATTTCCAAGTAAACTGCGCCCGGTTTCCTCCCGATTTTTGCAGGCCGGTTCAGGTTCTCCTCGGACATAAAACGTTATTTAATACCCAGCAGTGCCTTCCTATATTCCTATATTCCGTACCGCACACACACACACAAGCCCACGGAACATGGTGCGTACTAAAATGGGACCATATTATCGTAATTTATCCCATAACGAGCGGCGCGAATCGGTGTTTCTCCCTGCTACATATTCCAATAATCATTGTGTGGTCAAGTGCACTCGGTCACAATAGAGGCCCTCCGACTTTATGGGATAATGAGAGCGTTTGCGTGGGCTCACGTGTGTAATCCCGGCAAATGAACAAAAATGCGAAACATACTTCTGCGGTCCGATTTAATAATGGCGATTATTACTTCCTTCGTTCAAACTGGATTGTAATTGCGGTTGTGACATTTCTCGTGTGGCGATAAAAATCGATTGATTTGTCGACGGCTCTGGTGAAAAATGAACGTCCTTAAGGCAATTAATGGACGTAATGTAATGGTGTTTAACCGTTCTCCAGAAGAATGACTGACTATTAACTAAGTGACAAACTATTATAGATTATCAAGATGTACGATGGCTAGTATTCAAATGAGGAAAATCGTAATTGCTAATTATCCATGCAGTTATAGTACCATTAATTAGATTTTCTATAGAAAAGACAGAAACGGATATTTCCGTAAAAAAAAATTTGAAAAAAAATCACGATCACAATACTTTCTCGTACTTCGTAACGGAGAAAGTAAAAAGTTGCATTTTTTAACAAAATTTCCAAGCGCTGTACTATTTTTTCCTGTTTTCTTCAAAAATTGAAAATCTCTAATTTTAAAGGAATCCTAATTGTCGTACGAGGAGCACAGATTTGCAAACCGCGTTCAATTTGGAGTTTTCGTTTAGCCGCTACGGCCGATCAAAGTCTGAAAAATCAATTATTTTTTTAAATTTTCTAAAATGCTCATGGTGACTGACTAATTTTTCTGCTATTGAAGATTGCTGAAATTTTTTAACGGCAATCAATTTCTCTCGAAGAAGGTATACTTCAATGGTCACGATGATTATTAAAAAAGTTGCATTTTTTAACAAAATTTCCAAGGGATGTACTTGTGTATTTTTCATGTTTTCGTCAAAAATTTCAAATCTCTAATTTTAATTGAATCCGATTAACTGACGTACGAGAAGCACAGATTTGCAAACCGTGTTCAATTTGGAGTTTTCGTTTAGCTGCTACGGCCGAACAAAGTCTGAAAAATCATTTTTTTTTTTATTTTCTAAAATGCTCATGGTGACTGACTATTTTTTTTTGCTATTGAAGATAGCCGAAGGCTTTATATGATTTTGATGATTTAAATGCCAAAGTGTAGCGAATTTAGTGTTTATTAGAAAAGTATAAGGAAATATTTATGTCAAGTCAACGAAAATTTCCAAAATTCGGAATTTTCCAAGTTCAAAGTCAACAAATTCCCGTTTTCGCTTTTTAGAAATTGCTTAGGTGTCGAACGCGCTTTTTTGTTACGATCATTTGTATGTTAAAAAGTAGACAATTTATTGTGTTTTTAAAAGTGTCAAGAAATTCTCATTTTAAGTCGATGATAATAGCCAAAATCCGAAATTTTCCAACTCCGAAAGTAAAAAATATCGCGTTTTTGATTTTGAAAAATTGCTTAACTTCCGAAGGCTTGATTTGATTTTGGTGATTTAAACGGCAAAATGTAGCGGATTTAGTGTTTATCAGAACAATATAAAGAAATATTTATGTCAAGTAAACGAAAATTGCCTAAATTCGGAATTTTCCAAGTTCAAAGTCAGCAAATTCGCGTTTTAGATTTTTAAAAATTGCTGAGGTGCTAAACGCGCGTTTTGATTATGGTTATTTGTATGCTAAAAAGTAGAGAATGTATTGTATTTTAAAAAATGTCAAGAAATTCTCATTTTGAGTCGATGGAAATAGCCAAAATTCAAAATTTTCCAAGTTGAAAGTCAACAACATCGCGTTTTTGGTTTTGAAAAATTGCGCAACTTCCAAAGGTTTTATTTGATTTTGATTATTTAAATGTCAAATTGTAGCGAATTTAGTGTTTATTAAAAATGTATAAAAAAATTATTTATCGATAATCAAAAAGAAAAACTCGAAGAAATCATCAAATGACCATTAATTTTTTTTAGTAAAATAATTACTTTACACGCTTTCTCCGGTCACTAAGAACCGTCATGTATTTTTTCAAATTTTTCTGAGACCCAACATTTTTTGCATGCACTTACAAAAACCAAAAAATTTAAAAAATAAAAAAAAATTGAAAACGAACCACCTTCCTGGCTAATGCCACGACGAATTTTAAACTAATCAATTAATAATTTGCGTTTTATCGAGAAGATTTTTTTTCTTTCGCCTAAAAAGAAATCAAAAAACAATAACTAGCGATACAAAATTTACCAAATTCCTTCAAAACACGTTCCCCGCCAATATTACATCAAAATGTAGAAACATCCCTCGTCTAAATTTTGATATAATCCTCTTTAAACGAAGTTGAATTAATTGTTTAATGTAGGCATTTTAAAATTACGTAAAAAATGGAAAAACAATTGCTATCCATTCGAAACTTTCCAAATTTATAAAAAAAAAGTATTCTTGAATAATATATAAAATCTGGAAACACCCCTTCCTTAAAATTACATTTAAACCGAGAAGAGTTATTTTTTTTATGTTTGCGCATTTCCCAATTGCCTAAAAAATTGAAAAAACAATTGCTACCAGTTCTAAACTTTCCAAATTTATTCAAAACGTGCTCTCCTTCAATATTATACGAAAATTTGGAAACACCCTTTCCTTAGATTTTGAGGAAATTTCATTTAAACCGAGAAGAGTTATTTTCTTTTTAATTTGCGCATTTCCCAGTTGCTCAAAAAATTGAAAAACATTTGCTATCGATTCAAAACTTTCCAAATTTATTAAAAACATATTTTAACGGCAATCAATTTCTCTCGTCTTTCTGATGAAAAAAAGGTATACTTCAATAGTCTTCCAATTGCCTAAAAAAATTGAAAAATAATTGCTACCAATTCAAAATTTTCCAAATTTATTCAAAATGTATTCTCCGTCAATACCATACAAAAATCTGGCAACACCCCTTTCTTATATTTTGAGTAAATTTCATTTAAACCGAGAAGTTATATTTTTTGCTCATTTCCCAATTGCCTACAAAATTTAAAAACAATTGTTATCAATTCAAAACTTTCAAAATTTATTAAAAATATGTTCCCTTTCAATATCATACAAAATCTGAAAATACCCCTTCCGTAGATTTTGAGAAAATTTCAATTAACCGAGAAAAGTTTTTTTTTTAATTTGCGCATTTCCCAATTGCCGAGAAAATTGAAAAACAATTTCTATCGATTCAAAACTTTCCAAATTTATTAAAAACATGTTCCACTTCAATATCATACAAAAATCTGAAAATACCCCTTCTCTAGATTTTGGGGAAATTTCAATTAACCGAGAAGAGTTATTTTTTTTTTAATTTGCATTTCCCAATTACCTAAAGAATTGAAAAACAATTGCTATCGATTCAAAACTTTCCAAATTTACTAAAAATATGTTCCCCTTCAATATCATACTAAAATCTGGAAATACCCCTTCCGTAGATTTTGAGGACATTTCAATTAACCGAGAAGAGTTATTTTTTTTTAATTTGCGCATTTCCCAGTTGCTCAAAAAATTGAAAAAACATTTGCTATCGATTCAAAACTTTCCAAATTTATTAAAAACATATTTTAACGGCAATCAATTTCTCTCGTCTTTCTGATGAAAAAAGGTATACTTCAATAGTCTACGATGATCATTAAGAAAGTTGCATTTTTTAACAAATTTCCAAGGGGTTTACTCATGTCTTTTTTCACGTTTTCATCAAAAATTAAAAATCTCTAATCCGACTAACTGACGTACGAGGAGCTCAGATTTGCAAACCGCGTTCAATTTGTAGTTTTCGTTTAGCCGCTACGGCCGATCAAAGTCTGAAAAATAAATTATTTTTTTAATTTTCTAAAATGCTCATGGTGACTGCTAATTTTTTTGCTATTGAAGATAGCTGAAATTTTTTAACGGCAATCAATTTCCAGAAATTGTTGAAATGGCATCTAGGGACCCTAAAACGGATATTTCCGTAACAAAAATTTTTGAAAAAAAAATCACGAACCACAAAACTTTCTCGTACTTCGTAACGGAGAAAGTAAAAACCAGTATCATTTTCTGAACGATCTGTAATCATCGTACAGTCGAAGTAATTGATTTGACCTATATGCAATCCAAAACGTATAAATTTCTCGCTGACACATCAAACAACTGGTCAACAGATAATCGCCTCACCCTCGCCTGATAACAGTCACATTCCACCGCATTGTAACCGTACCTCATATCCGCGCGATTTTTAACTAAAGTAATGACTAAGTCGAAGGCTGCACCGTGCATTGTAATGGTGTCAGGCGTGCTCTTAATCCAACTTAACAATAAATATCTTCCGTCCGTACAATAAATAATCTTTCACTCGGCTTATTTGCATTCTAGATGGAGATGCATAAATGTGCTTTACTTAGCGATTTTTATCTTTCTGTTAATGGCCACCGATATAGTAATTACGCCTACATTTTTTGCCACCAGACAGTATTAACGACTTATTTATTCTAATTGTTACAGTTATACAACCGCTTCATTCCGGAATGCTCACTCTAATCTAATTAGAACAATGAAATAAAGTTGTTATTAGAGTGTACTGTTATTATATTTGATTTTACAATTAGGCACGCTTCACATTAACTTTTGATTTTTTGTTGTACTCTTAACGAATCACATGTAATGGTATATTGTTATTTCGAATAATCTTGGCCATCATTATAACCAGTGGCGGCTCGTTATATAGAGACAAGGAGCAGTGGCACTACCTACCTACCATGCCTCCTGCAACACCCAGCAGGTTCGATTCCTGTCGGAGGCATGTTCACACTTTTGATTCAGCTATATACGGAGAATCTTCGTCCATTATTTATTTAATTATATCAATACTCCGTAATTCGAATATTCTTTATTTTGAAATTTTCGATTTAATTGTTTAAATTTTCGACGTTTTGGTCCGCATTTAAGATTTTTCCGAATTTTGAATTTTTAGATTTTTGAACTGTATTTTCAATTTTTTCGTCTAATTTTTTTTATTTTGACCTAAATTTTCGATTTAATTGTTAAAATTTTTGATTTTTTGTTCCGCATTTTTGATTTTTCGGGCCGAATTTTGAATTCTAGTTCCAAATTTTTAAATTGATTTTGGGTAAAATATCTATAACCTGAATTATTGATTTATGTGAGAGATTTTTTTTTTATTTTTTCCGGTATTTTCGAGTTTTGTTTGTTGAAATATACGATTTTTTACTCTGCATTTGTTATCTTTAGGCCAGAGTTTTCGATGTTTTGTCCAAATTTCCAACTTTTTGGCCAACATTGTAGATTTTTATTTTTTTTATCTTCTGCCCTGAATTTTTGTTATTATTTTTTTTATTTGTCTGTTAAAATTTTTCTTCTCTTAGTCCACCATTTTTATTTTCAGGCCAGAATTTTAGATATTTGGTCTAAATTTTGTATCGAATATTTGCCTATTTGTGATTTTTAAAATTTGTTTCGCTATTATTTTCGAACTTTTGGCGGCTGAAAGTGGCAAATTATTTTGCTTCTCCCTAAGTTATCGATTTTTTGTCTGCGTTTTTATTTTTAGATCAGGATTCTTGATTCTTTGCCCCATATTTTAGATTTCTGTATTTTTGATTTTTTTATTTTTCTTTATTTTGACCAACATATTCGATTGGTTTATGGAAATTTTCGATTTTTTGTCTGCAATTTTTATCTTTACGCTCATTTTCGATGTTTTGTCAAATTTTCACCTTTTTACGCCCTATTGTAGATTTTTACTTTTTTGGCCTATTTTGTATTTTCGATTATTTTGGTTTCAACTTTTGGTCTTTTGGCCGAAATTTTCTTTATTTCGACTTAAGTTTTTGATTTGTTTGTTAAAAAAATATTTTTTGGTCCACCACTTTGATTTCTACGTACCAATTTTAGAATTTTGGTCTTCATTTGTTATTTTTGTCCCAGATTTTAGATTTCCTTAACTTGAATTATTGATTTTATTGTGCGAATTTTCCAATTCTCCGTCGGAACTTATTGTAAGCTAAAAAGAGTTATTTTTGGGACTGAAAATGGCAAATTATTTTTATTTTGCTTGTAATTTCAATTTTTTTGGTCTGCATTTTTATTTTTAGACCAGATTTTTTTGTTTTTTTGCCGATATTTTAGATTTATTGCAAATTTTTGATTTTTTGGCGAAAATATTCAATTCGTTTGTTGAAATTTTGGATTTCTTGGTCTGCATTTTTTATTTTGAGACCTGAGTTTTTGACCTTTTGTTCTAAATTTAGACAAAATATTGAAAACTCGGGCCTAAAGATAAAAAATGCAGACCAAAAAATCGAAAACTTTAACAAACAAAACTCGTAAATACCGGAAAAAAAATCTCGCATATAAATCAAAAATTCTTTATTTTGACTTACATTTTTGAAATTTTCGATATTTGTTCAATTTTCTGGCCCGACGACGTTTCAAACATTTTTGATTTTTTGTCCTACATATTAGATTATTTAACCTGAATTATTTATAATTTTGATTAATTAAAACACTTGGTTTTGTTTCACTATTTTTATTTGTCTCTCCGACTAGTTTCGACCTTTGGTCATTCTCAATTATTTAATTTTACGCGGAATTTTTTGATTTTTTGCGGATTTTTTTTTTGAGGTTAAAGTTTTTGATTTTTATCCTTTATTTTAGGTTTCGCCACCTACATTTTTGAATTTTTTGACCTGTATTTTCAAGGGTTTTGTATTCACTAACCTGCGAATTTTCAAATTCCCCGTCGGAACTTATTTTAAGCTAAGAAGAGTTATTTTTGGGACTGAAAATGGCAAATTATTTTTATTTTGCTTGTATTGTCAATTTTTTTAACTGCATTTTTATTTTTAGACCAGATTTTTTTGTTTTTTTGCCGATATTTTAGATTTATTGCAAATTTTTGATTTTTTGGCGAAAATATTCAATTCGTTTGTTGAAATTTTGGATTTCTTGGTCTGCATTTTTTATTTTGAGACCTGAGTTTTTGACCTTTTGTTCTAAATTTAGACAAAACATTGAAAACTCGGGCCTAAAGATGAAAAATGCCGACCAAAAAATCGAAAACTTTAACAAACAAAACTCGTAAATACCGGAAAAAAATCTCGCATATAAATCAATAATTCTTTATTTTGACCTACATTTTTGAAATTTTCGATATTTGTTCAATTTTCTGGCCCGATGACGTTTTGGTCAAAATTTTTGATTTTTTGTCCAACATTTTAGATTTTTTAACTTTTATTTATTTGATTTTATATGTTTTTGTTTTCATGGGTTTTAATTTAAAAATGGGGTTTATTTTTAGATAAAAAAAATAATTTACTTTGATCCGCATTTACGATTTTTCCCGCCAAATTTTTAGATTTTTGAACTGTAATTTCAATTTTTTGGTCTAAATTTTTGATCTTTTTTTATTTTGACCTAAATTTTCGATTTAATTGTTAAAATTTTTGACTTTTTGGTTCGTATTTTTAATTTTTCGGGCCGAATTTTGAATTCTAGTTCCAAATTTTCGAATTGATTTTGGGTAAAATATCTATAATCAGAATTATTGATTTATTTGCGAGATTTTTTTAAATTTTTTCTGGTATTTTCGAGTTTTGTTTGTTGAAATATTCGTTTTTTTACTCTGCATTTATTATCTTTAGGCCCGATTTTTCGATGTTTTGTCCAAATTTCCAACTTTTTGGCCAACATTGTAGATTTTTATTTTTTTATCTTTTGCCCTAAATTTTTGCTATTATTTATTTTATTTTATCTGGGAAATATAGTCTGCGGAATTTATGTTAAGGAATGATTTCATTTTCAAATATTTGTAGGAATTTTGGATTTTTTGCATCAAACAATTAAATGTCTTATTTAGGTTTTTTATCTGATTTAAACTTATTTGCTAAGTACAATACTAGACGTACTGAAGAAGTGGCTCTACCATCAATATATTCCACGAGCCGCCACTGATATAATAGCTTCGAAGAATTCAAAGAAAAGAAGAAAACTTCGAATATCGAAGTTTTCGAATTACTTTTTCACTTTAGAGGGCTGTAACTTGGAGATAGAAATGGCTGCCAACATTAGCTGTTATTCTAAGACTGGTAGCTGTTTCCTAGAGACAGTTGTTGGAAGCCATTTTGCGCGTACAGTGTTGCCATGTTTACATTCGGGAAGACTTCCTGGTCCCGTACCGGCTAATATTCTCCATTTTACATTGTTAGATTCTTCCAGGATTTCCATATCCTATTTTATAATTATTCAAATTCAAACATTAAAAGTTTTATCCCAGAAAACAAATTTTGCTTATTTGATGCACAATCATTTAAATTCCATTTGCGGAAATTGTTGTGCCCCTCTATTTCCACTGTAATTAGATACTTTTTTTAAATTCACAAACCCCGTACTTTCAGCTAATTTAATGACCATCAAAAGTAACCAAAAAATATCGTTTAATGTTGGCGGCGTTTACTTCGTGGTACATCTTGATTGTAGATTGGAATAAAACACTTTAACTTTTTTATTAAATATAGTGGTATAAAAAAGTTAAAGTGTTTTATTCCAATCTACAAAAAATATCGTCCAAGAATTTTCATCATAATTTATTTTATTTCTAGTTTAGTGTACTCCGACAATTACTTGCCATTATCGGCAATCTGTTATTTACTTATAATCTTAAATATTGATTTCCTGGTCGTAAACGAGTGTTAATAATATTATACAGGAAGAAGGATGTGGAAGTATTATATAATATAACTCAATCTCTGTCGGACGAACGTTTGATGTAGTCTTTGTTCGTGTGCGAAGACAAAAGGTTGATCCACACGAGCTCTGAGGTGCGTGACAGATCGATTATCCGCGCCATATTGTGTTTTATTGTGTTTTATCAATTTGACGCGGCCTGATTCCGAGAATGCCACCGCCGCCACTGATGCGCAACAATTGAGTTTTTCTTCGGCCGCGTGTGACCGCTCCAAAACGCCAACCCGCCGAGACACCGGGACACCACCGCGCCGCGCCGACCTGAGCCAACACCAGAAAAACTAATTACAAATATCACGCGCCAACACCGTCCGCGAGCAATGGGAATTCCAGGAGAGGAACGCGTCGAAGAAGATCTATTGCGGCTTCCGTTCTTCTCAAATTAAATCATGTCCCGCTTCGATGATCGTTGAAGGATTTCGGAATGCGAAAGACATGGTACGCGCTTTGTAGATTATTCAGAGACGCGATTCAAGGTACTGCGATGGCAGTGAAGATGGATGCGGGTCAAATTTTATCAGTTGCGTTCAGTGGCGGCTCGTGGAAAATGTTGACTGTTTTGAGGAAAGAAAAATCGATCATTAACTTTTTGCAGAAGCACTAAAAAAATAAATAAAGACGAAAAATAGCCCACATTAAATCCACGGAAATTAATCAAATGACGAATTGTATTTTGTAACCTTATCTACATCTCCTTAAACTCTTCAGGCACGGCAGAATTTTGCGAGGAGCTGTTTCTCTGTACGGCAGACTTCAATTTGAAAATCGCATCCGCGAAAGCCACTATAGTAACGCATAGTGTTGCACTATACTGCACAATACTTTAAGAATTTGAAACTTATTTTTGGTTCAAAAACAGAAAATTATTTTTTATCTTATCTATATCTCTTGAATGACTACCGAAAGGAAAACAATTAAGTTGTAAAACGTCGAGTTACTTTTAAGTTATTTTATTTTAGTTTATTTTGTGTAATGGTTTGTTAGTTGACCTAAGTTACTCTTTATTTTGACGTGTCTCATATTGTAAACACAATGCAAAAGACCAATAAACTCTTATCTTATCTTAAAGAATTTGCAAAATCTGTCCTTTCGTTCAAGAGTTATCCTCAAAAAAACTACAAATTTATTTTTTTCTGTCTTATCTGCATCTATTCGGCGATTACAACACTTTGCTGAAAGAATTTGCCATACTTGGTCATCCGTTCAAAGTTATCATTAAAAAAAAACAATTGAACATAAATGATTTTTTTGGTCCTGTACATTTATTCGATGAGTACTAATACTTTTCACGAGGAATTTTTAAAATCTGCCGTTTTGTTCAAGAGCTATCTTCTCAAAACCACAGAACTATTGAGTAATGAATTTATTTTTTATATACACACGGTGAGTGTAATACTTTTCCGAAAGAATTTTCAATATATGTTTATCCGTTCAAGAGTTATCCTCGAAAACCAGAAAACAATTGAAGGAAACATTTCATTTTTTGGTCTTATCTGCATCTATTCGACGAGTACAACACTTTGCTGGAAGAATTTGCCAAATTTGGTCATACGTTGAAGAGTCCTCTAAAACCCGAAAACAATTGAACAACAATTTCATTTTTTTTTTTTAATTTGATTCAAATGTAGATATAGTACATGACAAATTACAACAAAGTACATCACAAAAAACTCAAATTCGAAAAACAATTGAACAACAAATTTCATTTTTTGTTTTTTTTTTAAATTTGATTCAAATGTAGATATAGTACATGACAAATTACAACAAAGTACATCACAAAAAACTCAAATTCTACAGCTAATTGAAAACGTCATAGAAAACAAGAACAAAATCATTTGCAATTGATATAATCCTCTACTGAGTAATACTCTTTTTCCATCAGAAATTTTTTTAGTTCACTTTTAAACGTAGATTCACTCGAGACATTTTTTCTATATCTTTCGGATGAATATCAGAGTTTGCCGAAAGAATTTTACAAATCTCGTTCTCGTTCAAAAGTTAAAATGTTCGAAATTTAAAAAAATGCAATTTTTGCATTTTGTGTTAATGTCAAGAGAAAATTTCGTAACTCGTTCTAAAATGACACAAAATTTTCCATATTTTGACGTTCGAATCATCAAAATCGAACAACGTGTGCTGTAGTAGATCAATTTAAAAAAATCAAAATCTTGGAAATTTTAAAACTGCAATTTTGCATTTCGTGTTAATTTCACGAGAAAATGTTGTAATCCGTTTTAAAATAATACTAAATTCTACATACTTTGACGTTTAAATCATCATAATCGGACAACGCCTTCGGCAGGTGTGCAATTTCAAAAATCGTAATTTCGAACGGAATTTTTGCATTTTGTGTTAATGTCTAGAGAAAATTTCGTAACTCGTTCTAAAATGACACAAAATTTGCCATATTTTGACGTTCGAATCATCGAAATCGAACAATGTGTGCTGCAGTAGTGCAATTTAAAAAAATCAAAATCTTAGAAATTTTAAAACTGTAATTTTGCATTTCGTGTTAATTTCACGAGAAAATGTTGTAATCCGTTTTAAAATAACACTAAATTCGACATACTTTGACGTTTAAATCATCATAATTGGACAACGCCTTCGGCAGGTGTACAATTTCAAAAATCGAAATTACGATTTTAAAATCTTCGAACTAAAAAGTGATATTTTTGCATTTTGTGTTAATTTCACGAAAATGTTTTGTAATCCGTTTTAATATTACACTAAATTTGACACATTTTGACGTGTTTAGATCATCAAAATCGGACGACGCATTCGGCAGGTGTGCAATTTAAAATATCAAAATCGCGATTTTGAAATCTTGGAAATTTAAAAGTTGTAATTTTTGCATTTCGTGTTAATTTCAAGAAAAAAATTCGTAATCCGTTCTGAACTTACACTAAAATGTCCATATTTTGACGTTTGAATAATAAAAATTGAAAAATGCGTTCGGCAGTTATGCAATTCCAAAAATCAAAATCACGATTTTAAAATTTTCCAACTTAAAAAAAAGTTTTCAACTGTCAAAAATAAAAAAAAAGAACTTCCAACAATGACAATTTTCAACTGGTAAAACGAATAATTTTCATCTGCAAAAAATGACAATTTTCAACCTCCAAAAACTACAATCTTAAAATGCCAAAATTGATCATTTTTAACTGCTTACAGTGAGCAGATGTACAATTTTCATTGCAAAAAAACACAGTTTTCAACCGACAAAAATTACAAATTTAATTGCCAACGATGGCTACTTTCAACTGTCAAAAATAATAATTTTGAGCTACAAAAATGACAATTTTCAACCTCCAAAAACTACAATCTTAAAATGCCAAAATTGATCATTTTTAGCTGCTTACAGTGAGCAGATGTACAATTTTCATTGCAAAAAACTACAGTTTTCAACCGAAAAAAATTACAAATTTAATTGCCAACGATGGCTACTTTCAACTGTCAAAAATAATAATTTTGAGCTACAAAAAATGACAATTTTCAACCTCCAAAAACTACAATCTTGAAATGCCAAAATTGATCATTTTCAACAACCAAAAACTGTTAAAAATGGCTAGTTTGAACTGCCAAAAACCACAATTTTTAACTGTCAAAAATGACGTTTTTCTGAAAGAATTTCTAATATCTGCTATTTTCTTCAAGAGTTATCTATTCGAAACAGCAAAAAATTGAACGACGAATTTAATGTTTTATCTTATCTGAATCAATTCAGCGAGTACAATACTTTGCCGGAAGAATGTTCAAAATCAGATTATCCGTTCATGAGTTATCCTCAAAGAAGAACGTCGGGTAACACTTTGCTGGATGAATTTTTAAAATGTGGTCATCCTTTCAAACAATTGAACGACGAATTTATTTTTTGTTTTTATCTGCATCTATTCGATGAGTGAGCAATTGCACCAAGAATTTTCAAAATCTGGTGATGCGTTCAAGAGTTTTTTTTTGCGTATAAAATTTTTTTGTAGGACTTCCAGGAACGGAGATACGCAAAATGACTTTAGTCGTAAATAGTGTTAAATCGACTGGAAATGCCTAAAAAACGAGTAAAAAATTGTTTTTCTTCAAAAAAAAAATTAAATTATTTTTCCAGTCTAAGAGCACACTATTTGTCTACAAGATAAAAATGATGGGACTTCCAGAAATGAAGATACGGAATTTTTCTTCAAATTTTTATTTTTTTTCATGTCTAAGAGCTCATTCTGAACACTATTCGTTTATAAAAAAAAGTGGGACTTCCAGGAACGGAGATACGCTAAATGATTTTTGTCGTAAATAATGCTTAAATCGACTGGAATCGCTTAAAATCGATTAAAAAAAAGGGGCGGAAAGACCTCGGGTCGATAGCCATTTGACAGACTAACACACTAACCAAATTGTGATAACAAACATAATTATTACTTTTACGTGTATGTAAAAAGTCTGTCAATACAGATATTGTATATATCGATTAAAAATTTAAAAAATTTGAAAAAAACAATTTAACGTCGAATATCCGTTTTTTCTTCAATTGACAAGTATTTAATGAGTACATGACTAGTCTGCAAATTTTCATAATAGTACATGAGCAAAAAGGCTTATTCGGTAATTAACTAAGTTTGTTCCACAGATAAGCCAGAAATGATTTGGCTCCAACTGCAGGTTCAGAACGCGTCCCCCTGCCGAACCACGCACGCACCTCCCCCCGCTGCCTATATTCTAACGATTTGCCGTGCCAGAAGTAAGTTGGCTCCGATTGCGATTTTTCTCTACTCTAAAACTTTCACAGACCTTTAAGTCTTTTAAGAAATACAAATTTCTTGCCGAGCATGAAATTAAAGGTAGTGCCATGGCTCCATGGCTCTACATAACGAGCCGCCCCTGGTTGCGTTGTCCTGGCCAAACTGCATCCACTGACCGTACCATAGCATTATAGTTTATCAGTTTGCACTTTTTTAAACCAAAACATAAAAAAAAGTACTGCTTTATTTTTATTAGTACGGATCAATCGAAGCTTTGTGTGATCATCACATAACAGTTCCACATTGTTATCTTTAAATACTTTCATCAATTCAATGCTCAAGCCAAACTAGAGGTACTCAAATTTTGTGTAATCCTCAGCAATAAACAAATAATCTTCGACATTGCAGCTAATTTAATCAGCATTTATGACTTAATAATGTGTCTTATTTACAAGTCAGTATCACAACAATTCGTTGAGCCTTCTGGATCTAAAATCTGAATTTTAAAGATGATCTTCGTTACCTTTGTAGTTTCAGGATTTATATGCATAATAAACAAAGCACCTTTGTAACATATGTTAATGTATCTAATTAATTATTACACTGATTCAATTAAGATTTTGTCGAATCCATGGAAGATATTTGGCTACATCCACGTAGACACCATAAACACCAGTACGGCCACATCCCTTCCCCCAAATCACTAATCCTGCCGCGGTTAGCCTTCCATTAGCATTACAGGTCAAGGGGGCGCCTCCGTCCTCCTAGAATTAGAACTGCTTAGCAAAACGCAAAATTGTTCTTCATCACAACTTACAGTGCAAGCGTCTTTATTTTGCACACCACCAGCGCAGATTTCCTTATCGTCCAAGTACGCAGCGGCATTAGACCCTAGCACATTAGCTTGAGACATCGACTGAAGACAAGTGGCGTAGCTGACGATGTTCACGTTGACTTGCTTCTGGGGAGATGTCGGAGCATCGTTGGCTTGAAAAGCTGTCATTCCCCAGCCTGCCACGATGCACCTGCAAATTTAAGATTGTCACGGTGTTCGTGTGTCGTGTTGAATTTTGCTTACGATCCGCCTACCAGTCCGGTTGATGATCCTTCAGCTGGTAGACATAAACTGCTGACGTCTTTTCTGTACCCTAGAGGAATCGGTTGTTGTAAGGTTAAGATAGCCATATCGTTTTTAAGGTAAGTTAAATTGAATCCCTCATTAAGTTTCACGCGACCTACTATCCTGCTTATGTTGGTGAGTGTTGGTGGATTATGGACTCCCATGTATACTCGAATTTGTTCTGGACTGTTTCTAAATTAAAATTAATTATTTCATTAGTTAAATTGCATCGTCATTATTTTTTAGTGACATCTGTGCTAAAGTTGCACTCGACTTTTAAAAATATGTTAGAACTGGTTGACAGTAACAATATTACTGGCAATAAAAATGTAAGCATATCCTTACCTTTTCAGGCTTGTTTGTTTCATATATCAATTATTGATTAGTTTAATTGTTTCTTGCTATGTACTGTGGCCCCGCGTACAGATAGTAGTTTTTTTCAAACACAAACAGATTTCAGCCGTTCCGAGGGTGGCTTATATTGAGGCTAATAGTGCATAGAATAATTATAGAAAATTTGAACCTCGTCGTTTTTGTAGTTTTCTTGTGATGTCTGCACAGAAAAAGAAACATGAATCTGACGAACTACTGTGGCCCCACGTACCAGTGTTGCCATACGTACGGTAACTACCGTACTTGTACGGTATTCTGAGCAAAAGTACGGTATACGGTCCAAATGTTAAAACCGTACACAAATGTACGGTAATTTTCACCCTGTATAAAAGCATTTTTACCGTGTTTTGCATACTACTGCTCTAACCTAAGGGCAGCGTTGCCATCTGATCACATAATATTTCCGCCAGAAACCCAACCTAATTCCACTAGAATTCCGAAATAAATCTATCTCTTATTTTAACATAATGTTCAGCAGTACGTTTTGCGTACGAATTGCCTAATATTCAAAAGTAAAACAATGAACAAATTCAATGAAAAATAAATACAGATATGATTGAATTCCTAAAAATTTGAATGAATTTTTGAAAATTAATATTTTTGGTAGTAGAAGAAAAAAAAATCTAAAAAAATAAATAGTGATATTAAAAAATTCTACAAAATTTTTAAAATCTTTACGTTTTACCTTTAAAACTAACTTACATTTTTTTTTTTAATTTTCCAATTTCTTTAGAATTTTTGAAAAGTAATATTTTAAGTTGTCAATTGTTATAAATAAAAATAAATACCTTTATGATAGAATTACCTTAATATACACTTGGATTTTTGAAAATGTGTCAATTTCTGCTCGAGTCATGAATTTTTAAAAACGAATTTTTAAGTGGTCGTATATTTAAACAAGGAAAAACCAGAAAAACATCATATCTTTATGATTGAATTCCATAAAAAAACTTTAATGCAATTTACCTTTAAAATTAACCTTGATTTTTCAATTTTTGTGTTAGTTATGAATTTTTGAAAATGAATATTTTTAGTTGTTGACGAACAAAAAAAATATAAAACAAATAAATAGTAATATAATTGAACTCCACAAACATTTTAAAATAGTTCTACTTTACAACTAACTTAAATTTTTGCAAATTCGCCAATTTCTCCCCGAGTTATGATTTTTTGAAAATTATTTTTTGTAAGTAGTCGAACAATTGAACAAATTTAGAGAAGATAAATACTCAAATGCTCGAAATTTTTAATACATCCACAAGATTTTACATAAATTTTGATGTTTGAGTTATAAATTTTTAATAATGAATTTTTAAGTGGTCAAATATTTTTAGAAGGAAAAACTAGAAAAAAAAATCATATCGATATGATTGAATTCCTTAAAAACTCATTATACATTTACCTTTAAAATGAACCTTGATTTTTAAATTGAGTCGATTTTCGCGAGAGTTGTGAATTTTTGAAAATTATTATTTTGGCTAAAAAATAAATACTGATATAATATTAATTCCTCAAAAATTTTGATATCTTTACAAAACATTTACCTTTAAAACTAACTAACTCTGACAATTTCTGCGTGAGTTATGAATTTTTGATAATTGGTCGAAATATTTGAAGAAAAAATAGAAAAATAAAATAATATCGATATGATTGAATTCTTTAAAAAGTCCGATGCTATCATGACACATTTATATACCTTCAAAAAAAAACTTTAATTTTTGAAAATGTGTTCATTTTTGGGTTTAAATTGTCGTTTTTGGCAGTTGAAATTGTCATTTTTGGCAGTTGAAATTGTCATTTTTGGCAGTTGAAAATTGTCATTTTCGGCAGCTTAAAATGATCGTTTCCGACACCTAAAAATTGGCCTTTTTGGCAGTTGAAAATTGGCCTTCTTGGCAGTTGAAAATTGTCATTTTTGGCAGTTGAAAATTGTAATTTTTTGGCAATTAAAAATTGTCACCTTTGGCAGTTAAAAATGGTCGTTGTCGACACTTGAAAATCCGCCTTTTTGGCAGTTAAAAATTGTCTTTTTTGGCAGTTGAAAATTGTCATTTTTTGGCAGTTGAAAATTGTCATGTTTTGGCAGTTCAAAATTGTCACTTTTGGCAGTTAAAAATGGTCTTTGCCGACACTTGAAAATTCGCCTTTTTGGCAGTTAAAAATTATCGTTTTTGGCAGTGAAAAATGGTAGTTTCCGACACTTGAAAATTGGCCTTTTGGCAGTTGAAAATAGGCCCTTTTGGCAGTTAAAAATTGTCATTTTTGGCAGTTGAAAATTGTCATTTTCGGCAGCTTAAAATGATCGTTTCCGACACTTGAAAATTGGTTTTTTTGGCAGTTGAAAATTGGCCTTCCTGGCAGTTGAAAATTGTAATTTTTTGGCAGTTATAAATTGTCACCTTTGGCAGTTAAAAATGGTCGTTGCCGACACTTGAAAATTCGCCTTTTTGGCAGTTAAAAATTGTCATTTTTGGCAGTAGAAAATTGTCATTTTTTGGCAGTTGAAAATTGTCATTTTCAGCAGCTTAAAATGATCGTTTCCGACACTTGAAAATTGGCTTTTTTTGGCAGTTGAAAATTGGCCTTCTTGGCAGTTGAAAATTGTAATTTTTTGGCAGTTAAAAATTGTCACCTTTGGCAGTTAAAAATGGTCGTTGCCGACACTTGAAAATTCGCTTTTTTTGCAGTTAAAAATTGTCATTTTTGGCAGTAGAAAATTGTCATTTTTTGGCAGTTGAAAATTGTCATTTTTTGGCAGTTAAAAATTGTCACTTTTGGCAGTTAAAAATGGTTTTAGCCGACACTTGAAAATTCGCCTTTTTGGCAGTTAAAAATTAATATTTTTGGCACCTAAAAATGGTAGTTTCCGACACTTGAAAATTGGCCTTTTGGCAGTTGAAAATAGGCCCTTTTGGCAGTTAAAAATTGTCATTTTTGGTAGTTGAAAATCGTCATTTTCGGCAGCTTAAAATGATCGTTTCCGACACTTGAAAATTGGCGTTTTTGGCAGTTGAAAATTGGCCTTCTTAGCAGTTGAAAATTGTAATTTTTTGGCAGTTAAAAATTGTCACCTTTGGCAGTTAAAAATGGTCGTTGCCGACACTTGAAAATTCGCTTTTTTGGCAGTTAAAAATTGTCATTTTTGGCAGTTGAAAATTGTCATTTTTTGGCAGTTGAAAATTGTCATTTTTTGGCAGTTAAAAATTGTCACTTTTGGCAGTTAAAAATGGTTTTAGCCGACACTTGAAAATTCGCCTTTTTGGCAGTTAAAAATTATCATTTTTGGCAGTGAAAAATGGTAGTTTCCGACACTTGAAAATTGGCCTTTTGGCAGTTGAAAATAGGCCCTTTTGGCAGTTACAAATGTCATTTTTGGCAGCTTAAAATGGTCGTTTCCGACACTTGAAAATCGGTCTTCTTGGCAGCTAAAAATTGTCATTTTTGGCAGTTAAAAATGGTCGTTTCCGATACATGAAAATTGGCCTTTTTGGCAGTTGAAAGTTGTCATTTTTGGCAGTTAAAAATGGTCATTTCCGACACTTGATGATTAATGAATTTATAAAAAAAAAATAGTATATTCACAAAAAATCTGAATTATCTTCAATTTTTAAAAATGCGTGAGTTATAAATGTTTAAAAATGATGTTTTTTAATTTGTCGAATATTTGAACAAAGAAAAAATAGAAAAAAAAATACTGATATGATTAAATTCCTTAGAACGTTTAATGCAATCAAAATTAACTTTGAGTTTTGAAAATGCGTGTTATGCATTTTTGAAAATTAATATTTAAAGTTGTCAAAGGCTTGAATAAAAAATCAATTTTTTAATACACTCACAAAACATCTCCCTTTAAAAATTACTGTAATTTTTGAAAATGTGTCACTTTTTCCGTGAGATGTGAATTTTTGAAAATTGTTGTCGAACAAAAAAAGAACTGATATAGAATTTGTCAAAAATTTTAGTAAGTATATTCACAAAACAGAATTAGAATCAACTTCCCCTTTTGAAAATGTGTAAATTTTTGCGTGAGATTAATTTTTGAATAAAGTTGTTGAAGACAAAAAATCGATTTTTTTTCATATATTCACGTAACATCTATTTAATTTAATTTATTTAATACGCCAATAACAATGGGTTTATACAGGTCAATATACATAATATTCGTGGTTTCAATAAATAAAAAAAAGAGTCATAACAGATATAAAAAAAAACTTAAACTTACAGGGTGTAGAAATATGCAAAATATGCGTTCAGAAAGAAAACTGTAACATAAATAAATAGCAAATGTATCTTCCTTTAAAACTAACTTTAATTTTTGAAAATGTGTCTTTTTTTTAATTTTTACCATCTAGCGTCGATTTATGTAACAAATTCGTAGAAAAAGGTGTAAATCCCCGAAATAATCCAATAGAACGAGATTATAAAAGGGGAAAAAACGTTTTTATGTGATATTTTCGGTAAAAAAATAATTAGAAAACCTTTGCCTCATCCCCGAAATCATAAGTTTACATCATTATAAGTGTGTATTTCTCGTAGTCCACACTCTAATAAATTATCACATTTAACATGTATGTACGATAATTTATTAATAAGTACGGTAATTCAGAGTACGCGGGTACGGTAATTCGTTTTCGAACGTGTGGCAACACTGCCACGTACAGATACATATATTACGATCAATTGAGCATATTTTTAAATACATAAATACATGTCGGCCGTTCCGAGGGTGGCCTATATTGAGGCTAATAGTGCATAGAATAATTATAGAAAATTTTAACTTCGTCGTTTTTGTAGTTTTCTTGTGATATCTGCACAGACAAAATATGAATATCTCGAACAGATAATCACCGAATAAAACACTATTATATAATGAATTACCACGCAGTAACGATCGCAACCGTCACCATCACCATGATCTCGAACAGATTTTAAGTTTCAGCGAATATTTTGATTTTCTTCTTAAATCGTACTTACACATTTTGATAAACCTTGTGGGCTGCTGTTAAAATATGTGTACTATCCAGGAGTACCCCACTGCCAGTATATCCCGTTTGATTCATAATGTAGGCTTGCCAGGGATGCGAAAAAGCAGCCGCCGCTCCATCCCCAAGAGGAACACCGGATTCCAATCGCATTCCACAGTTCTCACCTCCTATGACTCCCAGGCAAAGTACTTCTCCGCTGTTGCAAGTAATCTGTGGCCCCTGAAAATTCATCAATAAATCTGTCAAAATTTCTTCTCGCGATTTAATTTGTTTCCAGGGGTTTCGCTTACTTCGTGAAACCCGTGGCCGGACAGCCCAGCCACAGGGATGTTTCAAATTTCGACATGTCCAAAATTATTCTAGATTTTAGAGATTTGTATTTTTTCACAAAATCAAAATTGACTTGCATTATGAGAATTTTGGAAAGCTTTAAATCATTGGCAATTGTTTTATATGTTGAGTAGTTAAGCTGTCTTTAAAGAAAGTATCGTACTCTGCTTCCATATTTTTGAAAATTTCCGTCATTTTCACTTTTTCTTCAAACCTCAATTTGAAAAAAGTATCTTACTCTGCTTCCATATTTTTGAATATTGCCGTTTGTCATTTTCACTTCTTATTCAAATTTCAATGTCGCTCTTAGTCTCTCATGCGGGGTAATTGCTTGTCTCATAACAGAGTCAGCTCTTGATAAATTAATTTAATAATTTAAGTTATGAAAGTCATCAGGTTCACTACGCAATTCTGCTTAAATTAGATTAGCGTGAGAAAACAAATCATGGCAACCAATATTTAGATTTGACTATCTTCTATCTTTTTTCTTCAATTTTACCTTTTTTAGTAACACAAACCACAGCCATCAAAAGAAGTAATTTTTCGTCAACTCCTTTGGAGATTCTGTCGAGAAACTGTGCAAGGTTAACTGAACAAAGTTTCAGTTCATTTGCACAATTTTGCATCCACAAATCAGTTTGTGCAAATGCATGAGCGTGTAAACCCATCATAATCCCAAATAAGTTTTAAGTAAATCTGAATAGTTTCAAGTCAATATACATTTCTTTCGGCCGTTTTTGTCTAATGACTTTTTAAGTGCGTGGTGTTTATAACTATATAAACGCCAGTCGCTGAAGTAAGTAAGTAAAAAAAAAATTGAATTCGTTTTTGTTGTTAAGAATGATGAATTCTTCAAATTGATTATAAATAACCATCATGCAGTAACAGCCGCAACCATTAAGTATGTTTGTTTTCATAACTCTTCACTTGTTACATCTTAAGACTTACATTTGTGACTATTCGAGGATCTATGACTTGCCCCATGGTCGCAGCACATGTACCAAGAGGCACGCACATTGGATCCCTTCCAGCAATTCTGGCTGTCGGAAGTGACGTCGGAAACCCCATCTGAGGGCTGAATTCCGCCCGTTCCAAAACCAACAACAGCGCGATGATGACTTTAAGCATTGTTGCACGGCTGAACACAGAACACTGCAGAATCGATCACGCCGCCGACATATTTATCGTGGAAACAAGGTTTTTCCGCGGCTAATAGATATTATATTGACATTGGATGATCGCGGGGGAAGTTTTTAATATAAATGTCCAGTCGTGCAAAACGCGTTATTTTTTCCAACATGATCGCTTTGTCGTAGCCAGGTGTCGACGGAAAAATCATTATTTCCATTTCCATTTCCGTTCCCTACAAAATCTTATTTTTTTCATGTTATTATCGAATTCAAATATTACATGATGGCATTGTTGCATATGAGCCATCATTGAGAGATGCGGCTTATCTAGGGATCATTTTCACATGTAATTTTTTGATGCGATTTTAATTACTATTGCGTAATGTTGCATTTTTCAATTAGTCATTACGTATAAAGTAATATTTACTCTTTTCCTAGCATTTGAAACTCTATACTATTTGAGTGTAAATTTAAATTTTATAAACTGAATTGAAAAGTTCACTAATAAAAATATTAATAATAGTTATTTAAGCAACAAGGAACGTAAGGACGTATTAACATTTGAGGCTCGTCGCCTGCCGAAAATGTTAATTGTCATTACGTTCCATGTTGCTTATTATTTTTTTTCTACTACCGAAAATATAATACTTAAAAAAGATTAGAAAATATTCTAAAATACGGCTTGTAACATTTAGGATTAAAATTTTTATAGTCACCTATGCGTCCTATGGCAACCCAGCAACCGAGAAAACAATGTCGAATTTTGTTTGTTTGTGTCAATCCAGTGAAACTTTTTACAACCTGTTACCGACAAAATCGAAAAAGGTATGTGTCCTGTTACGACTCTTTTGAGCAGTGGTTATGTAAAAAGGATGCCGATGCTATAAGTATAGACGAAGATGTGTTGCTCGCCTATATGTTGGAGCGTTTCGTTTCTGTTTATTATTTTCCTAGGTCCGTAAGTAAAAAATTAAGTTCTGTCGTCATGGATAACAAACACCACGAATGTTATCAGCCACTTACAGTACCTGTAATCTATGGATGCTTATACGTTGTCGGTAGCGGAAAAAAATAATTATTAAAATAATTACAGTTGCAATCAATTTTCTCCATTAAATGTTATGGTTTTGTTTTCTTTTTTAGAGAGTTCAGTGCATGAAGTTATTATTATTATCCAACTTTTTTATTTCTCATTAGTGTATCCCAAATCCCTAGCGAGAAAAGTAATCATTTCCCTCCCTTCAATTTCAATTTTTTTTTTTTTGGAAAATATGATGGTCGCAGTAAATTTAGTGTAATCCCATTTCTGTAATCAGCACTGGACTAGTTCTGTGTGGTGATGAGTATAGTCAAATGTTGAATATTCAAATTAAACCCTTACTGCATGATTTTTTATTTTTATGAAACAAAAATAATTATGAATACATTTAGTGATACAGTAATTGGGAAAAATATTTAAAAAATGTAATATTTATTTTTTACAAAAATATAGGTTGTGCCATATCGGGCACGCAATGCAGTAACGGAACCTTATTTCGTATGACATAATAGAAAACAATTTCTGTCTTTATTTAACTCTTTGCTTCATACGGTACTACAATTTGAACCACCAAATTTAGGCAAGCTGTGACACATCGGCCTACAAAATAGATCACAAAGTTTGCGGTTTAACGACTATCTAACGCAAATGCTAATTATAGCAAAAATCTCTTGTTTCTAGATGTCTATGAAAACTAGATATTTTCTTCTAGGCAACCTAAAAATTAATCTAAATATAAATTTTTACCACTAGCCTCTAAATAAAGCTAAAAATATATACAAACTGCTTTGTGCCATATATGGCACGTTATGCAGAAAGGGGCTAACTTGGAAACCGAAGAAATGTTCAAATTTACAATCATTAGAATTCCTCTGATTTCTTAAAATTACTGGTCAAAAATTGACAAATATCAGTATTTTTTATGTAGAGGTTTTTTTTTCGAATTTGGATCTCAGTTAACACGTTAAATAAACCAAGTGCTTTAATTTTTTACGACAAAAACTAGATTTGGGAGCATACAGTAACATGTAAGTCTGTCAGAGCCATCGTTTAATCGCCGTTCTACCTCTTCAGATTTTGATAAAACGCAGGGTGTTGAAGCCACAGCATGTAGGCCCATTATATACCTCCATTTCCATTATACACCTCAATATAAAAATTTGACAATGCAATAATATTTTTTCAGAAGAGAGAAAGTCGAGTTCTCAGCTGTCAAAATCTTGAGAGAAATAACATTTATCGACCTTTATCGACTCTAAAATTGTGTTTTAGGCTTTATATTACTCCGCCTTTAAAAAACGTTCGTCGGTAAAACATAGAAAATGGTATCGGATCTTATCGCAAACAAAATACGTTTTCCCAAAAATTTGCAATTTTCAATTCTAGGAAGGTAAATAATATCCAGTGAAAAATGTCGAAACATTCGATCAACAATTTGCTCTCTACTAAATTTCGCGATCGATACAAGGGTATTTCAAAAACATTTATAGACTGGAGAATCAAATATAAAATAAAATTAGTGTGGTCGAAGATGAAGTATAGTACATAACGTAAATTTACGGTAGATGACGATAGGTAAATATCTCCCCGTTACACATCCCTGCAGTGCAAAAGATTTTTACGTTCGTCACCCACCGTAAATTTGACGGACCACCCTCAACTTGATGATTGTATTGATGTTATTGTTTACGCCGCTGTAAACCACTCGAAGGCAAAGTCATATTATTCCTCTAAACCAGGGGATAGTATAACTATAGACACATAATCGGTCTTTTAATTCGGTGATGTGGCCACGCGTAGATTTGCTATCGCTTTCTCTTCGAATACTTTCTCACTCTGCGCAAAATTTACTCCTAGGTGTCACGACATTTTGGGATGGCTTTACAAGGGCATGATCGTTTTGTAATTGCTGTACTGAACTTGACATACTTTAAGCCTATTTTTCCGATTCCATTTTCTTCTTTTTTCAATGAAATTTTAATACCGTAATGTTATCATTATCTATCTATCAGTTCAATGCTGAGATAGTTTCTAATTGGCTGCCCAGCAAAATGCTTATGGTGAAGGTAGAAACCAAGTTTCCATTTTCGTTTCAATATTTCAGGAAGGTTTCTCTTCAAACTAACCAAGATTTTATGAACTTCTTCAATAGTTTCATCTAGAGCACCTGTACTAATCATCTTCTGCTGTATAAAAAAGGGTTAATTATTTCAAAATACCACTAGTTTTGTGTACCTTTCCGGAGAGCTATATAAGTTTATTTAATTCGTTTTGAAATAAATCCTTTCATTTTTCAGTCAAAGGCGAAGTTATGCTAATAATTGATAATTCTCGAAACGCGTCTATAGGTGGCAATGACTTAATTTAAGTTTTAAGATTTATTTTAGTATTTATTTTACAGTTTTATTCAGTTATTAAACAGTGTTGTCTAACATTACGTTTTCTCACTTTGATATCAACTTCATTTTTTTTTTTCAAATTTAACTCGATTAACCCTTTTAAGCTTTATGGTATAAGGATGAAAACACATGTAAGCAGCTTTGTAACTTAGTACACATGAATGCTACTCACAGTATGAGAAGCATTAATTAAGAGTCCAACAGAAAACAAATATTTTGCAAAAATTTGAGCTTCAAAGAATCTTATTTCTTATTTACAAGGGGAGGATCAGATGTGTGACGCACCGATTTGATCCATCTTTGGCACACGTGTAGGTCATGACTGGGAGTGTAACAGGTGCAAGTAATTTTCGAGAAAAAATGGTTTTTTAATTTGTTAATTATTCGTTTGTTTATACACCTTTTGCGTTAAAGAAAGTACACCGAGCTTTTGACGCAACGGTAAAACCTCCGATTCGTACTCGGAAGGTCGGCGGATCGAACCCCATTGTTGAAGTGTTTTTGGGTTCATTCATTTTCTTTTTTATAATTTTTATAAATCCATGTGTATTTAAATATTTTAATTTTAGAATCTATTATATTAATTTAATTTTTAGGGGTAAAAGGATTCTTGAACAAATTAAACAGGAGATTTAAAAATCAATAATTGTATTTCCAGACTATTTTTTTTTTATAAATCCTTGTTCGATATTATTTTCTACATAATATTGTGCTTTTCAGGCGATGAAGGATTGCACGAACTGGGATAATTAATTTAGAATAAAATACTGGAAATAATAATATTGATTTTTCAATCTCCTGTGTTTTCTGGTCAGAAGCGGATACTTAGGCTTATATTTAACCACGGAAGAACGGAGACATGTCGTAACATTTTCAAACAAAACGATATCCTAACAGTTCCCAGTATTTATATGTATAAATGTGCAATATATGTCCACAAAAATAAGCAAAAATTCGAAACAAATAATAGTACACACACGTACAATACACGCCATGGTCCAGAAATTAGAACTGCTAAACATAACACAACAATGTACGAGAAAACAACACGATACTGCAGTATCCTAATTTATAATAAACTGCCTGCAGATATCAAAGAATTAAATAACACCAACGTATTTAAAAAAAATGTTAAACACTTTCTCGTACAAAATTGTTTTTACAAAACTATAATATAACGCGAAACTAATGTTCCTGTACTTTTACTTTTACTTTTAATTTTATTTTTAATCTAAGCTTTTAATGTATTTATTATAATAATTTAATGTTTTACTTACTTTTAATGTGTCAACTGTATTTATGTTTTTATATTTTTTATATATTAATCTGACGCTCACATCCGCCACAATGTAACTTTAAGTACTTTATGTTGTAATATGGTGGCCAAAGTGAAGAATGAATAAATAAAAATAAATAAATAAATAAATAAATTTGTTTAACAATCCTCCTAAAAATGAAATTAATATAATTTATTCTAAAATTAACATTTTTAAATACTCGGATTTGTACAAAAACTTAGAAAAGAAAAGAAACGTGGCCGAAAGGATTTGAACCAACGACCCTGCGATTACAAACCAGAGATCTTAACAATACGCCACGGGGTCGATACTGTTTCAATAACGTAAATGGTACATAAACACACAGCTAATAATAAAACCCTTTTTTTTCTCGAAAACTGTTGAATAGTGCGCCCTATACTTGCACCTGTTACACTCGTGACCTACTCGTGACCTACACGTTGACAAAGATGGATCAAATCGGTGAGTCACACCTCTCCCCTTGTTAGACAAATGCAAGTGTTTTACTGACTTTATTCCTGTAAAATGTTGCCTTACAAGGGTTAAGCTAGTCTATGCACGTAGAAAAATGACTTTAAATCAATGTTATATTGGTAATGCTTCCCAACTTGCGTGATGACGTGAACGCCAGCATTCGTGAAAAAAAAAACTATTGTATTAATTTTGGCATGCAAACTTGTTTTGATTATTTCAATATTCATCGTGGCATTAGCCAGGAATGTAGTTGTTTCAGAGAGAAACAATACATTTATTGACGCAACAGGCAATTGACCAGAGGTCTTTTAGATTTAGTTGTTTCAGCAAGTTATTTTTCTAAATTTTACAAATTTTTCGTATTTTAATTAATTAATTCAAATGTTTTCTTTCGTCAGCGTAGACGATCCTTGAATGAATCGTAATTTGAATTTGTAGAAAGTATGAAATTAAATTTTGTTGATTTATTTATTGATCCAATTACAACTTCAAAATGGAAATAGAGCCCCACTAAAATCTCGTGGCACATTGCGCAGTGACCATCATAAATATCAAAGAGGGGACGCAGGCAACTCATAATTATTCAGCGAGCAGTTATAATTATGTACAAAGCATAAAAATAGTAAACTATTATTTTGACTTTAGTAATGTAAACGTTTAAAGCATTGTTAGCTTAAGTTTTTTATACTCAAGAATAATATTTTTTCATGGAAAAAATAATTCTTGAGTACAAAGAGCTTAAGTTAACAATGCTTTAAACTTTTACATTACTAAAGTCAAAACAGTCTCTTGTCACCTTGTTAAATTTTAATGTCAATAAATTGTTTTTCAAAGCCACCTTCGATTTTTATTTAGTAAAATGGCTATTGAAACGGTTGATAAAACGAGTTTTCAGCAAATAACTTTTAATGCGTTAGGAATTGGGACAGGGTGGTTTTTAGGAAAAATGTTTGTTTTTTAATTCCGCATGGAATGACATAAAAATATACAGGGGCTCCAATTTAAAATAAGAAAAAAAAGTGCTTTAAAGTTTGAAATGTTTGACACTAAATTTTGGACACCCTGTATAATTCATATCGATCAAACTTGGTTAACGGGACTATCAGACCTTATTTAATAAGTATCTTGTATTATTTTATTAACAAGGCACTATTTTTATTTTTTATTCATTTTTTAAAACAATACTGCAAAACTGATTTTTTTTAGTTTTAATTTTTTTTGCTGATATCCCTGAATTTATTCCAATAAAATGGAAGTAGGCAACCATAAAAGGTACCCGAATAAGCAATAAAATACATAGCATGTAATTAAAAAAAATATATCATCATGACGTCACGATTTTTTGGGACACACTGTATAATCAAAAATATTATCCTGAAATGCATTCTAGGATGCAAATTTATTCTGCAAAATATCAAAATTCCAACTTAATTAGTAAATGAGCTATAGAAGGCAGAAGGTGAAATGCAGGACCCTGTATAATACAATCATCACTGTTTCTGCTAGACCTAGACTTGCTTTCAAAATCAATAACACACCTTTCTATTAGATCGTTTTAATAATATTTAAAAAAACTTATTAATAAGTGATTTTTCTTAAATGCAATTGGTTTTTTCTTAAATATTAAATCATGTTTCATCAAGTGATCAATAAGAATCAAGTTAAAAACGTTTTATTAATTTATTTTGAAAAATTGTACAACACAATTTTAAATTTAACTGTAGAAATCGGTGGTAGTCGCTTCGATCCAATTCTTGTAATTGGACACATCCACGAAGATACCGTACACTCCTTTTTTTCCGCAACCGACACCCCAAGACACCAAACCAACCGCATGGAACCGTTACGTGGTCTCGTTTTGGCAATTGTTTTAATAATATTTAAAAAAACACAACACTTGCTTTCTTAAATTTAATTGTTTTTTCTTTAAATATTAAATCATGTTTCATCAAGTGATCAATAAAAATCAATTTAAAAACTTTTTATTAATTTATTTTGAAAAATCGTACAACACAATTTTAAATTTAACTGTAGAAATCTGTAGTAGTCGCTTCGATCCAATTCTTGTAATTGGACACATCCACGAAGATACCGTAGACTCCTTTTTTTCCGCAACCGACACCCCAGGACACCAAACCAACCGCATGGAACCGCTTCGTGGTCTCGTTTTGGCAAACCAGAGGAGCTCCTCCGCTTTCCTAAAAGTTTCCAAAATTAGATCCCGTTAAAAAAATCAACAAGACCGAACCCTACCGAACAGGCGTCCTTGTTTAGTTGTCCACCTACGCACAGGTGTTGGTTTCGATCCAAATACTTGTCAACGTTGCTTCCAAGAGCATTGCTTTTAGACATGGCGTTATGGCAGGTTTTGTAATCAACTATGGGCACTCTAACTTGGCGTTGTAAGGCTGTGTTGTCGTTGAAGGTTCCGAATGATGAAGGACCCCATCCGGCTACCAAACACCTGATACGGAAGGAAATAATTACAGTAAAAATAAATTGGTGATTTGTGACTTATAAAAAAAAAACCTCAAGTGTGCCATGATTTTTTATTTTTAAAAATTTAAGTTGGTAACACATATTGAGGTTACGTTCCTACCGATGAATTAATTTGTTGTGATAAACGACTCAGAGAAGACGTAGGTTCACCTTCCAAAATTCCTTGAGCTGTGTTAATAGCATCCTAAGTACGTTCCTGGTTTACGGAGACATAACTGATCATGATAAGGTATTTTTAAATTCATCATACATTATGGGAACGTTAGGAAATTCTTCCTGAAACTCAACCAAAGGTGCGTCGAATGAATACACCCAATTTCCGTCCACTTTAGTCCCATTTCGAAAATATTTTTCAACTAGAATCGTTTTTGCTGGTTGCTGTAAACCAGATCTCCAAACTACGGCCCGCGACCTCAACGAGTCCGGCCCGCGACAAGCAGTTACATTTTGCGTAAACCTCACATTTAAAAAATTTATAACGATTTTTCGTTATAGATTTTGAAATGAGTTATAAAATTGATTATATCTTGACCCACTAGATTATGAAGAACTGTACATATGGCCCGCGATGGAAAAAGTTTGGAGACCCCTGCTGTAAACCATTGTCACAGGGAATAATTGTGACTTTTAGAACTACCTGACGTTTTGTATGGCAATTCCTAACATGTGTGCCAACTTACATTTTTAAAAACAAAAAATCATGGCACACCTGAGGTTTTTTTTATTGAACATACGATGTGAATAAACTTCATGCGTTTTTTGTTGTTGTTTTGTGGTATATTAAATATTGATTGTTATGCATTTAATTTATACCAAGTGCGACAGTAAGAAATCTGAAATGGGATTTCCATTCACAGCCACATATCCAGTGGATCCTAAACTTTTTTGTCCTACCGCTCCCTTCCCAGAAAAAATATTACTTAGCGCCCCCTGGATTTTTTTTAAATTTTAATAGCAATTAATAGGAAATATATATGTATTAATGTTTCTACCTTTTTCGTAGAATATAGTAAAGAAGGTTGTAAATTAGAAACATTGAACTTTTAAATTATGAAACTATTTATTGAACTCAGAATAAGAAAAAAAGTTAAAACATTCGAAATCATCTTAATGAGAAGGATGAACCTGGTTTGCTGCTACCAATTTAGTAATCCTCGGCTCTATTTTCGTCAGCAGTAATCTTAAATCATCAAGATTGACTATTTGCAATTGTATTCTTTTTTTACTTTCTCCGTTACGAAGTACGAGAAAGTATTGTGATCGTGATTTTTTTTTCAAATTTTTTTTTTACGGAAATATCCGTTTTAGGATCACTAGATGCCATTTCAACAATTTCTGTACGCTCGGTGTACATTTAAAATATAATTTAAATAGAAAATAAACCATGAAAGTGTAAATATAAATGATGATACACATGATGGCCACATCATCATTTTTTTGTTAGTAAATTGGTTACCGCACTGAACCCACGTTCCACGAAATCTTCTCTTATTTCTTTTATACTATCACTACCCCCTTACAGTTATTCATCGCCCCCCAGATGCACCTGTGGCCATCAGCGCCCCCCTGAATCGTTGCACCACCTACCAGGGGGCGGTGGCGCCCACTTTGGAAATCACTGCACATATCATTTATTAAATTCGCTACCTTCTCAATATTTAAATAGATGCAATTTCTGGTAATAGCAGTCTATAGGTTTTGACAAAGAAGCAATGTAAAATCCCAATCTTACAAAATATTTACTTTGTTTAGGATCGCATAAGTTTCTAAAAATATCTGTGGAAATTTCTATAAAACCTGCAGTTTCATTATCGCTCTTCATTCATTCATTGACCTACTTACCTTCTTCCTACATAATTTTCATCATCTTCTGGTAAACAGATCGTTCCTATGTTCACGTGTGATCCCAGTTGGATTGGTGTGTTCAACCGAAGAATTGCAATATCATTCCTCAATGTATCTGGTTGGAAATAAGGATGGATGTGTATCTGGTCCACTCTTCTCATCTCAGCTGCATCCATGGTCTTCGCGGGATTGTGGACTCCCATGTACACTTTTATTGAGCTTGGGTTATTCCTGAAGAAAGACATAATAACACGTTTGTCAGTCAAGCCTTTGCTCGCCTGTAAGATTTAATGTCAAAGAACGTATCACGCACGTGGTGTGTGGTCGGCCCCCGCGTTAAAACCAATACCACGCAAATAGTGCGTGGTCAGCAGATGTGTTAAGGAGGGTTAGATGGTTTAAAATGGGTTAAGGTTTGATAAGTTTAGTTGATAATCGATCTTCTTTAAAACAATTGAATACTTGAAATGTTTCTCCTTAAGGGCATTGGATACCGACGAAGAAATAGAAATGTAAACAAACCAACCCCTTGCTCTTGCATCTAACCCACGAAACCGCTAGAAGAGCATCATATGTGATATTAATGTAGCGAGACAAGGATGTGGTCATCAAGAGTGGACCAGCCACTTGAATGAAATATTGGCGCTCAGCACTATTATACTTATTTGACTTGACTGACTATTAGAATCTTGTGTACGTTTGTAAAAGGGAGGGACCGTCTTATCTGAAGTGACGAGAGATTTGTGTAAATTCATTATCGAAAAATCTCAGTTCCAAGCTCCGTAGTGTTGGCTTCGATGATGAATTCACTATTCTTGTTATTTTTTGCAAAATTGACGTATAATTTTTTTAAGGAAGTTTTTTTGTTATTTCCGATATTTTTCTAAATATGAAAAATATTACAAAACCATTCTAACAAAAGTTGAACACAAAGTAAAAATGAACAAATTAATAAATATTTAAATTAACTACTTAATTCCCGAATAAACAAAAAATTATAACATTTTGTTTTGGTACAATTATGAAATTGTAATAGTTGCATGAAATTTTAATAAGCAATTCTAGAAAACGCCAAAATTAACGATTTATAAGTAATTAGTATTTTACGAAATCTCACCAGTTTTTGTATAAAATCGATAAATATGAAACATATCTCGAAAAAACAATACTAAATAGTATATTAAAAAACGAGTTCAATAAGAGCGAAAACAGGCCTTATGAATGAGTTTTTAGTTTTTTACAGTATTTTTTCTATTTTTCCCCTTTTATTCCATTTCTAAATTAAAAAAATCGCCCATTCATATTTAGAAAATTGTATGGTGGTTGGTAGCACTAATAATTGATATTGCAATTTGAAATTAGTTTGCGATTTCCACAATCACATAACCTCAAAACTAACTCGCCAACAATTTAGCACAGGCTCTGAATTTCAACGGTGCCAACCTTAAAAAAATAAATTATTAAAGCACTCGGCGAGCCATTAACGGACCCACGTGAGTAAAAAAATATATTTATATAATGACAGTATTAGCTTACTCTTTTTTACTTAAAAAATATCCATATTTAGTTTCAAACTTGAATCTCATTGATCACTTGACGAAACATGATTTAATATTTAAAAAACGATTAAATGTAAGAAAAATCACTTGATATGTACATTCCTTGAAAATGGCTTGTAGCCGAAAGTAGTCGGAATTAATAATTTATTAAGTGAAACATATCAAGTGATTGTTCTTAAATTTAATGGTTTTTTTAAATAAAAAAAAAACATATTTAATTTGTATTTCAGAAGAGAAGTTAGGGCAATTGATTTATCTAGCTTTTCTAGAGTCTATTCATTCTAGTGACATGTGACTAAGGAAAAAGTCTTTTAAAAGTTTTACCATTTTGTTACTTCATATCTCTGGCATTCTATAATAAAAAAAATACGCAAAAAATTTTCATTTAAAATTAATCTACCAAATTTCCTTGATGAGTATGAATAATAAAATAACAAGATCACCCTTCCTGTTATATTAAGCTGTCCCTGATTTTGGTAGTAATGATTATTCCTAGTTAATTTTATTGTATCATCATTTGTTCTGAAAACGAAACGTTGCTGCTGCTTCAGATCGTGTTTCGTATTGCCTACGTTTAGAAAAATGTACTCTTCTCACCAATAAATTTGAAAACAATTGAAGTATTCTACATTATTGGCGTCTACATGTGATACCATTATGGCCGACTTTTCAAAGTGAAAAATAACATTGATATACAACGGTTTAGCGTAGACACCTTAACTGTTCGTTAAAAGTTTACGGAAGTGTCGTTGTACTAAAAATTTGAAAACTCAACACAAGATTAAATCAGTTCTCATGTGAAATATTTTCAACTCTGGATCACCAAATTTGTTATTGTAAATGGAACACCCTTTATATTATTATAATTTTGGATTCCTCGTTTAAATTGCAACATATGTTGTGAGAACGTTTGTACACTTACATCTTTTAGTTTTCAAAAAAATTAATTGATTCTAAAATTTTAACCTCAAAAAGGCATCTTGAAATCTGCCTGAAACTTCTCGTAAGAATAAGATAGAAATATGATTTGTATCTCTAATTCTATCTAGAGGATGCCTCTATGAGCAATATAATTGGAAACTGTCATAGAAGTTACAGGCAGATTTAAAGTTGTCCTTTTGAGGACAAAATTTCAGAAATAATGAATTTTCATGAAGACAAGTGTACAAACGTTTCTACAAAATATATTGAAATTTAAAAGAGGAATCCAAAAATTTACCAATATATAGGGTGTTCCATTTAAAATAACAAATTTGGTGCTACTACTTATTATTTAAATAATAAAATTTAAATAAATTACCCCAGAGTACGACGGATTTTTTTTCTAAATTACAGAAATATCAGTATTAAAATTGTTTATAAACATTATTATTAAAAAAATAAATCCGTGCTACTCTTTAGAATATATTTACAGAGGTGAATTCAAAATTTCGCCTTTAAGTCTTTATCCGTTTGTGAATAATGTTTTAAATGAATTTAGAGGTGCGCTCCAGGAGCCTTAATCCGCCAATGGTGAGACCGGGTGTGTCGAATAACTTTATTCTCCGTTACTCTTTTTTGTTGCAATTTCGAGTATCTGCCGCATTGCAGAGCCTAAATTGATTAAATATCTTTGTTTAATTATCAAAGAGCATAAATAAAAAAAAAACATGGACTATTGGTAACACGTTTCGAAAAATCTTCAGTTGAAAACCCCGGTGCGTGAGACCGGCGTCACCACTAAATTTGCGTCACCAACGGCGGGTTAAAAATCCAATGATGATTAAATTAATTTTGATGGAATTGTTAAAAGTAAGAGTTCAGTTGATAATTAAATCCTCTTCAACTCCGAAATCAAAAAATATTCAAATACACCAATCCTTCCAGATTTCTTCTCCAAGATGCAAATATATTTATAATATTTTTGATTTTAATTCTCAACAATTTTGAGAAGATTTGTTTTTGCTTATATTTGGAAAACAGTTAGGTCTTTCGAATCCCATTATCAAGCATTCTTTTTTTTTGTTTTGTTTTTTTAAGCACAGGCTCTGACCATTCATCCTCTAACGATGCGCAAGCATTCTTATTGTAACGTACGGCGATTCAAATATTAAACATTTTAATAGGACATGCTTCCTTTTTTTTTGACTTACATTAAAACAAGAAAAGAAGAATATTATCATTAATATTTTTTTGTTAGTTTGCTTACATATGAAGGACAACTTTATGGGCAGCAGTAATCACATGGTATCGATCGATGAGCGCACCACTTCCGGCATATCCCATTTGGTTAACAATGTAGGCCAACCAAGGGTGCGCCCCCAGCGTTGTTTCGCCATTGTTGGGGTTCAAAGACGAAATAAATCTGGAGCCACACTTTGGTTTCTTGTTCGTCGACGCGATTTTGAAGTTGACGTCGCAGGGAATTTGGTCGTCGTCACAAGCGACCATTCTGCTGAGCTAAAACAATGCAGAGAATCATGATCAGGCTAGAGCAGCGGTTCTTAAACTTTTTTGGCGGTGGAACCCTTTTAAAGCATTCAATATTTCACGAAGCCCCAAAATAAACAAAAACAGGTTTTACGCACATTCTTTATGAAAATCATACAAAAATAGGTACTTTACGTAACACTGTATTGAGAGAGAGAAAACATCTTTATTCAGACACTAATACATCTTTAAATGTCCATATACAGTGCGAACGTTGGCTGTGGAACGCTTCAAATAAAAAAAAATCCCCGATCATCTGCGGCCAAAATCCTGCGATACGTCACGTGTATCTTTTCTGATAGTTGTGTATTTTCCATACCCCCACCCCTTTACGTAATGGCGTCATCGCCATTTTTTAAAAATGATAACAATTTTTTTTATTTCACTAAATTTGTAGTCCTTTTTATTAAATTAAAATTAATTTAATTAATTATTATTTAAGAGATGAGACAAATTCCACCAGAAATATTTTAAAATGTATGGATGGGTTTTATCACCGATTGGCTTTTTGCCAAGAGAGGAACTTGGCCAGGAAATATGGAAACGAAATTGGATAGAATACAGAAGAGTTGATGAAAACTAAAGTAAAAATGAAATGATAATAGAAAAGAAAAAGTTATAATTAAAAGGATACACGCAATGGAGTGAAAATTGAAGAAAAAAAAAATAGAAAAACAATTGCCATAAACTTGAAACTTTCCAAATTTACTCAAAATATATAACTCTTCTAAATTCTTTAAAAACTGTAGACATCCCTTCACTAGATCTCGAGATAATCACACGAGAACAACCCGAATTGCAATTTTGACGTTCGCATTTCCCAAGAAGTTGGAAAAAATAGAAAAACAATTGCCACAAACTTGAAACTTTCCAAATTTACTCAAAATACATAACTCTTCTAAATCCTGTAAAAATCTGAAAACATCCCCTTACTAGATCTTGAGATAATCACACGGGAACAAACCGAATTGCAATTCTGACGTTCGCATTTCCCAAGAAGTTGAAAAAAAAAATAAAAACAATTGCCACAAACTTGAAACCTTCCAAATTTACTCAAAATACATAACTCTTCTAAATGCTGTAAAAATCTGAAAACATCCCCTTACTAGATCTTGAGATAATCACACGGGAACAAACCGAATTGCAATTCTGACGTTCGCATTTCCCAAGAAGTTGAAAAAAAAATTGAAAAACAATAGCCACAAACTTGAAACTTTCCAAATTTACTCAAAATACATAACTCTACTAAATGCTGTAAAAATCTGAAAACATCCCCTTACTAGATCTTGAGATAATCACACGGGAACAACCCGAATTGCAATTCTGACGTTCGCATTTCCCAAGAAGTTGGAAAAAAATAGAAAAACAATTGCAACAAACTTGAAACTTTCCAAATTTACTCAAAATACATAACTCTTCTAAATGCTGTAAACATTTGAAATCATCCCCTTACTAGATCTTGAGATAATCACACGGGAACAACCCGAATTGCAATTCTGACGTTCGCATTTCCCAAGAAGTTGAAAAAAAAATAGAAAAACAATTGCCACAAACTTGAAACTTTCCAAATTTACTCAAAATACATAACTCTTCTAAATGCTGTAAAAATTTGAAAACATCCCCTTACTAGATCTTGAGATAATCACACGGGAACAAACCGAATTGCAATTCTGACGTTCGCATTTCCCAAGAAGTTGGAAAAAAATAGAAAAACAATTGCCAGAAACTTGAAACTTTCGAAATTTACTCAAAATACATAACTCTTCTAAATGCTGTAAAAATCTGAAAACATCCCCTTACTAGATCTTGAGATAATCACACGGGAACAACCCGAATTGCAATTTTGACGTTCGCATTTCCCAAGAAGTTGGAAAAAAATAGAAAAACAATTGCCACAAACTTGAAACTTTCTAAATTTACTCAAAATACATAACTCTTCTAAATGCTGTAAAAATCTAAAAACATCCCCTTACTAGATCTTGAGATAATCACACGGGAACAACCCGAATTGCAATTTTGACGTTCGCATTTCCCAAGAAGTTGAAAAAAAAAATAGAAAAACAATAGCCACAAACTTGAAACTTTCCAAATTTACTCAAAATACATAACTCTTCTAAATGCTGTAAAAATCTGAAAACATCCCCTTACTAGATCTTGAGATAATCACACAGGAACAACCCGAATTGCAATTCTGACGTTCGCATTTCCAAGAAGTTGGAAAAAAATAGAAAAACAATTGCCACAAACTTGAAACTTTCCAAATTTACTCAAAATACATAACTCTTCTAAATGCTGTAAAAATCTGAAAACATCCCCTTACTAGATCTTGAGATAATCACACGGGAACAACACGAATTGCAATTCTGACGTTCGCATTTCCCAAGAAGTTGGAAAAAATAGAAAAACAATTGCCACAAACTTGAAACTTTCCAAATTTACTCAAAATACATAACTCTTCTAAATGCTGTAAAAATCTGAAAACATCCCCTTACTAGATCTTGAGATAATCACACAGGAACAACCCGAATTGCAATTCTGACGTTCGCATTTCCAAGAAGTTGGAAAAAAATAGAAAAACAATTGCCACAAACTTGAAACTTTCCAAATTTACTCAAAATACATAACTCTTCTAAATGCTGTAAAAATCTGAAAACATCCCCTTACTAGATCTTGAGATAATCACACGGGAACAACCCGAATTGCAATTCTGACGTTCGCATTTCCCAAGAAGTTGGAAAAAATAGAAAAACAATTGCCACAAACTTGAAACTTTCCAAATTTACTCAAAATACATAACTTCTAAATGCTGTAAAAATCTGAAAACATCCCCTTACTAGATCTTGAGATAATCACACGGGAACAACCCGAATTGCAATTCTGACGTTCGCATTTCCCAAGAAGTTGGAAAAAAATAGAAAAACAATTGCCACGAACTTGAAACTTTCCAAATTTACTCAAAATACATAACTCTTCTAAATGCTGTAAAAATCTGAAAACATCCCCTTACTAGATCTTGAGATAATCACACGGGAACAACCCGAATTGCAATTCCGACGTTCGCATTTCCCAAGAAGTTGAAAAAAAATAGAAAAACCATTGCCACAAACTTGAAACTTTCCAAATTTACTCAAAATACATAACTCTTCTAAATCCTGTAAAAATCTAAAAACATCCCCTTACTAGATCTTGAGATAATCACACGGGAACAACCCGAATTGCAATTCTGACATTCGCATTTCCCAAGAAGTTGGAAAAAAATAGAAAAACAATTGCCACAAACTTGAAACTTTCCAAATTTACTCAAACTACATAACTCTTCTAAATGCTGTAAAAATCTGAAAACATCCCTTTACTAGATCTTGAGATAATCACACGGGAACAACCCGAATTGCAATTCTGACGTTCGCATTTCCAAGAAGTTGGAAAAAAATAGAAAAACAATTGCCACAAACTTGAAACTTTCCAAATTTACTCAAAATACATAACTCTTCTAAATGCTGTAAAAATCTGAAAACATCCCCTTACTAGATCTTGAGATAATCACACGGGAACAACCCGAATTGCAATTCTGACGTTCGCATTTCCAAGAAGTTGGAAAAAAATAGAAAAACAATTGCCACAAACTTGAAACTTTCCAAATTTACTCATTTTTTTTTTTTTTTAATCTAATTCAATTGAACTAATCTAGTCTTATGGCGTAATAATATGCGACATACTTCATTTATCTCACAGCCAACTCTGAAATAAAATTTTGTGGCACACACGATATATTCCCAAAGAAGAAAGAGCACGCGTTATTTACGCCACATATTTGACCTTTAGATGTGCACCAGCTTTAATTGAATAATTATGTCACGCGTTTTTTTATAAATCTTAAAGTATTTGCAACATATTTTTTTTTTAATTTAGTCTTTGGCTTTCACATTTAACAGTCTACAATAAAGCACTGCAACTGCAATAAAATAAATAAGTAATTGTATCGGCCCATTCACACGGCACCGAATCGGTCGTTTTACCGATTCGGTTATTTTGCCGTCTTCTGTAGTGGCGCATATATTTCAATATGATACTGCCGTCGACCGTATATGGTACCATGTGAACACGCACATTAAAATATATGCGCCACTGTAGAAGACGGCAAAATAACCGAATCGGTAAAACGACCGATTCGGTGCTGTGTGAACGGGCCGCTACAGTTACTCATTTATTTTCTTGCAGTTCAATTAATACTCACTCTTGGATCGATAGTTCCTCCACTATTGTTATTATTGTTGTTATTATTATTATTAGGTGGTTGTGTTGGTATAGGCATTGGTGTATTCGGTAACCGTATAACTTTGATAAAACACGGCACCGCCCAAACCGACGCCAAAATCGATCCAAAAACCAGAACTCGCGGCCCGAACATTCCACCGGTGTCCGTGTAAAAATCACACTGACCAATCCGCGCTGAAGCAAATTTATTTATCATAATTCCCTTGGGAATTCCATAATACCGTGACTGGGTTATTATATATAAATAACGAGTACACTCATAGGATCTGATTCCGTAATCGATTCAGTATCCTTTTTTTTGTTATTGTTTTCAGGTCTGGTGTTTGTTTTTAATGGTTCTATAACAATGCATCAATTATGTATTTCGTGTGTAATACCATTGCACCGTGTGATGGTACTGAATTTGCCAGAGCGTTAACAGCAAACAAAATTATTAAAAATTGACGTGAATAATGAATTGACTAATGCGCATGGATGGGTGCTTCGTGTTCTATCTAATGTCGTGAACATATTTTTTCCTGCCTGTTTGGTAAATAATTATTGCTTTTTTAACATCATAAAAAATCCCCTGGAGTACATGTTTTTTTTTTAATCAGCTGTGTATTTCTCACTACGTATTGCAGTTACACAACCACGCCATTTTTAGAATACATAACAAAATCACCTACACAAATATTTCTGTTTTGTTTGAGCACTGCTTCGCCCTTTGGGACCCCTGAATTGGTATAATTGATGAAACTGCAGTAATTAACACTGAAAACCCTTACTTATTACAGAAGCATCTACTTAAGTTTAAATGCTATTTTACTAAAAATCTACAACATTATCGCATGTTCTCTTCTGGTACTTTCGAAAAAAAAAGGCCATCGACCGAAGTCTTTCAGCCACATATAACAAAAAATTATGTCTATAGAAGTTAAAGAAAAAAAAACACCAAGCTCCAACCCTACCCGATAACATCAAGGTATCGCTTTCTATCTTAATCGTAATTTTTAGTAGCGGTTATTTCTTCGTAAGTAGTTTTTACTGGGTGTTTATATTTGGAAATTGTTGTTTCTCTGGTTATTACTAGATTTTGTATTGCAGTTAGGGTAGATTGTTTGTTACAATACTTAATCGTTAATTTTTTATTATTAAGCCTATATTTTCGATTTTGTTTTCTTTAAATTTTTGAACATTTGGCCTAAATATTTCTTATTTTGGCCTAAATTTACGATTACATTGTTTAAATTTTCGACTGTTTGGTCCGCATTTTAAATTTTCCCGCTGAATTTTTAATTTTTAGATTTTTGACCTGTATTTTTGATTCTTTTGGGTCTACATTTTTGATCTGCTGACCTAAAAATCCTTTATTTTGAAATAAATTTTCGATTTATTTGTTAAAATTTTCGTTTTTTTTTTTTTTTGTCCGTATTTTTGATTTTTCGAGGCGAATTTTTAGATTTTTGATCTGTATTTTCAATTTTTTTTTAATGTTTGATCTTTTGCTCTAAATATTCTTTATTTTGACCTAAATTTTCTATTTAATTGTTTAAATTTTTGATTATTTGTCCGCATTTTTTATTTTTCGGCCCGAATTTTTAATTCTAGTTCTAAATTTTTGATTTGATTTTGGTTAAAATATCTATAACCTGAATTATTGGTTTATATGTGAGATTTTTTTTATTTTTTCCTGTATTTTCGAGTTTGTTAAAATTTTCGATTTTTTGGTCCGCATTTTTGATTTTTCGTTTAGTCTGCATTTATTATCTCTGGGCCCAAGATTTAGATGTTTTGTCTAAATTTTCGACTTTTTGACTAACATTGTGGATTTTTTTAAATTTTATGCCCTAAATTTTTCTTTATTTTTTTTTAATTGTCTGTTCAAATTTTTCTTTCCTTGGTCCACCATTTTTATTATTAGGCCAGAATTTTAGATTACTGGTCTCAATTTTTTATCGTATATTTTAGATTTTTGGTCTATTTTTTATCCTAGTAGTAATACAATTTATTGAAACTCAGTTTACAAAAGAGCTACAAATGGCCATTGACCTTTTTATCCTATATTTTAGATTTTTTAACTTTGATTATAGATTTTAACGAATTCAAAAATTCACGATTTTTTTTAGTTTTGGCTGTTATTTTTGAATTTCTGGTCAGAAATTTATTTTTGGCAGCTGAAAGTAGGAAATTATTTTGCTTCTACCTGAGTTTTCGATTTTTTGTCTGCGTTATTTATTTTTAGATCAGGATTCTTGATTCTTTGGCCCATATTTTAGATTTCTGTATTTTCGATTTTTTTGTTCCAATTTTCTGTATTTTTCTTTATTTTGACCAAAATATTCGATTAGTTTGTAGAAGTTTTCGATTTTTTGTCTGTAATTTTTATCTTTACGCTCGTTTTCGATGTTTTATCTAAATTTTTACTTTTATGGCCTATATTTTATATTTTTGATTATTTTGGTTTCAATATTTGGTCTTTTAGTCGAAATTTTCTATATATACATATCTTTATTTGGTTTGACAATTACAATAAATACAAACATGGAACAATTAATATATTAGTTACTCTTCCAGGTTCCCACTTTGGCTATCGACCTGCGGTCTTTCGGCCCAGGAAATTTTCTTTATTTCGACTTAAATATTCGATTTATTTTTATTTATTATCTATTTTCGAATTTCTCGTTCGAACTTATTTTAATCTAAAAATAGTTATTTTTTGAGCTGAAAATGGCAAATTATTTTTCTTTTGCTTGTATATTCAATTTTTTGGTCTGTTTTTTTTTATTTTGAAACCAGGATTTTTGATTTTTTTGCCGATATTTTAAATCTTCGGCTGTTTTGTTCCAAATTTTTTGATTTTAGGCCAAAATATTCGATTGGTCTTGGAAAATAAATGGTTCTTTGTTTCTTCAAAGAAGGAGGGGGGGGGGGATATTGTATAAGTGGCTCTATCATCAACATGTTCCACGAGCCGCCACTGCTTATTCCCAGTTTCTTCTACAAAATACATTGACAGCTATCGGAACTATTATCATCGCTGTCATTATCTTATTATTTCGATTATGGCATAATCATCAGCGAAATAATTTAATTCTTCCTACGACTGGAGTGCGATGAATTTGTACCTCTTTTTCGTACCGATTTTCACAGACTCGAAATGAAAGGAGCCGGAAAAATATATGTCCTATCGGACCATTTTCGGGAAAAATTTTCCCTGTAATTTCCGACATCTCTGTTCCGAGATTCTTGCGCTACTTCGGACAATTGCGCTAGTAGCAAAATTATTGATTCCACAATTCTGGGGTCGTGAATTAGAACCTTGTGGACCGTGGTTGACATATTATACCAAGGATACTTGGAAACAAACAATTCAGCGGTCTCGTGATTTTTTTTTTCAAACTATTTTATTTTAATGTTGAAACCACTTGTCTCAGATACCCAGAATGCGAGCTGACACTTTCGAGTGTTATATTGTCATCATTTAAATTACCCATTTCGTGTTTTGGCCGATCTATGAGCAACTGCAACTCATCTCTGAATACTTGTAGGATTACCACTTTACGTGCTCGGAGCGCTTCTTTATTTTCCTTCCTGCGAGAGACTACAGTTAACCTGCTACGAACGAAAACACAGGCCCAATACTTGCTTTCTGTATAAGAGTAAAGCTTGAATTACATTATACTTTTCCGTCTTTTTTCGTCTTGATTCTCGTTAGATTTTGCTTCGAGACAATCTAGTATGAATGTAATTCAGAAAATTCCATCCAATTTCCGTTCAAGTTTCTTGAATGGAAATATGCAGCCGGTCCTATTTTCCGTTCGATATTGGTCCAAGTTCAGTACTGCCAACGACGAAAAAAAAACAAGCATGAGTTGTTTGTGCAAGCAACATAACCTATATAACCTGGTGACCGCGAGACATCCGATCTAAAATAGCGGTACTATGATTATAATATTAACAATTTTCATGATGTTTTCAATTTTATTCATTTTTACAATCTCAACTCTCAACCTCACTTGGACTTGGACACGCGAACACAAATACTTTTTGTTTAGCGAGTTGGTAATTACGTCGTCCGCTAGCGGCGCCCTCTATATCGAATGCAATGAACTATAAATCGAACGGAAATCCAAAGCAAAACTTGAACGAGAATCTAGACGAAAAAAGTCGGAAAAAGTATAATGTAATTCAAGCTTAAGAAGTGCATCCCAAGCGGTTGTTATCGACTCTAGTTTACATTTATCTCTCTCTTGGCCTCCTCTTCGAAACTTCTCGAACCGCTCCTGGTTTCAGGATAAACGGTACTAGAATAATAATTTATTTTACTGTTCGAAAGGCCTAGCTCTGATTTTAGTTGTCTTAACAACTCATCCTTAATGTGACATCTTTTCTTTACCTCGAAATGTGTAATTTTCTTTTAAGTACCTATTCCCATAATTACTTAAAAAAATCTTGCGGATCACGTGATAATCCACTTATTATATTGAAAAATATGTATAGTTTTAACGTAATTTTATTTCACGTCAAAATAAGTATTTAAATAAACAAATAACAAAAAACAATGAAATCAACCAGCGTTGAGGGTGGCAATTGAGGAATCAATCCATGTCCTGTACTTAGGAACATCGACGTAGACACCATATACTCCAGGCTGCCCACAGTTCTTACCCCAAATGACCAATCCAGCTACATTAAATCTACCAGTTGCATCCTGACAAACCAGTGGGGATCCTCCATCTTGCTGCAAAAGAAAATAAATCGTAAATAATATACCGTATGTTTGAGATAAAAGGCGAACATGGGAATTTAACATGTTAAACCACATTTATGCATTTTGCTGCCTTTTCCATGATTATTTTAGAAAAAAAAAGTACAAGAGTAAAATTATGTTCAAAATTTAAATTCTACCAAATTCCAATTATTGTACATAAAAAATCGACTTTAACCCTTTCATTGCTAACAGGTTTTGGAAGCAGTACTCCAGAAGCTGAAACATTGTTTTCTAAATAGTCTAGTCGTACTTAATTTTGAAGTCAAAAGGGTTTGAAAAATGAAAATGCAATTTGTGTATGTTGATGAATCCAAGAGCCATTAGGCCCACTTATAGAATCTACATGACGCATTTAGATAGGTTAACTAATTGGTTTAAAAAAAAAAACTAATTAGAAGTATGTTCATTATGGTTCATCCGTTGAGAGCTGACGGTGACTCATGCATTTTCATACTAAGAATTTCTTTGCATTTTATATCTATCTTTTTCTATGATGTACGAAACAATATGAAATAAAAAACGAAACGTGTGTCTGCGTGTTAAAGAATAGGGCAGCGTAAACGTAGGTCTAAGCTCACGCATGACTCTTGCATCGCATTGGCACGCTTCATATACACACACAAAACACGTCAAATAACATAACCGTAAAAAGTTTGTTTGTATTGCGCTTAGATTTCATTTCGATGGAGTTATAACCTAATTAATTCATCATGCTCAGAAATAAATCGCTAAAAAGTCAGTCTCAACATATGTTGATTAACGTGTTTAATTATTTTGAACGCAAATCGCCAAATGATGAACCGGTCTGAAAATATATAAGGTGGTGCGCGAGAAGTTTTAAATCTCCCGCCAATGAAAATCAGCGCAGCACCAAATTTTCTTACGGACATACGTTTACTTAAATCTTGATTCATGCGATTTTAAGGGATAAGTCACAGGCACCTCTCAGCGGCTCGACTATATTATCACCATATTACCAACAAGTAGAACGGATTATTACCATTATATTAATACGTAATTGGTCAATGTTTTGACAACAATATTGGAGGTACTAATGATAAGCCATTCGGACATTCGAAAATATGGGTTTTCTTACTGTGCAAGCATCTCTGTTGGCTTCTCCTCCGGCGCAGAGTTCACCATTAGGGTCCAGGAAACGATCAGCGTTGGTTCCTAAAACATTTGGTTGCATCATGGAAGTCCTGCAGGTAGCGAAGGAAACGATTGGAACGGTGACTTGCTTTTGGGGAGAAGTGGGAGCATCGTTGGTGGTAAATGCAGTCGTTCCCCATCCAGAAACGAGACAACTAAAATTACACAAGAGATTGTTAACGTTGATTCAATCATTGAATTTGTTAATTGTATGACGAACCTTACACGGTCAATCTGGCATCAGTACAATCCAATTTTGTGATCCAGATTGATGAAGATTGATCGTGTAATGGCAATAGATTAAAGGATTGATGGAGTGGATCGCAGATTATTCGAATAAATGAATAATTTCTATCAATCTGGATTGAACTGACGACAGATTGATAGTGTAATGTTTTTTCATCAATCTGGCATCAATCAGTGCCGAGATAGCGACGGAGCAACATCGAGGGCACGAGTCGCCACCATCCTCCGAGAACGAGCCGGAAAAAGAATTTATTCTTTTATTTGAAACATTACCAGAGTTATGGGACAAAATCCATAAGGACATAAGTTAGTACTTCACATGTATATAATATTGCCCAATAGCAGCTGGAGACATTATTACTGAAAACTTTAAGTCTTCAAAGTCGCTTCCAGTGGCTAGGTACTTTAACGTTGCAGCTAGTTTTTCTTCAGCAAATATAGATTTCCTCATGCAAGTATCTTGCTTAGTTTAATATGGCCAAAACCATCCCTAACAGCTCGTCAAAACAGGCTTTCTTTATTCTATAATAATTTTAATAGTCTTCTTCCACCGTACATCTTATTTCATTTAATAAATTCAAATGAGTGTATTTCTCTCGTTTCAGCAGCCAATCCTTAATCCAATTTTTCATTTAATCCGTTTTTAATAGACAATGCCATTATTACACTAATAACACCTTTTTGAAAATTATGAGTTTCCACTTGTATGTACCTCACGGCTTCAACATGCAGACTGATGCCAGATTTACAGTTTTGGATTGAACGTCTAATAGCTCATAAAGTTCCATCAGTCCACCATCAATCATGCCAGGATCACAAAATTGGATTGAACTGATGCCTGATTGATCGTGTAAGTCCGTCTATGTAAAACATACTTAACGTTGTTTTGACCGAGTCGTAAATTATAAGCTGCTTCTAGAAAGAGCTCTAATCCTTTTTTAGGTGATTACTTGTAGCTAGAAGCCTTTAAAGGTCAGGTGTTAGGGATGCTCCCTTCTCAAGGTGGGATGTGGAACGTGAGGGTTTGCCTGGCGGTACACACGAACATTTTGTTTCGGTTCGAAGAACTAAAATTTTCGGGTTAAATTAATCACGCGCTTTACAAGAAAAACTATATTGCTTATTAAAAACAGTTTTACAATAATTAAGTCTACAAGAACTTGCTCTTGGCGTGATCAGTAATCAACTGCCCTACGATCCCTTTATTAAGTTCCGCCAGGCAAACCCCCGCATCCCATCTTAAGAAGCGAGCATCCCAAACACCAGGTCTGCCTTAATAACTTATCTACGCGAAGTGATTCGTTAAAGTTTGATTAAATATGTTACCTTTGACCAACGTAGCTGGCTGTAGCTGCCGGGAGACATGCTGTGCCAACGTTGGTTTGATATCCTAATGCTATGGGAGCACTCAGACGAAGGACTGCAATATCGTTTATCAAAGTCTCACTATTGAAACTTGGATGGAGTAATATTCTTGCAACAGTTCTCATTTGGGCTTGTCCTAAAGTCGTTGTCGGATCGTGGACTCCGATGTACACTTGTATGTTTCCAGGAGTGGCACTGAAAATATTATTCAATCAAAAATACAGAAATAAATTTGCTTGCACATAAATTAGGATTTAATTAGACCAAAAATTTTAAAATTATTTTTAGTTCTACTTCCAAAATCCATCATTGTTTCTTCATGATTCACAGACATATCAGCAGAGTTGAAAATTTATGTGGTGCAAATAAACACTGTTAATACTTTAATGATATGTACATACTAAATTGCATTACAGATTTCATAGACTGTTTCAACTGTTTTAAGCTATGAGATATTTATTTTTTCACGTTTTCTTCGCGTTTTGCCTTTTGTCGAGTACAATCAGCTCTCTTCTTTTTGTTCAGCAATTTTTAAGTTAAATTTAAAAATCCGTGGCACTTTTTGAATACTGCGCACAAAGCCACCTACACATACAGAAACATTTTCCCCAAAAATTAACGGAGTCGAATATTTCCGTAAAAAAATTAAACAATGTTGAAAACAATACATTCCCAAATTTCTATCGGTGAAAGTAAGAATTTAGGGGTTCTTTTTAATTCCCGCGGTGGAACCCAAAATTTGACGCTACGCACTGGGTGTATCTTAAAAAAACCAAACGAGATTTCCGAATAAAACTTGAAGTACAGAAAAAGCTTCAGGAAGTTTCGAAAACCAGAAGTGGGTGTTTACCCTAACCGTCTTTTGTATTTTACAACGTTTATTTAAATATAAGAAATATTACAAAAATCTTCATTTTAATGGCGAAGATAACAAATAACTTCACATCTTTTGTTAATAACTGTGTTTTCTATAAAAAAATAAAAATAGAGACATTTTTTTGATCTATTATAATTATAAAATGATATTACGTACATTAATTTGCTTTGATCAAAAATTGAAGAGAATGCCAAAATTGAGAACTTATAAAATCTAAGTTTTGTTCAGAGAATGCTAAAATTAAGGACCTTTGTTTCGAACTTCCAATAGTTAAAAAAAAGTACATCAACATTTTTATTTCTGCCGTGAGTCTGTTTGTGGGCGCTATATCTCAAAAAACACTAAATATTTTTATATAAAACTTTAAACATACGTGGTATTTGACAATCCAAAGAACTAAAATTTTTGGTTTAATTTCTAAAAGAAGAAGTGGAACTGTACCTTAACCGTTCAATATTTTTTTTCCAATATTCTAAATATGGAAAAAATAAATAAACACTCCCAAAATTCCAAAAACCTAATGTAACCCTATAGGAACATACATCCTCACTAAAATCCTCCCTGACACAAAACTCCCATAACTAGCCCCCACAATAAAAAAAAAAACATAGCCGAAGATAACAAAATAAGAAGGCGGAAAGATCTCCTGGTCGATAGCCTATTGGAATATATATTTATATTACAATATAAAGCAAAACTTGAATTGTAAACATGTTTTCTAATAAAGATGTTTGTATATAAATAAACACTTTAAACGTTGAAGACAACTAAAAACTAAACATCTTTTGTTAATAAATATTTTTCATAAACTCCTTGATTTAAAAAAAGTAAATAAAAATTCAATACATATAATGAGTTTTTCATAAATAATTATAATAATACAATTTAAAACGAAATTAATCTGTGATTTAAAATTAGGACACATCATTAATTCATAATTCATTTCATTAGATCAATAAATCACTTTATTTTAAGAGTAAATTTATATAATTTCAAAACGTACATGTTTTTCTACTTTATGTTTTTGTATATATCATATATTTTGGTTAATTATTAATTTGTCAATTTCATGTAAAAGGTGTTTACCATAATAAATATTATTATTATTATTGTATAGGGCTTGGTTTAAAGTTTAAAGATTGTGTTATTAAAAGAAAAGCGAACAAAACCGTTTGTTTTTTAAACGCTGAAAGACAAAACGTCGGTTTAATTTTTTAAATACATTTACCGACTTGTTCATTGGTTACGACGTCATAATAAAAAATGACAAAATTGATTTTTAGTTGTAAAATCCGATGGTGATTATGTTCAAAGTTTTATATAAAAATATTTAGTAGTTTTTGAGATATTAAAAATGAAAGAAATTGGCTTACGCATTCAAGTTGACTTTGTGTGCTGCGGTAAGTACATGCAAGCTGTCCAAAAGTACTCCACTTCCTGTATAAGCGGTCTGATTCCTTATGAAAGCCTGCCAAGGGTACGCCCCATAAGGTGTAGGTCCGTCGGCAGTGCCAACACTAGAGACGTACCGTTGTCCACAAGCTGCAGCAGCCGCCGACCCAGTGCAAGATACTTGGCCAGTAGGGCATGTGGTGGTTGGTGGTACTGTTGCTGTTTCTCCCTAAAAGTTACAATCATTGTTTATATTAGTAGATATTATTTTAAGTAGCATATGTATTTATAAGAAGAGAAAAACAGTGCATAATTATTTAATGCACAATTCTGTGAAATATTTTCCGATTACTTGACATGTTGTATTTGTAGTACTGTGCATTTATTGCAGCTTAATTTTGACAAAACCAGTACCTCGTTTCCATAAAAAAATGCAATCTTAATTAGCTGGGTCGGGACAGAAGTGTGGGTAGGGTAGTAGGGCCAAGCTATAGATACATTTGCTACATCTGAGGGCCTTCATCCAGATGTTGGGCTATATATAAGATTCCTGATGCCATGCAGGGGTCTGTTCGCTCAACTACCTCTCAAAACGATAAGCGAAGCACAGCGGCATCCAAAAATGTTCAGAACTGATATAGTCGAGACGCTCTAAGAAACCAACTGAGGTGATCAACTCAGTGTTTGAAGGATAAGTGATTCATATTTGATTATTTTGCACTCAAAAATGTTAACCAGCTATTGTTGCACCATCGCGTGAATGGTTCTTAAAAGGTTGAAATTAATATGCTTCCAACCCGCATGTTCACTCATTGAGCACCTCAGGCATACAAAGGACCCGCCCAATGCACAGATGCGGGCGGTCCTTGTTAATAACCTCAGTTCGTCCCTTAGACCATCTGGATTTATAGCATTGAATTATAAAAGTAGAATTAAGTTGAATCCAGTTGACCACGGAACATGTGGTCAATATTTAAAGCTATATAGAGCAAGACTTCCGGTACTTATAGCATTAAGTTATAAAAGCAGAATTAAGGTGCACAGACCGCGTGGTCAATATTTAAAGCTATGTAGCAATATTTCTTCAGGAAATTTGATTAAAAAACTTTAATTTGTATTTCTTTCTTTCTTTTATGGACTTCTGTAATCCAACTGGCAAGAGCACTAATAACGCATTATTATTATTATTATTATTATTATTATTATTATTATTAAATGGAAATACCATTTTATCTTCTAATAAGCAATTAAGGAAAATGAAATATATCAAACAATTATACTTACTGTGACTATACGTGGATCAATGGTGTTGGTATTATTATTGTTAGTCGTCGTCGAGATGCACGTACCAGCAGGCACACATATCGCGGTAGTACCAGCAGTTTGCCTACTTTTCCTCGGTAAACCCTTATCCCCTGCGTTCGGAGTGTAAAACTCTGAATCCACATCCATCAGCCGGGCAAAATCAGATTGCGCCCAGGAACATCCCAAAACCACCACCAGTCCCAAAATCACTGCTTCTGAAGCCATCATCACTGCAGTAGCTAGTCTTGTGTTAGTATCTGTTGAGTCTCTCGTAGTATTTATATTATCTAAACAGAATACACAAAAATCCCACCAGTAAAAATTCAAATTGACATGGGATGTATACCTCACTTGGCACACCAAACATAAGCACCCAACCGAAATGGACCTGTTCAAACACATTTAGTCCCCAAGGATACGCAACAATCGATCTAATTCATAAACATTTTCCGCTTTTTTGTCTGTAGCCACTGTTAAAATTGAAATAATTTGCATTCAATTTTTGCTATTTTCATGTCAAGTTCACTTCATAATTGTATTTGTTGCTTGTAAATATTCATATGATTGACAGTATTAAAAGTGCATTATGCTCTATTATTAGGTATCTTAAATCTAAATTAAAATTAATAAAGGGAAGACGAAATTATACTCTCCAGTATTGTTTACAAGACTGGAGAGTATAATTTCGTCTTCCCTTTATTAAAATACACCCAGTAAAGATGGATTCAAATTTCAATATTAATTAAAATTGTTGTTTTGCAGTGGTCCAGTGAATATTTCGTTGTTTGTTTAAAGGATCTCTGTATTGTTAAAACATAAATCATTTCCAAGCTGAGTAAAATGAAATATTAGTTCTATCTCGCATCTTCAACCAATCTGGTCGAATGGTTTTCTATGTAAAATAGAATACACGTGGTTAATAGTATATTGTACAACGAGCATATATTGATGGCTATTAATCACGAGAACGATGTTTGCGTAACGAGCCGTAGGCGAGTGGAGCAAATCGTTTGAGTGATTAATAGCCATTATATGCGAGTTGTACACTATACTTTGTTCACGAAAATTAAAATCAAAATAAAAAAAAAACAAAAACAAAAACAAAAACAAAACCAAAATTAAAATCGAAATTAAAGTTGTAATTACAATTATAATTGAAAAATAATTAAAATCAGTATAAAACAAAATATTATCATAAATCGCGTTCTGTGAATTAAAGCGCGAATTAGCGTGTTTAATAACCATGTTAAACACGTAAATGCGTGTGCGTGTTTAATAAGCATATTAAACACGCAAATGCGTGTTTAAAAAGTCATGGCACACTTGAGGTTTTTTTAATGAACATACTTTATATATTAGTATGTAATGAATAGTTACCACTCTGTGGCATTCTATATTCTGCACACATAGTTTGTTTCCTCTGGTCTGTAATTTATTTGTTAGGTATGTGTTCATTCAGTTTTTTTTTTAATTTCTTATTCCTTCTTAGTTTCTTTATCAATTTATTTGTTGACATTTTATCAAATGCTATTTTGATCTACACATTTTTGTTCTCGTCGAATTTTGTTTTGTCTTTTCTAATAATATCGACAAATATGAGATTCTATTTTCTTTTTTGTATCTACGCATTACAACTGTTTATATAATTGGAGTTAATTTCCTACGTTAATAAACTCGGCGTCAAAAAAAGCGCCACTCGAAAAATCGCGAAAAAACTCGATTTTTCAAACCGTCATAACTTGGTTTAATTTGGTCGAAAATTGATGAATCTTTCAGTTTGGGAAAGATTCAAGTTTTATCTTTAAGAATGTGTAGTTAATTTGGACCTCAAGTCCAACCCACCCCCCGTAACAACGCGAGGGAAAAAAAAAATTATGTAAAAAATTGTCCAACTTTGACTAGCTGTACCGTGCGAGAAAAAAAAATCGGCGGTAAATTTCACCACAATGGCAGAAAAATTCAATCAATTTCCTTCAAATGCCTTAAAAATTCGAGTCGTTTCGATGATTTGGAGCAAAGTTATGAATTTTTGAAAAAAATGACATTTTTCACTTTTTTGGCCATAACTTGAGTAACTTTGCACCAAAATCGAAGAACTTTTGCAGTCTGAACAGTTTAAAATTTTCTCTTCAACGTCATGTGAATTGTTTTCTTGCTAAAACGATTCCACCCCCTGCCACTCCCTAAAAAAAATATTTTTGAAGTTTAAATGTGCAAATTTGGTTTCTTGTACCGTGTGCAAAAAAAAAATATCGTGGACTCAATCGGTCAGCATGGCAATAAAGTTCAATAATTTTTCTCCAATTTCCTCCAAAATTCAAGTCGATGCGATGATTTGGCACCTCACTTAACTGCGGCATTGTTAGTCGTTTGAATAACTTAGCCGAAGTGAGAATAAAATGTTTCAAACAAAACAAATTTCTTCAAAAAATTCAACGAATTTCGTTTCCACGAAAACTAACAGAACGGTGACCTACGCACAACGTTTTAACCGATTTCATCAAAACATTATTTTTGAAACATTATTCACTTCAGTTTTTTTCCAGGAATAATGTATCCTAACACAGTTTTGAAGGAATATTAAAACCTCTGTTTTTTACAGATACACATTCATCTTTTAATGAAACTCATTTTTTAAATCAACTTCACGAGAATTTGGGAAAAGTTGTGCATTTTGAGCCAAAAACAGAATACAATTCAAAAATGCATAACTTATCGCAAAATCATCGTGAGTTATTGTCTTTTGTTTGAAATTTCAATTAAAATGAACAAATTTTATCACCCTGTCGAAAACCTTTTTTTGCACTAGGGGTGACAGAGGGTGGAATGAAACAGATCGCAAAGAATCACCGGCTTCTAAGCAAAATTGACCGAGTTATGACCGAAATTCAATTTTTACAAGTTGTAAAAATTTAACATTTTTTGTCAATCCAAAACACTTTTTGTAGGGGTTTTCAGGGGGTCACGAAAGGTGAAAACTTCTTACATCGCAAAATTCTATCGAGTTTCGTGCAAAATTCGCCTAGTTATGGCCAAAAAGGCGCAAAATGAATCTTTTTTTTAAAACTGCATAACTTCGCGCCAAATCATCGCATCGACTTGAATTTTGGAGGAAATTGGAGGAAAATGAGTGAGCTTTATTGCCATGCTGACCGATTGAGTCCACGATTTTTTTTGCACACTGTACAAGAAACCAAAGTTGTTCCAAGTTGTTCCCAAGTTGTTCTTGGGGTCAACTACACATTCTTAAAGATAAAACTTGAATAATTCCCAAACTGAAAGATTCATCGATTTTCGACCAAATTGAACCAAGTTACGACGGTTTGAAAAATCGAGTTTTTTCGCGATTTTTCGAGTGGCGCTTTTTTGACGCAAAGTGTACTTTGTAACTATACTATTTTTTTGATCATGCAGACCTACTTCTATTCCTTTTTCTTATATTTTGTAACTACATTTTTCTCAACCTTTCGTCAATACATTTTCCAGTAACAAATTTTTCACCATCTTGAATGCTACTACTTGTTAGCACTGTAGGTTTGATTAATCTTACGATTCGAGAATTATAATAATAATAATAATCTTTATCACCCAACAGGCAAAAGCCCAATTACAGAGTAATTACAGTGAGAAAAAAAAAAACAAAATGATTACAAATTAAATAAAACTAAGGAATTCAACTAGAAATAATAAAAACATATTATTTTAACACAGTTTTATTTCTCATAAAAAATTATTATATAATAAATAAATAACAAATGATGTAATTAACCAGCATTGAGGATGGCGACGGAGGCATCGATCCAGGCCCTGTATTTAGCAACATCGACGTAAACCCCATAGACTCCCACCTGGCCACAGTTCTTACCCCAAATGACCAATCCGGCTATATTGAATCTTCCGGTTGCATCTTGACATACCAATGGGGATCCACCGTCTTGCTACAAACGAAAAAAAAAATCATAAATACAATTGCAATAATAATATACCTATTTATTTGTTACTGTTAGTGATTTATATGTTGAGGCAACGTTTTAGTTGAACACTACGTATCGATAGTAAGAGTATATTTGAAATTACATTAAAAGCAAGACTCACGCCAAGATAATAATAATAATAATAATATTCATTTATTGCCCAACGGGAAGACCATCACAGGGGCAAATTAACAATAATGTAATAATAAATACAAAAATACAAAAATATGGGAAAAGGAAAACAAAGAAAAATAATAATAAATAGATGTGAAGAATTCATTGATCGTTTCTTTTCTATGTGTAGAATCAGGACTTAAACATTTTTGAAAGCAAGAAGCAAAAAAAAGATGTTTTATTCCAACCTACAATCAAGATGTACCACGAAGTAAACGCCGCCAACATTAAACATTTAAAAAAAAGATCGTCGACTTCACGATGTTGAAAAGCAAAAAATCAAAGGGTTTAAATTTTTTTAAATTCGTTAAGCCAACCACTTTTCAACATTTCACACACACACATTTAAACTCCTCGTGTGATTTTTTTGATTTTGGAAATCGTGATGTCGGCACTTTTTTTTGCTCCTCGCAAAAACTTCTGTCTTCATTAAAAATATCAGAACTCAATGTTTAACCAATGTAAGCATTGAAAGCGAGGAGAAAAAAACCGGTCATCGAAATTTTCATTCGGACTAAATCCCTACTGCCCACCATCAAAGGCCCTACAGCCCACTAGTGGGCGGTATGGACTAGTAATGGGCGAAATGACTGTTTTTTTGTGAGCTGCCTCACTGAAAATAGTCAGCAAAAAGGAGTCGACTCCAACAAAAGGCAGCTCGTCACTCCAATGTGAAAAGTAATTTTCCGCCTACCTGTTCTCGACGTTCATTTATCGGTTCTAAATTGCGGGATGAAATAGTATATAGTGTATCAAGGGCCGAAAATAGGCTTTAGCAACCCACCGTGAAGGGTTGCTAAAGCATTTCGGCATGAGTTACACTCGATATTTTTTCGCTTGCCTTAAGTAAAAACAGTGTTTCAGGAAATTTTATATTGCGCGCCATTGAACTGTCACTGTCAGATTTTTACATAGCCTACTCATATTCCGCGGAAGGTTGTCTAGATTATGCATATTATTTTTTCGGCCCTAGATACGCTAAATCGTAGTTTCGGCCCGATTTTTATGGCCGAAATATATGGTTTCGGTAGAGGCAGGCGAAAAATCCTGTTTAGAATCCCAAGTGATGATCTAGCGTTACAGAAATGTTCCGATAGATGGCGACATAATTGTCAAGCTAATGTCAGTGCGCGATACATACAAATCACCTGAGTTCTGCAATCGTTTGTAAATAAATCTACAATTATGGATGTTAGCAGCAACGATGATAGCAGTGATGTGCTCACACCACCAGAACTAAAGGAAATTGGCGCTGCCGCTTCGAATAATTTATTGCCCGCGAAATCCAGAAGTGTACTTCACAATTTATTTATTTTACCATATTATCGGTAGGCGGAAAAAATAGCGTGTGTCCCGCAGGCAGAAATGCTTTAGTAGCCCTTAGTTCCTGGCGCCAAACACCGCGGGCTTCTAAAGAAAAAAAAACTTCCAAACAATTTTCCATGACTCAAATAGAGCTGCAAATTTCCAAATGAGTCAATTGCTCTGTGACTCGCTTCTCAAAGTTGAATCTTTAAGTACAGACCAGGTTGACTACCTCTGGTCTAAGTTAATCTAACTACAATACAATGTTTGTGGACCCTAAGGAAGCAACACAGAGGGCGTGCTGTAGATGATATATTCTTATTTATTCGTTGACTTACCGTGCAAGCGTCTCTGTTGGCTTCACCTCCAGCACAAAGTTCACCATTGGGATCCAGGAAACGATCAGTGTTGGTTCCTAAAACGTTTGGTTGCAACATGGAAGTCCTGCAGGTGGCGAACGGAACGATTGGAACTGTGACTTGCTTTTGAGGAGAAGTGGGGGCATCGTTGGTGGTGAAGGCAGTCTTTCCCCATCCAGAAACGAGACACCTGAAATGGTGAAGATGTTGTTTATAATTATCACAAGTAGTAATATTTGCATTTACTAGGCTTTGCTTCTGCATTTAAGTTTAACCCTTTGACCTACAACCACGAGTACTCCTCGTGTTTAAATGTTTGGGCCAAACACAACGACCACGAGCATATCTCGTGGCGCACCGCTTGGGCCAATCACATCGAGCACGAGCTCAACTCTTGGCGCAGCGCTTGCGTTAGTAGTGCTGCACAATGAATGCATTTTCTTGCGAAACAGAATTTTTTGAAGTCCATATTTTACGTTTTCAGTTGTGCCATGAAAAAGCATTAATTAGTGCGCATACAATTGATTTCTGCTGCTGCATTCGGACGTAAGGAAAGTAGGCCAAAGGGTTAATAAATTATTGGCGATAACGCTCTTGAATTTTTAACGTTAATTTACCTTCTTCCGTTTTGATCAACTAGTAATGAAAATCATTTTGCCTGTCTCATTTTTTCATGAATGAAGAAAGCAAATTTCGGTTTGAATTAATTTTGTGGTGAAAATGTTACCTTTGGCCAATGTAGCTAGCTGCAGCTGCTGGAAGACAAGCAGTACCAACGTTTGATTGATATCCTAATGCTATAGGAGCACTCAGACGAATGATAGCAATATCGTTGATCAACGTTACGTTATTGAAACTTGGATGGAGTAATATTCTTGCGGCAGTTCTCATCTGGGCTTGTACTAAAGTCGTTGTAGGATCGCTGACTCCAATGTATACTTGTATGTTTCCGGGAGTTGCTCTGAAAATTTGAATGGAAAATTTCAAAAATTGCAGACTTCAATATTCAATTTTAAGTCACTAACACTATAAAAAATAAGTGATGTAGTGTCGTATTAAATTGTTTAGAAATTAGGTACTTCCTTAATTTGAATAAAATTCCTGTCGCAATATAAATTTTATACAAATTAAGGAAGTACATAATTTCTAGACAATAAAAAATAACCCTTACTAACATTTTAAAGCTGCAAATTTTATGTTTAGTTTATCTGCACTTCATTATCCCTTTCGCTGCGGGAACCGGATAATTATTCAAAAATTATCGCACTTTCATATGCGAGAGCCGGATAAATCCGCAACCATAAGCATTTTTTTTACTTAGGAAGCTGGTCCATTCTGCCAGAGGTACCATTTAACTATTTTGGAACGAACGGCCACTTCTTCATTCCGAAAAAGTGGCCGCCCGGATGGGATTCGAACCCACGACCACGAGGCCCGTGAGCAGGAGCTCTACTCACTAGACCACCGCGGCCCCCAGTTAAGCTTTTAAAAATCATTTGCCGCAGCGTCTGAGTTAAGACTTTGCAGACTGTTTATAATGCAATGGAAGGAATTGACTTACACATTCAAGTTGACTTTGTGTGCTGCAGTGAGGACATGCAGGCTGTCTAAAAGTACTCCACTTCCGGTGTACGCTGTCTGATTCCTTATAAAAGCCTGCCAAGGGTACGCCCCATAAGGCACATTTCCATCGGCACTGCCAATATTAGTGACGTATCTTTGTCCGCAAGCCACAGCAGCAGCGGTTCCTGTACAAAGTACTTGACCAGTGGGACATGTGGTGGGCGGTGCTGTCGTTGATGTTGGTGTTGGTGTTACTCCCTAAAAGTAAATAATAAAAATAATTTTAATGCTGGTTGAAAAAGGTAAAAAAGTACAATCCAACGGCGGATTTGTTGCTATTTATTCAATAGACATGTACAGTCTTACCAACCACTCGAGACGTGTGGAGTAATGTTTGCGCAGAGTGAGAAAGTATTCGGAGAATGCGACAACGAATCTCCGGGACCAATTAAATTTAAGATGCGCAACACGCCTCGAGTGCTTGGTACAACTCTATCTTTGGCGGTTTCATTATCGGTTAATAAAATTCTTATTTTGTTATTATAATAGTACTAGGTGTCTAAAAAAGACACCACCAAAATGATATGGTGTATTCCTGAGACAAAAAAAAGATCAAATTAACTAAATTTATCTATATGAAAAATTACATACTTTCCAAGATACAGCAAGTCAAAGTTTAAGATTTTTGAAATATTATAATCTATATCTCGAAAATGGCAGAGAGAATGATTTGTTTATTTTTTTCTGACAACTACATTAGGTGTACTACATTGTTTAAAAATTTCAAGAAATTTCTTCAAGTACAAATGTGCTCCAGAGGACATGCTGTTTACATTATTACATAGAACTTTTTTGTTCTTCACATTTTTTACGATTTAATATTTTTTTCAATGCAACTCATCACTTTTAAAGAATTTATAACTCTTAACGTTTTTTCGTTTACGCCTTATTTTTAACAAAAAAAAAATAAAAAAGAACTTATTGTTTATTGTTCAATTGCGCTGAAAGAAAAGTCTTAAAAATAAGTATAATCCAAAAACTGCTTTTATTTTAATATATCAAATTATTTAACAAATTACAAAAATTGTTCAAAATGACTCCTATAAAAAAAAATAATAATTTCTTGTGGATCGAAATATTGGCGAGTGTTTCCTTCGCAGAAACCGTAAACTGCATGCATGTCAGCATACTCTTCAAGAGTGTAAACGTTCATCTTAACACGTTGAGTGCTGGTGTAAGCGCCTACTTAGATTATTTCATTTTTTAACACGAAATTTTCCAAAAACAATAAGTTCTTTTTTATTTTTTTTTGTTAAAAATAAGGCGTAAACAAAAAAAACTTTAGGAGTTATAAATTTCTTAAAAGTGAGTTGCATTGAAAAAAATATAAATCGTAAAAAATGTGAAGAACAAAAAAGTTTTATGTAATAATGTAAACAGCATATCCTCTGGAGCACCTTTGTACTTGAAGAAATTTCTTGAAATTTTTAAACAATATAGTACAACTAATGTAGTTGTCAGAAAAAAATATACAAATTGTTCTCATCTGCCATTTTCGAGATATAGATTAAAATATTTTAAAAATCTTAAACTTTGACTTGCTGCATCTTGGAAAGTATGTAATTTTTCATATAGATAAATTTAGTTAATTTGCTTGTTTTTTGTCTCAGGAATACACTATATCATTTTGGTGGTGTCTTTTTTAGACACCTTGTATATTAAAAAACGCGATTTTTTCGCACGCGTGCAAGTTTAGAAAACGGCGAGCGTAGCCAGGAGTTTTCTAATGGAGTGCGAAAGAAGGCCTTATGAACGAGTTTTTTACAGTATTTTTTCTATTTTGCTCCTTATATTCCCTTTCTAAATTAAAAAATCACCTATATATATATATATATATATATATATATATTTAAAAAATTGTATAGCGGTTGGTACCACTAACAATTGACATTTCAATTTGAAATTTGTTTGCGATTTCCACACATCACATAACCTCAAAACTATATCGCCAAAAATTTTGCACAGGTAGACAGCTCCGAATTTCAATAGTGCCAACCTTGGAAAATTGATATTACCGCACTGAACGAGCCCTTAACTAACCCATATGAGTGCGTTAATGACTCCGTTTTAGACGCAAAATAGAAAACAATATTTTGTAAATAACTTGTACGTATTAACGAATTTTTAAAATCGGAATGAAGATTAGTCCAATTGATTGTGCGGTCGATACTTAAAGACCTTACTTTTATTTTGGCAAATGTAAATTGCAATAGCTACAAATACAAATTATTACAAATATTACAAATATTAATAATATTACAAATATGTCAGTAAGGCAATGGAATTAATACTTACTGGTGTGACTATACGTGGATCAATGGTATTTGTATTGGTAGTGTTAGTCACCGCGATGCAAGTACCTGTAGGCACACATATCGAAGTAGTACCAGCAGTTTGTCTAGTGGTCCTCGGCGGTGGCAAAATTGGAAACCCTCTCTGGCTGGCAATTGGGGTGTAAAACTCGGAATCCACATCCATCAGCCTGGCAAAATCAGATTCACCCCAAGCACACTTTACACCTACTAAAACGCCGAATACTACTACTACTACTACTACTAAAGCCATCTTTACTGCACTAACTATTGAAGCTTTGTGATGCTATCTGCAGTTTCTCTCGCCATATTTATATAATTCAAATCAAAAATCCCACCAGTGAAAAAGTATCATTGACCTGTAATGAACACCTCATTTGGATCATCAACCATTAGCACCGATTCACGCACAATCGAATTAATTCATAAAAATTATCATGTTTTTTTTTCGGTACACCAGTGTTGCAATTTATATAATGTGCATTCAATTATTTATTTTTATGTCAAGTTCACTCCATAATTGTATTTGGTGGGTTTATTGTCGATGGTGAATAATCACAGGATAAGGATGCTGCAAGTGCATTATGCTTTATTTCCATGTATATCATGCGTAAATACAAATTGTATACTTGTGAATTCCTGAAATGTATATTTTGTTAATTAACGCGTCTTTGCTATGCTAGAATCTTGTTTTTGTCGTTAAATGGGATCAGAAAATGATTACACAATTTGGCAGTCGTTTTGTTTCGTTCATCTGATAAATAATTTAAAAAAATGTTGAGAGAGAGAGAATACATTTATTAAGACACTTTTACAAATGACTTCAACAGAGGTCTTTCAGCCCTAAAAATGTCGTTTTTTCGGAACGCCTCTACGTTAGGTTTCGAGATAATCGTACGAGAACACAGACCATACTCTTGGTGAAGTTGTCACGTTTTAGTGGTTGGAAAAAATCTAAAAACAATTGCCATAGACTTGAAACTGGCCAAATTTATTGTTTTTTACATTTTTTTATTTTCTTTGCGAGCTCTCCACGGGCTTCAAATTAGAGATGGGAGAAATGACTCTTTTTTGAGAACTGCTTCACAAGCTCGGACTCTGTGAAAATAGTCGACTGCGGGAGCCAATTCATGACGCCGATGTGATTTTTTTTTCCCGAAAAAATTCGTTGAGCAAAAAAGGTCCTCACTTCCAAATTTAACTCGAAAACTCAGTGGAAATGTCGAAACTCCAAGATTCTGGTGGATTTGTGTTAGGAAGTTCTTCACTATATTCTGCGGGCCATAAACCATCCCAGGAGAAATCCTCAACTCCTGAAATTTAGGAAACACGTTTCTTTACAAAGAAAAAAAAAGTGAAAAGCAATTAAAGAGATTCGATTATTTTTGAAGTGAAAAGAGCTACAAAAATAGGCCTTCACTTAACAAAAAAAAAAATTATGACTCAAATTTAACTCGAAAATTTAGTGGAAACGAAACTCCAAGATTCGGTGGATTTGTGCTAGGAAGGTCTTCACTATGTTCTACGGGCCCTAAACCATCCCTGAAGAAATCCTTACCGCCTGAAATTTTGGAAACATGTTTCTTTACAAAAAAAAAGTGAAAAGCAATTAAAGAGATTCGATTAATTTTGAAATGAAAAGAGCTACAAAAATAGGCCTTCACTTAACAAAAAAAAAATTACGACTCAAATTTAACTCGGTAAATTAGTGGAAACGTCGAAACTCCAAGATTCGGTGGATTTGGGCTAGGAAGGTCTTCACTATGTTCTGCGGGCCATAAACCATCCCTAGAGAAATCCTCGACTCCTGAAATTTTGGAAACACGTTTCTTTACAAAGAATCGACTCATCGCGCGGTGAATAGCAATTAAAGAGATTCGGTTATTTTTGAAGTGAATAGAGCTACAAAAATAGGCCTTCACTTAACAAAAAAGACCTTCAAATTTCTAAAGGACTCACTTGACTCCGCGACTCCGGTGACTCTTTGAGTAAGCTCACTCATGAGCTACCCAGCTCTACTTCAAATTGATATTTTTTCTTCGCGCGTGTGCATTTTCAGACGGGTCTCAATAAGATCTTTATAGTGACGTCTAGAAAATCCAAAATATGCGACTGGTTTCTCCAGCAAATCATTTCAAATGCAATTTTTGCGCAAAAGTAAGAAGAGGGACCCCTGGTTCGCTTTTCATCATTTTCGTAAAAAAAAATTAAATAACCAGTTTTAATTGTATTTAACTAATTTTCATGCAAATAACACAGAGTTGCCAACCTCGCTTGATTTGGAGTTTTCGTTAAGTCACTTCGGCCGTTCAAAGTCTAACTTTTTTCTGAAATTTATTTTCATATTCCTTATTTAAATTTTCACTAACAAAATAATATGAAATGGCCATATTTGTACTCAAAAATCAAATATAATAATAATAATAACTTTATTATCCAACAGTCTAAAGACTAATTACAGGACAATTTTACAAATTATCACAATTAAAAATATAGAATAATTCTTATTATGAATAGAGAAAATTGATAAAGCGAACTAAAAAATAACATATAATAAATAAAATGGCGCAAAATAGACGAAGTGAACTAAAAAATAACATGTAATAAGCAAAAGTGCGCAGAATAGACATAATAATACATTAAACACGAATGATTTGTACAAGTTGCCTAACTAGAGCTTTAAGTGAAATATTGAACAGATCCAAATTTTTACAATACGAATTCGCAGACCTAAATATTTTTAAAAGGGGACTAGAGGTTCTGTGAGTGGTGGTTGAAAATTAGATATTGAACAGATTATTGATCCTAGGGTAGATGCCTGGTTCATGAAAGGAACACTTCGCCGTGAATGAAGAGAAGGGGAATTTAATTCCAAGATAAGTCTTTCATGAGGAAACCCTTCTTCAGGACAGGTGCCAAATTTACGAAAATATAGAATCTTCAAAAATTTCCTTCGCACCTTTTCGAGCATGTCAATGTAGGTTTTTTGATGAGGGAACCAAATTATGGGCAATATAGGGTTTTGGAGTCAAACATAGATAAATGGCAAATTGTTTGAAATTTCCATATTTTTTCTGGGACATGTTTGCTCCAAAATCCTTCGGCGGATGCAGTTTGATAAGTTTGCAAGAAAATATCTTCCTGCAAATCTTCCCGTTTGGAGTAAAGGTATTGAAATTGAATTCTGTTATTTCTGGAGAAACTTCAAAAGGCGATTTTAAGAATCGCGTCAAATTCTCTTTCTCTGCGAAGTCTTGAAAATTCCTTCCTAAAATCTATCTAAAAATGGCTATTTCAGAATGATTTGTATATTCAAGAATTGTTAGAAAGCGAATAAATTCTTGCCTTGCAATGTCTTTTTTAAAGATGCCCAGAGAAGAATGTTTTTTTTTAAAACATTGGATATGAATTTCGAAAGAATGGTGCATGCCTACATCCATTGTGATGAAACAAAATCGTTCCATAAGCCAGATACAAGAGGTTCTCATGCTCCAGCAAACAAAACAAAAAAGTTTTAAAAGCAATAAAGTTGCACATTGAATCGTTTCCAAAAATTGAATCACACTTCTGTCGAAAAAGCTCCAAGCGAGAATACCTGGATCCAAAATTGAGCATAACGAAAATGCATGCATTGTTTGAAGAACAAAATCCTACAGTGAAAGTTTCATTCCAGCTCTACCAAAAGATTTTTTGTGAAAATTACAATCTATCCTTTCACAAACCACGAAAGGATCAATATAGTACCTGTGCTTTATTTACAAACACCAAGCCATCTGACCCTGAGTGTGACAGGTTGCACCAAGAGCACAGGGAACATATAGCCCGCAAAGAATCCTGTCGTCAAGATATGCAGAATGATATCGAACAACTCTTCTCGTTGCTACAATGGACTTGCAATCCGTACTGCAAATCCCATGTTCTGATGAAAGCCAGGAAAAATTTGCTTTCTACGTTGAAAATGATAAAGCAGGGTACTGTTTTGTTTGGAGCGAAGTAGATGGTGGGCGAGGGAGTTCGGATATTGGATCATGTTTGAAATTGAAAATTTAAAAGTGAAAACCTGGTTCGACAATTGTGGAGGACAAAATCGTTACAAATTTTTGCTGGCCATGCATATAGAGCTCAATAAATCGATGCCATTCAAATTTATTGAACATAATTATTTAGAAACTGGCCATACACAGATTAATTTCGATTCTATGCATTCCTCGATCGAATCAGCTGCAAAGCACACTACAATTTTTACACCTAATGAGTGGTGTAATGTTATCAAAAAAGCACGATCATCCAATAAAATATTAAAAACGATGCCGTACAAGGTGGTTCGAATAGAATACAGTGATTTTGTCGACTTGAAAGATGCAAACTCCCGAATCATGTGTGTCAAGGACGACAGTGGTGAAAAATTAGCATGGCTCAAAATCAAGTGCATCAGGTTTGACGAAAACAACACCAGTTCAATCGTGTTTAAATATTCGCATACTGAAGAAAATTGGAAACTAAGCTATAAAAATTATTAGCAAATATTTTCTTTTCTAAAAAAACAAATGAGTTTTGGTTTTCATCTAGACTGTGGTAGCAGAGTCTCGAAAAAACGAGGACGGCCAGAAGTATTCAAATTTAAGCAGTTGTATAATGGCACCTTACCAATTTCGAAAGCAAAGAAAGCCGATTTGGTCTCATTGTGTAAAGCCCGACAAATTCCTTCTGAATATCACCCTTGGTTTGAGTAAGTTATGTGTGTTTAAGCAGAATTTGAATTGTATTTTATACTGACTATGTTTCAGATCCTTACCTGTATCTGATGATAAAAATATTGGTTCAGAAGACGAAGAAGATTCGGACATTGAATGATTTTATTTGTGTTTTTACGTAAACTTTTAATTTTTTTAATTTGTTGATTGACTTACTGTTATCTTTCTTACAACTCGCATTAAAGTAATAAAACTTGTGGCGCTTCTGTTTCTTTTATTATAGTCAGTATTAGTTGCAATACTGTTTATTTTAATTTTTGTTCCTAAATGAATTAGAAGAAAAACCATCTATTTTACTTTTAAGCTGTTGTGCTGAAACCTTAATAGACAAGCCTAAATAATGCCAAACATAATTTTTCATCATACAGTACAGTTTGAATGATTTAGTCCAATAATTCGATTTATGCAAAAGAATGCAATATTAAATGCTTATTATCCGCATATATCAAAAATGTGATTTAGATGGTTTTGCTGTGGTAGCGAGGATTTTTGTTCTATATTTAAGTGGACACTCCGTATATTCCTCCGACAATAATATTAACATCTTGAATGCTTCTATTATTTTCCACTTGGAGATGATTTAATTTTATGATTGGATAATTATAAAAAAGAAACTATATAATTTTAACTCAATTTTATTTTCAAATAAATACAAAATAAATAAACAACAAATGTAATTAACCGGCATTGAGAGTGGCGATGGAGGAATCGATCCAGGCCCTGTATTTAGGAACATCAACGTAGACCCCGTAGACTCCAACCTGGCCACAGTTCTTACCCCAAATGACCAATCCGGCTATATTGAATCTACCAGTTGCATCCTGACAAACCAGTGGGGATCCACCGTCTTGCTACAAAAGAAACAATCTTAGATGCTATTACAGTAATAATATACCTATTTACTTGTTACTGTTATTGATTGATAACATAAGACATGGTATTGATTATTATTTAAAACCACATACCGATCGAAAGAGTATATTTGAACTTATATTAGAAGCAGCGGCGGCTCGTGGATCTTCGCAGATAAGGCTAAGACATAGATGTCGCTCATGCTGCACTTATAGAGTAAGCAAATATTCCTTTTCTTCAAAAAAATTATTTTTGTTTTTTTCATGTCTAGAAGACCAATCTGGACACTTTGTTCATGAAAATTATTTGTAAGACTTACAGGAACCGAGGCAAGCAAAATTTCTTTTTACGTGGATCGTTCTTACATCAAATGGAAATGCCAAAAAACGATTAAATTAAATTTTTCTTCAAAAATACATTTATGTTTTTTTTTTCAAGTCTAGGAGACCATTCTGAACACTATTTATTTATGAAAATTATTTGTGAGACTTACAGGAACCAAGACAAGCCAAATTTCTTTTTATGTGGATCGTTCTTACATCGACTGGAAATGCCGAAAAACGATTAAATTTAATTTTTCTTCAAAAATACATTTTTGTTTTTTTCTCAAGTCTAGGAGACCATTCTGAACACTATTTGTTTATGAAAATTATTTGTGAGACTTACAGGAACCAAGACAAGCCAAATTTCTTTTTATGTGGATCGTTCTTACATCGACTGGAAATGCAGAAAAACGATTAAATTTAATTTTTCTTCAAAAATACATTTTTGTTTTTTTCTCAAGTCTAGGAGACCATTCTGAACACTATTTGTTTATGAAAATTATTTGTGAGACTTACAGGAACTGAGACAAGCCAAATTTCTTTTAGTCGTTTTTCTTCCGTAGACTCCTCGCCGAGAATTCACGACCCGTCCCCGATTACAAGAAAGACTCATGGGAAAGTACATAATTCATTCATTACTTGGTTTGTTAAGATTGAATGCTCGTGGATAAATATTAAACGTATTCCAACTACTTGTGAGTGTAGATATTGTGTATACAATTCTTAACAAATATGACAATAAATTTAACAAGCTTGTCTAAAGTGTTCTAATGACTCGTGATGGCAATACAATATTGTTAAACCCTAATGAGGGCCATAAATGTCAATACATTCTAAAATTTCTGCATTTGACTTACTGTGCAAGCATCCCTGCTGGCTTCACCTCCAGCACAGAGTTCACCATTGGGATCCAGGAAACGATCAGTGTTGGTTCCTAAAACATTTGGTTGCAACATGGAAGTCCTACAGGTGGCGAAGGGAACGATTGGAACTGTGACTTGCTTTTGAGGAGAAGTGGGGGCATCGTTGGTGGTGAAGGCAGTCCTTCCCCATCCAGAAACGAGACACCTGAAATGGTGAAGTTGTTGTTTATAATTGCTATAAGAATTAATAGTCGACTAAAATTAGCTATCAATAACATGAATAAAGATCATCGTCATGATTTAAATAATGGCGTAATCAAACTACACTTAAGCTGTAGGAACTATACCAAAGTAACACCTGATTGTACAACGAGGAATCAATAAAACGTATATCTCTAAAACGAGTTTATTAAAGGACCCCGCACAAATCTTATGGAAATTAAATTTCGGTCAAATGACTTGAAATTTACAGAAGAGTTTCCGAGAAAAAGTCCTAATGGGCACAAAGTTCCTAGATGCTTAAGAGCCGAGATGTAAGCGATGGAAAGTTGAAAACGCGTTTTTTATGTCCCAGACACCTATAATTAAAATAGTTATAATATGTAGTATTATAGTTGTAATACCTAATATTTAGTACTTGAAAAAAGAAGCACAGGGGCATTTTTTATGTTTTTTCATTTTTTAATTTTTTTATAAAGATTCATTTAAAATATTAAAATGTGCAATAATATCAAAGAAAAAAATAGTTATTTAAGCAACAAGGAACGTAAGGACGTATTAACATTTGAGGTAGGCGAATACGAGCCGAGGCGGAGCCGAGGCTCGTCGCTTGCCGAAAATGTTAATTGTCATTACGTTCCGTGTTGCTTATTAATTTTTTTCCGCTACCGGAAATATAATACTTAAAAAAGATCAGAAAATATTCTAAAATACGGCTTGTAACATTTGGGATTCAAATTTTTATAGTCACCTATGCGTCCTATGGCATCCCCGCAACCGAGAAAACAATGTCGAGTTTTGTTTGTTTGTGTCATCCAGTGACAGTTTTTGCGGGCATGGATGCAAACGAAGCTGCGAATATTGCGTGTTAGAATCTGTTACCGGCAAAATCGAAAAAGGTATGTGCCCTGTTACGACTCTTTTAAGCAGTGGTTATGTAAAAAGGATGCCGATGCTATAAGTATAGACGAAAATGTGTTGCTCGCTTATATGTTGGAGCGTTACGTTTCTGTTTATTATTTTCCTAGGTCCGTAAGTAAAAATTAAGTTCCGTCGGCAATGACAACAAACACCACGAATGTTATCAGCCACTTACGGCACCTGTAACCATGGATGCAATGCTTATTTACGTTGTCGGTAGCGGAAAAAAATAATTAAACGCTTTTAAAAGCCTATTTTTTGTAAGATTTTAATGTTATTGGGTATGAAATGATTTTAAAAATAGTTTTTTATAGAAGATACGTTAGCATTAATTGAGTTATACGTTTTTTTTTAGTAATAATGTTAAAATTCCGCAAAACCAATTATAGGTGTCTGAGACATAAAAAACGCGTTTTTCAACATTCCATCGCTTACATCTCGGCTCCAAAGCATGTAGGAACTTTGCGCCCATTAGGACTTTTTCTCGGCATGACTTAAAGAAATTCTTCTAAAAATTTCAAGTCATTTGACCGAAATTCAATTTCCATAAGATTTGTGCGGGGTCCTTTAATAAACTCGTTTTACAGATAGACGTTTTATTGATTCCTCGTTGTACAATCAGGTGTTACTTTGGTATAGTTCCTACAGCTTAAGTGTAGTTTGATTACGCCATTATTTAAATCATGACGATAATCTTTAGAAGAAACTCTTCCGAAAATTTCAAGTCATTTGACCGAAATTCAATTTCCATAAGATTTGTGCGGGGTCCTTTATGATTTTAGCATTTTTGGTGATAGTGTTCATGAATATTTAACTGTAATATTAGCTTTTCCTGAAGTCGATCTACTAGAAATTTGTCTTGAACTCATTTTCCATGAATGAAGAAATAAAAATATTACCTTTGGCCTACGTAGGTATTTGTAGCTGCTGGAAGACAAGCAGTACCAATGTTTGATTGATATCCCAATGCTATAGGAGCACTCAGACGAATGATTGCGATATCGTTGATCAAAGTCTCACTATTGAAACTTGGATGGAGAAATATTCTTGCGGCAGTTCTCATTTGGGCTTGTATTAAAGTCGTTGTAGGATCGCTGACTCCAATGTATACTTGTATGTTTCCGGGAGTTGCACTGAAAATTTCAAAAATTGCAGTTTTGATACAAAATGACTTCAATTTGAAATTTTAAGTCACCATTAGTCGTATTAAGGCGTAGTAAATTATGTAGAAATTAGGTACTTCCTTAATTTGTACAAAATTCCTGTCGCAATATAAATTTTATACAAATTAAGGCCTAAGTACCTAATTTGTAGACAATAAAAAATAAGCCTTACTAACATTTGAAAGCTGCAAATTTTATGTTTAGTTTATCTGCAATTCATTATCCCTTTCGCTGCGGGAACCGGATAATTATTCAAAAATTATCGCACTTTTATATGCGAGAGCCGGATAAATCCGCAACCATAAGCATACCTGTTAAGCTTTTAAAAATCGTTTGCCGCAGCAGACTGTTTATAATACAATAGAAGGAATTGACGTAATTAGAAATTTTGGTAGACGAACAAAGGGTATAGCCGAATAAGAAACGTGCCCCCAAAGCAAATCAATAATCGCGATGACTGAATGAAAGATAATTAAAAATGCCGTTGATTGCTCGAAATTTGTCGAGATATGACTGAAAACGTGAATTTTACGTTTTATTTTTTTTTCTCGTTTTCTATGGCACGAATCAAGCTGAAACCATGTCTACCCAAAATAAAAAAAAATAGTTTTCGCAGTATTTTTTTTTAAATTTTTTTGCGACAAATTCAAATAGAAAAATGAAGTAAAAGTTTTCAAAATTCATTTTTGCAGTGAAGGCATTCGAGGACTGTCTCAGTTTTTTTTTCTGTAAATATGTTTTACCAAATTCTATAACATACATTTTTTTCAGAATTTTAAACAGTGTGGAAGATACCGGATAATTATTCAAAAATTATCGCACTTTTATATGCGAGAGCCGGATAAATCCGCAACCATAAGCATACTAGTTAAGCTTTTAAAAATCATTTGCCGCAGCAGACTGTTTATAATACAATAGAAGGAATTTACTTACACATTCAAGTTGACTTTGTGTGCTGCAGTGAGGACATGCAAGCTGTCTACAAGTACTCCACTTCCGGTGTAAGCTGTCTGATTCCTTATAAAAGCCTGCCAAGGGTACGCCCCATAAGGTACATTTCCATCAGCAGTACCAACATTAGTGACATATCTTTGTCCACAAGCTACAGCACCGGCTGTTCCTGTACAAAGTACTTGGCCAGTAGGACACGTGGTGGGTGGTGCCGTTGTTACTGTTTGTCCCTAAAAGTAAATATTTAAAATAATTTCGCGCGGTAGTGGCAGATGATGATGATGTCAACGCTAATAGTCACAATTATAAATCGTGAACAAAACCAAATAATATTAAATGATTAATGTTGGCGGCGTTTACTTCGTGGTACATCTTGATTGTAGATAGGAATAAAACACTTTAATGCATTGGCTGCCAACGAGTTTTTTGTAAAATGTCAAAAAAAGTTTTTTTGTTTTTAAGTTTTATTTTATAAAATGAGTAAGAATGGTTTTATTTAATTCATTTTTCGTGACTGACAGCGCTAAATACTAAGTTTAAAGTAGGTATTTACTGTCAGTCATTGGCGACTGACATGGCCCCATTGGAATACTTCACTGTCAGTCACCGGTGACTGACAAAGCGGTCAACGTGTTAACTTTTTCATACCACTATATTTTGTTTATGTGACTATAGTTTCGACCATTCATTGGTCATAAGTTATGTTTGAAAATGATCAGTGAATGGTCGAAATTATAGTCACATAAACAAAATATAGTGGTGTAAAAAAGATAAAGTAAAATAATATTATTTAAATAAAACGAATAACTTTGTTGGTATCACTTTATTAACGGAGTAATAACTATAGTTTCGACAATTTCAGCTTGTCATTTTCAAACTATGAATATTTACATTACGATTGTACATTTATATATTTTTACAAAAAAAATATAAAAAAGTGATACCAACAAAGTTATTCGTTTTATTTGAATTATTCAAAATGTATCACGAAGTAAAAGCTTCCACAATTACTTATTTAAATAATATTAATTTTAACCCTTTCAGCCCTTGATTTTTAAATTTCAAAAACAAATGTTTTTGTTAATTATTATTGGTGGGGAGCTTCTTAAGACCATAAATACCAAATTTTAACTCATTTGATTAATTAGTATAGGAATTAATTAGTGAGGCTTTGTTGAAGTGACATCTAGTGATAAACAGTAAAAATATGGATTATCATAGTAAGTAGAGACATGTAAATGTTGCGGTGGCAATTGCCACCACCAGGGCCGAAAGGGTTAAGGGGGTAAGTGCCTCGCGCCTGAGTTGGTCTAGTAGAAAATGATAATAGCCACAATTTTGGGCCTGAAATTTTATCGAGTGAGTAAATTTGTTTGTACACGCCTCCAGGGTTGATACAAAATGTTTCATGAAGGTGGCGTTCATTGCAACGGCGAAAATGAAGCAAATTCGTGTTTGTAGAGGTGCAGCTCTTACGTTTTTGCGACTTTATTTGATAACTAATGACAATTTTACTACGTACATATTGTTTTCAAAGGTATAAACTATTTTTCTGTAGCATCACATTTTTAGTTCTTTGCAGAGAAAATCTCCAGATATCCATCCAATATTGGTAATTTTCAGGATAAATTATACAGTTTGTCTGACGATTAAAAATAAATCAAATTCTATAGACGAATAGTTCAACCCTTTCTCTCTAAATGTGCAAAATATTATTTCTTAATATTTGATATTAACTTCAGAATTACGTATATGCTGACCATCAAAAATGCATCGATTTTCGACGCGGCACTTACCTCTTTAAGAAGCAGATGGGCATGTTAAAACCAAAGTAATTAGAAGTATTTATTAAAGTACAAGCCAACTGATCTTTCATATCGTTATCGCACCCACAGATGAACAGTGTCTTAACTTCCAAAAGTTATAAAGTATTATTTTTCCAATTTTTATGAATATTGCAAATACTAGTATACTATTTTTAATTAGTACAATAATTGTTAGTTGTTTATAAATAGTTATGAAACTATTAAACCAATTACATTACACAAAAACACAGTTGAAAATTTCTAGTCGCTTTTTCTCGAAGTTTTGATTTTGAAGTTGTGACACCATTCTGGCAGTGCGTTATTATAAAATATTAATTTTAAGTCCCATGTATTAATTTATAAGATGAAGTTTTAAAGTATTACTTCTGTTCTGGCAAATGAAAATTGCATTACCATCACAAATATGTTTTATTTTATCCTATAATGTTATCATGCCAATAACTCCTTAGCAACGAGTTACGTTAAGGTACCTTTAACAACATTAGTGTTGTTATATTTATCTTAACGCAACTCGTTGCTATGGAGATATTGGCATGCAAACATTATTTTGCCTATGGCGTTTTTCATTAAACATTTTTCTTATTAAAAAAAAATAGAAATAGGATAAAATAACACACGTAACGTTAATTGTTTTTACATTATTCGAGAATTTAAAAGCACTCGCTCCTACCTCGCTCGTGATTTGAAGCTTTTCTCTCGTAATGTAAAAACCTTCATAACGTTACTTGTATCGTAAATTACTATTCCGTAAGCCAAAAATTATTACGTGAGTGATACTTACTGGTGTGACTATACGTGGATCAATGGTATTGGTATTGTTAGTCGTTGCGATACAAGTACCCGATGGCACACATATCGTGGTAGTACCAGCAGTTTGCCTGGTGGTCCTCGGCGGTGGTAAAATGGGGAACCCCCCATGCCCTGCGATCGGTGTGTAAAACTCGGTATCCACATCCATCAGCCTGGCAAAATCAGATTGAGCCCAGGCACACAATAAACCAACCAAAAGGCCGAACACTATTACTATTACTGAAGCCATCTTCACTGCACTAACTATTGAAGCTTTGTGATGCTATCTGCAATTCCTCCTGCTTTATTTATACCATCCAGACCAAAAATCCCACTTGTAAAAAAAGATTTATCATTGACCTGTGATGTGTACCAAGCATTAGCACCAGTTTAAACGCAATCGATCTAATTCATGATAATTATTATGATTTTTTTTTTCGGAAATTTATATAATGTGCATTCAATTATTTATTTTTGTGTCAAGTTCACTTCATAATTGTATTTGGTGGGTTTATTGTTGACAATGAATGGATGAGGATGCTGTAAGTGCGTAATGTGTATTTCATGCGTAAATAAAAATTATATACATTGAATTGATCAAATCTTTATTTTGCTAATTACTCATGCTAAACTTAAATATTTAATTTTAAAATTATCTGCTAAAATCAGATAATATTGAAATAATTAAAAGCATTAAAATTTACTCGATTTATGTATTTCTAGTAATCTTGGATTCGCTGGTCATAAAGTACTTGAGGTGCTAAAAGCATTTTGTTAGAAAAATGTGGTTGCCACAATAATTTTTTAGATGACAAATAGATGTCTAGTGTAGATGTCTTAACTCACACTTTCAACTAACTGAATCGTGATACACTCAACAAGGTCTTCCTATGTCATCAGCAGTGCACGTTGGAACGTTCAGACAAAGACAAATTGGAACGACTAGGACAGTTACCCAAATGTGACATGAAGCTCGTCCAAGCGGTTCTAGCAAAGATTTGTTAGGCTTGTTTGTTAGGTCAAGTTGTTATGTAAGATATTTCGTTAAGTTGACAATTTATCTCTTCTATCTAATTTTTCGAGAAAATGACAATTGAAAGTGAAAAACGGTAAATTTTATTGTTAACACATTATAAACAAAAACATCTTTAGCAAGCAAATGCAATTATTAAATGAAATGTTCTGCCATCTGACTGACAGTTCAAACATGTAGAAATTCTTCTTGAACATTTTGAATATTTTCCGGGCTAATTCTGTACATTTCATTTCTCTCGCGGGCCAATTCGTAAAGTAATTGCAAAAAACGCGCTAGTGCGGGGGTGCGCCGTCTTGCTGAAACCATATTGTATCACTGTTGTTTGGAAAAAATGCTACAAGCGCTGGAACAATGTCATTTTGCAAAAACTCTAAAAATCGGGTTCTCACCTTCAATTGCCATTTACTCGAAAAATTTCTTATGTAAGATGGCAACATTTTTATACTGCCAGTTGGACAATGAAAAGATCTCTCAACATCAAGAACAAAAATAGGGGGTTGTCATTAAAAAAATATTACTCAAGAACAAATGGTTGAAAATCGACTTTTATGCAAATATGTGTATGAAAATCGACCTGTTCGAGGATTTTTCCAAAAATATTGTATTTCGGTTTTACTGAATTTATTCTATACTTTAGGCGCGCACTGTATATATCTCACCTAAAAAATATATTCAAATTCATCCCAGGAAAATTAGTGCCGATTTTACTGAAAAATTTTGAAAAAAAATTATCTCTTCTACTTTGATTTTTCTCTTGTTTTTCAGCTACATATGTCCGAAATATATTTTAAAAGCTGTATTAAAACTCAATATGGAAATTACAGAAAAAAATACGAAATTTGTGGCAGAGCTTTTGATTAAAAACAACTGGTGACTCTTATTAGAGAGATCACGGAAAAATTTATGAAATATTGTCGAAAGTAACAGATATTTTAATTAAATATTTCTGAAAAAACTTGCGATTGTCTCTTAAATTTTTATTTTATTTTATGGGTTTTGGTATATTTGTCTAGTTCCCTAAAATTTATTATCAAATTTATTGAGGGATTAAGGAAATCAAGTCGACATGCACATGTTTAAAGCAGCAAATTCCGCAAAAACTAGCGATAACCACTTGTTTAATTTTGCTTTTGTTTTATAGCTAAATTAATTCAAATTCATCTCTCAAAAAAAATTCTCAAAAATTAAGAAAATCTGGTTTTGCTTTGTGTGACTGTATCTAAACTTATTCGAAAGTGAGCATTTTGCACAGAACCGAATTTTATGAAACATTTACGAAAAACTCATTGTTAACTTCCATTGAAACATTTAGAAAAAACTAAATGTTAACTCCCATTCTAAGTTTTCTTTTCTTTTGTAGCTCTATAGATCCGAAATATTTTGTCAAAGCTTTATTAAAACTTAATAAAGATATTGCGGAAAAATTTATGAAATTTTGTCGAAAATGGCAGAGATTTTAATAAAAGATTTTGGAAAAACTGGTGATATACTCCTTTGAATATTTATAGATTTTTTATAGATACTCGTACATGTCTACAATTTGTTTGTCAAGTTTAATGGGGATTTCGAGAGAATTAAAAAAGCACATTTTTAAAGCAGCAAATTCGAAACTAGTGAAAACCGATTTTTTTCACTTTTAGAAAAATAAAGAAAAATTAGTGATAACTTTAGTTTGGATTTTTCATTTATTTTAAAGCTACATTTATCTTTAAAATAATTTCTTAAAATTTTATTAAATTCAAAAAAATTACAGAAAAATTAAAGATATCTAGTTGAAAATGTGATTTTTTTGGAAAAAACCGAAAAAAAATTGATTGGTTTTAAAGCCACAAATATCTAGAACATTTTCTTTAAGGGGGTTTTTGGTAAATCGTCTCTCGAAAATGAATATTTAATAATAATGATAATAATAATTGTTTTTGCAAAGCAGCGATTTCTGTGCAAAACTAGTGATAACTCAATTTTTTTACAGCTACATATTTTTTTAAATAAAATGAAAATTATGTTGAAATTCATTCAAGAGATTACGGAAAAATCAAAATATCTTGTCGAAAATGCTTTTTGCAAAGCAATAATTTTAATGGAAAATTCCGGAAAAGTAGTGAAAACATTTTTTTGACACATACCTACAACATTTCTTGAAGAAATTATCATAACTCATTACGGGGATCAGTGGCGGCTCGTGGAACATGTTGATATCTTGTCGAAAATGCATTTTGCAAAGCAATAATTTTGATGGAAAATTCCGAAAAAGTAGTGAAAACATTTTTTTTTGGCACATACCTAGAACATTTCTTGAAGAAATTATCATAACTCATCACGGGGATCAGTGGCGGCTCGTGGAACATGTTGATATTTTGTTGAAAATGCATTTTGCAAAGCAATAATTTTGATGGAAATTTCCGGAAAAGTAGTGAAAACATTTTTTTGACCCATACCTACAACATTTCTTGAAGAAATTATCATAACTCATCACGGGGATCAGTGGCGGCTCGTGGAACATGTTGATATCTTGTCGAAAATGCATTTTGCAAAGCAATAATTTTGATGGAAAATTCCGGAAAAGTAGTGAAAACATTTTTTTGACACATACCTAGAACATTTCTTGAAGAAATTATCATAACTCATCACGGGGATCAGTGGCGGCTCGTGGAACATGTTGATATTTTGTTGAAAATGCATTTTGCAAAGCAATAATTTTGATGGAAAATTCCGGAAAAGTAGTGAAAACATTTTTTTGACACATACCTGCAACATTTCTTGAAGAAATTATCATAACTCATCACGGGGATCAGTGGCGGCTCGTGGAACATGTTGATATTTTGTTGAAAATGCATTTTGCAAAGCAATAATTTTGATGGAAAATTCCGGAAAAGTAGTGAAAACATTTTTTTGACCCATACCTACAACATTTCTTGAAGAAATTATCATAACTCATCACGGGGATCAGTGGCGGCTCGTGGAACATGTTGATATTTTGTTGAAAATGCATTTTGCAAAGCAATAATTTTGATGGAAAATTCCGGAAAAGTAGTGAAAACATTTTTTTGACCCATACCTACAACATTTCTTGAAGAAATTATCATAACTCATCACGGGGATCAGTGGCGGCTCGTGGAACATGTTGATATTTTGTTGAAAATGCATTTTGCAAAGCAATAATTTTGATGGAAAATTCCGGAAAAGTAGTGAAAACATTTTTTTGACACATACCTACAACATTTCTTGAAGAAATTATCATAACTCATCACGGGGATCAGTGGCGGCTCGTGGAAGATGTTGATATTTTGTTGAAAATGCATTTTGCAAAGCAATAATTTTGATGGAAAATTCCGGAAAAGTAGTGAAAACATTTTTTTGACACATACCTACAACATTTCTTGAAGAAATTATCATAACTCATCACGGGGATCAGTGGCGGCTCGTGGAACATGTTGATATTTTGTTGAAAATGCATTTTGCAAAGCAATAATTTTGATGGAAAATTCCGGAAAAGTAGTGAAAACATTTTTTTGACACATACCTAGAACATTTCTTGAAGAAATTATCATAACTCATCACGGGGATCAGTGGCGGCTCATGGAACATGTTGATGGTAGAGCTACTTATACAATATACGCCCCCTTCCCTCGGTTTTTGAAGAAAGGAAGAACGATTAATCTTCCTAGACTAAAGTAACTGGCGAAAAAGTGTTCTAAGAATTACTTTAAAATTCTTCTTGAGCTTGAAACTACAGGTAGTGCCATGGCTCCTTGGCTCTACGTAACGACCCGCCCCTCTCGGGGATTACCGAAAACTTGAGATAATCCAGTCGAAATTGTGGGTACTAAAAAATTTTTTAGTGGATCTACTTATTTCTGAAATGTCCATCGCTTGGCCTTGAGCATCCAAGCGGAATTATTACAAAAATCGATCAGACTAGCTTAAGGGGTCGTGCCAAGTCAGGAAGCTGAAAAATAGATGATTTTTGTGATTTTTCTTTGCATAAAATATAAAACTTGTTTAAAATTGAGTAGATCTTTTTTAATAATAATAATAATAATAATAATTTATTTACGGCTAACCCCTTTTACATAAATAAACACAAAATACAGCAATACAAAACCAAAAATAAATATTTTAATTAAGAAAAAATAATTAAATGAAATACAAATTTGGTCACTACCTACACTAAAATATAATTTATATATATATTTTTTTTGTTAAAAATAAGGCGTAAACAAAAAAACTTTAAGAGTTATAAATTCTTTAAAAGTGATGAGTTGCATTGAAAAAAATACTAAATCGTAAAAAATGTGAAGAACAAAAAGTTCTATGTAATAAAGTAAACAGCATGTCCTCTGGAGCACCTTTGTACTTGAAGAAATTTTTTGAATTTTTTAAACAATGTAGTACACCTAATGTAGTTGTTAGAAAAAAATAAACAAATCATTCTCATCTGCCATTTTCGAGATATAGATTAAAACATTTTAAAAATCTTAAACTTTGACTTGCTGTATCTTGGAAAGTATGTAATTTTTCATAAGATAAATCTAGTTAATTTGCTCTTTTTTTGTCTCAGGAATACACCATATCATTTTGGTGGTGTCTTTTTTAGACATAAGAAAAAATATTAGTAATAAAAAAAGATATGGTCATCTTCCTAAAAGCCGTTGAAAAAAAAAAACGGGTTTCGCGGTGACCACTGCTACTCGGATTCGGATTATCAGAAATCAGAAACAGAAGAAAATGTCTCTAATATATTAAAGTAACTAGTGATTGAACGAACAGTTTGTCGATATATTGATATGGGACAAAATGGCGGAATTTCGAAGTTAAAATTTCGAGTTTTCATGAAAATATCGCTCGTTTGCGCCAAGAAAAAAGAAACTATACGTCGAAAAAAAATTCCTTCGTTAAATCACTGGCGTATTATAACTCAAATAATCGTGACAAGTTTGAAAAGAAAAACAGTAGTTTTCGAGATATCGTGGTCACCGTGTTAAAAATGCGGTTTTGAGAAATTTCAATATTTCAACTGTGCGAACGGATCATACTTTAAACGCCTGTAACTTCGTATAACTTAATCGGATTAATTCCAACTTTTTAGGGAATATTCTTCAAACATTGTACCTACTGAAATTGTCAAAACCCAAAAATCGATTTTTTGAAATTGCTGACTAGGCATTTCATTTGTCAAAAGTAAAAAGCCTGTAACTTCGTATAACTTAATCGGACTAATTCCAACTTTTTAGGGAATATTCTTCAAACATTGCACTTACTGAAATTGTCAAAACCCAAAAATCGATTTTTTGAAATTGCTGACTAGGCATTTCATTTGTCAAAAGTAAAAAGCCTGTAACTTCGTATAACTTAATCGGACTAATTCCAACTTTTTAGGGAATATTCTTCAAACATTGTACTTACTGAAATTGTCAAAACCCAAAAATCGATTTTTTGAAATTTCTGACTAGGCATTTCATTTGTCAAAAGTAAATGATTCCAAATTGATATACTTTTATAATCAAGTTTTATGGGTACCGCTGGGGTTAGAGTAATTTGACTATAGTATTCCAATATTTCCTAGGTGATTTGAGTTTTCAAGTGGATTATGATTATACCTACATTTAGTAACTATTAACGAGTAGTTCGGTGCGCGACAAGCTTTCGCTTTAAAAATGACGATAGTATGCTTCTTGGCTGATATTTTGCCTTCTTGAAAAATTCCGATTTAGTTAGCTACTCAATTTTTTGTCTTACAAGGAGAGGATCAGATGTGTGACTCACCGATTCGATCCATCTTTGGCACACGTGTAGGTCATGACTAGGAGTGTAATAGGTGCGAGTTATAGGGCGCAATATTCGGCCGTTTTCGAGAAAAAAATTGATTGTTTCTTAAATGAAGGGATTTAAATAATAATAATAATAATAATAGTGTTTATTGATCACACAACGTATATAGTACATAAAATTAAATATTTTCTTTCAATAAACATAGAAAAACACTCCTAAAAGATAAATCTTGTGCGGAGAGGTTAGTGGGTTAACAGATTTCGAGATTTAGAATTAGCCAGGCTATGAAATTAAAGTTAAATTATATATGGGCGCAATGTATGTATAGATGTAAGTATAGATTACGTTTGAATAATGGAATAAATTAAAATAAGTATGCATTTAAATAGACGTAAAACAGACTGCAACTTTAAGACATAAATATCTAAAGTTAGATTAAAAATTTAAAATAAAACTATAACTAAAATTAAAAACAGAATCAAAATTGAAATTAAAATTCAACTTCAAATTAAAGTTAAAAACTAAAACGTTAAATATAAAACTTAAAATTGAAAATTCAGAATTCAAAACCTAAAATTTAAAATTCAAAACTTAAAATTTAAAATTCAAAATTTAAAATTAAAATTCAAAATCAAAAACTTAATACCTAAAATTTAAAACACAAATTCAACATTAAAAACTTAAAACCTAAAATTCAAAATTAAACACTTTTAAACTTAAATATAAATCTCTTAAAACTTAAAATTAAAATTACAAATTAAAATGTGTGATTATGTAAAAAACCATATAGCAAAATTTTAAGTTTATATAAAATGTACAAATCAGAGTTTTAAGTCTATGCAGTCGTGTATAGATTGCCTAGTAATATTAAATATGTATTCTTTTGTTGTCTTTTTAAAGCTATTTATGTGTTTCGCTTTTCTGATTTCCTGCGAAAAAAAATTGAAAAATTGGCCAACGGATTTGTATACATGTGGTGTTGTATAAATACTGTATTTGTTTCGTGTCTCATATACGTGTTCATTTGTCCGTAATAAATGTTTATTTTTGTATTGCCATTGGGTGCATTGAAAGAAATATAGTTGTCTGGGGTCCATTATGCGATTTTCGATATATAGTAGATCGGATGGATACATATTAGGTCGTTTAAAAATTATTTTCAAAATTCGTTTTTGAGTGATCATTAATTGGTTTAGGTGTGTTTTACTTACACCTCCCCAAGCTTGAACGCCATAGTTTATATGCGTTTCTACAAGCGCATGGTATAACATTTTAAGTAGGCTAATATACACATGGATTTATAAAAACTATAAAAAGAAAATGAATGAACCCAACATCAACAATGGGGCTCGATCGTTCGACCTTCTGACTACGAATCGGCGGTTTTATCGATGTGCCAAAAGATCGGTATATGTTTGTTAACGCAAAAGATATTTAAACATACGACTGAATAGCATTTTTACTCGAAAACGGCTGAATAGTGCGACCTATTACTTGCACCTGTTACACTCCTAGTTATGACCTACACGTGTGCCAAAGATGGATGAAATCGGTGAGTCACACATCTGATCCTTCCCTTGTTAAACTCTTTATTCTTTTGAAAGAGTCTTAAGGCTATATTTCAACTCGTTTTAAGACCGATGAAGCACATTTTAATTTTTACTATTTTGTGAATAGGTAAATTTTGCATTGGTTAAAGAAACCTATTTACAGTACCAAAGATTCCTTTTTACATTATTTGCTCTTGCATCTTTAAAGGCGGTAATGAACATTTTCATTTGTAGTTATTCATCTACACAGGTTTTTTTTATTATTTCTCTTTTTTAGAAAAAGTCTCCAAAACCAGAATTGAAATGTCATCTCAGTTCTGAAGGAGGCACACTTCTTATAAAAAATGGGATTGACACATGCAGATGGGCTTGTGCTTGTTGCTACATGTGTTGCAACCAATCAAAAATAATAAAAAAAACCTACGATATCCGTTTATATCAGCTCGTTGTGTCGACATTGTAGAGATATTCTTTACTGCAGAACTAACCAAGTTTTTTCTGTTGAATTGATGAAAATACATGATTTTGATATACCGCTAGAAAATCAATGAACGCTTATAATTATTGTTTCCTAATTTCCTCTTTCATCCTCAACGATTAAGTAAAAAGCAGGATTCAGCGTATCCTAGAACATATTACATACTTAGTTAAAGGTGTATCATTTAGTCTTGTAATTGGAACATTAAAAATAAATTATAATTTCAACGCAATTTTATTTCACGTCAAAAAAAGTATTTAATACATAAATAAATATCCAATGATGGAATTAACCGGCATTGAGGGTGGCGATGGAAGAATCGATCCACGCCCTATATTTGGGAACGTCGACGTAGACACCATATATTCCTGGTTGGCCACAGTTCTTACCCCAAATGACCAATCCGGCTACGTTGAATCTACCAGTTGCATCTGGACATACCAATGGGGATCCACCATCTTGCTAAAATGAAAAAAAGATTTGTCTGTAAAATTGAATATTATCGAAAAACAAGACCAATAATAATATTACACCTTCTGTGAAAGTATTTTTGTAAAGGTAATGGATTTTATATTTAATATTCGGCAAGCCGATGATCTGATACTTAGTGAGAATCGTGATTTTCTTTGCAGCAAGTGCAGTTATTAAAAACTCATCTTCTCCAAAATTATTATTTTTGTAGCATTGGAGTTTGCTTGAATGAAAATTTAAGGCAAAGGAAGACGCAATTGAAGAGCTTAATAATAATTGATCCGAATTTTAAAACCGATGAGAAGTTAGCCATAACTTTCAAGCCACCGATTTTGGCGCCTCCACCATCACCCGAATTATGATCACTCTTGATAAATTACCTTTTTGGACCTGGCCAGATTTAATTGCAAAAACATAATCAATGATACCCAATAAATAATTATAACTGAGTGTTTGCAATTTTTGTAAACATTGGTGACGTTTAAAATGTCAATTTTCAAACTTCAAATAATGTCTTTTGGCCCCCGATGGAAATGAATTTCTCAGCGACAAACATACTACGAAGTATGTTAGTCAATTTGGAATTGTCAAAAGACCGAGAAAATTGAATATCAACCCTTGGCGAATTTTTAAAATAACCGCTGTCCCTTCTCAGCACGGACGATTTTCAAAGACATATAATAAATTTTTGGGCCCCCGATGGAAATGAATTTTCCGGCCACAAACATGCTACGAAGTATGTTAGTCATTTTGGAATTGTTAAAAGACCGAGAAAATTGAATATCAACCCTTGGCGAATTTTTAAAATAACCGGTCTCTACTCAAGACGGACGATTCTCAAAGACATATATTAAATTGTTGGGCCCCCGATGGAAATGAATTTTCCGGCCACAAACGTGCTACGAAGTATGTTAGTTATTTTGGAATTGTCAAAAGACCGAGAAAATTGAATATAAACCCTTGGCGAATTTTTAAAATAACCGCTGTCCCTTCTCAGCACTGACGATTTTCAAAGACATATAATAAATTGTTGGGCCCCCGATGGAAATGAATTTTCCAACCACAAACGTGCTACGAAGTATGTTAGTTATTTTGGAATTGTCAAAAGACCGAGAAAATTGAATATCAACCCTTGGTGAATTTTTAAAATAACCGCTGTCCCTTCTCAACACGGACGATTTTCAAAGACATATAATAAATTGTTGGGCCCCCGATGGAAATGAATTTTCCGGCCACAAACGTGCTACGAAGTATGTTAGTCATTTTGGAATTGTTAAAAGACCGAGAAAATTGAATATCAACCCTTGGCGAATTTTTAAAATAACCGGTCTCTACTCAAGACGGACGATTCTCAAAGACATATATTAAATTGTTGGGCCCCCGATGGAAATGAATTTTCCGGCCACAAACGTGCTACGAAGTATGTTAGTTATTTTGGAATTGTAAAAAGACCGAGAAAATTGAATATAAACCCTTGGCGAATTTTTAAAATAACCGCTGTCCCTTCTCAGCACGGACGATTTTCAAAGACATATAATAAATTGTTGGGCCCCCGATGAAAATGAATTTTCCAACCACAAACGTGCTACGAAGTATGTTAGTTATTTTGGAATTGTCAAAAGACCGAGAAAATTGAATATCAACCCTTGGCGAATTTTTAAAATAACCGCTGTCCCTTCTCAACACGGACGATTTTCAAAGACATATAATAAATTGTTGGGCCCCCGATGAAAATGAATTTTCCAACCACAAACGTGCTACGAAGTATGTTAGTTATTTTGGAATTGTCAAAAGACCGAGAAAATTGAATATCAACCCTTGGCGAATTTTAAAAATAACCGCTGTCCCTTCTCAACACGGACGATTTTCAAAGACATATAATAAATTGTTGGGCCCCCGATGAAAATGAATTTTCCAACCACAAACGTGCTACGAAGTATGTTAGTTATTTTGGAATTGTCAAAAGACCGAGAAAATTGAATATCAACCCTTGGCGAATTTTTAAAATAACCGCTGTCCCTTCTCAACACGGACGATTTTCAAAGACATATAATAAATTGTTGGGCCCCCGATGGAAATGAATTTTCCGGCCACAAACATGCTACGAAGTATGTTAGTCATTTTGGAATTGTTAAAAGACCGAGAAAATTGAATATCAACCCTTGGCGAATTTTTAAAATAACCGCTGTCCCTTCTCAACACGGACGATTTTCAAAGACATATAATAAATTGTTGGGCCCCCGATGGAAATGAATTTTCCGGCCACAAACATGCTACGAAGTATGTTAGTCATTTTGGAATTGTTAAAAGACCGAGAAAATTGAATATCAACCCTTGGCGAATTTTTAAAATAACCGGTCTCTACTCAAGACGGACGATTCTCAAAGACATATATTAAATTGTTGGGCCCCCGATGGAAATGAATTTTCCAACCACAAACGTGCTACGAAGTATGTTAGTTATTTTGGAATTGTCAAAAGACCGAGAAAATTGAATATCAACCCTTGGCGAATTTTTAAAATAACCGCTGTCCCTTCTCAACACGGACGATTTTCAAAGACATATAATAAATTGTTGGGCCCCCGATGAAAATGAATTTTCCAACCACAAACGTGCTACGAAGTATGTTAGTTATTTTGGAATTGTCAAAAGACCGAGAAAATTGAATATCAACCCTTGGCGAATTTTTAAAATAACCGCTGTCCCTTCTCAACACGGACGATTTTCAAAGACATATAATAAATTGTTGGGCCCCCGATGAAAATGAATTTTCCAACCACAAACGTGCTACGAAGTATGTTAGTTATTTTGGAATTGTCAAAAGACCGAGAAAATTGAATATCAACCCTTGGCGAATTTTTAAAATAACCGCTGTCCCTTCTCAACACGGACGATTTTCAAAGACATATAATAAATTGTTGGGCCCCCGATGAAAATGAATTTTCCAACCACAAACGTGCTACGAAGTATGTTAGTTATTTTGGAATTGTCAAAAGACCGAGAAAATTGAATATCAACCCTTGGCGAATTTTTAAAATAACCGCTGTCCCTTCTCAACACGGACGATTTTCAAAGACATATAATAAATTGTTGGGCCCCCGATGGAAATGAATTTTCCGGCCACAAACATGCTACGAAGTATGTTAGTCATTTTGGAATTGTTAAAAGACCGAGAAAATTGAATATCAACCCTTGGCGAATTTTTAAAATAACCGGTCTCTACTCAAGACGGACGATTCTCAAAGACATATAATAAATTGTTGGGCCCCCGATGGAAACAAATTTCTCAGCCACAAACATGCTACGAAGTATATTAGGCATTTTGGAACTGTCAAAAGACCGAGAAAATTGAATATCAACCCTTGGCGAATTTTTAAAATGGACGATTTTCAAAGACATATAGTAATCATAATTCGGGTGATGGTGAAGGCGCCAAAATCCGTGTCTGAAAAGTTCTCGTCGGTAATTTTAAAATCCATATCATCGTTGTTGAAGATTATCATGTAGTAACGGTCGCAATCATCAAAGTAATATTACCGTGGATGCAATTCTCATCGAAGAGGAAATCAACTTGACCAAACTTGCCCAAAGGACCCCGCACGATTTATATGGAAAATGGGTTTCGGTCAAATTTCACCAAACTTTGGGAAAACATTCCTCAGACCATCCCAAACAAAAGCCTCTACTGGGCGCAAAGTCTGAAAACCCCTATTTTAGGAGCCAGGCAAGGTTGAAACAACGTTTGAAGGCTATTTCAAATTAAAAGACCCAAATTAGAAACAACTTTACTTGTTGCAGAAAGCATTAGATAAATACATTGTTTATAGTATTAGTAAGACTTAATTTTTTGCTTGCAGATTAACGAACAGGTTGAATATTCATATATTCATATTTCGTTTTCTTGTATTAAAAGACCCATTTTTCAAGTCGAATAATCACTATGTTCTGAGTTTGTTTCATGTGCTTGATATTGTTTTTTCGTGAATATTATTGCCTGAAAGAGTTTGTCAAGATTATATTTGTGTATAGTATGTTTGTACCCACGGCAGTCTAGTTTGGTTATACTATGATTATATTTGTGTATAGTATGTTTGTACCCACGGCAGTATAGTTTGGTTATACTATGAGTACATGAAAAATCGTATTATCTGTTTTTTGAAGAAAATGTTTCAACGTTACGCGCTTTCCACGTATTTGCGCGATATCAAGTATATGAAACATATAAACAAAGTTTGGTGAAATTTGACCAAAACCTATTTTCCATATAAATCGTGTGATGGTAATGCGATGTGAAGCCGAGTTTAACTTACCGTGCAAGCATCTTTGTTGGCTTCACCTCCGGCGCAAAGTTCACCATTGGGATCTAGGAAACGATCAGTGTTGGTTCCTAAAACGTTTGCTTGCATCATGGAAGTCCTGCAGGTGGCGAAGGGGACGATAGGAACGGTGACCTGCTTTTGGGGAGAAGTGGGAGCATCGTTGGTGGTGAAGGCTGTCTTTCCCCATCCAGAAACAGGACATCTGAAATAGTTGAATATTTTGAAGAAATTTGACTTATGGCATTTGCACTTTTTTGTGATTTTTTTTTGCATTAAATTTTATACCGAGGATAATGGGATTTTTTGCAAATGAAAAGGTATAGCCGAATAAGATGGTCAAAAGTGCCCTCAAAGCAAATCAATAATCGCGATGACGGGATGAAAGATAATTAAAAATGCCGTTGATTGCTCGAAATTTCAACCTCCTGAAGCAATATGACTGAAAACGTGAATTTTACGTTTTATTTGTTTTTCTCGTTTTCTATGGCACGAATCAAGCTGAAACTACGTCTACCCAAAACAAAGAAAAAATACTTCTTGCAGTATTTTTTTTTTCAATTTTTTTGGCGCCAAATTCAAATTGAAAAATGAAGTAAAAGTTTTCAAAATTCATTTTTGCAGTGAAGGCATTCGAGAACTGTCTCAGTTTTTTTTTCTGTAAATGTGTTTTACCAAATTCTATAACATACATTTTTTTCAGAATTTTAAACAGTGTGGAAGATAGTTAAAATAATTAAAAACCACTTCTACCACCTTAAAAATTTGAATTTCGCGCCAAAATTGTGATTAAAAAAAAGTTATTTTTGTGAAGTTTATCTCTCTAATTAAAAAAAAGATAATCATTTCATAAAAATAACTTTTTTGTATTTCTTTATTGATGGAATATGATTAGTTTTTTTTTTTTTTTAGCAAATTTCGGTTTTGATTGAATTTTGTAATAAATACGTACCTTTGACCAACGTAGTTGGCTGTTGCTGCAGGTAGGCATGCAGTGCCAACGTTGGTTTGATATCCTAAAGCTATAGGAGCACTCAGGCGAACGATAGCGATGTCGTTGATCAAAGTTTCGCTATTGAAATTCGGATGGAGTAATATCCTTGCGCCAGTTCTCATTTGGGCTTGTGCTAAAGTCGTTGCAGGATTGCTGACTCCCATATATACTTGTATGTTTCCGGGAGTGGCACTTGAAATTTGAACAAATGATTTCAAAAGTACAATAAAATCCGACCAAAATAAATACAAAATTGCAACTTATAAAAACCTCGTGTAAGATTATTAAACGTATTACCTGAAGTGCCACGAATGTATAGATGAAATGCAAACTGTTGCAAGCTGATACTAAAAAGCCAAATTTGATAGAAAGACTAGCTATTTAAGACTAAACTAATAATTCAAAACTGCAGTTAGTTTTTTTCTATAAAATTTCATGCAGGTTGGATTTGGATAGATTATTATATACTCGGCGTCAAAAAAAAGTGCCACTCGAAAAATCGCGAAAAAACTCGATTTTTCAAACCGTCGTAACTTGGTTCAATTTGGCCAAAAATCGATGAATCTTTCGGTTTGGGAAAGATTTAAGTTTTACATTTAAGAATGTGTAGTTGATTTTGACCCCAAGTCCAACCCCCCCCCCCCCCCCCCGTAACAACGAGATGGAAAAAAAATGTTCTTTATGTAAAACATTGTCCAACTTTGACAAGCTGTACCGTGCGCAAAAAAATCGGAGGGAAATTTAACCACAATGGCAGAAAAATTTTATCAATTTTCTTCAAATGCCTTTAAAATTCGAGTCGTTTCGATGATTTGGAGTAAAGTTATGAATTTTTGAAAAAAATTAGTTTTTTTCAACTTGAGTAATTTTGCACCAAAATCGATGAACTTTTGCAGTCTGAACAGTTTCAAATTTTCTCTTCAACGTCATGTGAATTGTTTTGTTGCTAAAATGATTCCACCCCCTGCCACCACCTAAAGGAAAAAAATGTTTTTGAAGTTGAAATGTGCAAATTTGGTTTCTTGTACCGTTTGCAAAAAAAATCGTGTTAATCGGTCAGCATGGCAATAAAGTTCAATCATTTTCCTCCAATTTCTTCCAAAATTCAAGTCGATGCGATGATTAGGCGCGAAGTTGCAGTTTTGAAAAAAAATACATTTTGCGCCTTTTTGGCCATAACTAGGCGAATTTCGTACGAAACTCGATGGAATTTTGCGATCTAAGAAGTTTTCGACTTTCGTGATCCCCTGAAAACCCCTACAAAAAGTGTTTTGGATTGACAAAAAATGTTAATTTTTTTTTTTTTCAAAAATTCAAAAATTCATAACTTTGCTCCAAATCATCGAAACCACTCGAATTTTTAAGGCATTTGAAGGAAATTAATTAAATTTTTCTGCCATTGTGGTGAAATTTCCCGCCATTTTTTTTTGCGCACGGTACAGCTTGTCAAAGTTGGACAATTTTTTACATAAAAAACATTTTTTTCCCATCGCGTTGTTACGGCGGGGTGGGACTTGGGGTCAAAATCAACCACACATTCTTAAAGATAAAACTTAATCTTTCCCAAACTGAAAGATTAGTCGATTTTCGACCAAATTGAACCAAATTACGACGGTTTGAAAAATCGAGTTTTTTCGCGATTTTTCGAGTGACGCTTTTTTTTAGACGCCGTGTGTATTTCAACTTTTTGTGAAGATATTTTGGGCTTACTTGCAAGTCGTTGCTAATTTATGCCTACAGTGATTTTTTGACGCAATTAAACCCAAAATTTCTAAAAATATTTTCAGCTCTTTTGGTGACTTAAATTTTATATTTAATCAAATTGCACTGAATTAATGGATAAACTAAAATAAACAGAAAAGAAACATAAATAAATTGGCTTACACGTTTAAGTTGACTTTGTGTGCTGCAGTGAGGACATGCAAGCTGTCCAAAAGTACTCCGCTTCCGGTGTAAGCTGTCTGATTCCTTATGAAAGCCTGCCAAGGGTACGCCCCATAAGGTGTAGGTCCATCGGCAGTACCAACATTAGAGATGTACCTTTGCCCGCAAGCTGCAGCTGCGGCTGACCCTGTACAAAGTACTTGTCCGGCGGGGCATGTTGTAGGTTGTATTGGTGTTTGTCCCTAATAGTTTTGTTTCTTAACATGTTGGCCGCTTTGTCAGTCACCGGTGACTGACACCAAAGTATTCAAATGGGCCGCGTCAGTCACCGATGACTGACAGTAAGTACCTACTTTGGACTTACTATTTAGCGCTGTCAGTCACGAAAATGAATTAAATAAGCGTATTCTTACTCATTTTATAAAATAAAACTTAAAAAGAAAGAAAACTTTTTTTGACATTTTTCAAAAAATCTTGTTGGCAGCCATTGTGTTAAATAAACCAGTTATTTATGAACACTTTAAATATATGCATTGATTTTGCCACTAATAGAAAAGTTGATATATTGACTACTTACACTGTAAGATTGTTCACTAACTATATTTTTAAATTGTAGTATTCTAGTACATGTTTTAATTTTTTAAACTTTATGACGACCACATCCACTGCATATGTGTGTATGTATATGTATATATGTAAATGGTGGCTTACGTGAAAATAAATATGATATGATATGATATGATGAACAATAGTTTCAATTAGATCATTTTTTTTGGACAATAATTTCATGTTTCTATAAAAAATCAAATAAGAATTCCTTATAGTAAATTCTTGTTGTTGCATTAAGTAATTAGTAGTAATTTTAAATTTGTTCATAATATAATTTAAAAAGATTAAGAGGAAAATTTGATTTTTAAATTCTTAGTATTAGAATTTTTCAGCATTTTCGTTTTGTGTTTGTTATGTTTAGTGCAACGATGATGCGGTTATTATTTAAAGTTGTAGAAGTTTTTTAAATGTGTACATATTATAATTAAAAAATATTAACCTCTTCACGCCCAGATTCGCCACATGTGGCGACAAGCGAAAAAAAGAAAACAAATATTTTACAAAATAAAATGTTTATCCCTTTAGCGCCATCTATGGAATACTTTTTCATATTTTTTTCGCACAAATGAGTAAGTTTGCCATAGTGGAGTAATATTTCGTAAAAAATATAACAAGAAGTAATTTTTTAATAAATCTGAGATTATGATGTAACCTAATCAAAGCAGCCTGGGCGTGAAGTGGTTAAGGAGAAAATTCACTTTGAAGCGCTTTGTATATTCACAACGTTTTGTGCTTTTTGTTTGTTATGCTTAGTCTAATGATCGCACGATTAGTATTGGAAGTTGCGGGGGCTATAAGTTTCAATTTAGCAAACATAGCAATACCACGTACGTTTTACAGTAAAGCAACAACTGCAAGTTTAAAAAAGGGGCAATGAAACAACTTTCCTTAAGTCAATACTTACTGGTGTGACTATACGTGGATCAATGGTGTTGGTACCCGATGCGATGCACGTACCAGCTGGTACACATATCGCGGTAGTACCAGCGGTTTGCCTGGTCTTCCTCGACGGAGAGACAATTGAAAAATTTTGGCTCGCCTTTGGGGTGTAGAACCCGGAATCCACATTCATTAGCCGAGCAAAATCGGATTGAGCGAAGGCACAACCTAAAACCGCCAAAAATACGAATACTAAAACAACCGATGCCATCTTCACTGCACCAACGATCGAAGCGTTGTGATGTTATCTGGAGTTTCTCTCGCAATATTTATATTATTCAAACAGAAAATCCCACCAGCGAAAAAAATACATATATCATATTTCTGACATTGACCTCGGATGTATACCTCATTTAGCCCACCAAACGTAAGCAGCCAAGCGAAATAGACCTGTTCAAATATATTTAGTTGTCAAGGGTACCAGACAACCGATCTAATTAATAAAAAATCGCGTGTTTTTTTTCCTGTACACCAGTGTTGCAATTTATATAATGTGCATTCAATTCTTTATTTTCATGTCAAGTTCACTCCATAATTATATTTGCTGGTTACATTGTTGACTATGAATAATCACAGGATAAGGATGCTAAAAGTGCATTATGGTTTGTTTATGTTTTACATGCAAATGAAAATGCACTTTGGGATTGGTGAAATGCCTATTTCGCTGATTATTCTGTTTTTGCTATCCTAAAGAGATTTTATCGACAAGGCTGATTTGGTCGTTAGTATTGAATTTGTAAATGATGATTGCATTTAAAACAAAACTTCCAGCGATAGATTAGATTTGGCTGATAGAATCACTGTACGGTGAAACAATAATGTGAATACTTAATATAAGTGAAATTCTAACATTCCCGTTTTAAAGATTGATTATTAATTAACAATGTTAACATTAATTCACGAGCAGGTTTCGCTCTAGATAGACCACAGCTGAACATGTTAGCTCTCTGCAATTATTTCTTTTTTTAAAGACAAAGAATTCTGTGTGTCATTTTTCAGTTCTAAAAAAAATTCTTAATTCCAGAAAGAAATTCTACGTTAAATGCTATCAGTGGAACATGTTGATGGTAGAGCCACTTATACAATACATCCCCTCCCCACCCCTTTTTGAAGGAGAAAAGAACCATTTATCTTCCTAGACCAATTGAATATTTTGGCCAAAAAATCAAAAATTTGGAACAAAACAGCTAACAGATCTAAAATATCGGCCAAAAAAATAAAAAATCCTGGTTTAAAAATCAAAATGCAGAACAAAAAAAATGCCATTTTCAGCCCCAAATATAACTCTTTTTAGCTTAAAACGAGAAATTCGAAAATAATAGCAAAAATAAAAAAATAAATAAATTCGCACAATAAAATCAATAATTCAAATTGAGAAAATCTAAAATATGGGACAAAAAATTAAAAATTAAGACCAAAAATCCAAAATTCGTACCCAAAAACCAAAGTGGTAGACTAAAAAATCAAAATTTTGGAACAAAGCAGCTAACAGATCTAAAATATCGGCCAAAAAAATAAAAAAATCTGGTTTAAAAATTAAAATGCAGAACAAAAAAAATTGCCATTTTCAGTCCCAAATATAACTCTTTTTAGCTTAAAATAAGTTCCAAGGAAAAATTCGAAAATAATAGCAAAAATAAAAAAAATCGCACAATAAAATCAATAATTCAAGTTAAGAAAATCTAAAATATGGGACAAAAAATAAAAAATTAAGACCAAAAATCAAAAATTCTTACCCAAAAACCAAAGTGGTAGACCAAAAAATCAAAATTTTTAACAAACGAATCGAAAATTTAAGTCGAAATAAAGAAAATTTCGGCCAAAAGACCTAAAATTGAAACCAAACAATCGAAAATACAAAATATAGGCCAAAAAGTAGGACCTAAAAAGGTGAAAATTTAGATAAAACATCGAAAACGGGCGTAAAGATAAAAATTGCAGACAAAAAAAATCGAAAATTTCTACAAACCAATCGAATATTTTGGTCAAAATAAAGAAAAATAAAAAGAATTGGAACAAAAAAATCGAAAATACAGAAATCTAAAATATGGGCCAAAGAATCAAGAATCCTGATCTAAAAATAAAAAAACGCAGACAAAAAATTAAAAACTTAAGTAGAAGCAAAATAATTTGCCAAAAATAAGTTTCTGATCAGAAATTCGAAAATAATAGCCAAAAAATTTAAAAGAAACTCACAAAATGAAATCAATAATCCAAGTTAAAAAATCTAAAATATTGATTAAAAAAATCTAAAATACCCGATACAAAATTTGGGCATAAAAATAAAAATGATGGACCAAGGAAAGAAAAATTTTAACAGACAAATAAAGAAAATTTTAGGGCAAAAGATAAAAGAAAATAAAAATCTACAATGTTCACCAAAAATCGAAAAATTTGACAATGAAAAAATATGTATTTCAAGTTTATTTAATTGTATAAGGTGGCCAAAAGTGCAAATAAATAAATAAATAAAAATAATAAATAAATCAATTGTAAAAGTTAGGTAGGATTAAGATTAAATAAATGAAATGAAATGAAATGGAAAATAAAGAAAAAAATTAGGTCAAAAGATTAAAAAAATAATAATAAAAATTTGTAATGTTGGCCAGAAAATCGGTAATTTAAACATTGCATAGAAAATTCGGTCCTAAAGATAATAAATGCAGGTTAAAAATCGAAAATTTCATCAAACAAAACTCGAAAATACCGGATAAAATAACAAAAATCTCGCATGTAAATCAATAATGCAGATTATAGATATTTTAATCAAAATCATATCAAAAATTTGGAACTAGAATTAAAATTTCGGCCCGAAAAATAAAAAATGCGGACCAAAGAATAAGAATTTTTAACAATTAAATCGAAAATTTAAGTCAAAATAAAGAATAATTAGAGATTTATTTATTTATGGGAATTTCCCTTATTAATACACAAAATACCTCTAAAAATATTACAAATCTGAGAAAATAGTACAAAAGATCAAAAATTTAGAAAATACAAAAATAAAATATTTTGACCAAAAATATCGAAAATACAGGTCCAAGATTTAAAAATGAAAAATTCATCGGGAAAATAAAAAATGCAGAGCAAGCAGTCGAAAATTTTACCAATTAAATCGAAAATTTAGGTCAAAATAAATAATGTTTGGGCCAAATAATCAAAAATTTAGATATATAGGTCAAATAAAAAAATGCAGACCAAACAGTCGAAAATTTTAACAATTAAATAGAAAATTTATGTCAAAATAAAGAATATTTAGATCAAAAGATCAAAAATTTAGACCCAAAAGTATAGAAAATACAGGTCAAAAATCTAAAACATGAAAAGTTGGCGGGAAAATCAAAAATGCGGGCCAAAAAGTCGAAAATTGAAGCAAATAAATCGCAAATTTAGGTCAAATTGATGGATATTTAGGACAAAAGATAAAATATTGTGACCAAAAATATTGAAAATACAGATCAAAAATTTAAAAATTCGTCGGGAAAAGTAAAAAGTGCGGACCAAACAGTCGAAAATTTTACCAATTAAATCGAAAAATTAGGTCAAAATAAAGACTATTTAGGCCAAATGATCAAAAATTTAGACAAAAAAAAATCGAAAATACAGGCGTAATAATAAAAAATGCGGAATATTCTAGTAAGAAAATGGTTTAAATTAGTCTCAAAAATCACTTCAAAGTAATTTTCTAATTTTTTTTTTAATAGCAAAACATTGTTTTTTATTTCCGCTTTAATTGTTTAAAAATGAGAAACTAATTTGAAAAAGAATTAGAATAAAACCAAAAGAAATTTTGCTTGTCTCAGTTTCTGTAAGTCTCACAAATCATTTTTATAACCAAATAGTGTTCATTAAGGGAGTCTAGACTTGAAAAAATACAAAAATAAATTTTTGAAGAGAAATTAAATTTAATCGTTTTTCGGCGTTTCCAGCAGTTGTACGAACGATTTACGTCAAAAGAAATTTTGTTTGTCTCAGTTTCTGTAAGTCTCACTGATAATTTTTATAACCAAATAGTGTTCGGAATGGGATTCTAGACTTGAAAAAATACAAAAATAAATTTTTGAAGAAAATTGTTTCGACAACTTTAGATTTAGTAGATACATTTTGAATAATTCAAATAAAACAATTCATTTGGTTAGTATGGCAATATGGGGAGGCCCCCGTCTCCTTTTTTGAAGAAAGAAAGAACGATTGATCTTCACGGTCCAAGGTTATTTTGAGTTGTAAAGTAAAGGTTCATAATTTCAAACAAGCTGAAAATATGATTTATGTGTACAGGACGGCAAATGTAAGTTGGCCAGACGCGCAGAGGGCAAGCGAAAGCTCTCTCTCTCTACAGCCGGCCGAGTACAGTCTCTGTAATAAGCAAGCACATATTCTTCGCGTGCGCTATTCATTTACAACTCTATCGGGCGCTCTCTTCCACATAATTGAATGTACCAGGCGCGCGGACTCTTCGCGAAATCTATCGAGAACGCCCTTCGAAGGTTCCGCCCACAATTTTGCCACTGCGCAACGGCAAGTTACGTTTGCCGTCCTGTACTTGCGTTTACATTTTGTCCCAGACATCAAAACAATACACACGGAAAACAAAAAAAAAGTTTCATTAAAGTTGTGCAGGCGTTGTTTAACATTTAAATTGGCGAAAAAGTGTTTTAAGAATTAATTAAAAATTCTTGCTGAGCTTGAAACTACCTGTAGTGCCATGGCTCCTTGGCTCTATATAACGAGCCGCCCCTGAATGGTATATGCAACAAAAATGGATCTCACGGAGCAGTCACAGGTTTTTGAAATAGGTACACGCCTGCATCTGTTTACAGGCTACACCATCCCTACTATTAAGGTGTAAAATAAAAATAAATGTATGTAAAGAGAATGGTTGCGACCGTTACCTCGTGAAACATTTTTGTTAATTAAATTGATATTTAATATTTTGGTGTAATAAAGAAGTTTAATTCGAATCCACACTTTGATTGAGTAGCAATAGAACCTCGGCGTCCAATGCCCCACTATTTCCATATCTGTCGCAATTTTTCGCATCTCCATTTATATAAATTCGTTAGTTCGTCTGGTCACAGGGAAAAATCATAAGCACGCGCCTCATTGGGCCATAAATATGCGCAACAATGGACGGGACGGTTTATTCAGAAAATTGGTCGTTAGAAACGGCCCTTAAAAGCTTATATGGAATATACGGGCACACCATCATCTTTAAGTGTCCCAGCAGGAAGTCATTTCGACTAACAAGTCGCTCCTGGCACGAATAAAATATTTTTAAGGCGACCACACTTGTCATTTATATTTATGTCCGCCGACTCGGAATTATACAGCTTCATAAAGTATCGGAAGGATTATATGTAGAAACAGATTATTTTTCTTTTATACAATAAGTTTAGATGGACAATTAGATGTTTCTTGTTATATATCGTCAGTGAAGCGGCAATACTGTCTATCTCACAATTACCAATTTTAACAGAGACAAAAAAATTGATTATGTACTAAAATCTTAATTTTTACCGGCAAAATAAATAAAAGTTTAATCAATTTTTTAAATTAGAAGGAGGGGACGGATCGAGAAATTTTATTTGGATTTTCTGTTGGGCTTGAGAAGGGCTTTCCGGTGGTGTAATCAGATTTCCGATCGGAGAAAAAAAAAATTGTGCCCCGCTGCTAAATTTCGCTTCCCCCTTCCGTATACGTCATATCTCGAAAACCACAAATTGGATCAAAAAACTTTATGGGGATCTTACGGATTAAATGCCGTCGTCAGATTTTTAATTTTCGAAAAAAAAAATCGCAAAATTCTTCGAAAAATTCCCTCAAAACATTCAAAAATGGTCCGCTGTAATTTTTTTAAATTGAAATCGGGGGTGGTTTTCTTTGAATAACTCCTCGGGGGTTGGAGATATCAAAAATTCGTAAGAGACATAAAATATAGATGAGAGTTAGTTCTACAAAACTCTATGAAATTCAGAGTCGTGGCCATAAGGGGAAGCGCGCCCTTTTTTCCGGAAGCGTCCGAAATGTGATTTTTTAGAAAAATGCTTGAGGGGTTGCAACGGAATTTTTTACGGGAACGTGCGACAGCAAGCGTTGTGTCCCGATGCATTGGGGATTTTTTGAGCCATATTTGAATCCTCCAACTCAAAAATCCTGGGAGGAGATAGGTTTGGCGCGAACCTCTGCATCGCAAAAAATCGATATTCAAAAATTCATTCCTGAGTCTTAGGGTGAGTTGGAAGATCGGGGTTTTCACGGGCCCCTAGAGGAAGTTTCCGGCTTTCGGGAAAAAAATAAAATTTATCGTTTTTTTGTTTTTTGAGGGGTTGGCCACCCTTTTTTAAAGGGGTGGTTCTAGAGGGTTGAAATTTCAATGGTATATTTCTTGAATTATTTGTGATTTTTCATAAAAAAATTCAAATCGCCATCTATAAGCGTTTTGAAAATATTGTAAAAAAAAACGTGATTTTGGGATTTTAATGAGAAGAGGCCCGACAAAAAAATCTCTGTGACTCAAAGGGTTAAAATGGCCTTACCTGATTAGTTGCTTAATATAAAACATATCAATCCTGAAAAAACTCAGTGATATAAAGCAACTTTAAAAATATTATTTCCTACATTTGAAAGCATTATAAAAAATTGTATTCAATAGTGGAAAAACCTTATATTATCCCACACATTCATCAAAAACATATTATTATTATATTTTCACACCTCGCACAATGCAAACAAACTTCCCAATCTACAAAACGACAATATTTTTTTTTATTTACCAGAATTTTGCACCGAAACCAACAAATTATGTCTAATTTCGTTCACAATAGTCCAAATAAAATGAATCCCATAAAAAACAAATTATAACGCATGACCGAATCCAAACAGGTAACTATTTATCCAAATAACTAATTGTTACATTACATCCACACGAACCAACAATTCATCACCATAATGCCCCAAAACGAATGTGGCATGGGGTCAGAGGGCAAGCCCGAAATCATTAGCCCCGGCCCGAAAGGCATGAAAATAAAATTTTGAAAACGACAAACAAGTGTGATTCATTAATATCAACGACACGTTTGGAATCTAGATAAGGATGAGGGATTTTACCAGCGGCATGTAATTGATGAAATGGCCTGAAACGTGGACGGAGATCTTATCGGCGTAACTGGAAACTAATAATTGGTTAAATTGGACACTTTGTTAAGTGATACCAGTTTAACGATGATCATTACTGGAAATTTAATGTTCGCCATTGATATATGTCAATTAGGGGATACTCAAAGGCCGGGTGTCACTCAAAACAGTCAAAAACCGATAACGTTCATAATTTAGAAAATGAATTTTCGTGAAGGCAAAAATTTGTGAATATCTAAACATTCGAATTGTATGTTATTACTAAAATTTTTAATCACGCCCGTTGTATGACATGTATTCTCGTTTTTCTGTCTTATTTAAATGTAGTGGGGGCCGCGGTGGCCTAGTGAGTAGCGTTCCTGCTTCTGGGCCTCGTGGTCGTGGGTTCGAATCCCATCCGTGCGGTCACTTTTTCAGAACGAAGAAGTGGCCGTACGGGTCCATGGATGTGTAGTGTATGCCCCATTAATTTAAAAATGAAATCTTCAAAAATTATATATATCGTTAGTGGCCGAACAGAAAATCGCTTACGCCAATTCCCTTATAGTCATTCACTCTCCTTAACCCGCAATTCCATCAAACATCCTTCCTTAAAAACAAAAATGTAGTGATTACGTTATATCCTTAAGTCAGCCTTTTTCAATTACAATTAATTAGGAAGTGGTAAATAGTTAGATTTTGTGGGTTAAAGCAGAAAGATTTATATTTCCGGCACAGAACTAAAATGTGGCAAGGCTGTGTGAATCAGACTTTTCATAACGTCTCGGCGAACTATCACGAGGACGCGGGGTGAACGCAACGTGATCATACCACCTATTCGGTGCGCCGAGTATAGAATTCCTAGCTCACGTAAATAAATAAATAAATAAAGGGATATATTAACTTCATGTTCATTTGACGAATGCCATGCATTAGGCGTGAAGGATGAAATAAATTGCCAGCGTTGTTAATCCATGATAATCTGTGCAAATAAGGCCTTGAGCGCAATTTATCCAGAAACTAAAATACAACTCGGTTCTTATTTTAAAGCTCTTGCATGACAACATTTACTTGCATCTTCAGCCATAACCAGTGATGGGATCATTCGAATGACGATAGTCGATTAATTCGATTATCAAAATAATCGATTATCTCGAGAACCTATTTTTTAATTCGAATGACCATTCGAATGATCGGTACTCGAATGATCATTCGAAAGAGCATTCGAATGACCATTCGAATTATCTATACTCGAATGATCATTCGATTGGCATTGAAAGGTTAGAAAATAAATTCATAAAAGTTCACAAAAAAAATAAACGAGAGACGCACGGCACTTAAAAGACGTTGTTTATTTTGGTAATGAAAAACTCCAGATGCAATAATTCGATACATTAAGCCGGGCGGCAATCTTTCCCACGAAACATTATGGCGAAGTACTCTGATATTATTTACATGTATTTTATATTATAATTTTATTATTTATTCGAATGATCATTCGAATGATCGGTACTCGAATGATCATTCGAATGAGTATTCGAATGATCATTAGAAAGAGCATTCGAATGACCATTCGAATTATCTATACTCGAATGATCATTCGTTTGGCATTGAAAGGTTAGAAAATAAATTCATAAAAGTTCACAAAAAAATAAACGAGAGACGCACGGCACTTAAAAGACGTTGTTTATTTTGGTAATGAAAAACTCCAGATGCAATAATTTGATACATTAAACCGGGCGGTAATCTTTCCCACGAAACATGCCGGCGAAGTACTCTGATATTATTTACAATATATTCTATATTATAATTTTATTATGATATATTGCTGAAATTAGAACACAAGTGTTTATTGAACGATTTTAACGAAATAACCGGAGTTCTGTTTTTAGTATTTAAGTCATGATAATTTGACTGATCATTCAGATATTCTGTACCACTTAAAAAATTAAAATACTCGATTCACGATCATTCGAATTATAATTCGAATTATTACTCGAACTTTTATTCGGGTGATCATTTGAATAAATAATCGATTTTCAGATCATTCAAATAATTATTCGAATAAATAATCGATTTTCAGATCATTCGAATGATCACTCGAATAATTATTCGAATGATCATTCGAATAAATAATCGATTTTCAGATCATTCGATGATCACTCCAATAATTGTTCGAATGATCATTCGAATAAATAATCGATTTTTAGATCATTCAAATAATCATTCGAATAAATAATCGATTTTCAGATCATTCGAATGATCACTCGAATAATCATTCGAATGATCATTCGAATGAATAATCGATTTTCAGTTTAATTCGAATAGTAATCATTCGATTATTGAAATCATTCGATTATGCCCATCACTAGTCATAACACTAATACTTGAATTAGGTGTTTTTAATTTTTCAAAATTAATTAAATTTTCCAAAAGTAATCAGTGAAAAGAGTGCAAGATTTTATTAAGGTTATCCCAAAAACCAATCAAAGCAAAAAAATTGCAAGCCTATTTAGAAGATGGTGGTGATGAGCGTTCTTTTCACTAACCGTTACTATAAAATAACCGTAACAGTAACCGTTATTGAAAAATTCCACCAACAAAAATTATTTTATAAAAGGAGAGCGATTCAATAACAAATCACTGCGACATATGTTTCGCCACACGGTGGCTTCATCAGGCAGATGATCAATGAATGCATCATCTGTCTGATGAAGCCACTGTGTGGCGAAACATATGTCGCAGTGTTTCGACATTAAAAATTTGTGAACATTCTGAACACACGTGTTTTACTTACCACATTTATTATGGATTTTCACAAATCACTTCTCAGTAACAGTAACTGATTCAATAACCTATCTGGTCTTAGTAACATGAGCTCCTATAGCCTATTCAATAACGAATCACTTATAAGTTATAGTTATAATAACCGGTAACGAATCACGTTTTAGTAAAAACAACCGAATCAATAACGATTAAGAATAGTAACTCTTCTAGCCGCCAGTGAAAAATATGAACATGTTAAAACAATAGTGCGTCACAGGTTCTGACTCTCGTTTTAAAAATGTTGAAATTGCAGTTTTTTTTGCTGTGAGCAAGTTATTTTTGAAAATCCAAATTTTTGCGTCCAACTTCTGAATCCTCCAATGGATTTTGACAAATAATACGTCGAAATGTGGGATATTTTATATTCTTTATAAAAGTATTCAAATACTTTGAAGTACGATTAAATTTTTGAAAGTGTTCAAATTGCATTTTTTCGCTGAGCTAGTAATTTGTTAAAATTCAAATTTTATAAGAGCATAACATCTGAATTCTTCGACAAATGTTTGCAAGTGAAACGTCAAATTTAGTGAATTTATACGTTCTTTAAAAAGGCATTTAAATACTTTGTAGTCATTTTTTTGAAAGTGCTGAAATTGCAAATTTCGCTGCGAGCGAGTTATTTTTGAAAACACAAATTTTCAAACATGCAACTTCTGAATCTTCCGACAGAGAGAGAGACAATACATTTATTGAGACACTTTTACAAATGACCTCAACAGGCAATTGACCAGAGGTCTTTCAGCCTTTTTCCGACAGATTTAATTAAAACATCCAAATCTGAGGCATTTCACGTTCTTTTAAAAAGCACGAAACACTTTGAAACAATGTTTTTTTTTACATCGTTAATTGCAGTTTTTTCTTGTTCTGAACTGTTTATTTTTGAAAATTTTCCAACTTCTGAATCCTCCATTGGATTTTGAAAATTAAAACTTCAAAATGTAGGGTGTTTTATATTCTTTGTAAAAGTATTCAAACACTTTGAAGGATGATAATATTTTTAAGTGTTCAAATTGCAGTTTTTTTGATGTGAGCTAGTTATTTTTGAAAATCCATATGTTTTATGCGTACAATTTTTGAAACCTCCCACGGATTTCAAAAACATCAAAATCTAGCGAACTTCACGGTCTTTAGAAAACCATTCAAACACTTTAAAAGTATTGAAATTGTATTTTTTTTTTCGCTGTGAGTGAATTTTATAAGAGCGTAAGATCTGAATTCTTCGACAGATTTTTGCAATTGAAACGTCAAAATCAAGCGAATTTTACGTTCTTTAAAAAGTATATTCAAACACTTTGTAGTAATTTTTATAAATGTTTTGAAATTACAGTTTTTCGCTGTGAGCAATTTATTTTTGAAAATTCAAATTTTACAAGCGTGCAACTTCTTAGTACTTTGACATATTTTTGCAATTGAAACGTCAAAATCTAGCGAATTTTACGTTCTTTAAAAAAAGCATTCAAACACTTTGTAGTAATTTTTATAAGTAAACAAGTTGTTTTTGAAAATCCAAAATTAACAAGCGCGCAACTTCTAAATCCTTTAACGGATTTTTGCAATTGAAACGTCGAAATCTAGCGAATTTTACGTTCTTTTAAAAAGTATTCAAACACTTTGTAGTAATTTTTATAAATATTTTGAAATTCCATTTTTTCGCTGTGAGCAATTTATTTTTGGAAATCCAAATTTTACAAGCGTGCAACTTCTTAGTTCTTTGACATAGTTTTGCAATTGAAACGTCAAAATCAAGCGAATTTTACGTTCTTTAAAAGGTATATTCAAACACTTTGTAGTAATTTTTATAAATGTTTTGAAATTACAGTTTTTCGCTGTGAGCAATTTATTTTTGAAAATCCAAATTTTACAAGCGTGCAACTTCTTAGTTCTGTGACATATTTTTGCAATTTAAACGTCAAAATCTAACGAATTTTACGTTCTTTAAAAATATATTCAAACACTTTGTAGTATTTTTTATAATTGTTTTGAAATTACAGTTTTTCGCTGTGAGCAATTTATTTTTGAAAATCCAAATTTTACAAGCGTGCAACTTCTTAGTTCTCGGACATATTTTTGCAATTGAATCGTCAAAATCTAGCAAATTTTACGTTCTTTTAAAAATATATTCAAACACTTTGTAGTAATTTTTGTAAATGTTTTGAAATTACAGTTTTTCGCTGTGAGCAATTTATTTTTCAAAATCCAAATTTTACAGCGTGCAACTTCTTAGTCCTTTGAAACGTCAAAATCTAGCGAATTTTACGTTCTTTAAAAAAGTATTCAAACACTTTGTAGCAATTTTTATAAATGTTTTGAAATTACAGTTTTTCGCTGTGAGCAATTTATTTTCGAAAATCCAAATTTTACAAGCGTGCAACTTCTTAGTCCTTTGACAAATTTTTGCAATTGAAATGTAGAAATCTAGCGAATTTTATGTTCTTTACACAAAAGCATTCAAACACTTTGTATTATTTTTTATAAGTGAGCAAGTTGTTTTTGAAAATCCAAATTTAACAAGCGCGCAACTTCTAAATCCTCTAACGGATTCTTGCAATTGAAACGTCAAAATCTAGCGAATTTTACGTTATTTAAAAAAGCATTCAAACACTTTGTAATAATTTTTATAAATGTTTACAAATTACAGTTTTCCGCTGTGAGCAAGTTATTTTTGAAAATCCAAATTTTACAAGCGTGCAACTTCTTAGTTCTTTGACGTATTTTTGCAATTAAAACGTCAAAATCTAGCGAATTTTACGTTCTTTAAAAAAGTATTCAAACACTTTGTAGTAATTTTTATGAATGTTTTGAAATTACAGTTTTTCGCTGTGAGCAATTTATTTTTAAAAATCAAAATTTTACAAGCGTGCAACTTCTTAGTCCTTTGACATATTTTTGTAATTGAAACGTCAAAATCTAGCGAATTTTACGTTCTTTGAAAAAGTATTCAAACACTTTGTAGTAATTTTTATGAATGTTTTGAAATTACAGTTTTTCGCTGTGAGCAATTTATTTTTAAAAATCAAAATTTTACAAGCGCGCAACTTCTTAGTCCTTTGACATATTTTTGCAATTGAAACGTCGAAATCTAGCGAATTTTACGTTCTTTAAAAAAAGTATTCAAACACTTTGTAGTCATTTTTATAAATGTTTTGAAACTACAGTTTTTCGCTGTGAAAATCAAAATTTTACAAGCGTGCAACTTCTTAGTCCTTTGACATATTTTTACAATTGAAACGTCAAAATGTAGAGAATTTTGCGTTCTTTAAAAAAGTATTCAAACACTTTGTAATAATTTTTATAAATGTTTTGAAATTACAGTTTTTCGCTGTGAGCAATTTATTTTTGAAAATCCAAATTTTACGAGCGTGCAACTTCTTAATCCTTTGACATATTTTTGCAATTGAAACGTCAAAATCTAGCGACTTTTACGTTCTTTAAAAAAAGCATTCAAACACTTTGTATTATTTTTTATAAGTGAGCAAGTTGTTTTTGAAAATCCAAATTTAACAAGCGCGCAACTTTTCTAAATCCTCTAACGGATTTTCGCAATTGAAACGTCAAAATCTAGCGAATTTTACGGTCTTTAAGAAATCATTAAACTTTGCAGTAATCTTTATAAAAGTGTTGAAATTACAGTTTTTTCGCTGTGAGCAAGTTATTTTTGAAAATCCAAATTTTATAATCGTGCAACTTTTTAGTTCTCTGACGGATTTTTACAATTGAGACGTCAAAACCTAGTGAATTTTGTATTCTTTGAGAAACCAACCAAATACTTTAAAACAATATTTTGAAAGTGTTGAAAATGCAATGTTTCTGGCTTTTGAAAATCCAAATTTTTGCCCTATTGCAAACAATATTTGAGATTTTAGAGCTCACGTTTCTAAATTTGAAAATAACTTGCCAAGGAAACAGGTTTTATCAAAGATCATAGTAACTTTTTACGGATCCCTATAAATCTGAAAATCGATGAGACATCATGGGATAAGCAACTTCAGGATGATTTTTTCTAATTTCATATCAAAATGCGCAATAATTTACATTAACAAAAATTGAAGTGAATACCAAAAAAAACTTGTAAAAAGTAAATTTTTCATCTCTAAAATCGATGAATGTGATAAATGCCAGAAATAACCCTTTATACCATAAAATCGAAGAAAGTTACATAATAGCCACATCGTAATTATTTGCAATATTCACATTCACGACTGAAATAAATAAATTTCGATCGCTTGGTAATTCAGTGTTTCTGGATTCTCTGAAAAGTAATGAATATTTCTCTGATAACGTATTCTATAAGATAATTTATAAATAGAACTCTTATTATCAAACTGTGAGTGACTCTTCGTCTGTGATCAATTTCTTATTTATTTATCGTTGAATTAAAAACGAATCTAAATTTTGTATAACACATCATCATTGTGATCATGTAATGATAGGTTGGTTCGTGTAGTGATATTCAATTTGTAAATTGAATCAATGCGAGAGATGTGATTAAATATTTGCGAGGTTATTAACTCACCCGTATCGTAAAGAAGTACACGTTTTGGGCGGCCCGTCGAAATACTTTACAATCCTCAGACGGGCATAATCGTACTCTTCGTGCTGTGTGAGTGATTGATGAATCGGACGAGTCATTAAGATCATCTACATACGTGTACTTCTCTATTTTGGGCGGTTTAAATAGAAAAAACAACGAATCGTAAAATACAGACTGGTTAAACTTCATTTATTAATAATTAAAAAAAAGTGATATGTTGGTGCTCATTTGAATTTTTGTCAGCTGTAAATAGTAATTTACGTAACAAGTTCCGAAAGTGATATTTTACGGGATGAATAGGAAGTTTCCAGGACGAGCCGTATGCGAGTCCTGGAATCCTGCGAGTCTCGTAAAATCACTTTTGGAACGTGTTACGTACAATATTTTTTCTGCAGCCGTTTTTTCTGTTAAAAAAGCAAAAACACACACGAATTATATGACAAGCGCTGTCATAATTAAATACGAAGTTCATGTTTCTGTCAAGGCCGCCTACATATATACGCAAAATCGTCCCGAAAGTAACAAAAAGCGTCCCGAAAGTAAAAAAAATCGTTCCGAAAGTGAAACAAAATCGTCCCGAAAATAAGTACTTTCGGTACGATTTATGTAAAGTGGTACTTTCGATTTAATAAATCATACCGAAAGTTTTATTTTCGGGACGGCTGCAGAAAAAAGTTGTTTACGAATGAATGAAAAAAATTAATTTGTTTAATCAATGACTAATAAATATTTTATACATTTTATGAGCAGGATATACAGTACTTGTAATGAAACAAATCGCTCACTTGTGTATCGTTTGCACAGATCGTAATTTGTACTTTCATCACTTGTACTGTAATGTACTATTTTTCATGAAAAAAGGTTTTCTCAGTGGACGTGTTGAAAATGGCGTCGTTTTTTAATTCATTTAATACACTTTTTTTCACTTTCGCATTTATTGCTGTTACAATACTATAACCGATTAAAACGATGTTTTAGTATCATTGCATGAGTATGGTGAAATACCTACATAAAACAGTAATCAGCGAAGTTAGTTGAGTGCTTAAATCCACCAACATACCGTTCGCTTTTTCCGTCAAAGAACCGCTTACGAAATCAATTTGCAAACAACTAGTTCCAAGACAACGCACACGAAAATTCCGATACCAACATTAAGCTACTGCAATAAATATCTTGTTATATTACAAACGACAAATAATCATTGGCGTGTTACAAAGCGACATCAGCAAAAATCTCGGACAACAATGGTGCAGATATGTCTATCAAGATACGGGCAACATATTTGAGGTGTGGCTTAAATTATTCACCATATCGGTCACCCATTGATTAAACAATTAATCAGTCATATTTTGAAAGTATCTGATCGTTCGTTCTAATGCCAATAAATAATTAACGCTGACTTATCAATGTGTTTCTTGCGCAAGAGGAAGCGGAATGTCAAGGGTCAATTTTCGAATTCCCTGATGTGTAAAATTACATCTTCCGTGTTGATATTAATTTATTATAAATCATCAGGGCAATGACAACTAATTCTGCCTCGCGTGCGCGTCTCATGGTAAAATTTGATTTGCTCTCGCTCCAATTTGCAGGCGCACCTAATTCCAAATGACAGTTTCGATAATTGTCTATCATAAATAGGCGGCATTTCGCAATTATTTTGCCATTTGCGTACCCGTGTTCAAACAAAGCCCCTTTTCGTTTTCGTTCGGATTCAGAAATGTTAACAATGATGCGACATTTCCCTCGGCGGATTCCTGCACAACTGATACCGATCTCTTGTATTGACATTTCTGATTGTGCAAGCGCTTTCCATTTCTACCATTCATCCCGGCCGCGATCCTCGCTAAACCCAAAACTATTGGGCAATCATTTCCTGAGGTTCTTTTGCAACTTCGCGACGGTAAGTGGATTACGAGTTAGGGTACTATTTAGCCAATAAAACGTTGCCTAATGAGCCGGGTCCTTATATTTATAGAATTAGATAATTCTTAATTGGCACTGTGTACGTGATACGTAATACAAGCATTTTCTTTTCCGTTGCCTCCAAGGCATAAAAAAACAATTAATTATGTTGCATAATTAGCGGAGCGGTTTGGACAAGTGCTAATGTTTTATTTACACATTGGTTTCATAACGTTACCTCGCACGCTATTCAAAGATATTAATGACAATGCACGTCGTCGGGCATTTTTCGAATGCTTAATTATGTTTCACATTCGAAGATGATTCCTTTCACTGGCCACGATTTAACCTACATTCGGATGCTGTTAGAACTGTAATTATTTAAAAAAAATACTTTCTTAATATTTACATGTTACCTGATGACCAGAGAGTCACTGTTATTACGCTTGCTGGTTGGCTAAACTCTGCATCGGCGATCGATGATGGAGTAATGAAGTACTCGACTGCATGCTCATACAGTGTTGTCGAGATTCGCGTCCGCAACATGCTTGCTTCTAGCTACAGGACGGCAAACGTTACTAGCCGTTGCGCAGTAGCAAAATTGTGGGCGGAACCTTCGAAGGGCGCTCTCGATAGATTTCGTGAAGAGTTCGCGCGCCTGGTACATTCAATTATGTGGAGGAGAGCGCCCGATAGAGTTGTAAATGAATAGCGCACGCGAAGAATATGTGCTTGCTTATTACAGAGACTGTACTCGGCCGGCTGTTCACTTGCTCTCTGCGCGTCTGGCCAACTTACATTTGCCGTCCTGTAGCTGGCGCGTATCTCTCTTCGCGCGCACCTACAGGAAACAGAAGTCATTCAAAAGTAGACTCTCCACTGATGACTAGAGTTATATTTCAACCTTATTAGTGCCGAATGGCCATTCCATGTCAAGTGATACTATGAAAAAACTTCACCCTCTTGGATTTGTTTCCTATGTACCCCCAGAGATAGTTTGTTGAGTGGGGATTCAACAGGAAGCTATAGCTTATGCTTTGGTTCTATTAGAGAACAAAAAGTGAGGTTGCCTTTAATTTATTTACTCTTAGAGAGATTACAGTGAGGTGTACTTTATAAACAGCATTAACTTTATTGTTTCTTCTTTTTTAGAATTAATCGGGTGTATGGCTGAAAAGTAAAACTGATAGGATTTCCTGCTGTAACCCTTTTAATAAAAAAGACAGCAAGTTGTCACAAAAAGATTGTTACAAAATAAATGTATGAGGCATCAGGCATCATTGAAAAGGGTATGAAAATGTGTGATAGGTGTAGGAAACAAATTAAACTGAAGATAAGTAAATTGATAATTAAGGGTAGAAAATAGCACAATGCCAGAATTAAGTTATGAAGATGAAGACTTTGTAAACTTATGTTCATGGCGACTTGCCAATTTTTTTGAATTTTTTCCTAGATGAAACATTTTAACGATTCAACTCGTTTTTCTGATGAAGAAAAAGGTATTACATAAAGGTCTACGATGATTATTAAAAGAGTTGATTTTTTCGATTTTTTCCATTTTCGAGTTTTCTTTGCTGATGCGTCACGGGCTTCAAATTGACATTTGTTCTTCCGAAAGTACATTTTACGAGGCGTCTTGAAGGGATCTTTCCAATGATGTGTAGAAACCCCTAATCGAACCAGTGGTTTCTTCAGGAAATTATTTCAAAGCCAATTTTTAAGCAAAACTTGGGTAATTTTTCAAATTTTAAATCGCCAATTTTAATAGAATCCGACTAATTAACATACAAGGAGCACATATTTGAAAACCGCGTTCAATTTGGAGTTTTCATTTAGCCACTACGGCCGATTCAAGTCTGAAAAAATGACTTTTTTGAAAATTTTCCAACATGTTCATAGTGACTTGCCAATTTTTTTACATTTTTTCCTAGGTGAAATGATTCAGCTTGTTCTTCTGGTGAAAAAAAAGGCATTATATAAAGGTCTACGATGATTATTAAAAGAGTTGATTTTTTCGATTTTTTCTATTTTCGAGTTTTCTTTGCTGACGCGTCACGGGCTTCAAATTGGCATTTGTTCTTCCGAAAGTACATTTTCCGAGACGTATTGAAGGGATTTTTCCAGTGATGTGTAGAAACCCCTAATCGAACCAGTGGTTTCTTCAGGAAATTATTTCAAAGCCAATTTTTAAAGCAAAAATAATTTTTCAGGTTTTTGTCAAAAATTTTAAATCGCCAATTTTAATAGAATCCGACTAATTTACACACAAGGAGCACAGATTTGAAAACCGCGTTCAATTTGAAGTTTTCGTTTAGCCACCACGGCCGATCAAAATCTGAAAAAATCGACTTTTTTGAAAATGTTCATGGTGACTTGCCAATTTTTTTACATTTTTTCCTAAATGAAATTTTTAACTCCAATCGATTCAGCTCGTTCTTCTGATGAAAAATAAGATATTACATAAAGGTCTACGATGATTATTAAAAGAGTTGATTTTTTCGATTTTTTTCCATTTTTGACTTTTCTTTGTTGATGCGTCACGGGCTTCAAATTGACATTTTTTCTTGCGAAAGTACATTTTCCGAGGCGTCTTGAAGGGATCTTTCCAGTGATGTGTAGAAACCCCCAATCGAACCGGTGGTTTCTTCAGGAAATTATTTCAAAGCCAATTTTTGAGCAAAAGTAAGAAGGGGTACCCTTGGGTGGTTTTTCAGGTTTTCGTCAAAAATTTTAAATCGCCAATTTTAATAAAATCCGACTAATTTTCAAACAAGGAGCACATATTTGACAACCGCGTTCAATTTGGAGTTTTCGTTTAGCCGTTACGGCTGTTCAAAGTCTTAGAAATCGATTTTTTTTAAACTTTCATGGTGACACGCTATTTTTTTGCTATTGAAGATAGCTGAAATTTTTTAACGCCAATCAATTTCTCTCGTTTTTCTGATAAAAAAAGGTATACTTCAATGGTCTACGGTAATTATTAAAAAAGCTGCATTTTTAAGCAAAAGTTCCAAGGGCTGTAACAGTGTATTTTTTCAAGTTTTCGTCAAAAATTAAAAATCACCAATTTTAATTGAATCTGGCTAATTAACATACAAGAAGCACATAATTGAAAACCGCATTCAATTTGGAGTTTTCGTTTAGCCACCACGGCCGATCAAAGTCTGAAAAAATCGACTTTTTTTAATATTTTTCGAACATGTTCATTTTTTCCTAGATGAATTTTTTTAACGCCAATCGATTCAGATAGTTCTTCTGATGAAGAAAGAGGTTTTACATAAAGGTGTAAGATGATTATTAAAAGAGTTGATTATTTAGATTTTTTTCAATTTTTGAGTTTTCTTTGCTGACGCGCCACGGGCTTCAAATTGACACTAGTTCTTGCGAAAGTACATTTTCCGAGGCGTCTTGAAAGGATCTTTCCAGTGATGTGTAGTAGAAACCCCGAATCGAACCAGTGGTTTCTTCAGGAAATTGTTTCAAAGCCAATTTTTGAGCAAAAGTAAGAAGGGGGTAGTTTTTCAGGTTTTCGTCAAAAATTAAAAATGGCCAATTTTAATTGAATCCGACTAATTTACACACAAGGAGCACAGATTTGAAAACCGCGTTCAATTTGGAGTTTTCGTTTAGCCGCTACGGCCGTTCAAAGTCTGAAAAATTGAATTTTTTTGAAATTTTTCCAACATTTTCATAGTGACACGCTGATCAATTCAGCTCGTTCTTCTGATGAAAAGAAAGGTGTTACATAAAGATCTACGATGATTATTAAAAGAGTTGATTTTTTCGATCTTTTCCATTTTTTCCATTCTTTCCATTTTCGAGTTTTCTTTGCTGACGCGTCACGGGCTTCAAATTGACACTAGTTCTTGCGAAAGTACATTTTCCGAGGCGTCTTGAAGGGACCTTTCCAGTGATGTGTAGAAACCCCTAATCGAACCAGTGGTTCAAAAGTAAGAAGTACGGCCCTTGGGTAGTTTTTCAGGTTTTCGTCAAAAATTTTAAATCGCTTAGATGACAGATTTATGTCGGAGCGTCTGGGCATCTAACATAAAAAGCAGCTTAAATAAAACAGTGTGTTTTATTTAATTAAGTAAGTGCCGCCAACCTCAATCAGTTAAAAGCAGCTTAGTTTTTCCAAACGGATATTGAACATTAAAGTGAAACTTAACATTCTGTTTATCGTGGCAATATCACTTCCCAATAGTGATGGGCATAATCGAATGATTTCAATAATCGAATGTTTACTATTCGAATTAATCTGAAAATCGATTATTCATTCGAATGATAATTCGAGTGATCATTCGAATGGTCATTAAAATAATCTGAAAATCGATTATTTATTCGAATGATTATTCGAGTGATCATTCGAATGATATGAAAATCGTTTATTCATTCAAATGATCATTCAAATAAAAGTTCGACTAATAATTCGAATAACAATTCGTGAATCGAGTATTTTTATTTTTCAAGTGGTTTAGGCATATCGAATTGATCACTCAAATTATCGTGACTTAGATACTAAAAATAGAACTCCGGTCATTTTGCTTAAAATCGTTCATAAATACTTGTGTTCTGATTTCAGAAATATATCATAATAAAATTATAATTTAGAATATAAACAATGTCAGAGTACTTCGCTGCAATGTTTCGTGGGAAAGATATCCCATTAATACGCTACGTAAAGTTTTGAATGATATATATTAGAGTACAAATTGGTATAATGACATTCGAATGGTCATTTAGATTATCCCAATAGCCAGTTTTCGAATTGTTCATTCGAGTACCGATCACTCGAATAAATCATTCGAATGATCATTTGAATGCCAATCGAATGATTAAAATATAGATAATTCGAATGGTCATTCGAGTGATCATTCGAATGATCATTCGAATGCTCATTTGAATGATCATTCGAGTACCGATCATTCGAATGATCATTCGAATTATCACTCGAATACCGATCATTCGAATGATCATTCGAATTATCGCTCGAATACCGATCATTCGAATGATCATTCGAATTAAAAAATAAGTTCTGGAGATAATCGATTATTTTGACAATCGAATGAATCGATTATCGTCATTCGAATGATCCCATCACTACTTCCCAACATACTCTGTCCGGGAAACATCATCATTGACCGAATTAACTTCAACCTTAAACATTTTTACATATCAAACGTATTACCAACATAAATTTATAATGTAAGTAATGGCATTAAAGGCAACATTGGTCTATATTTTCTGTAACATGTCGAGAAATTACTAAGTCGATTTGATCAACTTAATTTTTTCAGTTATTCTAATCTGTACGATGTCGGTTAATTGCATTCCTCTCATAGTAAATGACAATCTACAATCAAATTCAATTACCCGTGAAGTGCTAATTTATAATTGGCCTACTCCAACGTAACATTTCCTTAATGCAATTACGCTAATACACTTGTCGGGTCGGAAAAATAACCGTGAAACAGTTAATATCCTCAATTTAAAAAGCGTATCACTTCATCTATGATGGAGCCGGCTCCCATCTCAATTAATTACCTCCAGATTTATATAATTACATCAAGCACATGAGAAGCAACGCGCGTCTAATTAATGTTATTTTTCTAACATTGTAATCGCGGTGTTTCTTCTGCAGGAAACGGTCAACCGGTCGAGCAATTGAAAAAGGAAAAAGAAGTTTTCATTCCAAAGAATTACGCTGAACTGAAAATTCATTACATTTTAACAACAAAAACTAGTTTTGTGGTTAAAGCATGGTGAATTTTCCAATTTAAGTTTAATTATCGATTGCCTGGTAGTAACCGCAATTATCGTTATTTAATTAATTATTTGTTTCTAGATTACGTCTTATTTTGGAAGCGTATTTCTAGCGTAATTTGTTTATATTATTTATGTAATAATGTACTATTGTTATTGTTTATTGTTATATTTGCTGCCATTGGTATAATCCCATATCTATCGGTGGTTAAGCTCAGATTGGGTTTAGTACAACATTCAGGCAAAAATTCGATTGTAAATTATTTATGTATCACACCAGTCATGATTATAAACTAAAATTATGCTGCGATTGGTCAATAATCTCTATTTTAATGAACCTCATTAAAGCACGGATTATGCAGATTTAACGAGTTCATTAAAGTAGAAAAAGTGTTGTTCGATGCAAATAATCTTTTTCAATAAGCCTGTCGATTGTAATGTAAAATTCCAGCCATATTCAATATTAGATTCGTAAAGGTTGTTTGATTAATTTATTTTCCTTACGTTAAACTCAATTAAATTCCATTAAAAAATCCGATTGGATATTAAATTAAGTTTATAATTACCTTTTAGGATATGAAGAAGTTAATTAAATAAATATTTGTTGATCGTAATTAATGGCAGTAAAACAAAACACATTACAGCGCGTCCCATTCATACTTTAATCAGCTGTTTCGTAGTGAATTAACGGCCCGGAGCAGGCTCCTCTGTGCCAGAGATTAAGCAATAATATTTAATTAATAATAAATACGAATTAATTATGGACGCGATACTTGTAAAATATTGTTTAATATACGTCCGATTAGAGTAATAAATTGCTTTCTCTTTCTTGTCGCCGACATCTACGTACAGTGTGATGGTAATAATGAAGGTGAGAATGTTTAGGAGGGCATATAAGTCGGATTAAGCAAGTAAGTTTGTCGTAGTGATGGGTATACCATTGTATATTACTGCTGTTGTATTAAGAATACACCCACAAATGTTTTTTTCGTGGTAGTTTCGCCCAATTGGTTGCGACGGCGTATAGATTTTTTTTGCTTTAACGCACTAGTGCTTTAAAAATTTTAAGGCACGTAAATGTCAAATTTATTGCACAATGAAAGACTTTATTTATGAAATTGATGATTGAAGATAACAAAGAATTTTATGTCGGTTATCCAACAAAATAAAAATTTACCATTTTAAGTAATGAATGACATTTTTAATTTTAATTTTTTAATTTTTTTTATTAGCACGTATAAATTAAATTGAAAATTGAAATGAATTGAATTAAAATAGTGTATAAGTAGAAACTTTATTGGAATAGACAAGCATCGTGTGAAGTTACTACCGCATAGGGTCTATAAAATTCATAAAAACCTCCATCAATTGTAAACGCCGAACGTAAATCATCCATTCAATTAATATGAAATGTTTTAATGAGAGGTATCTCCCGAAATTCCAATATTCCAGTCGAATTTCTCTAATTTCGATTGGCGCTTGCGTCGATTCGTAATTAAGAAAATAGTCGTTGTTTCCTAGGCGCGACTGTGCGGACGAGGAATGTGGAAGAGTATTAAAATTTTAATTAGCATCGATAAATTATCGGATTCTTGAATATCTGATAAGAAGCGGAGAGAGGAGGCCGACCAATAAATCTCCACAAATTAATCGAAATTATTTACGACTAGCCGACGTCACTGGGAATTTACATAATTAACAAAAAAACTTGATGGCGCTGAATCCACCCACTTTCGACTTTGACAAAGCGATTAAATCATTATCATTTCCGACCAGATGAGGATTCGTTTTTTTTTTCTTCCACGGAGGTGTATCAATGTTGGGATAATTAATGTGTGGAGATCTCATTAGTTTCGATGATTTCGCTCCGGCCGAATCTAATGGATGAAAACTCTTGCATAATCATACGTTTCTTCGGGAAAATAGGCAATTTAATGACGGGGCATGTTCGGGTGTCCGTTAGATTAATGACCCCGGCGACAATGGATTTTTGATTTGTTTATTGAAAGAATGTAGATCCGTCAATTAAAATATCATTTTGTAGTCCTATAAATACATTTGATAGGTGTTGAATGTTTTTTTTTCTAAAGAATTGAAATGTCTTACGTATATAGTTCGGTGTCCAATTTGGGCGGTATTCTTGTAGATACCAAACTGTAGGGTTTGTTATATGGATAAAATATTTATTTAGTGTTTAGACCAGGCGTAGTCAACCTTTTATACCCACCGTTGGAGAAAATAAAATTTTCTTACCGCTCACTGGGTCGCCAGTAACTTTCTTGTTTTTGAAAATCGTGATGTTGACGACCTTTTTTGCGCCTCTCTTTCAAAATTTGAAGTCTTGGTTACCTTAATTATCTATGGAAAAATTGGCGAAAATCATCAAACGACCAAAAAATTTTTTTCAGAAAAATAATTACTTCACACGCTTTCTCCTGTCACTAAGAACTGTCATGAATTTTTTCAATTTTTTCTGAGACGCAGCATTTTTAGCATGCACTTTTTCCTGGGTAATACTATGAAAAAAAAAATAGCGAAAATCTTCAAATGACCAAAAATTTTTTTTTTCGGAAAAATAATGACTTTACACGCTTTCTCCCGTCACTAAGAACCGCCATGAATTTTTTCAAATTTTTCTGAGACCCAACATTTTTTGCATGCACTTTTTCCTGAGTAATACTATAAAAAAAATTGCGAAAAGCATCAAATGACCAAACAATTTTTTTTCGGAAAAATAATGACTTTACACGCTTTCTCCCGTCACTAAGAACCGCCATGAATTTTTTCAAATTTTTCTGAGACCCATCATTTTTTGCATGCACTTTTTCCTGAGTAATGCTATAAAAAAATAGCGAAAACCATAAAAAAAAATTTTCGGTAAAATAATGACTTTACACGCTTTCTCCCGTCTCTAAGAACTGCCATGAATTTTTTTAAATTTTTCTGAGACCCAACATTTTTTGCATGCACTTTTTAATGAGTAATACTCTGAAAAAAATAGCGAAAATCATCAAATGACCAAAAAATTGTTTTCGGAAAAATAATGACTTTACACGTTTTCTCCCGTCACTAAGAACCGTCATGTATTTTTTCAAATTTTTCTGAGACCCAACAATTTTTGCATGCATTTTTCCTGAGTAATACTATGGAAAAATAGTGAAAATCATTAAATGACGAAAACATTTTTTTTCGGAAAATAATGACTTTACACACTTTCTCCCGTCACTATGAACCGTCATGACTTTTTTTTTAATTTTTCTGAGATTCAACTTTTTTGCATGCATTTCGTGCCTGGGTAATACTATGGAAAAACATGACGAAAATCATCAAACGACCATAAGTTTTTTTTAGTAAAATAATTACTTCACACGGTTTCTCCCGTCACTAAGAACCGTCATGAATTTTTTCAAAATTTTTTGAGATCCAACATTTTTTGCATGCATTATTCCTGAGTAATACTATGGAAAAATAGTGAAAATCATTAAATGACGAAAACATTTATTTTTTTCGGAAAATAATGACTTTTACACACTTTCTCCCGTCACTAAGAACCGTCATGAATTTTTTCAAATTTTTCTGAGATTCAACTTTTTTGCATGCATTTCGTGCCTGGGTAATACTATTGAAAAAAATGATGAAAATCATCAAACGACCATAAATTTTTTTTTAGTAAAATAATTACTTCACTCGCTTTCTCCCGTCACTAAGAACCGTCATGAATTTTTTCAAATTTTTCTGAGACCCAACATTTTTTGCATGCACTTTTTCCTGAGTAATACTATGAAAAAAATAGCGAATATCATCAAATGACCAAAAAATGTTTTTTAGGAAAAATAATGACTTTACACGCTTTCTCCCGTCACTAAGAACCGCCATGTATTTTTTCAAATTTTTCTGAGACCTAACATTTTTTGCATGCACTTTTTCCTGAGTAATACTCTGAAAAAATAGCGAAAATCATCAAATGACCAAAAAAATTTTTTTCGGAAAAATAATTACTACACGCTTTCTCCTGTCTCTAAGAACCGTCATGAATTTTTTCAAATTTTTCCGAGACCCAACATTTTTTGCATGTACTTTTTCTTGAGTAATCTATAAAAAAAAATGCGAAAATCATCAAATGACCAAACAATTTTTTTTTCGGAAAAATAATTACTTTACACGCTATCTCCCGTCACTAAGAACCGTCATGAATTTTTTCAAATTTTTCTGAGACCCAACATTTTTTGCATGCCTTTTTCCCGAGTACTATTATGGAAAAATAGTGAAAATCATTAAATGACGAAAACATGTTTTTTTCGGAAAAATAATTACTTTGCACGCCTTTTCCCGTCATTAAGAACCGACGACTTTTTTCGGTCCTCGCTTCCAAAATTCCTGCCTTCCACTACCTTAATTAAAATTTTCAAAACTAATTTTTTAATCACGCTAATTGAAGGTAATTGTCAACTATGGGACTTTTTGAGTTTTTGGACGATTTTGCGCCAATAAAACACGTATTTTTGATTAAAAGTAATCTCCCGTGTGCCGAGTTTATTGTTGCCTCTGAGCTCTTTCTGAAAAAATGCGTTTTTTTGAATACAGTTTCGCTATAAGAGAAATTTAAAAATTTTCAAAAATTGAAGGGAGAGGAGGGAATTTCGAAAAATATAACATTTTCGAAAATCTGAAGCTCCATTATTAAGTAAATTAAAAGCCAGAAAGCTTTTATTTGAATCTTGTTTTTTAATTTTTTTATTGTTTTGGCTATATTTGCTCAAGAAGTTAAGAACTTTTTTCTCAAGTGTTTCACCCACTTAACGGCTGTTTGGGCACGTATAAAAAATACCTGTCTCTTATTTTGACCTAAACTACAACATATTCAAGGCATATCAAAGCGGCTTGTTCCACTTAATTCGTGTTACTTGTTAGATGTAAACAAATTTGGTAACTTTTCTTTTTCAAATAGAACACCCTGTATATTTTTTTTTTAAATCATATTGTAAGAATACTTTTTTTTGAGTTATAAGCAATTACAGATTCCTGAACTTCAAATTAGAAATTTTAAAGTTTTTTTTCCAGATACATACACATCTATTTTAACCAAACTGATAAAAAAATAAAAAAATAAAAAAATAAACAAAATGCACGTGGAGAGTTCCAGACAGCCAACATAATATTACTTGAATTGTTATCCCTATTTTTAGAAAATGTGCTGCCAACTATTTTCGACTTTTTGATTGTACCGTCTGTTACTTGAACGTTACACATGTTTGGGCATCCATTCGATCGCCGGAAAAAATTGTCATCGTTATTCCGAGATGCCGTGTGAATGCTTTATCGGGATAAAATCCGCACCGGATAAAAAAAAAAAACCTAAAACAGCGGTTCCTTTTCGCGGCGAATAAAACACATTGTGCTCTCATTGGTTCTTCCGCGTTATTCGTTTTGCAAATAGTGTTAAATACAATAAATTACAAACATTTCGGCCGAATTGTGTGCACCCGTGATACGCCATCTCCCGGTGTCAACTGTGTTTCGCGTCAATCACTTCGGGCTGGAACTACGGCCGTCCGTGAATTCCCGAACGATTTTCACCTTTTGTGGTATTGGTGGCGAACCGCCCAATATGCATTATCGAACATTTTTATTACGTAACGCATTTTAGCGTTCCAATTATCCTCTGAATTGGCAATTTTACATTTGGAGGTCTACGTAGTGCCAATCGTAATAAGTTTCACCAAAAACAGTTTAACAATAAGATAAAACTGTTTAACAATATCGCTCATTATTACACAGTTTTGAATGCAACAATAAGTCCATTATTAAATCAAAGTATAAAAAACATATTTATATGTCTCTGGACACTAACGTGTTGACACATTGAACCCGATCTCCCAAATAACTACTAAACCAAGTAATAAAACCATTAGCAGATAGTTTAGCGAGTAGTGTTCCATGGTGGAAGCTATCAAAAGCCTTAGAGAAATTGGTGTAAATGGCGTATCGCCCACTTTCGGTTTTCAAAATTTTACCAAAAGCTCCTCTGTTCTTCCGAATTAAAAATAAACAAAAATCGTAATTTTAATTAAAACAAAAATGGTCGGTTAATAAATTTAAAACCCCGTAAATAATAACACCTCACCCACCACTAAATCAATATTAATTAACGCTGGAGGAGAAGCGATGGTCTCACAATATTATGTGTGTTTTTGTTTTTATAGCCTTGTTCTTCTCCGGTGTTGCTATGTAATAAATAACACGTCTTATACACATGTCCTATATATACGATCTAATCAACTTCGCCTAATTTTATACACCCATGGCAGACTAATAAAACCGATATTTCCGAAAAAGTCCGGCCACGAGGTCGTAAAAAGCGCATTTTATAACGCATAAATAACAAATTAATTGGAATTAATTCGTCGCTTAATTTGAATTTTACAATTCCGTATTATGAATGGTTAAATATGCGGTCGCTGGCCGTTGGACGCATTGTCATTTGACACGTTTCCGTGTCAAAAAATACGTTCTGGTAGCGCCCGGGAAATATAAGATATGATAATTTTACGAGCGGTGCCTCCACATAAAATTCAAAAGTCGAGGAAATAAAACTCGCGGAGGCCATATTGACGTTGAATTATCGCGCGGCCGTTAGGAAACTTTATATTTCACGCCGGCGACAAATAATAATGTTACATAAACATTTTTGTGATATATGAAAATTAAGAAATTTCTTTCGTTCTTGTTCATAAAAAAAGAACATCTGATTATGAAAGGTTTTATGCTGTCGTAAATAATTTTTCTATGTATGTACATATCTTGCATCTCTAAGTATTGTGTGTAAAGTTGATTACATTCCTAAAATAAAATTATAAACGATGAAACACATTTTCAATGGTGGAGGTTTTTGATTTTATAGGGCGCTTCGACGACTGTCTTTTGCTCCATTTTTACATATAAATCGGGTTGTTTTTCACCTTTCACGCATCGTATGTTATGTTTAAGGTTCTTAAATCGTTGCAGGCTTATCAGTGTTGACTTGACTTTCAATGAAATCTCAAAAAGTCCATAAGGGGTTACATCGCACGATTTTGCAGTCGAAGCGTTTCTTGTGCACGCCATCCTGTTGAAACCACACGTTTCATGGTCTTCTGGCCTGAAGAAATTTGACGCATTTTCGAAAAGTGTATACATTATTTTATTCTCTGATTTATCAACATTAATGATAGCAATTTTTTTTAATGCCAATGCATTATGAATCGATTTCGCGTTATGATACGAAACAAAAATTAATGACTTCTTCGGACTTTATTGTAAACAAACGACGCAAAAATAAACCCTGCAAGTAGTCATTAACTGATAATTACCATCAATAATAAAACACCAATGCGGAGTGAATATCGCGAGAAACAATATTGCATTCACAATGTATAATTTTTTAATGGCAACAAACGGCGATTCCAATTACAGCCGAGATAAATTTCCTGAGTTATGAATGTTATTAAAATTTGCCCATAAAATGGCCGACATGTTTAAGTACCATATTTATTGGGTTAATATAAAGTGCGACGTGTTAATCTGTACCTCCATATACCTGATTCATATCTCCTTATTTATTGTTACGTATATTTGTTCTTGTACAAGCTATAAATGTGCCATAATTTAAAGGACTTTTTTTCATAAATTCCCTCATACGTGTTGCATACATATGTAAACATATCGCATGCGGGGTCGCCTTTTTAATTGAGCGCTTACGGTCATCGAAAATTCAGCCGCAATTTTATTTCGTATTATCATTTAAATTTATACAAATGTTTAAAACATTATTATATTTAAATTAAGTTCTTAACCATAGTACATTTATTACGAATAGTGACTGAAATAAGTTGGCGATGATTCCTTAAGGGCTATTTTTCTTCAATAACAACTTATTTTACAAGAAAATTAATTTACCGAAAATCATCATTGTCACTTCGAACTTCTACCAGAAATTAAAAATTCATTTTTTTTTATATCCCTTGTTCAAGCACGAAAGAAACACATCAACTAACAAAATATTTTTAGCTTTTACTTTTTAGATTTCAGATAGTGATGACGTCATGAGTTATCGTGCCTACTACAAAAAAAGCAATTTTTAATATTTTTTAATAAAAATTTAAGAAAATGTATTGCAAACGTTACTTCTATCATATGCAAAACCTACAATATATAAATGTATTTAGTTAAAAAAAAATACCCCAAAATTTACTTCTGATCCTCCCGAAAGGCCTGAATGAAATGTCCTACAAAATTTTCAAAATCTATTTAGGAGTGGGCTATAGAGCATCTGCTTTATATCCCAAGTCTTCCTTTCCTTTCCTTTTGTGTGATAAACATTGATGTTCTTAGATTTGATGACGTTTATGGGGAAAATGAGGTAATTAACTTCCTTGGATTTTTCTGGAATATCAAAACTCAATCAGTTCTGAACAATTTTGTAAACGTTTAAAGTGCACACTTATTTCAAATTTTGAAAAATCAACGCTTTTTCGATTTTTATGTGCTGAAAATGGATATTATTAGTTTTGATGGCGTTTATAAAGAAAATGAGGTAATTAACTTGCTTGGATTTTTCTAAAATACCAAAACTCAATCAGTTATGGACAATTTTTTTAAACGTTGAAAGTGCGCTCTTATTACGAATTTTGGAAAAATTAACGCTGTTTCGATTTTTGTGTGCTGAAAATGGATATTCTTAGATTTGATGACGTTTATAGTGAAAATGTGGTGATTAACATGCTTGGATTTTTCTGGGATATCAAAACTCAATCAGTTCTGAACAATTTTTTTAAACGTTGAAAGAGCGCACTTAGTTCGAATTTTGGAAAAATCAACGCTTTTTTGATTTTTGTCTGCCGAAAATGGATATTCTTAGATTTGATGACGTTTATTGGGAAAACTAGGTAATTAACTTGCTTGAATTTTTCTGAAATACCAAAATTCAATCAGTTCAGAACAATTTTTTAAATGTTTTAAGAGCGCACTTATTTAGAATTTTGGGAAAATTAACGCTTTTTCGATTTTTGTGCGATGAAAATGAATATTCTTAGACTTGATGACGTTTGTAGGGAAAATGAGGGAATTAACTTACTTGGATTTTTCTGGAATATCAAAACTCAATCAGTTCTGAACATTTTTTTTAAACGTTGAAAGAGCGCACTTATTACGAATTTTGGATAAAATAACGCTTTTTCGATTTTTGTGTGCTGAAAATGAATATTCTTCGACTTGATGACGTTTATAGGGAAAATGAGGAAATTAACTTGCTTGGATTTTTCTGGATTATCAAAACTCAATTAGTTCTGAAGATTTTTTTTAAACGTTGAAAGAGCGCACTTATTTCGAATTTTGGAAAAATTAACGCTTTTTCGATTTTTGTGTGCTGAAAATGAATATTCTTCGACTTGATGACGTTTATAGGGAAAATGAGGGAATGAACTTGCTTGGATTTTTCTGGATTATCAAAACTCAATCAGTTCTGAACAATTTTTTTAAACGTTGAAAGAGCGCACTTATTACGAATTTGGGAAAAATTAACGCTTTTTCGATTTTTGTGTACTGAAAATGAATTTTCTTCGACTTGATGACTTTTATTGGGAAACTGAGGGAATTAACTTGCTTGGATTTTTCTGAAATATCCAAACTCAATCAGTTCTGAACAATTTTTTTAAACGTTGAAAGAGCGCACTTATTTTGAATTTTGGAAAAATTAACGCTTTTTCGATTTTTGTGTGCTGAAAATGAATATTCTTCGACTTGATGACGTTTATAGGGAAAATGAGGGAATTAACTTGCTTGGATTTTTCTGGAACATCAAAACTCAATCAGTTCTGAACAATTTTTTGAAACGTTGAAAGAGCGCACTTATTTCGAATTTTGGAAAAATTAACGCTTTTTCGATTTTTGTGTGCTGAAAATGAATATTCTTCGACTTGATGACGTTTATAGGGAAAATGAGGGAATTAACTTGCTTGAATTTTTCTGAAATATCAAAATTCAATCAGTTATGAACAATTTTTTATACGTTTAAAGAGCGCACTTATTTCGAATTTTGGAAAAATCAACGCTTTTTTAATTTTTGTCTGCCGAAAATGGATATTTTTAGATTTGATGATGTTTATTGGGAAAACTAGGAAATTAACTTGCTTGGATTTTTCTGAAATACCAAAACTCAATCAGTTCTGAACAATTTTTTTATACGTTTAAGGAGCGCACTTATTTCGAATTTTGGAAAAATCAACGCTTCTTCGATTTTTGTCTGTCGAAAATGGATATTCTTAGATTTTATGACGTTTATTGGGAAAACTAGGTAATTAACTTGCTTGGATTTTTCTGGAATAGCAAAACTCAATCAGTACTGAAAATTTTTGAAAATGTTTAAAGTGCGCACTTATTTCGAATTTTGGAACATCAACGCTTTTTCGATTTTTGTGCACTGAAAATGGCTATTCTTAGATTTGATGACGTTTATAGGGATATTGAGGTGATTAACATGCTTGGATTTTTCTGGGATATTAAAACTCAATCAGTTCCGAACTATTTTTTTATACGTTTTAAGAGCGCACTTATTTCGAATTTTGGAAAATCAACGCTCTTTTGATTTTAGTCTGCTGAAAATAGATATCCTTAGATTTGATGACGCTTGGATTTTTCTGAAATACCAAAACTCAATCAGTTCTGAACAATTTTTTTATACGTTTAAAGAGCGCACTTATTTCGAATTTTGGAAAAATCAACGCTTTTTCGATTTTTGTCTGCTAAAAATGGATATTCTTAGATTTGATAACGTTTATTGGGAAAACTAGGTGATTAACTTGCTTGGATTTTTCTGAAATGCCAAAATTCAATCAGTTCTAAACAACTTTTTTAACCGTTTAAAGAGTTTATTTTGGAAAAACCAAGGCTTTTTCGATTTTTGTGTACTGAAAATGGATATTCTTAGATTTGATGACGATTATTGGGAAAATGAGGATGCTTGGATTTTTCTGGGATATCAAAACTCAAACGGTTCTATACAATTTTGTAAACGTTTAAAGTGCGCACTTATTTAAAATTTTGGAAAATCAACGCTTTTTCGATTTTTGTTTTTTGTGTGCTTACAAAGAATATTCTTAGATTTGATGGCATTTATTGACAGTATATTTTTCCATAATGGTACACGATAGGCACATAAGGTTTGTTTATTTACAATATCAACATTTACGAAAGCATTATCAGATAAACAATTATAATAAACCACAAAACTACATTCACGACATATTAAAATTAATAGACTGCTGTGAATTTATTTCGTCGTCGTATCGTATATTACAAACAATAAATAATTTCGTAAACATATAAAACTATCAACCAACGAAGCATAACAGCAAATAATCAATCTATGAATTCTGTCCGCATTCCGCAACACAACAAAAAACATGGATATTATTTTTGTTAGCGGTGACATAAAATATACCACGATCAATAATACTAATGACCTAATCACCGCATAATTATTAATTGTGAAATAATTCTAAATTGTAAGAATGTAGCATTGAGATTGCAATCAATTAATTGTCTTTATTAAAAAAAATATCACAATTTTATAACCTTGTTAGTGGCGTATCTGTGATCTGACTAAGAAATTAATTTGCTTTGATTATTGTTTGTTTAGTCCATTATGGTTTGCGTTTTAGGTCAGGGCTAACCACCAAATTATCTGATTATTTATTGTGTTGACACACTATCAAAAGAATTATTTTGTCAGCGCAAACTATTAGTATCTTGTTTTTTTTCTTTACCGAATGAAATACGTATATAATTATTCATAAAAACTCGAGCAGTTTTTCTACAATATTTATTACTTTGAGTGTCTAATAATAATAATAATAATAATGGTTTATTACGTGGTGTTACAAAGTTTACACTGTTGTCATAAAATATCGCTTCTCCGGAAGAACAATGACGCAAGTGTAAATTTTTACGATTTTACGATCAGGTGGAACGACATAATTGAAAATCCTTTTATTTTAAACTGTGTCGCGGTTTTTCTAAATGATAGTTTAGAGTCTTCACGTTCTTAGCGGGCCTTTCGAAGTTTTATGCCCTAGGGTATTATGACTACATGACGTACCTAGTAATAATGGCACAATAATTAAGACATGTTTGTTTGTATTATGGGTATTACTTGATAGTTACACCCCTCTTGTAGCTCTTGTATGCCCTCAAATCTTCCTAATACCCTTAGTACATAAATAACTAATAATAAATATCAAGTGTGCTAAAAAAATATCCAATTTTATTTTGTAGCTAGTTCCCAAAAAAACTTAAATATTAAAATTTCTTTACTTTAGCTATTTGAAAATTATATCAACTATTCCAATAGCCATTTGACTGAATAAAAATCGAAGGTGGCTTTGAAAAACAATTTATTGCCATTAAAATTTAACAAAGTGACAAGAGACTATTTTGACTTTAGTAATGTAAAAGTTAACTGAAGCTCTTACTCAAGAATTATATTTTGTCATGGAAAAAATTTAAAAAAAGGGAGGGGCCTCAACACCGATTTGGATTTAATTTTGGGTAGCAGAATAATAGGACCCTTTATTTATCACAACAATTTAAATTCCGAGCGGTATCTTGACCTGCTGCAGACTGAATAAGATTAATTATCTCTAGCAATAATTAACAACTGCTGGTTTCAGCAAGATGGTGCCCCAGCACTCAAGAAATGTACGGGAATATTTGTCGCAGAGGTTTCCTAAAAAATGGAACTCGTAGTGAAGTAACTTGGCCAATCCGATCACCAGATTTAAGCCCGTTGGACGTTTTCCTGTGGGGTTATGTAAAAAATCGAGTGTATGATTCAACTTTTGGAAATGAAGAACAATTATTAGCATCGGTTATAGCAGCAGTTAACACAATCTCCTCAGAAATGTTAGACAAAGTTCAACTGTACAAAGAGCATACTTGTGTCTAGAAAATAATGGGAACTTATTTGAACACTTGCAATAATCTTTGAATTATTTTTCCAACGCCTACAGAACCTACAAAATATTAAAATTTATTTTTCTCTGTTTTTTAGCTTTAAAAGCATAATGTGTGATCCATCGTTAAATTTGTAATAAAAAATGCTACCGTAAACAAGGTGTTTCTACTGTTGTGACCATATAAAAAAAAATGGAGTTGATGATGAGTTCTCGGAGATGAAACATCGGATAAAAAATTTGAAGACGCCATTTTGTAGAGCTTAAAAAGTGACAACGACAAAGTGCCCTTGGTTTTTTTAAATCTTTTAAAATAAATACAAAAATCATTGATTTTTAATTTTTAATGTTTTTTTTTTAATTTTAATTTTTTTCAATTTTTTTAAATGGTGACGAACGACGGCGAAAAAAATTTCGAAGACGATAAACAATCATGCATTTATGCGATCGGCATGTAAGCTCTGAATAGTGCAACTTTTTCCTAATTTAAGCCACCCTGTATCTTTTACCGTTTTCAAGATCCTCATGCTGTGCATTCTTATCTTGGACACGCTGTATATCAACTTCTTGATATTTATTCTTGGTTATTAATATTAATATATATTTTACTTATTAATTATATAACAGACATATTTTATTTATATTACATTCGTTTATTGCAAAAAATACAGTTTCTTACAAAATAGTAAACAAATAACAATTGTTAAAATATTTAGAAGAATCCTTGATGTTTGACTGAGAAATTTTCGAAGTACCTTTTTTTTTGCTCATGACTCGACTTGAATTATGAGTCGGCTCTTTTAAATTATTACTCGACTCTTTGAATTCGGAGGTGAGGATTTTTTTTTGTTTTTGTTTTTTGCTCGTTTACATTTTTCAGGGAAATTTCGTCACTTTTCCAACAACTTTTACAAAATGATTCAGATATTACTGTTTTGATACTACAAAAAAACTCCAAGCAAGTCAATTACCGAGTTTTCCCAATAATCATCATCAAATCTAAGAGTATCCATTTTCAGCAGCTAAAAATCGGAAAAGGATGGATTTAAAAAAAAATATCTAAACGAGTGCAGTAAATTGTTCAAAAATGATTGAGTTTTTATATTCCAGAAAATGTTTAACATATTATTTTCCCGGTTTTTCCAAATCCATTTTCAAAACGTAAAACGTTGATTTTTCAAAATTCGATACAAGTGCGGACTTCAAACTATTACGAAATGATTCACTGAGCTTTGATATTCCAAAAAATCCAAGTAAGCAAATTACCTAGTTTTTACAATAATCATCATCAAATCTAAGAATCAGTGGCGGCTCGTGGAACATTTTGAAGGTAGAGCCAGTGTAGCATACAGTGTATCCCACCGTCTCCCTTTTGAAGAAAGAAAAAAAAAAGATCATTGAAAACCTTTTAAAAAATTAAATAAAGACGCAAAGTAGCCTGCATTAAATAGGTAATACTATTCTTGGTCCACGTTACAAAAAAAGCTGTTATCAAAAAAAAAACAATGGAACTACAAATTTATTTTTTTGCATCGTATCTGCTGAAGGACACTTTGCTGAAAGAATTTATCAAACTTGGTCTTTCGTTCAAAAGTTATCCTCAAACAAAAACATTTTTTTGGATCTGTCTGCATTCATTCGATGAGTAAAATACTTTTCAGGAAGAATTTTTAAAATCTGCTATTTTGTTCAAAGTCATCTTTTCAAAACCACAGAATAATTGATCAACGATTTTTTTTTTACATTTTACATCTATTCGGAGAGTACAATATTTTACTGAAAGAATAATTAAAATCTGGTTATCAGTTCAAGAGTTATCCTCTAAATTTAGAAAACAATTGAATAACAAATTTATTTGTTTGGTCTTATCTGCATCTATTTGACGAGTACTTTTTACTTTGCTGGACGTTTGTGCTCTTGAAGCAAATTCCTGGAGAGAATACATTTTTAGAATTTTTCAAATCGTTGAATGCATTTTTTTGTTTTGTTTTCCTATTGTTGCGCTTTTGTTTGTTGCCACCTAAGATGTGGCTATTGTTTTTAGCTAGGATCTTAAATGCACCTTTGTTTTATGTATTTTGAGATTTGAAACGAAACTCGTCAAGTGATTAATTTTTTGAGATTCTTTTAAATCGTTGAAAATAATTCACGTTTTCCCAGTTGAAGTTTGGATTGTTGGCGTTTTGTTTCCACCTAGGATGTGGCAATTGTTTTGATGGAAGATCAAAAATGTATTGTAGTTTTATTGATTTTGAGCTTTTAACACAAATTCCTTGATTGATAATTAATTTAGAATTCAAATCGCTGAATGCATTTTTCGTTTTTCTAGTTTATGTTTGGATTCTTGCCGCTTTGTTTCCACCTAGGATATAATAATAATAATAATAATATTTTTTTATTTGTTAACTCAAACTCAAATGACAATTATTATTACCTAAAATCTAAAATGCATTGTGTTTTATGTATTTTGAGCTTTTAAAGAAAATTCATCGATTTTTTTCAATCGTTAAAAACATTTTTTACGTTTACGTTGTTAACGTTTACTTTCCTCAATTGTTTTGGTCGCAAATCAGAAGAGCTTTATTTTTTTTGGATTTTAAGCTTTTGAAGAAAATTTATCAGTTGATTAAATATTTTTAGATTTTTTTAAACCGTTTAATGCATTTTTAATTTCCTGATTCAAGTTTGGATTGTTGCCGTTTTGTTTCCACCAAGGATGTGGTAATTGTTCTAATAGAAAATTATAAATACATTATTATTTTATCGATTTTGAGTCTTAGAAGACTCTTGATTCGTTATTTTTTTTACTCATTCACAAATCGTTGATTGCATTTTTAATTTTCCCAGTTCAAGTTACGATGGTTGTCATTTTGTTTTGATCTAGGATATGGCAATTGTTTTTATAGTACATTAGAAATGCATTCCTTTCAATTTGGTCATCCGTTCAAGAGTTGAAACCTAAAAAACAATTTAACAAGGAATTTAATTTTTTGGTTCTATCTACATCTTTCGGATGCAAGACTTTGGTAAAAGTATTTTAGAAATCTGGTCATCAGTTCAAAAGTTTTAAAACATCAGAAATTAATTAATTTTTAGCCTATATCTTTTTTTTATGAGAACAACACTTTGCTAAAAGAATTTGAAAACTCTGTTCGTTTAAGAATTATCCTCAAAAAGAAAAAAACAGAAAATAATTAAACTTGATTTTTTTTTGGGTGTTATCTGCATCTATTTGATGAAGAGAGTACAAGAGTTATCCTCAAAAAACAATTAAAAATAAAAATTGTTTTTGGTCCTATCTACATTTATTCTACATACTTCTCTGGAACGATTTTTAAAATCTGCTATTTTGTTCAAGAGTTATCTTTTCAAAACCACAAAACAATTAACCGAGGCATTTATTTTAATTTTCTATTCGACGGGTAGATCACGTTGCATGATGTTTTTTTTTTTTAAGGAAGGATGGTTGACAGGAATTCGGGTACCCAACTAGGGCATTCTGCCACAACCGATAATTTGTATAATAATCATTTATAATGATGAAAGGGGCATTCACTAAAGATCCATGGACCGCACGGCCATTTTTCGTTCCGAAAAAGTGACCGCGCGGACGGGATTCGAACCCACGACCACGAGGCCCGTAAGCCTATATTCTAACGAAATGCCGTGCCAGAAGTAAGTTGGCGTTACGATTTTTCTCCACTCATTAAACTTACTCAGGCATTGTTTAAACATTTAAAATGATGCATCAGTGTTTTTAGAATGAATAAAATATTCTTTCTGAGCTTGAAATTAGAGGTAGTGCCATGGCTCCTTGGCTCTACATAACGAGCCGCCCCTGCTAAGAATATCTATTTTGGGCAGCCAAAATTTAAAAAAAAATTGTTTTTCAAAAACACGCAACAAATGCAGACTTCTAACTTTTTTAAATTGTTCAAAAACGATTGGGCTCTTATATGCCGGGAAAATTTTAACAAGTTAATTGCCTAGTTTTTCCAATAATTATCATCAAACCGATGCAGGATACATTTTATTTTGAGCACTCTTCATTCCATCGCAAATTTCTTGAACGAATTGCGATTGGCAAAATCCACTCGCGCTAAAGCGCTCTATCTCAATCCATCCTCTAAATGTATCGATTCAATGACTCGTCCAAAACAAAACGTATCCGGCCCAATTATGGCCTCCTGTGGTATTGTTAAATCTGATACAACATTTTGCAATAAAGTCATCTTTAGCGACGAAGAAGTTTCGTTAAGAAACAAAGTGAGTGATTGTTTCAATCCAAATGATTAATCTAAATATGACATACAAAAATCAGCTTCGCCCATTACGCAAAGATTGTGTTTCCGCTAACTGCATTACGTGCACAAAAAACTTCTACATCATCATCTTAATGCCATTCTACAACGTGGGCGATTGTACTAATTATTGAAAATGTAAGACAATAGAAAGGTAACCCTGTTACAAACTAATTCCCTCGACAACATGCAAATCATTCTGGGTAATAACTTCGCTCGCAGACATGATACCATAATTTTTGCCCGAGCTTTTGATTAAATAGATCAGCGGAGCAATGGAATAAATCCGCGCGTTGACACAATCGTGCTGGCTTCAGTGAATATTATCTACTTGCAACTCTATTAGCGAGATTATTTACTATTATTAATTACGTACGCGGCTGAAGTAAATTTCATGGTTGGAATGCTTCGAATTTTCAATATTTTCTAATTACCCCATATTTCACTGGTTCAATAAATATTTGTGTGATTTTAATTAGCGCCCCGCAGCCACCTCTTCTCTTTTTGTGCCGTTGTGAGAATCACGACTCATTTGCATCATCTGTTTTAATTAAGAAGTGCACCGGGTATGCCATTAATTAATGACGCTTACTATATTAATTAATTTCATCGTTGAGGTGAAAGCAATCTATCTTTGTGATCTGAAAGTTGCTGCATTGAGTTTATGCTAAATGATTTTGTGTTACGGAACTGGCCGGGTGTATTATTTGTCGAAGTACTTTCAAAATAAGACGTAATTATAGAATAACATAATGTAAATTAGAAAACTGTATCGCCTTTGTTTTTATCTTATGAAATATTATAAATAATAAGGTGTGAGCTACAGAATTTTGTTGCTGAGTTGGCCAGGCCCGAGAGGGAGAGAGAGAGAGAGAGAGAGAGAGAGAGAGAGAGAGAGAGAGAGAGAGAGAGAGAGAGAGAGAGAGAGAGAGAGAGAGAAAGAGAGAGAGAGAAACATAGCAGCCATGTCCGAGATTAATTCATTTTTTTTAATCCAATTCAATTGAACTAATCTAGTCTCGTGAAGTAATAATATGCGACACACCTCATTTATCTCACAGCCAACTCTGAAACAAAATTTTGTGGCTCGCGCCAGGGGCGGCTCGTTATGTAGAGCCAAGGAGCAATGGCACTACCTGTAGTTTCAAGCTCAGCTAGGATTTTTAATTAATTCATAAAACACTTTTTCGCCAATTTAAATGTTAAACAACGCCTGCATAACTTTAATGATTTTTGTTTTTGTTTTCCGTATGTATTGTTTTGATGTTTGGGACAAAATGTAAACGCACGATGAATCGAAAGTACACATAAATCATATTTTCAGCTTGTTTGAAATTATGAACCTTTACTTTACAACTCAAAATAACCTTGGACCATGAAGATCAATCGTTCTTTCTTTCTTCAAAAAAGGAGGCGGGGGCCTCCCCATATTGCCATACTAACCAAATGAATTGTTTTATTTGAATTATTCAAAATGTATCTACTAAATCTAAAGTTGTCAAAACTGCCGGCGTAAAAGGTGAAACAATAAGCTGATCCCAACAAAGTTAATAGTTTTATGTAAATTCTTTTTCAAATTAGTTTCTCATTTTTGAACAATTAAAGCGAAAATAAAAAACAATGTTCTGCTATAAAAAAAAATTGAAAAATTGGTGATTTTTGAGACTAATTTAAACCATTTTTTGTCTAAATTTTTTATCATTTGGCCTAAATAGTCTTTATTTTGACCTAAATTTTCGATTTAATTGGTAAAATTTTCGAGTGTTTGGTCCGCATTTTTTATTTTTCCCGACGAATTTTTAAATTTTTGATCTGTATTTTCGATATTTTTGATCACAATATTCTATCTTTTGTCCTAAATATCCTTCAATTTGACCTAAATTTGCGATTTAATTGCTTAAATTTTCGACTTTTTGGCCCGCATTTTTTATTTTCCCGCCGAATTTTTATGTTTTAGATTTTTGACCTGTATTTTCTATTCTTTTGGGTCTAAATTTTTGATCTTTTGACCTAAATATTCTTTATTTTGACATAAATTTTCTATTTCGTTTTTTTTTTTATCCGTATTTTTGATTTTTGACCTATATATCTAAATTTTTGATTATTTGGCCCAAACTTTATTTATTTTGACCTAAATTTTCGATTTAATTAGTAAAATTTTCTACTGATTTTTTAATTTTTCCCGACGAATTTTTAATTTTTAATTTTGGGCGATATTTTTGGTCAAAATATTTTATCTTTGTATTTTCGATTATTATTTTTTTTGTCTAAATTTTTGATCTTTTGTACGATTTTCTCAGATTTGTAATATTTTTAGAGGTATTTTGTGTATTATAAAGGGAAATTCCCGTAAATTAATAAATCTCTAATTATTCTTTATTTTGACCTAAATTTTCGATTTAATTGTTAAAAATTCTTATTCTTTGGTCCGCATTTTTTATTTTTCGGGCCGAAATTTTAATTCTAGTTCCAAATTTTTGATTTGATTTTGATTAAAATATCTATAATCTAATCTCTAATGCGAGATTTTTTTTATTTTTTCCGGTATTTTCGAGTTTTGTTTGTTAACCTGCATTTATTATCTTTAGGACCGAATTTTCTATGCAATGTTTAAATTTTCTACTTTCTGGCCAACTTTACAAATTTTTATTATTATTTTTTTTAATCTTTTGACCTACATTTTTCTTCATTTTTCATTTCATTTCAATTCGTTTATTTAATCTTACCTAACTTTTCCATTTTATTGTCAAAATTTTCGATTTTTGGTGAACGTTGTAAATTTTTATTTTCTTTTATCTTTTGCCCTAAAATTTTCTTTATTTGTCTGTTAAAATTTTTCTTTCCTTGGTCCACCATTTTTATTTTTGTGCCCAAATTTAGTATCGGATATTTTTGAATTTTAATCTATTTTTTATCCAATATTTTAGATTTTTTAACTTGGATTATTGATTTCATTTTCTGAGTTTTTTTAAATTTTTTTTTGCTATTATTTTCGAATTTCTGATCAGAAACTTATTTTTGGCAAATTATTTTGCTTTTACTTAAGTTTTTAATTTTTTGTCTGCGTTTTTTAATTTTTCTTGATTCTTGATTCTTTGGCCCATATTTTAGATTTCTGTATTTTCGATTTTTCTGTTCCAATTCTTTTTATTTTTCTTTATTTTGACCAAAATGTTTGATGGGTTTGTGGTAATTTTCGTTTTTTTGTCTGCAATTTTTATCTTTACGCCCGTTTTCGATGTTTTGTCTAAATTTTCACCTTTTTGGGTCCTACTTTTTGGCCTATATTTTATATTTTCGATTGTTTGGTTTCAATTTTAGATCTTTTGGCCGAAATTTTCTTTATTTCGACTTATATTTTCGATTCGTTTGTTAAAAATTTGGATTTTTTTGTATACCACTTTGATTTTTGGGTACGAATTTTTGGTCTTATTTTTTTATTTTTTGTCCCATATTTTAGATTTTCTTAATAATAATAATAATAATATTTATTTCCTTAACAGGCCGAAGCCTAATTACAAAGGAAAAATACAAAGTAAAGAGGATGATTCTATATAAAAATAAAAATAAAGATAAAAATAAAAGTGAAAATAAAAATAAAAATAAAAAATAAATATAATACTATCAACAAACTTATAATACCTAAGTAATAAGTTATACGAAATGAACAAATAAACTTATAACAAACACGATTTTAAATTATTAACAAATTCATTTTTATTATTACAAAATATGTCCACTCCGTATTGAACTTCATGATACCGTTTTATCATAACAAGTAATGGCGAAAAAGAATGATGGGTAGTCCGTGGTGTGTTGTACATAAATGTTAAATGATTACGACTGGTAAGGCGTGGAATTGCGAACTTGAATTATTGATTTTATTGTGCGAATTTTTTTAAATTTTTTATATTTGCTATTATTTTCCAATTTCTCGGTGGAACTTATTTTAAGCTAAAAAGAGTTATATTTGGGGCTGAAAATGGCAATATTTTTGGTCTGCATTTTTATTTTTAAACCAGGATTTTTTATTTTTTTGGCCGATATTTTAGATCTTAAGCTGTTTTGTTCCAAATTTTTGATTTTTTTGGCCAAAATATTCGATTGGTCTAGGAAGATAAATGGTTCTTTGTTCCTTCAAAAAGTGGTGGGGGGATGTATTGTATAAGTGGCTCTACCATCAACATGTTCCACGAGTCGCCACTTGCTCACACAATATGTTTTCACATCAATGAATGAATTAATTTTGTATATTGTTATTTATGGAAACTCCATCGTTTAATAAAAAAGATTTAAAACTATTTTTATTGTTCTACAACAATTGTTTCACCACACAGTGGCTTCATCAGGTAGATGAAAAATATTAAAAATAAAGATTGCTTCATCATGTAGATGAAAAATATTTTCACTGTATGGTGAAACAATTGTAGAACAATACAAATAATTTGAAACTTTACACTGCGTCAGCGTTTTTATTAATTGAATGAATTTTATATTCAAGCGCTTCGAAAATTCCCACAAATAATTTAATAAATTGATTCTGTAGCTCAGAGAGAGTCAAGTAGAAAGGCACCTTCAGTGAAATTATTTTAATATTACAAACTGATTGAATAATTGATGTTAATTCATAAAGCCTCACAGGTCCAATTGGTCTTGATGGAAATCGAGTTTAGATGATCCGTTTACCAAATAAAATATGTTAATATGCAAATGGGGCGGTGCGCCGTTGAAAAGCTAATGATGCATGACCTATCCTAAAAGAGGTATAGTTCACCTTGGGAAAAATTAATAACATAATAACAGTGTAATCCGTAACTCGCTTCTCGTATTGATTTATTGGTATTAATTTCGCCGGTATTGACAGCCGGGTTCGCATGATTTACGTTTACATGATTCATGAGAATCTACTCATTGTTACTGCCGTGATCTTAACATACTTTGATATATCTGTCAGTCTTGACCTTAGCATTCACTCATTGTTGAGAGGTGTATTGCGTATGAATGAACGAATATAACCTACGCAGCTGAAATTAAAAAAAAGGTATCATCCAGGGCTCGAATTTAGCATTCCTCATTCTTTGCCGTAGAATGATTTCCAATTTGTACGCAGCTGGTACTGCTTTCAAATCAATTCCTTTAGGAGGTTGGTCAAGAATTATGGGATGGTAGCTGCTAGTGTCGCATAATATTTGCAAACAATTTACTACAAGTATATTCCCTCTTTAACCTTTTGAGACCCAGAGGTCGTTGCAAGCACATGGTCGAAAAAAGCTTGTTTTTATCGATTGCGAAGAAGCCCGAAAAAAATCTGCTTGGGGCTCAAAGGGTTAATTAAATCATTCATTAACTTGTAATCACTTTCAAATGCTGGCATGACTATAGCAAGGCTCGTGATTTTTAATGTCTTCACACGTTATATAATATTTTGTACAAATAAAATTTTTAACCTTGTAACAAAATGATTCGGTGCATATCTAAACCGTGCCAAAAAAATGGTCACCCTATCATGGCCCACCTTACTTATAATTTGATTGTAATTGGATTATACTTATTTTATTAGTTAAATTAAGGAACCACCATGTGTTTGCTTTGGTTACATACAATTACGTAACAATTTCGTTTGCTATAACCGTAACATAAATAAACCACACCATAACGAGCGATAAGTAATTACGTTCTTAAATATTTAATAAGAAAGCGGCCTTTAGGCTAATTCGCCCAAATTGGGCCAGTTTCTGTCGTTTCCCTTCGTCGGCGACAACGTAAACTCGACTTAATTTAATTTTTAACCTCGAACAACACGAATGGGAACCATTTAAAATGGACCGCGTAATCACGCCAATTTAACAAAATTACGCTACGTGGAATTCCGAGTACTTCGCTCCCTAATAATAATAATAAGTATAATTAACTGTAGTATTTTCTAGCATTCTGTTGAAAATGTTGCCTATTAAATTATATAATTTTTCGCTTCACGACCTCAAATCCGTGGGCAGAGACTATCAACAATACAATTTTTTTCTCATTAGTAACCGCATTCCTCCTCATTCCATCGTTATTAGAATTCTTCATTCTTTTAATCGGAAGTGACATCTCAACGAGTTTCTTAATTACATCTCTGGGAAGAATAAAAAAAAAGACGGTGCTTTACCGTACTCCAGAAGGGGTTGTCTGTGTGGCATTGTGCTGGTATTCTTAATCTAGTTATCTGGGAGATCTTAATATTTTAATTGAGTTAAGGGCCCTTGATACCTGAAAAGTGGCCGTATGGCCTTAAGGTAATGGGCCTTTCTGGTAATAACTGGTTAGCGTGCTCCATTTGTCATGTGAATGTGGGGAAACGGGTGAAGTCTTTGTGCTTACCTCAGCTTGTACATATTTACTTCATTTTTATTAATTAACAGGTATACAGCAGATGTTACATGGGATAAACATTCAATTAAAACGATCAGATAGCAATTTTAAAAAGAGGAGGAAAAAGCAGCGCGAAAGCTTTAAATAAGCTTCCCCGGGATATGATTTACGAGCGCATTAAAAGAAGTCAACAGTGCAAGAAGAGAGCTGTAATTAGTGGCGTTTTGCTGGCTCGGAACGGCCTCGCTGAAATGCGCGAATGTTATCTATGATATAGTTGTCGTGGGCAGACTGTGTGGCTTCTGCTCTATTATTCCTGCAGTGTATTAAGCAATTAAACGGTTGGTACACCTGCGCGGACGAAGTGTCCTCTTCTGTCCTGCTGCGACCGCCCACTGGAACATGCGTGGGCACTTTACGACGCTCTCACTAAAAATCAAATTTATTTCATGTTGCGCCTGTAACAACAAATATGTAATAACTTCTCACGTGGATAAAAGCTCCGCAATATATTACGAGAAAATAAATTCGAAAGGCCCTTTCGAAAAAAGTGCATGGTCCTCAATACCCTCGTAACGTGAGTTATTGAAGATTCCAGGAAAAAAAATTGCACGCTACGTAAAAGAAAATAATTGTTGTCTTGGACAAGGATTTATGCAGATAATGGAGAGCTGTATTATATTAACGGGCGGCGTATTGTTACTTGTTGTTTATTTATGTATAATGTCATATATCGTTATTTTTAGGTACATGGATTTTTGTTTCTTTAATGTTTAATAAATAAATAAATAAGATAAGTTGCCATTTAAATATGGAAACATTGGCACTACAATTGCATTTTACTGACTAGACAAAGCAATACGATGCACGTTGGGTTGCCTACATCGATGGATTTTAATATATCGCTCGGCTTGGAAATTTACAATATCGACGAGTATTCTGAAATTTTGTATAGTTTTTAACTTAAGTTCATGCCTTGCATTTTATTAGATATTTAATTACTTTAGTTTTAATAATTTTATATTAATTGTAGTAAATCTGACCTGTCCAAATATCTATCTATCTATACAGTGCGCGCCCAAAGTATGGAATATAGTCAGTAAAATCGAAATAAAATATTTTTGGAAAAAATCCTCGAACACGTCGAACAACTGAAGGTGAGAACTCGACATGTAATTTTTTTCAAAATGACCTTGTTCCAGCGCTTGTAGAAATTTTTCCAAACAACAATGATCTTGACCTTTTATGTAATACAATATGGTTTTAGCAAGAAGGCGCATTCCCACACTAAGCGCGTTTTTTTTTTTATTCATTTTTTTTCAATAGAACCTGTAGAAATTCTTCTTGAACATTTTGAATATTTTCCAGGCTAATTCTGCGCATTTATCTCTTTCGCAGGCTATTCTATCGGTCCTCACCTGCCAATCCACCTATTCGTAATGCAATTGTCCAAAAAACGCGCATAGTGCGGGGTTGCGCCATCTTGCTGAAACCATATTGTATGTATGGCAGGTCAAGATCATTTTTGTTTGGAAAAAAATCGCTGAAACAAGATCATTTTGCAAAAACTCTAGATGTCAACTTCTCACCTTCAATTGTCAGTTACTCGAAAAATTTCTAATGTAAGATGGCAATATTTTTATACTGTCAATTCGACAATGAAAAGATCTCTCAAAATCAAGAACATAAATAGGGGGTTGTCATTTAAAAACAAAATGGATGACGTCATTACTCAAAAATAAATGACGACTGAAAATCGATTTTCATGCAAAAATGTGTATTTAAAAAAATAAAATCGACGTGTTTTTTCCAAAAAAAATTTATTACGGTTTTACCGAATATATTCCATACGCACTGTATATCTTCATTGGACGCAGCATTTTGAATATTTAATTTCAGGTTTTGATGTGCGCTTCAGGATTTAATGTGCCCATGTTACATATTAGTGCTTTGTTACACGATTAACAATCACATGACCTTTATATTTTATCTTGGTAGAGAATGATATATTGGGTAATGAATAAATAAAGAAAGCACTCATCTCTAAGTTGGGCATCGAAAAAGTGGTTGATTCAATAAACGTGAGTAATTACGTTTGACACTACACAATTCCGGCCATTTTTAGAAAATATCTGTGAGTGATGATGTATCAAACAAAAAGTAATGGAGATTTCTTAAAGAAACTTTGATCTTAATTTACTTGGCAAAAAAAAGTTTTACATTTTTTTCGATTTTTTGTCCACCAGAGTACCAAACGCCAGAAAACTAAAATTTTCAGTTTGAGAAAATTGGCAGATTTTCAAAAATCAAAGAGATTTTGAAAGAACAACCTTTCGCTAATTGCGTGTAATTTTTTTGGAATTTGAAACCCACGCTTCATATTTTTTCGATTTTTTTCCACCGGAGTGCCAAATGCCAAAAAAACTAAAAAAATTGGTTTGAGATAATTCAAAAATCAAAGCGATTTTGAGAGAACTACTTTTCGCCAGTTGCGTGTAATTTCGAAAAACTGGAAGGTTTTTCGTAAAATTTTAAAGACCATATTTCGTCCAAAAATTTTAAATATGAAAAATAATTTGAAAATCTTTTTATACATGTTGAAAAATCTTTTGTCAATAAAAGTATTTCAAGAACTCTTAAAAAATGTTTAACTATAATTATGGAATGATAATATGCAATAATAACAGTTACATCAAATGTATTTCAACAAACATTTCTGAGAATACCAAAAGAAACAACTTATAAAGATTTTTTTCTAAATACCACCAATTAAAAAAAAAATCGAGTGCCAAACGCCAGAAAACTAAAATTTTCAGTTTGAGAAAATTGGCAGATTTTCAAAAATCAAAGAGATTTTGAAAGAACAACCTTTCGCTAATTGCGTGTAATTTTTTTGGAATTTTAAACCCACGTTTCAAATTTTTTCGATTTTTTTTCCACCGGAGTGCCAAATGCCAAAAAAAAATTAAAAAAATTGGTTTGACAAAATTCAAAAATCAAAGCGATTTTGAGAGAACAACTTTTCGCCAGTTGCGTGTAATTTCGAAAAACTGCAAGGTTTTTCTTAAAATTTTGAAGACCGTATTTCGTCCAAAAATTTTAAATATGAAAAATAATTTAAAAATATTTTTATAAATGTTGAAAAATCTTTTGTTAATAAAAGTATTTCAAGAACTCCTAGAGAATATTTAACTGTAATTATAGAATGATAATATGCAATAATAAAAAGTTACATCAAATTTATTTCAACAAACATTTAGAGAATAAACAACTAATAAAGATTTTTTTCTAAATACCACCAATTAAAAAAAAAAACGTTAAATGCGCAATATATCAGAACAATTTAATTAATTTAATCAATAAATCGAAGAAAGTTTAAAATTAAGCGTGAAGTTAAAATTAAAACCTCATCGACGTTGTTATTTGAATAGATTAAAAAAATGGTGATGTGGTTTTCATGGTTTATTTTCAATTGAAATCATATTTTAAATCTACATCGAGCGTTGTGTAAACTCGGATGAAACTGACGTTTAAAACGTCAAAATTATGAAACGTGGAAAAATTCAAAAACTCAGTTTACTCAAAAACTAAAGGGATTTCGAAAAAAAAACTTATTCTTTATAAGTTGTTCATTTTAGCATTCTCTACAATTATTATTAACATAAATTTGTTGTAATCATTATCGTTTTATAATTATAAACCAAAAATTTAAAAAAAATAATAAATTTTTTTTTCGCATAAAAATAATTTTATAAAAAATGTTTTCAAGCAAAATGTTCATTTATTTGTTGTCTTCAAAGTTTGTTTAAATGTTTTTGTGATATTTTTCATATTTAAGAAAATATTGGCAAAAAACAAAAACACAGTTAAGGTAAACGCCCACTTCCGGTGTACGAAATTTTACCAAAAGCTTTTCAGTTCTTCAGATTATCAAATAAGACGGATGTTAAAAGTTTCTTCTCAATTTCTCTATTACTTTTTGAGATACAGCGCGCACAGACAGACACACACACACAGACACAAAAAAAATCCCAGAAATTGTTGAAATGGCATCCAAAACGGATATTTCCGTAAAAAAAATTTTGAAAAAAAAATCACGATCACAATACTTTCTCGTTCTTCGTAACGGAGAAAGTAAAAACAATAGAAAACAACCGAAGAGAAATAAATTAAATTGGTGTGAAAACGCAGAAGGTAAATAATAATAATAATCAATTATTTATTTTTAATAATCACCAACAGTGAAGATACAACCGTCAAAAGGACCTGTTTAACTTTCAAATGTACAGCTAGAAGTAAAACTGGCCTTCCTTTAGGCTTCCATTCTAGAATAATAATAATAATAATATAAACACCTACATACAGTTTGTCTACCGAGTCATGGCTGATTGTGACCATATTTAGTTTCAATAGAGGGGCACCAGAAACATGTAATTATTCAGCGTGAACGTAATGTAAATATAGACAGAGAATCGTTACAAGTGATGACTCATCTTCAATTCGGTAGTGCGGTCATGCGAAGATATGTTATCTCGTTCTCTTCGAATACTTTCTGACTCTACGCATATTTTAGCCCCATCTGTCACGGCTCAGTAGACAAACTGTACATATAATACTTGTTCCTAGAGAAGGTCGTTATTTTGTGTTGATATACATTTCTACGAGGCGTTTATTAATAGTAACTTAAAACTACATCTTTACAAAGAGAACAACAATAAAGATATTCTAATTATAACATCACAATTAAATAATATAATTGATCGATTAAGCGTTTTACCGCAATCTGTCCATCTCTAGCGTCAAGCGTCATATAGTGAATCTGTTTCTTAGCGATTCTACTGCACTGATGAGGCACCCAATATATTTTAGATATTTTTAATTTTGGCCAACTCAAAAACAAAATTCCTAGGATAATTTTGCGGAAAATATCTACTGAATGAAGTAACAGTTTAGACTTCAAAAAAATCCTGCGCTGAGATTATTATCTTGAATAATCATCCACTCTTCTACCCCATTTATTTGGAACACATTTTTTATGCTTATTGGCAGTCTTTTTATTCCCGTAAACTGATTTAACCCGCCAATGGTGACCCTACTGGTCTGTGAGACCGGGTGTGTCGAATAACTTTATTCTCCGTTATTGTTTTTTGTTGCAATTTCGAGTAGCTGCCGCATTGCAGATCTTAAATTGATTACATATCTCTGTTTTATTGTCAAAGAGCATAAATAAAAAAAAAAAAAAAACATGAACTATTAGTAACATGTTTCGAAAAATCTTCAGTTGAAAACCCCCCCACCAATGGCGGGTTAAGAACGTAATTTTTATGATATTTCAATGTGACATTTCTAATTTTTTTTTTGACTTAAGCTTTCGCTATGCAGTCACAACCGGTCATAAAAATTTAAATTTATAATTTTCAATTTATAGTTTCGTATCCTAGTTTTCGCTTCTAGATGAAAAAGGATAGATAATGATTGAATGATCGCGACTAATTAATACATTTACTAATTACAGTAATGTTCTGATTAAAACGGTTCCTGCTGCCAAAGAAATGATTGCGCAGGGCGCGTTGCAAATCGGCATAATTGCCGCACATTTTCAAAAATATAAATCTAAATTACCCTTCGTTTAAACCACCGAGAACGTTTAGTAAAACGAAATTAAGAGTAATTCTTGTAATCTCGGAATTCTTGAATATTTAATTTTATCGTACAGTTTGCATGCATTATCCGCCACCTTTCCTCCGATAATTACACCATCTGACCGTATCGGTAACACTCCGAAAAAGATTACCCGAATTTAGCCAAAAATCCACTTAATTCCACCCGTCACGGCACTTTTTGATGTTCAGCATGAATTAAAAAAAAAACGTTGCTAGTAAGCTAAGCGCGCAATAAACGGCACGAGTTAAATGTTGTAATAAATATATAATTTTTGGCATGAATTCGTGAAAATGGCAGGGGCGGCTCGTTACATAGAGCTACGGCTCTATGGCACTACCTGTAGTTTCACAGTCAAAAATGTTTTGCAATTAAAAAAATTGGAAAATTATTTTGAGCAATAAAGTAATTTTTGAGACTAATTCTCTTACTAAAATATTCTGCATTTTTTTATTATTAAGCCTTCATTTTCGATTTTTTTGAAGGTAAATTTTTGATTATTTGGCCTAAAAATTCTTTATATTGACCTAAATTTTCGATTTAATTGTTAAAATTTTCGATGTTTTGGTCCGCATTTCTGATTTTTCACGCCGAATTTTTAATTTTTAGGTTTTCGACCTGCGTTTTCAATTTTCTGATCTTTCACCCTAACTATTCTTTATTTTCACCTAATTTTTCGAATTAACTCTTAAAATTTTTTGATTTTTTTGGTCCGCATTTTTGATTTTGCGGGCCGAATTTTTAATTCCAGTTCCAAATTTTTGTATTGATTTAAGTTAAAATATCTATAACCTGAATTATTGATTTAAGTGCGAGAATTAAAAAAAACTTTCCGGTATTTATTTATTTTTGAAATTTTCGATTTTTTAGTCTGCTTTTATTATCTTTAGGCCCGAGTTTTCATGTAGTGTCTAAATTTTCCGACTTTCTGACCAACATGACAGATTTTTATAATTATTTTTTTTTTAATCTTTTGACCTAAATTTTTCTTTATTTTGACCTAACTTTTCCATTTTATGATTAAAATTTTCGGTTTTTTAGTCCGAATTTTTGATTTTTCGCTTAATCTACATTTATTATCTTTAGGCCCGACCTTCGATGTTTTCAAATTTTTGGCCAGCATTGTAAATTTTTATTTTTTTTTATCTTTTGCTCTAAATTTGTATTAATTTTCTTTTAATTGATTGACACTGGAGGCGTTTACTTCGTGATACATTTTGAATTATAAATAAAACACTTTCCTTGGTAATATCACACGATTTAACTTTTCCTTTTTATGATTAAAATTTTCGGTTTTTTAGTCCGAATTTTTGATTTTTCGCTTAGTCTACATTTATTATCTTTAGGCCCGACCTTCGATGTTTTCAAATTTTTGGCCAGCATTGTAAATTTTTTTTTTTTATCTTTTGCTCTAAATTTGTATTAATTTTCTTTTAATTGATTGACACTGGAGGCGTTTACTTCGTGATACATTTTGAATTATAAATAAAACACTTTCTTTGTTAATATCACACGATTTAACTTTTCCTTTTTATTATTAAAATTTTCGGTTTTTTAGTCCGAATTTTTGATTTTTCGCTTAGTCTACATTTATTATCTTTAGGCCCGACCTTCGATGTTTTCAAATTTTTGGCCAGCATTGTAAATTTTTTTTTTTTATCTTTTGCTCTAAATTTGTATTAATTTTCTTTTAATTGATTGACACTGGTGGCGTTTACTTCGTGATACATTTTGAATTATAAATAAAACACTTGCTTTGTTAGATCGTGTGATATTAACAAAGAAAGTGTTTTATTTATAATTTGTCTGTTAAAATTTTTCTTTTCTTGGTCCACCACTTTTATTTTTAGGCCAGAATTTTTGGTTTTTGGTCTAAATTTTTCATCGTATATTTTAGATTTTTGGTTTATTTTTTTTTTATCCTGCATTTTAGATTTTTTAACTTGGAGTATGTCGTGACTGAATGGCATACGCCTAAGTCAAAAAAAAAAACTTGAGTATTGATTTAATTTCGTATTTTCTTTTTTATTTTTTTGTTATTATTCTGGTCTGAAACTTATTTTTGGCGGCTGAAACTGGCAAATTATTTTTCTTTTGCTTGTATTTTAAATTTTTTGGTCAGCATTTTAATTTTTAGATTAGGTTTTTTATTTTTCTTGCCGATATTTTAGATTTGTTCCAAATTTTTGACTTTTTGGACAAATTTCTTGGTCTGCATTTTTTATTTTTAGACCCGAGTTTTTGACCTTTTGTCCTAAATTTAGACAAAATATCGAAAACTCGGGCCTAAGATGAAAAATGCAGACAAAAAAATCGAAAATTTCAACAAACATAACTCGAAAATACCGGAAAAAAATCTCGCATATAAATCAATAATTCTTTATTTTGGTCTACATTTTGAATTGGTTTGTTGAAATTTTCGATATTTCCGCATTTTCGGTTTTCCGTTTTGGTCAAAATTTTTGATTTTTTATCCTTAATTTTAGATTTTTTAACCTGAACTATTTATTTTTACGCGGAAATTTTTGATTTTTGCGGATTTTTTTTTGGGGTCAAAGTTTTTAATTTTTGACTTTTATTTTAGATTTTGCCAACGACATTTTTTAATTTTTTGACCTGTATTTTTAAGGGTTTTGTATTCATTTTAGGTTATTTATTTAATTTTATATTTTTTGTTTTTGTGGGTTTTAATTTAAAAATGGGGTTTATTTTTAGATAAAATTAATTTACTTTGATATTTATCTGGAAAATATAGTCTTCGGGATTTATGTTAAGGAATTACTTAATTTTCAAGTATTTGTAGGAATTTTGGAATTTTTGCAACAAACAATTAAATGTCTATATAATTTAGGTTTTTTTATCTTATCTAAACTTATACAATATTAGACTTCATTCATTATACGTTCAAGGCAGCGGCGCCTCGTGGATCTTTATAGAGAAAGAAAATATTTCGCTGCTGTTTGGTCAGGAGCCATGGCACCACCTGTAGTTTCAAGCTCAGCAAGAATTTTTAATTAATTCTTAAAACACTTACTTTGATCTAGGAAGATAAATCGTTCTTTGTTTCTTTAAAATAGGAAGGGGCGGGGGGGGGGGGGGGGGGGGGTATTGAAGAAGTGGCTCTACCATCAACATATTCCAATGGTATTAACAGATTCTTAAAAAAAAATGGACCAATAATGCTGTGGCCTTTTTCTAGATCAATGGATGGTGCCCATATCCGTGTGTTTTGAAAAATTTCGTAATCAATTTAATAATTTAAATTGAGAATACCTCACTTGTTGCAAAAACAAAAGATTTTTCTCATATTTTTCATATTTTTTTATCTTTTTCCACAAAGTAGAGGAACCAATTGCTGTATTGCAAACGCTTCATTTTGTCGGACTTTTACAGTACAGCGTGTACTGCTGTCACTCTCAAAGGCCTGACTTAATAGCTTTGCTGCTATATGTCACATCGTCACCGAGTAACTGGTCTCTGTGACAATCGATGAAATGACTTTTATGAGGAGCGGAGCAGTTGCTGCATGATATTGGCGGATTTTGCTTTATTTTTTCACTAACCAATGAACCAGTTTGTTCCAACTTCTCTACTTCTCCACGACGAACACGATACTCGGTAAGCTCTTAGAGGAGTGGTAACGGAATTGGTAAGCCAGTAATTGTTTATAATAATTATGCTGCTGAAGTTTGTGCTCCAGTTGAATAATTATGTGATATTCTTACAGGGCTATGTATGGAAATCTAAAGCAATCTATCATCTGCCAACATCCTAAAACTCCTGAGTGCATTATTTAAAAAGTTGCGTATAGCTTAATTTTTGAGCCAACAAAGTATCAAATAAGGCAAGAAAGGAAATATTTTCGGAAAATGAAGGTGTAGTGTGGGCAGTTCAGAAACGCCATAAACGATCGCAAACACGGCATCCATTAATCCATTAAAACGAAATGAATAATTCAGCCGTCCAACGAGTGTGAAAATACAAACAAATGGCTATGCAATCAAATGGTAAAAAGCCGTACACCACTTAACCATCCAGAAACACAATGCAGGTGGTGATTACCACCTGTAAAGGGTCAAAACGAGATGATGGCGGTCTTTAGAATCGCGCGCTCGCTAATCCGAGATGAATCGCGGCCGCGGCATAAAGATGAAGTCGTAAAGTGTCGCATTCGGATTACGTCGGATTATTCGCATTTTTTCGACGAATCCATAATACATAAGCGCTGTATGTAAACAGCCGCCGTGAATCAATTATTTAACGAGCCGACGGTTCACACGGCTTAATTAGAGATGAATTATGTAAAAGGTTGTTATGTATCGGCGTTATGTATATACACCGAGATAAGATTGTCTTAAAATCCGTCAACTTTATTAATTATGACTTTATTTATACACTCCGGTATCTAGCGTTGATGTAATAAATTAGACGAATTAATTAAGTTTCTGATGTGATCAATTAATGACACTATTTACACCTGGACGTTGTCCAAAAGAAACAACAGGATCAATCCTTGTGTGAACAGTCAGTTATAAGATATATTTTATTTATTTATTATAAATTAGTGATTCTAGCATTAATAATAATTCAAATCAATGCTTTATCCTTTTGGAGACCTAGAAGCTTATATACACAGAAGTTTCTGGACAATAATCATAAAAGTTGGAGCCGGGTTTTAAAGAAACCCCAAATAGAGCAAGTGAACACGTATTATGAGATTTTAAAAGGCAACAAAAAAGAAATTGAGAATCACAGATGCTAAGTTATACAAAGTTCATTGAACCATCGAAACGAAATTTCCAGTGTTTAAAGAAACATCGTTATCCTAAATGTGTACTCAATTAAAGGTTTGATAAATTTATTACCGAAAAATAAAATAAATCACATATTTAAGCCTTTGGCTTTTCTTTATCGATTGCGAAGAGACCCGACAAAAAATTTCAAATTTTAAAGTCGGCCTATAAGTGTTCAAATGAAACCATAGATGATGACAAATACACAGTACACAGTCTTAGAAAATAAATTTCACACAAGTGGTTTGTTGAAAATATCAAATGTTGCCACATAAACTTTGCTTAGTAACAATTACAAATCAACAGTACAAAGCCGCGAAATGTAAAAAAAAAGTGCTACCGCTGCTTATCGCGTGTTCATTTCCATAATCGGTGCCATTGTAATCCGACAACATAACTCCACATTTGCAACAAAACATCAAAACAGCTCTAGGAAGTCTATCTACCCTGTCTGCGGCCATAAATCGACTCGCTCCAATAGTTTCAATTACAATGGGAACGGCCCTCGTAACTCTTCAGTGTTTTGATGGCTTAATAACATAATTTAATCAGTTATTAATAAGCGATACCCACATTTCCATTCCGAAGTTAAGTTACGTACCTCCTGTCGCCATAAACACGACTTTATTGTTTCATATATCGCGGTGGTCGAAAAAAAAAACGGCATAGGAAACAATAATTACAACTTGTACAACTAGCGTTTTGCATAATGTACTTTATGTTCGGGAACGAAAATCAAGGAACGTATTTATTTAATAAAGTAGATTGTTTATGGGGTTCCGCAAGTACCTAATGATACTTCGCCTCGAAATAACATAAAGTACCTTATAAATAATTAATTATTGCCCTGCCCACACGGCGGCTTGTAGATATCCTTTTAAAGGATAATAATTAGTTTTCTGTACCCGAGTACAAACAATGACACGATTTATCGGTTAACTAACAGACCGATTAATACGCAAATAACGCAACCATTTTTGTAGTCAAATACAATAATCTATCTCTTATTTTAAGATAATGTTCAGCAGTTAACATTTAACGTTTGCGTACAAATTAGGGCTGAATATCATTAGGTAAGAAACATTCCTTAAAAAATTTGAGTGTATTCAATTTTTATGTGAGTTAAGAATTTTTGAAAAGTTCTGAGTTAGTTCTTGACGACTAAATAAATAAATACTGCTATAATTTTAATATCTTTACAAAACATCTAAATTTAAAACCAACTTTAATTTTTGAAAATCTGCCAATTTCTCCGAGTTATGAATTTTAGAAAATTAGCGTTTTAAGCTGTCGAAGAATTGAACAAAAACACTTTAAAGAAAATAAATATGGGATTGCTTAAAAAATTTAATATGTTCACAAGATATCTACTTTTAACATAAACTTTTATTGCTGAAAATGTGTCAATTTCTGCGTGAGTTATAAAATTTTAAAAATGATTTTTGTTAAGTTGTCAAATATTTGAACAACGAAAAATAGAAAACAATACTAAAATCTTCCTCAAAACTCTAATGAAATCATAATACATTCTTTCAAATTAACCATGATTTTTGAAAATGAGTCAATTTTTGCGTGAGTTATGAATTTTTGAAAATTAATTTAAACACTTAAACAAAACAAAATTTTACTCCTCACATATTTTAATGCATCCACAGAATGACTACCTTTAAAACTAACTTTGATTTTTGAAAATGTGTTCATTTTTGCGTGAGTTATGAATTTTTTTAAATTATTTTTTCAAGTTCCAGAATATTTGAACAAAGACAAAATAGAAAAAAAAAATACTGATATGACTGAATTCTATAAAAAAACTCTAATGCAACCCTAATACATATAACTTTAAAATTAACTATGATTTATGACAACATTTTTGCGCGAGTTATGAATTTTTTTAAATATTTTTTTTTAAGTTGCCGAATATTTGAACAAAGAAAAAATAGAAAACAAAATGAATACTGATATGGTTGAATTCCTTAAAAACTCGAATGCAATAATAATACATTTATCTTTAAAATTAACTACAATTTTTGCGTGAGTTATGAATTTTTGAAAATTTATATTTTAAGTTGTCAAACAAAACAAAAATTGAGTTCCTCAATTATTAAATATCCACGGAACGACTACTACTCCAAACTAACTTTGTTTTTTTTTTAATTTGTTCATTTTTGGGTGTTATGAATTTTTGAAAATTAACGTTTTAAATTGTCGAACACCAATATTTCTAAAATTTAAGAAAAGTCCAAAATCTAAAAAAAATAATTCTGAAATCATGGAATTTCTCAAAAATTTAAGTACATGTATTCACAAAACATCTGCCTTTAGAACTAAGTACGAGTTTATTAAATGTGTAATTTTTTGGGTATCATACATTTTTGACAATTATTTTTTTAAGTTGTCGAATATTTGAACAAAGTAAAAAATAGAAAAAAAAAATACTGAAATAATTGTATTCCTTAATAATAATAATACAATCGTAACACTTTTATCTTTAAATTGAACTAGGATTTTTGAAAATGAGTAAATTTTGCGTGAGTTATGAGTTCTTCAAAACTATATTTTGTTTTCGAACACTTCAACAAAACAAAATTGAGGTCCTCAAATATTTTAATATAGCCACAGAACGACCACCTTTAAAACCAACTTTGATTTTTGAAAATGTGTTCATTTCTGGGTTTATTTCTGAAAAAATAAATATTGATCTGATAGAATTTCACAAAACTTTTAGTATATTCACAAAACATCTGCCTTTAGAATTAACTTCGATTTTTGAAATGAGTAAATTTTTCCCCGAATTATGAATTTTTAAAAATCTATATTTAAAGTTGAACAAAAATATCTAATTTTTACTTTCTCCGTTACGAAGTACGAGAAAGTATTGTGATCGTGATTTTTTTTCAAAATTTTTTTTTACGGAAATATCCGTTTTGAGGTCCCTAGATGCCATTTCAACAATTTCTGGAAAAAAAAATTTGGTGTCTGTATGTGTGTGTGTGTGTGTGTCTGTGCGCACTGTATCTCAAACACTAAAAGACCAATTGATATGAAACTTTAAACATAAGTTTTATTTGATGATCCGAAGAACTGAAAAGCTTTTGGTAAAATTTCGTACACCGGAAGTGGGTGTTTACCTTAACTGTTTTTTGTTTTTTTTCCAATATTTTCTTAACTATGAAAAATATCACAAAAACATTTAAACAAACTTTGAAGACAACAAAGAAATTAACATCTTTTGTTTGAAAATATTTTTTATAAAATCATTTCTATTTGAGAAAAAAAATTATTAATTTTGTTTTCATTTTTGGTTTATAATTATGAAACGATAATAGTTACAGCAAATTTATGTGAATAATAATTGTAGATAATGCCAAAAATGAACAACTTCTAAAGAATAAGTTTTTTCGAAATCTCTTTAGTTTTTGTGTAAACTGAGTTTTTGAATTTGACGTATAATTTTTCCATGTTTCATAATTTTGACGTTTTAAACGTCAGTTTTATCCGAGTTTACACAACGCTCGATGGACATTTAAAATATGATTTCATTTGAAAATAAACCATGAAAACGTAAATATAAATGATTATGATACCATCAAGTCGGAGAAAGTAACATGATGGCCACATCACCATTTTTTGATTTTTTAGCCTAAATAGTCTTTATTTAGCCCAAAATTTTCGATTTGTTTGTTGAAATTTTTGACTTTTTAGTCTGCATTTTTGGCCTATATTGTAAATTTTTTTGCTAGCTATCTTACTTAATAAAATAATCGACCGTTTCAATACATAAATAGACCAGAAACTTCAAAATAATAGCCAAATTTTTTTTTTAAAGTAAGAAATAAGTTTTAAGACTGAAAATAGAAATTTTTTTTTTCTTTTACTTAAATTTAATTTTTTAGTCTGCGTTGCGATTCTGTTTTTGCGTATATTTTAGATCTCAAACATATGTTTTTAATTTTTTTTTATTTTTTAGCCTAAATATTCTTTATTTAGCCCAAAATTTTCGATTTGTTTGTTGAAATTTTTGACTTTTAGCCTGAATTTTTGGCCCATATTGTAGAATTTTTTGCTATAAAATAATCGACAGTTTCAATACATAAATACACCAGAAACTTCAAAATAATGGCCAAAAAAAGTCTAAAAAATTAGTCTTAAGACTGAAAATAGAAAATTATTTTTCTTTTACTTTAATTTAATTTTTTAGCTTGAGTGCGATTCTGTTTCTTGCGAATATTTTAGATCTCAGACATATATTTTTGATTTTTTTGTTTCAATTTTTTTGATTTTTTAACCTAAATATTCTTTATTTTTGACTTTTTAGTCTACATTTTTTGATGTTTTGGCTTATATTGTAGATTTTTGGTACTAATGTATTACGCCGGACTATCATCAAAATAAAATAAAATTATATTAAATTAAACTACTGCCGGTGAAACTATGAGTCGGTCTAAAAGGGGAGGTGGCCAGTGACGGTTCGTGGGCCTTTTTCTGGTACGGCCGAGGAACAAGAGGTGGTAATACAGATAGGTAGGGTCAGTTGCAGAGACGGCTGTCTGCGTAACCGCACCTATATGTATTACCACCTCTTGTTCCTCGGCCGTACCAGAAAAAAAACCCGCGAACCGTCACTGGAGGTAGCTTAATCTCACAATAACCTACGCATAAGCACCAATCGTTGCAACCGCTAACTATAACATTGGTAATTGAAGACTATTTATGGTAGTCGAGCGTAATATACAAGTATCCGATTTTTTGGTTAACATTTTTGATATTTTCGCCAAAATTTTCTTTATTTTGACCTAAACTTTCGATTTGTTCCTTAATTTTTTTAATTTTTTGGTCCGCGACTTTTTTGGCTATTATTTTCGCGTTTCTGGCTAGAATTTTTTTTGAGCTAGAGTTATTTTTCGATTTTTTAATTTTTTTGGACATTATATTCAAGCTTCTGGTCTGAAACGAATTTTGAACTAAAAAATAAGTTTTTAGTTTTCTTTTACTTGAATTTTCAATTTTTTTGCTCTGCATTTTTATATTTAGACCAGGGTTTTTGATTTTTTGGCTGATATTTTAAATGTTAGGCTAGTAATTTCGTTTTTTTTTGTTTCTTGACAGCCGAAAAATATTATTCCTGACAGCTGGAACATGCTGTTATTGGCATATTTTGGCCAAAATGTTAATGATGTTTTTGTGAAATTTTCGATTTCTAGGTCTGCTTTTTTTATGTTTAGGCCCGAGTTTCTGATCTTTCGACCTAAATATTCTTTATTTTGGCCTAGATGTTCGATCAGTTTGTTAGAATATTCGATATTTTTGTCCGCATTTTTGATTTTCATGCCCGGCGTTTTGGTCATTTTTTTTTTTTGCTTTACATTTTAGATTTTTAGCCTGATTTTTGCGCTCAAATTTTTGAGTTTTTAGCCGGTATTCTTTTTTCGGTCTAAGTTTTTGATTTTGTAAACTAAATTTTTGAATTTTTTAACCTGTTTTCATTTTAAGTTATTTATTGTATATTATATTTTTTTCTCCGTTACGAAGTACGAGAAAGTATTGTGATATTGTGAATTTTTTTTACGGAAATATCCGTTTTGGGGTCCCTAGATGCCATTTCAACAATTTCTGGAAAAAATGTGTCTGCGTGTGTGTGTGTGTTACTGTATGTGTGTCTGTGCGCGCTGTATCTCAAAAAGTAATCAAGCAATTGATATGAAAATTTGAACATAAAACCTATTTGACAATCCGAAGAACTAAAAAGCTTTTGGTAAAATTTCGTACACCGGAAGTGGGTGTTTGCCTTAACCGTTTTTTGTTTTTTTTCCAATTTGTTTTAAATATGAAAAATATCACAAAAATATTAAAATAAATATTGAAGACAGCAAAGAAATGAACGTCTTTTGTTTGAAAATATTTTTGATAAAATTATTGATTTTCGAGAAAAAGAAAATGATTTTTTATTTATTTTATATTTTATTTTATTTATTTTTCATTTTTTGGTTATAATTATGAAACGATAATAATTACATCTTTAAATGAATAATAATTGCAGATAATGTCAAAATAAACAACTCATAAAAATAAGTTTTTTCGAAATCTCTTTAGTTTTTGAGTAAACTGATCATTAGTATTTGAAGTAAAATTTGTCATTTTCATTCTCATAATTCCATAAAATGTAAAATGTAAATATAAACTATGATACCATCAAATCGGAGAAAGTAACATGATGGCCACATCACCATTTTTTGTCATCTTTGCTGTATGGCTTGATGCACCATCTTGCTGGAATAAGAAATTCACATTTGGATAAAGCCCATGTTGGCTGGGAAAAGACTATTACATATTCAGAATTATCTGATAAGAGCATTACCATGTTTCCCAAACCATTTCCAGATACACACCCAGAAATCATCAGCCCAATTTTTTTTATACAATCCTCTTTAAAAGCTTCCGTTTCATCTCCGATAATGCTCTTTCTGCAATCTCCTACTTAGACATCAACCAAAAACCATTATATCTGAAGATAGCCTAACCTGAACGAATGATCCACGCCGATCATAAATGAAGAAATATGTTATTTAATCATCAACTATTAACCATCAAGAAGATTGATTTTCGTGCCTTACAAAAACGGATGTTTTGTCACGGCGTAAATGGGATTCGATGTTCCGAGTGACCTTTGCGTCGCGACCGGGCGCAATTGATCACGCTCTGCGTCGTCATCGAAAAGAAAGTGATGTCGACCTGTCGACACGAACGGAAAAGAAAATACACAATTATTTGATAACCATCATTTAATTTGCTTATGCAACGTCCCGACGCGACGGTGCACCCTCTTTATATAATTTAATACGGAACGTACAGGTCGTTAAGATTCCGATCGGCCCGACAGAAACGGACAAGTACGAGAGTCCGTTGTTTGCATAAGTTATGACAATGGCGAATTAATAAAGCGGTTGCGATTTGATTGTGTCTTGGGTATCCAACTATCAGCGCAAAGATTAAATCGAGGGAAAGTGGTCACGTTCCGTCGCTAATGACCGCTACGCGACTGGTGGCTTTGAGTCGCCGACGCCATCTGCACGTCGACAGATGCAGGAGACAACTTTCACGTGTGATGAGCAAAATGCTGTACTAATTGTTCCCAAGTCTGGGTCCGAGTTGCGCATGCTTTGCATTATTTATTCAGCGCAATAAATCAAATCGCGCATGGCGTGATTTTAATCATCTCCCGGATCGGGATGAAAATTATAACTGATTTTCTGCCTTATAAATCACCCACTGCACCGCACCGTTCGCAACTTCGTGGAATGTAAATTCGATTTAATTTTCCGTGTCCAACAGACTGTTTTGCCGGATCTGTTCGCTAACAAGGCTTTGATGGATTCACTAACATTTGTTAGCAAACTGTTTATTGTTTATCGATCATTTCCGCATTTTGTCACGATTTATTTCACACAGCTCGGGCAGATTATAGCCAAGAAGGCACATCTACATCAACTCTACAAACCAGTTTACGTTTAGATCAAACGGAATTGAATTATAATTTCCATTTTCGAGTGTGAATTTTCCTCATTATGAATTATGACGAAGTGACGACAGCTATTCATAAAGCTTCACAATATACCATCAAAATAATTAATAACGGAATCAATATTTTGGGATAGAAATCAAAGTTCGGCACCATGGAAGAAAATGGTGTCTCAATGATTGCTTCTTTTATAAAAGTAAGTAGTAAATCCCTAACGGTTATTATGAAGACGTGTTAGCTTCTTCCTCTACGGAACTTTACAAACCGCCAGACAGAAATAGTTCCTCTACCTTGTTCACTATAGTCACTCTTTGACTTGCTTTTGTAAATCCAACATGCAAGAAAAACGAATGTGCGGAGAACTAATTCCCCATTCACAAACACAGACCCGTGCATCGCATCCTCGCCATCAATTGTTCAGTCCGCTTTGAAGTCAGTTATTACCGCTAAACAACTAATTACAGCAAACCAGGAGTCCGCTTTGTAAATGGCGACTGCAATTATTTATTCGCTAGTTCCAGTTTGTACCACAACGGCGAAGACAACTGGAAATACGTTCCGGCTGGAAAACGACCACGCCACACACCACAACGCCGGCCATTATCAATCAATTATGAAATTCCAATGATAATCGATGACCCCGGCGAAATCGATTAGTTATGTAACGTGCCATTATATTTCGGACACTCAAAACCTGGTCCCCGACAATCAATTACCGTCTGGTATCGACAGCTCGGGCACGGCATTTTAATTGCCATTTTCATGCTGATTATGCTAATTGAGACACGGTCCTCTCTCCGAATTAATCATACGATTCGGGAAGAGTCATGTTGGGATTAACTAGAGTTTTTCCTATTTTGTTTTTTTTCCTACCCGACCTCGATTATAATCCCATAAGTGGTCGTAAATAAAATGCAGCTCAATGTCACGATTAAATATGACTTTCTGCATGAGCGAGTGGGTTTGCGGGAGGATGCCCTATTTGGGATTCCCCAAGGTAGTCCATTAGGTCCGTTCGTGATATTTTCAGATAAATAAACAATGAGATATAATTACTGGTCATAATAATCATTATTATATGAAACCCAAAACTGGCGATTAGTGGATTGGCATAATGTCCAAAATATGTCCTTTATGGCCAATAGCTATATTTGCTATTCTCCTTTAATTTGCATTAAAAATGGTAATGTGGCAACATGTAACTTTCTCCGAATTGATGGTATAATAGTGATTTGTGACTTTTTCACATTTTTCGATTTTTTTCAAACCAGCGCGCTTTCTAAAAACACTTATTCTTTATCAATTTTCACTTCATTTTACAATTTCACTGTATGATAATATGAGATTGTCTCAAAATCTAGCGATGTGATGTATATTTATTTTTGGAGAATCAATCACAAATGTGTTTTGGTTCATTTTGGAAAGATTCAAGTCGATGGCTATTGTTTTTATATTTTTTTCCGAGTCTCTAAAGTGAATACAATTTTTTTTACAACTTTATGTTCACAGGAGTTTTTCTTAAAATCCAGTGATGTCATGTGTGTTTATTTTTGGGGAATCAATTTAATACATATTTTGAGTTATTTTTGAGAGATTCAAGTCGATGGCAATTGTTTTCATATTTTTTTCCGAGTCTCTAAAGTGAATACAATTTTTTTTACAACTTTATGATCACAAGAGTTTTTCGTAAAATCCAGTGAAGTGATGTGATGTGTGTTTATTTTTTGGGGAATAAATTTCATATGTGTTTTAAGTTATTTTTGAGAGATTCAAGTCAATGGCAATTGCTTTTATATTTTTTTCCGAGTCTCGAAGGTGAATACAATTTTTTCCAACTTTATGATCACAAGAGTTTTTCTTAAAATCCGGTGATGTCATGTGTGTTTATTTTTGGGGAATCAATTTCATACATGTTTTGAGTTATTTTTGAGAGATTCAAGTCGATGGCAATTGTTTTTATATTTTTTTCCGAGTCTCTAAAATGAATACAATTTTTTTTACAACTTTATGATCACAAGAGTTTTTCTTAGAATCTAGTGATGTCATGTGGGTTTATTTTTGGGGAATCAATTGAATACATCTTTTGAGTTATTTTTGAGAGATTCAAGTCGATAGCAATTGTTTTTATAACTTTTTCCGTGTCTCTAAAGTGAATACAATTTTTTACAACTTTATGATCACAAGAATTTTTCTTAAAATCCAGTGATGTCATGTGTGTTTTTGGAGAATCAATTTCATGTATGTTTTAAGTTATTTTTGAGAGATTCAAGTCGATGGCAATTGTTTTTATATTTTTTCCGAGTCTCTAAAGTGAATACAATTTTTTTTACAACTTTATGATCACAAGAGTTTTTCTTAAAATCCAGTGATGTCGAGTGTGTTTATTTTTGGGGAATCAATTTCATATATGTTTTAACTTATTTTTGAGAGATTCAAGTCGATGGCAATTGTTTTTATATTTTTTTCCGAGTCTCTAAAGTGAATACAATTTTTTACAATTTTATGATCACAAGAGTTTTTCTTAAAATCCAGTGATGTCGAGTGTGTTTATTTTTGGGGAATCAATTTAATACATGTTTTGAATCATTTTCGAGAGATTCAAGTCGATGGCAATTGTTTTTATATTTTTTTCCGAGTCTCTAAAGTTAATACAATTTTTTTACAAATTAATGATCACAAGAGTTTTTCTTAAAATCCAGTGATGTCGAGTGTGTTTATTTTTGGGGAATCAATTTAATACATGTTTTGAGTCATTTTTGAGAGATTCAAGTCGATGGCAATTGCTTTTATATTTTTTTCCGAGTCTCTAAAGTGAATTTTAATTTTTTATTTGTAGATATTTTATTTGTAGATATTGTTTTACAAGTAAGCATGCAAACATTTTATAATGTAACATAATTTATATATTTAAGTATCAACTAATACCACATTTATTACTATACCTGACTAACCCATGGATGCTGTAATCATTCTTTCTTGGAAATTAAATAAATTAAATTAAATTAAAATACAATTTTTTACAACTTATGATCAAAAAAGTTTTTCTTAAAATCCAGTGATGTCGAGTGTGTTTATTTTTGGGGAAACAATTTCATACATGTTTTGAGTCATTTTTGAGAGATTCAAGTCGATGGCAATTGTTTTTATATTTTTTCCGAGTCTTCAAAGTGAATACCATTTTTTGAAACTTTATTCTATGATCACAAAAGTTTTTCTTAAAATCCATTGATGTGATATGTATGTATATTTATTATTTACTTAATGAAGTTATTTTTCCTTATTAATTCCAATGTTTCGATGAAACCATGTTATCTTTTACCAGAAATAAAATAGTAGTTGTACTTTTTTAAATGCCATTTCTTCGAAAACAAATGAATATCAACCCAGGGTATGCTTCATGAAAAATACTCAGAATTTTACGTAGAATTCATAAATGCAACAAAAACTGGGGGTTCACATTTGAAAATTTTAATTTAGGGGTCGTATCTCGATTTTGGGACACCCTGTACATTTGAATTTTATCTCAAAAAATGCGCGTAAAAAGATAATAATACACGTGTCCGAGTATTTTTCTGAAAGAAAATGCCCTGAATTTTAATCGAATTTATTCCTTACTTTATGTACACAGTGTATATCACGTTTTATTATTAAATATAGAATTTTCCAGCAAATTTTCTTTCTTGAATTAAATTTGATTTCAGGTGCTATACATTGTAATCAATTGTTCAAGAATATGATTGCGACCTCTGCCACGTGATAATCCATAATTAAATTAAATTCACTATTATATAGGGTGTTCAAGATTAAGTCCGTGGCATTGCTAATGTATTTATTATTTGAGCTGCAGAGTCGTTTAAATTAGCAAAGCAGTAGGAATTTGTATGATGATGGGCCAAAAACAGAAAAAAAACATTTTTGAGTTAATAAAAACATATTTGTTTTAATGAACACGCTGTATATGATGATGGGCAAAAAACAGAAAAAAACATTTTTGAGTTAATAAAAACATATTTGTGTTAATGAACACCCTGTATATGATGATGGGCAAAAAACAGAAAAAAACATTTTTGAGTTGATAAAAAATATTTGTTTTAATGAACACCCTGTATATTTTAGGGATTTTTATGACGATTATAATGGGTAAAAGAGATAAACATTTTTGAGTTAAACTTGAAATATTTTTTTGAACACTTTATACTCTAGAATAATATTTTGTCATGGAAAAAATAATTCTTGAGTTAACAATGCTTTAAACTTTTACATTACTAAAGTCAAAACAGTATCTTGTCACCTTGTTAAATTTTAATGTCAATAAATGGCTTTTCAAAGCCACCTTCGATTTTTATTTAGTAAAATGGCTATTGAAATGGTTGATAAAACGAGTTTTCTGCAAATAACTTTTAATGCGTTAGGAATTGGGACAGGGTTGTTATTAGGAAAAATGTTTGTTTTTTTTTAATTCTGCATGGAATGACATACAATTTTCAGGGGATCCAATTTAAAATAAGAAAAATAAAGTGCTTTAAAGTTTGAAAAGTTTGACACTAAAATTTTGGACACCCTGTATAATTCATATCGATCAAACTTGGTTAACGGGACTATCAGACCTTATTTAATAAGTACCTTGTATGATTTTATTAACAAGGCACTATTTATATTTTTTATTCATTTTTTAAGCCAATAGTGCAAAACTGATTTTTTTAATTTTTTTTTTGCTAATATCCCTGAATCGATTCCAATAAAATTATAGGAGTATGTATGCAACCATAAAAGGGACCCAAATGAGCAATAAAATACATAGCATGTAATTTAAAAAAAACTATCATCATGACGTCTCGCTTTTTTGGGACACCCTGTATAATTAAAAATATTTTCCTGAAATGCATTTGAGGATGCAAATTTATTCTGCAAAATATCAAAATTCTAACTTGATTAGTAAATGAGCTATAGAAGACGGGAGGTGAAATGCAGGACCCTGTATATCCAATAAAACTCGTAATCAAATTCGCTACGCCACTGTTAGAAGACTAGGATTAAAGTATATTTTGAATGACGTACCATTTATTAATGGTTCAGGACATTCTGACCAAAGTAAAACCAACCAGTCTCACTTCAATTATTGCCTAATGACCTTGTAGCCTTTCTTAAATATTGTTAATTCGGGTTATTCCCCAGATTGCAATTTATTCGCGATTAAATTACATTGGATTTAAATAAAAATTCCCGGTTCGCACACAATAAACAGCCGGCGAGACAATCAGCGCGAAATATGCACGCGATAAACCAGTTGAGTTAGTGGCCATTCTCGTTTTCGGTGACCAAAACGTAAAATATTACGGTCCGGTAATTAAATACCTGGCAATAAAGACGGCCTTTATCTACTTTACAGGCAGGCGTTTTATATGTAAATATTAAAATTCCGGTCTGATTAAAAATCGTGCCGTCAGTGCCGGGCCGGATGACGGGCCGAATGACGGGCAGACGGGCAGCGTCCCGCCGCGCGCGGACAGTTCCATAACTAGTTGGAATATTAAAATCACGCTCGCCCCGACAGATATCTTAATCTCACCTGCCAATGGAGCCACTTTCGATCACACTTTTATTTCATAAATTATCACACAACACCTCTCCGTGATGTTGCCTTTTGTTCTTTTGCATTATACGAGGCGAATCGCAAAAATTAATTTTTCCATTTCGGCAAACATTTTTATTTTTAAACTATATATTAATGTATTCTAGTTGCCTTTTGATATTGTGTCATATCATTTTTTTGAAAATTAGGATTTCGCGTTTAACCGTAATTCTGGTTTCCACGGATCTACCCAGCTCTGATCAATCCAAATATAAGCTGGCGTGTTTTTTAACAAATTAACTATTTACCAAACGCATTTGTGTTTGCGAAAATGCAAAAATGACAGAATAACTTTTAACGCCATCTAGTCCCTATTACCATAACAATAACATTTTTGGCAAAGTATTGGAAATTATTTAGCCAGTGTTTCTGAAAGAGATTAGTGTGCCGCAAAATTGTTCAAGTGTTCGCGATCAACCAGTTAGACCAGGCATGTCAAACTCATTTACCACCAAGGGCCACATCAAGTATTACACACAAGCCGCGGGCCGCATTACCAAAAATACTACAATTGAATCCAAACAAAAAATAATTATTTTTACCTTGTACATAATTTTTTTTTTATATTTGATACCAACCTTGTCGGGCCGCGTGTTTGACATACCTGCTCTAGAGTCCATTTCAAATATTTCTGTAAAAGAAAAATTTTGTGTGTCTGTATTGTGATCGTGAAATTTTTTTAACGGAAATATCCGTTTTGACGTCTCTAAGAGTCCATTTCAAATATTACTGGAAAAAAAAATATGTGTCTGTATTGTGACCGTGAAAATGTGAATTTTTTTTTAACGGAAATATCCGTTTTGAGGTCTATAGAGTCCATTTCAAATATTTTTGGAAAAAAATTCTGTGTGCGCCTGTGTTGTGACTGAAAAATTTTTCAGAATTTTTTTTTGAACGGAAATATCTGTTTTGATGTCCTAGAGTCCATTTCAAATATTTCTGGAAAAAAATATGTCTGCATTGTGGTCATAAAACTTTTTCAAAATTTTTGTAACGGAAATATCCGTTTTGAGGTCCCTAGAGTCCATTTCAAACATTTCTGGAAAAGAAAATTATGTGTGTCTGTATTGTGACCGTAATTTTTTTTTACGAAAATATCCGTTTTGAGTTCCCTAGAGTCTATTTCAAATAATTCTGGCGAAAAAAATGTATGTGTTGGTGTGTTTCTCTGTGTCTCTAATGTGATTGTGAAAATTTTTGCAAATTTTTTTTCACGGAAATATTCGTTTTGAGGTCTCTAGAGTCCATTTCAAATATTTCGGGAAAAGAAAAATTGTGTGTGGGTCTGTATTGTGATCGTGAAAATTTTTTTAAACATTTTTTTGTCGGAAATATCCGTTTTGATGTCTTTAGAGTCCATTTCAAATATTTCTGGAAAAGAAAAATTGTGTGTGCCTGTATTGTGATCGCAAAAAAATTTTCAAAATTTTTTTCACGGAAATATCCGTTTTGAGGTCTCTAGAGTCCACTTCAAATATTTCGGGAAAAGAAAAATTGTATGTGTGTCTGTAAAAATTGTTTGTGTGTTTGTATTGTTACTGTGAAATTTTTTCCAAACATTTTTTCAACGGAAATATTCGTTTTGAGCTCTCTAGAGTCCATTTCAAATATTTCTGGGAAAAAAAAATTTGTGTGTGAGTGTCTCCATTGTGATTGTGAAAAATTTTTCAAATTTTTTTTACGGAAATATCTGTTTTAAAGTCTCTAGAGTCCATTTCAAATATTTCTGGAAAAGAAAAATTGTGTGTGTGTGTGTGTGTCTGCATTGTGATTTCAATTCAATTTCAAATTCAATTTTTTTTTACTGTTTTGAGGTCCCTGGCGTACATTTTAAATATTTCTGGAAAACAAATTGTGTGTCTGTACTAACCGTGAAATTTTTGCAAAATTTTTTTGAACGGGAATATCTGTTTTGAGGTCCCTAGAGTACGTTTGAAATATTTCTGGAAAAAAAATGTGGTGTGTATGTGTCTGTGTGTGTACATACTGTGAGCGTGAAAGTTTTTCCAAAAATTTTTTGAACGGAAATATCCGTTTTGAGGTCACTAGAGTAGTCCATTTCAAATATTTCTAGAAAAAAAATTATGCGTGTCTGTATTGTAACCGTGAAAATGTTTACGAAAGTATCCGTTTTTGATTTCAAATATTTATTGAAATGAAAAATTATCTGTACTGTAATCGTGAAAAAAATTTTTTTAAGGGAAATGTACGTTTTGAGCTCTCTAATCCATTTCAGATATTTCTGGAAAAATAATTATGGGTGTTTTTGTATTGTGACCGCGAAAGTTTTTCCAAAAATTTTTTAACGGAAACATCCGTTTTGCGGTCCCTAAAGTCCATTTAAAATATTTCTGGGGAAAAAAATTGTGTGTGTGTGTCTATTGTGATTGTGAAAAATTTTTCATTTTTTTTTTAACGGAAATATCTCTTTTGAAGTCTCTAGAGCAGGCATGTCAAACACGTTTACCACCAAGGGCCACATCAAGTATTATACACAAGTCGCGGGCCGCATTACCAAAAAAAAACTACAATTAAAACCAAAACAAAAAAAATATTTTTACCTTGTATACAATTTTTTTTAAATATTTGGTACCAACCTTGCCGGGCCGCAGGCAACTTGTAAGCGGGCCGCGTGTTTGACATGTCTGAGTTAGACCTTCTAATTTTACATCCGGCGTTACGGGCTCAATTGCGGTGCACCGCAACAACCTATAAATATTAGCAGGGATCATTAAGTTGTCAAATACTGAGTCCTCTCTGTCCGGTGATTTATTGTAGTACGGAGGACGTTTGTGACACTTGAAATGTTTCACGAAATTTTAAAAATAAAAACTATTTTTATATTTTATTTTGGTATTTATATAAATGTAAATAGAAAAGTTGTTAAAATTATTTTTTGTTGTATTCATTTAATTTCGAAATTTTTCGAAAATGTGCCAAGAAACTGAATAGATTAAAAAATGCTCTATTAGGCTGTGAATATTCTATTTATTCACCATGCGAAACATGAATTGTTATTTTTCATTAAAGGCAACTGTAATTACCATTAGCCAAAATCAGGAATAGCAAACAACAATTTGCGATTTTCCAGTTTGTTGCTTGTAGTTTAAATGGGGATTTACTCAACTAAAATTACAACCAAATTGATTTAGTATTGAGCATTTTATCGGGTTGCTAAAGTTAATTTAATCTCGTTAAGATAATTAGACTAATCAACAGTTGGCTATAATTAGATTGTTTGTAACGAACACAATTTATGAAAGAATTTAATTTAATAGCAGGCTAGCAATGTGAACAAACTAGACCGTTTTCAACACAATGGCCCACGTCAGGATTTCGGGTATCCGAAACGTGTGGAACCGTGGTTAACGAGCATATATAATTAAACGCCAATTAATCCGAAACCGTCTTAGACAACGGTGCCAGTCGCTTCCGCTGGCCCTTTTTCTATTTTGTTGGTTTTGTCGTGCTAACAAGACCTCTAGTTAGTCAAAATCACGTTGCCTTCCAAGTTCCCGGAAAACGCGCAATTGTCACGTGATTAATTTGAACTGAATGTACTACACCACACTCTAAGTGGAGCTCGTGCGTTTTTTGAAGGAGAAAATAACGCAGAGTTAAACTGGTTAAGCGTTGCATGCCGTCACGAGATTCTTTCATAATTTACCAACGGACATATTTTACTTGAATATCTTTAAAATAGCCTTCTTTTACATAGTACTATCGTATGTTCATTAAAAAAAAAACTCAAGTGTGCCATGATTTTTTATTTTTAAAAATTTATGTTGGCACACATGTTGACATACAAAACGTCAGATCTTTCTAAAAGGCACAATTATTCCGTGGTCACAATGGTTTACAGCAACCAGCAAAAAAAGTTTCCAGTTGAAAGTTATTTTCAAAGTGGACGAAAATCTGGTGTATTCATTCGACGCACCTTTGGCAGAGTTTCAGGTAGAATTTCCTTATTTATGATGAATTTAAAAATACCTTATCACGAAACTCCGTTAACCAGGAAGTGGTAGACCAGACAAACGTACTTAGGATGTTATTAACACAGCCCAAGGAATTTTGGAAGATGAACCTACGACTTCTCTGCGCCGTTTGTCACAGCAAATACGATGATGAACATCATTTATCGGTAGGAACATGCCGCAAGTAACATAACCTCAATATGTGTTACCAACTTAAATTTTTAAAAATAAAAAATCATGGCACACTTGAGGTTTTTTTAATGAATATACTTTACTTTCTGAAGATCTTATTAAGCCCAACTAAAAACAGTTAACTAGACTATTTTTTTATGTACTGGTAAAGTCACTTAACGCATCCATTTGGTTGATCCTTGTTTATTAAATTTTGCATTCAAATTGTGTTTTTTATTCCTTTCTTTTAAGTCCAGAAAAATTTTGAACAAATCAAATTTATGAAAACCGTGTCTCATTTACACGAGAAATGGTTCAAAGTTTTAGTTCGGTAGACCAGTATTTCTCAAAGCACAAGCCAATTTTTAGGTGGCTCGTCAAAATTCAGAATAACGAATAACCCCTATTCCCTTATCAAAATTATTAATCACCCCATCCCTCGCCCATCAAATATTTGGACCAGCTCCGCCAGCTCAAAAAAAGTTTAAATTTTAAAGCATCGCTAGCTGCTAAACTAATTTTGATTACCCTCTGCCCGCTTACCAAAATCACCCGTCATTTTTTTTTTTTAATAAAACCAAAAAATTATTCAACCTCATACAGTGGCGGCTGGTGGAACATATTGATGGTAGAGCCACTAGCCTACAACATATACCTACTTTTTAAGGAAACAACGATCGATAATTGCAATTGAAAACCTTTCCAGAAGCATTAAATAAATCAAATTAGACGAAAAGTGTCAACCATTTGGTTGATCTGCAGGGCTCTGGTTGCCACAGTCCATTTTTTTACGATAATCAAATCAGACGAAAGTCTCCCTAATTATTTCATTTGATTCCTCGATAGTGAAAAAGGCTTATTCCGCAATGAACTAATTTTCATTTATCGTGCACGGCGCCGAAAATACGACTAAAAAGTATAAAGTCTTCATCGCGCGAACGGGATGAGACATAATTTATTTAGCTCCAAATACACGTTTAGATTCCCCCCCCCCCTTGAAACCGCGCACCTCCCCGCCGCTACCGTTATTTTAACGAAATACGTGCCAGAAGAGCATTGGCACGCATAATGATGCGCTCCGGCGTTGCGTTGGGAACAAATGTATTGAGATTTTTCTCTACTCATTGTTTTACCATTTAAAATGACGAAAATGTGGTTTTAGATTTGATTAAAAATTCTTGCAGAGCTCGAAACTAGAGGTAGTGCCATGGCTCATTGGCTCTATATGACTACTTATTGTTTTACCATTTAAAATGAAAATGTGGTTTTAGATTTAATTCAAAATTCTTGCAGAACTCTAAACTAGAGATAGTGCCATGGCTCATTGGCTCTATATGACGAGCCGCCCCTGCTTGACCATGGAGGGATACAGTTATTGTCTGGCCGACAAGTAAAACAAATTTGGTCGCAAGCAAGCGAAGAAAAATCTTCGCCTGAAGAAGCCACAGTGTGGCGAAAAAATTGTTGTGAGTTCAATGCAATTAAAGTTTTTCGATAATTAAAAAGGTAAATCCCCTTAAATTGCTTAAAATTCCTTAAAAATCGCATTTTCAGTTGTCACTTTTTATGCTGTGTTTCAGTTGTACTACTTTTTAAGCTATTTTGAATTCTATGTATTTATTTTCTATTATCCAAATTGTTTTGTTTGACATATTTTCATTCTATATGTATTGCATTTTAGTATATACTTATTTTCTTGAGAATAAATTAAGTTTTGATTTGATTTGAAAAAGTGTTTTACTTTACCGTTTGAAAAAATTGAGTTTCAAAACTCCCTATATTTTTTTTCATTTTTGTTTACACTACAAAATTACGCTATCATGATTTTTTCAGAAGTTATAGCCAAAAAACAAAAATTTAGCTGATTTTCGAAGCGCGAGTTCACCCCAAAACATGCTTTTTAGCCGAAACCAAAAAATACGTATCGAATATTTTGGCCCCCTTTACAAATCTACAAAATTTCATTCAAATCGGAGGGCAACACTTGGCTTAGTTTCCTCGTAAGTCATTTTGAAGAATATGATGGCAATCGCAATTTTTAAATTTCTATTTTTCGTTTTGAAATTGCAAACTCAAATGTGCGGGTCCAGTTTTCAAATATTTGTGAGTTGGTAACTAGAATCATTTTTTTTTTTTTGAAAAACCTGTTGCTTAACATTTCAGACGCCTTTAAAATAATGGTGCCCAAGGCTTGAACATTTTCTTTAAGTAGGACGTCACTGACTAGTATCTCTAAGTTGTCTGAATTGATCGATGACATCATTCTTCGTTCTTGGGTTTATTAGTCCCAATTTCTATAGTTGAAGTAGGAAGTTGTGGGTGGCTCTAGAATCACATCATGATTGCCGCATTTTTGAAGCACTCGAGGTTTTCAGAATTGATTCGAATCGAATCGGATCAATTATTTTGAATCGATACGTCGGACAATCGCCTTCAGTGAGAAGAAGCTACACAGTGTACGAAGAGTAGTTAACCATTTCGCGCCCATGCTGCTTTTATTTTTTTGTTGTTGTTACCGAAAAATTAGTGCACCGTCACAATCTCACCTATTTATGCTAAAAAATATGAGAAAGAAAAAGATTCCATAGATGGCGCCAAAGGGGTAATTTTTTTCCATCTAAAATTTTTTTTTCTTTTTTTGCTTTTCGCCGCATGTGGCGACCTAGGTGTAAATAGGATACTGCGACATTTGATTAATAGCTATTTAACCAACGAGTGCGTTAATGATAGAGAATAACGATCGAGACACGAGCACGTTAGTTGCTGAGATCATTAATCGCCAATTAACATACGAGTTGGTTACAAGATTTTTTCGTTGATTGTAACTTACAAGGGGAGGATCAGCTGTGCGACTCACCGATTTGATCCATCTTTGCCGTACGTGTAGGTCATGACTAGGAGTGTAACAGGTGCAAGTAATAGGGCGCACTATTTAGCCGTTTTCGAAAAAAAATGTTTTTTTTTTATATCCGCTGTGTTTGTGTATCTTTTACGTTAATAAAACGACATAGAGTCTGTGGCGCATTGGTAAGATCATCCGGTTCGTAATCCCGAGGTCGACGGTTCGAGTCTTGTCGACCAAAGTAAATTAATTTTCTTTGTTCACGAAAATGTTATAATGTGCGCATTATTTAATTCTACTGGCAGCATTAATGAGGTACATTTAACACTCAGTTTCTTAAACACGCATTTGCGTGTTTAATACGCTTATTAAACATGCATACGCATTTGGGTGTTTAATATGGTTATTAAACACGCTAATTCGCGCTTTAATTCACAGAACGCGATTTATGATAATATTTTGTTTACCCTGTTTAATACTGATTTTAATTTTTTTTTCAATTGTAATTGTAATTACAACTTAAATTTGATTTTGATTTTGTTTTTTTTTTATTTTAATTTTAATTTCGATTTTAATTTTCGTGACCAAATTATAGTTTTTATTTATAATTTATATAATTATAAATTATATTTAATTACAGCTTTTATTCGTGGATTTATCCATGTATATTTAAATATGTTAATTTTAAAATAAATTATATTAATTTCATTTTTAGGAGAGTAATTGTTAAACAAATTAAACAGGAGATTGAAAAATCAATATTTTTATTTTTAGTCTTAAAAAAAATTATCCTAGTTCCTGCAGTCCTTCGTCGCCTGAATATCACAATAGCGTATAGAAAACAATATAGAACAAAGATATATAAAAAATAGCCTGGAAATACAAATATTGATTTTTAAATCTCCTGTTAAATTTTTTTTTAAGAATCCTTTTACCGCTAAAAATTAAATTAATATAATTGATTTTGATTAATTAAAACACTTGGTTTTGTTTCACTATTTTTATTTGCCTCTCCGACTAAAATAAAAATAGTGAAACAAAACCAATTACATAATTATTCAAAATTATATAATAAGTGAGAAATTAATTAGTCATAATATAATTGATTCTAAAATTAACATATTTAAATACACATAGATTTATAAAAACTATAAAAAAAAAATTAACTGACTTCAAACAGGACTCGATCCTTCGACCTTCCGATTACGAACCGGAGATCTAACCGATGCGCCAAAACCTCGGTATGTAATTAAAAAAATAAAAAGAACATTTTTTCTCGAAAACGGCTGAATAGTGCGCCCTATTACTTGCACCTGCTATACTCCCAGTGATGACCTACACGTGTGTCAAAGATGGATCAAATCGGTGAGTTACACATCTGATCCTCCCCTTGTTAGATAAAAATTAGATTAGAGAAAATCCAAACAAAACAAACAAACAAACTTGCTATTAAGCCATTTCTAGCAATACCGCCAAAAAAATGCGAATAGCACCGATTCCGAATGACGCTGATGCCTTACTTGTTTTTTTTTCTCGCAGAAGAAAATAAATTCTAAGTTTTACGTTTACTATTTTCCGGAAACAAACTTAATGTTGCGTTATTTGCATTGGGTAGTACTTCTGGTGGTGTTAATGTAAACTCGACACTCCATAGTAGCAGACATTCATTTGATACACGCGTTTTATAAATTTGACGTTTCACACTTTGACGTTTAATGGTATATCAAAATCGAATGCACATGTGAAATAAATTATAGATCGTTTTCTCACTATTGTCAGTTACATTTCCAGTAATTATAAGTAATTAGCCACTTATGAATTAGCTATTTAATCATAAACTAGAAATCGTTAATTAATGAAAAATCGTTTATTAATAAAAATCGTTCATTAATTGGGGGTCATTAATGAATTATTTTTGATACATTTGGGTACATTAAAGTTAGCCATTAACCAACGGGAAAAAATATTTTTAGCGTTTTTAGGGGGGTGGGGTATAGGAGGCGCACATAAAGTTCTCCACACAGGTGTCGAGCTTAAAGTTTGAAAATGATCAGCAAAAAAAAATAAAGTGTGATATTAACAAAGAAATTGTTTCCACAATATTTTTTCTTGATAATTCAATTAAACAAAATTTTTTTGATAGATCTAATTTATTTCTTTCGTACTGTTGATTTATTACCCACAAATTATTTAAATGAATATCTCACGTAGGTGGAAATTTTGAATACATTTTCTTTTAATTAGAATATATGATTTTGTATGACTCGGCGCGTATCTAAAATTTTCTCGTTACCATGGTGTCCTGAACCATTTGTGAAAATGATGAAAATATATCGTAACAACTATTATTAACTTTAACTCGAAGTTTTTTAATAAAACTACTTTATTATATACTCTGGTCGTACTATGAAGGCATCTGAGGCGATTGATGAAGGGTCGGAAAGGCCGCCCTCATCGGAAGTGATTGAATATTTTGTTACTTTACACTCACAGATGTTTACACTTTACTTGCTAGCTATTGGTGTTTCTATTTATAAATCAGTGGTTCTTGAAAGGTTACAGATAGCACCTCAGATGCCTTCATAGCGCGGCCAGGCATTAACAAATGTTTTTTTTTAAATTATAAAACATGATATTTCTTCTCCTGTATAAACGTAATTATATTCGTTTTTGTTCTAAATCTGAAACTTTAATCTAAATAATTGTTTTAATATTCCTTGCATTGATACATTTAAATAGTTTACAAAAATAATATATTGTGAAATAAATGTATTATTTATATTTTAGGCAACTTTAGCAAGCAACAAACACAGAAATTTTGATTATTTAATTCATTATAGTTTTCCTAGTATATTAAAAAAAGAAATTAAATGTACTAAATCCTTAATCTTTAATTAAAGTTTTTCGGAACGTCATTTACAAAATTAAACTTTATCAAGGCAATCAAAAACAAGATTAAAAGCAACTAATCAGAAACACGACAAAGTGTACGTTTAAATACAATTATTTTAAATGTCCTCAGATCAAATTGAACTTTAATTCTGTATAATTGTGATTTCATGTTTACTATTTCGATTATAAGTTATATTTACTTTAATTTTGAGACATAAAAAGAATTGCACAACTACAACTATGCATCCCTGGCGGGAATCGAACCCGCGACCTTTGGATTAGAAGTCCAACGCGCTATCCCCTGCGCTACAGGGACTGTGAATGTGCACTCTTCTAATACAGTAAACATTGCTAAATTGTTTTAAATAACGCTAGTTATTGTCGAATTTTATAAATTAAATAAATAATAAATAAATAAATTAAATAAATCGAAATACATTTTTAATTTAACGTCAGCTCGCCGAGAAAGGTGCACGCGCATCCTGATTCAAGTCGAAGTTTGAGCACTGTTGTAGTTAAGTTATTAAAATAAAATGGTAAATAGTTAAATTCTATTCGGAACTATACTTACTGAAATAATAAAAAAAACAATAAATTAGAGGCAACCTCACTTGTTGCAGAAAGCATTAATATATTCAGGCTATATTTCGTTATATTAAATTTATTTTAAAAAAATGTTCCAAATGTTTATACAAAGTAATAGTTTTTTTTTAAATTTATTACATAAAATGTACAACGAAGTAGAAGCCTCCAGTATACTACGTGACAAATCACTCTATTTTTAATCTTTAATTGTAGTTTCTTTTTTATTTTTTATAAGTAAGATGAAAGTGAGAAAATATACTGAATGTTTGAAAAATAATAATTTTTAATAGATTTTAATAAAATTACAAATACAACCCCCACGTGCTATATATCGTTGAAAAGAGAAAAAAATTACCCAATAAAATAGACCTAAGCCAACTATAGGTTGTATTTAAAAAACACAACTTTGCGTTATAACTTTTATATTAATGAAGATGTCGGAACACTGTTAAGCTTATTTTATTCTTTTCAAAAAAATGCCTCAACAACATAACTTTCATTATTGTCAAATGATAAACAACTGAGATATTTCAATATATCGAAAATGGAAAAAATGACTTTTTGGCTATAACTTGAAGGCAAAAGAGCATAAATAAATTTAGTTTTTTTTTTTTATAAAAAAGGAAGGATGTTTGAAGGAATTGCTGTTTAAGGAGAGTGAATGACTATAAGGGAATTGGCGTAAGCGATTTGCTGTTCGGCAACTAACGTAAATAAGTTTTTGAAGATTTCATTTTTTAAATGAATGCGACATACACTAAACATCCATGGACCCGCACGGCCACTTTTTCGATCTGAAAAAGTGACCACACGGATGGGATTCGAACCCACGACCATGAGGCCCAGAAGCAGGAACGCTACTCACTAGGCCACCGCGGCCCCAATTAAGTTCTTACCATTGAGTTTTTCTCGAAAAAAAGAGATCGAGGATGCGCCATCCGTTTTTCTCTATCTCTTATAGTTATCGAGATCCCCTATACAAACATCGAATTTTGTGTAAATTATTGACTTGTGTAAAACACTGCATCTTGTTAATACACGCAAATAAACTATACTATTACTATAACAACAAAAATTCTAATCATTAAAAGAAAAACGTTCTTTGTTACGCGGTTGTTGTCCATGGAAGGAATAATTTCCGGTAATTACGTGATATAAATTGCGGCATAGTTAATAAAGTATGCTAACCAACGCCCCACGCACAATTTAATTACACCGTCATAATAGCATACGTTAGCAGTTCACCTAAATCAATTGGCGATATGTAATTTGTAAGCAGGTGGCTTTGCGGTAATTACATCGAATTGCGAACTGAATGCATTAAACGGCGGCATGTGTTGATGGCATTCATTAACAAATCATTGCACACATTTTCTAAACCTGCATATTCAAATCCGTGCGATAATTAAAAGGCATTTGTATTCAGCTGTTCAGATTCTATCTGGAATATTATATGTTATCGCGTGTCATATTATCAGGCTAATGAAAGCAATGAAAGCCGTTGTTTGGTGATGTGAAAGCAGGTTTTCCCCATTTGATTAAAATATACAAAAACGTAACTCAAGAGATTATGATTTTAAGAAAGCTATATTCTATCAAAATAATTTTTTGTCAAATGCATAGTCCGATTTTGATGATTCTATAGTCAAAAAGTGGAAAATTCTGTGCAACTTAAAAACGGGTTAATAAATATTTTGGTGAAATCGACTCAAAATGTCAAAAATGCACGTTTTCAAAGTCCGAATATTTAAAATTGCGATTTTGATTTTTTTTTTAATTGCTCAACTCTCAAATTGACGTGTTGATAATTTGGTTTAATTTTGGTTTTAAGTACTAAATGTTATTTTGCTTTTATTCCTTTCAAATTTCTTTGTTTATGTCTTACTATCATCTAACCTAAACTACATTATTTTAGGGATTACCCTGTAATTTTAAGCTGTTGAAAATTAAAGTGGCCAAATTACCTGACCTGACGAAGTGGGCGTTTGGTCCAAAAAGGTGGTTGAGAAACACTGTGATAGAGCAACAGGTGTACAGGACAGGACAAATCTTTAGTTTTTCCTTCATTGGCACTAGAGGTGGGTAAATTAAAAGAGTCGACTCAGAAATGAGACAAGTGAATCCTGTGAGAACCATTTTTGCCATTAATTTTAACTTTATCAAAAGACTATTTTCAGTCGACTCATCTCGATGAGTCAACTCAGAAAATATAGTAATTTCACCCACCTCTATTCTACACCATTTAACCACTGCATTAGCCACCATGAGTGGCGGCTCGTGGAACATGTTGATTGTAGAGCCACTTATACAATACATCCCCCCCCCACCCCTTTTTGAAGGAACAAAGAACCATATCTTCCCGCCAATCTTCCTAGACCAATTGAATATTTTGGCCAAAAAATCAAAAATTTGTAACAAAACAGCTAACGGATCTAAAATATCGGCCACAAAAATAAAAAATCCTGGTTTAAAAATAAAAATGCAGACCAAAAAAATTGCCATTTTCAGCCCAAAATATAACTCTGTTTAGCTTAAAATAAGTTCCAACGAGAAATTCGAAAATAATAACAAAAAAAAAAATCGCACAATAAAATCAATCATTCAAGTTACGAAAATCTAAAATATGGGACAAAAAATAAAAAATTAAGACCAAAAATCCAAAATTCGTACCCAAAAACCAAAGTGGTAGACCAAGAAATCAAAATATTTAACAACCGAATAGAAAATTTAAGTCGAAATAAAGAAAATTTCGGCCAAAAGACGTAAAATACAAAATACAGGCCAAAAAGTAGGACCTAAAAAGGTGAAAATTTATACAAAACATCGAGAACGGGCGTAAAGACAAAAATTGCAGACAAAAAAAAAATCGAAAATTTCTACAAACCAATCGAATATTTTTGCCTAGTGAATAGCATTCCTGCTTCTGGGCCTCGTGGTCGTGGGTTCGAATCCCATCCGTCACTTTTTCAGAACGAAGAAGTGGCCGTGCGGGTCCATGGATGTGTAGTGTATGTCCCATTCATTTAAAAAATGAAATCTTCAAAAACTTATTTACGTTAGTTGCCGAACAGCAAATCGCTTACGCCAATTCCCTTATAGTCATTCACTCTCCTTAACCCGCCATTCCTTCAAACATCCTTCCTTAAAAAAAAAAAAAGAAACGAATATTTTGGTCAAAATAAAGAAAAATAAAAAGAATTGGAACAGAAAAATCGAAAATACAAAAATCTAAAATATGGGCCAAAGAATCAAGAATCCTGATCTAAAAATAAAAAAACGCAGACAAAAAATTAAAAACTTAAGTAGAAGCAAAATAATTTGCCAAAAATAAGTTTCTGATCAGAAATTCGAAAATAATAGCCAAAAAATAAAAAAAACTCACAAAATGAAATCAATAATCCAAGCTAAAAAATCTAAAATATTGGATAAAAAAATCTAAAATATCCGATACAAAATTTGGGCATAAACATAAAAATGGTGGACCAAGGAAAGAAAAATTTTAACAGACAAATAAAGAAAATTTTAGGGCAAAAGATAAAAGAAAATAAAAATCTACAATGTTCACCAAAAATCGAAAAATTTGACAATAAATTCTAAAAGTTAGGTAGGATTAAATAAATGAAATTAAATGAAATGGAAAATAAAGAAAAATTTAGGTCAAAAGATTAAAAAAATAATAATAAAAATTTGTAATGTTTGCCAGAAAGTCGAAAATTTAAACATTGCATCGAAAATTCGGTCCTAAAGATAATAAATGCAGGTTAAAAATTTGAAAATTTCAACAAACAAAACTCGAAAATACCGGAAAAAATAAAAAAAATCTCGAATATAAATCAATAATGCAGATTATAGATATTTTAATCAAAATCAAATCCAAAATTTGGAACTAGAATTAAAATTTCGGCCCGAAAAATAAAAAATACGGACCAAAGAATAAGAATTTTTAACAATTAAATCGAAAATTTAGGTCAAATTAAAGAATAATTAGAGATTTATTTATATACGGGAATTTTCCATTATAATACACAAAATACCTCTAAAAATATTACAAATCTGAGAAAATCGTATAAAAGATCAAAAATTTAGACCAAAAAAAAAATGGAAAATACAAAGATAAAATATTTTGACCAAAAATATCGAAAATACAGGTCCAAAATTTAAAAATGAAAAATTCGTCGGGAAAAATAAAAAATGCAGACCAAACATTCGAAAATGTTACCAATTAAATCTAAAATTTAGGTCAAAATAAATAATGTTTGGGCCAAATAATCAAATTTTAGATATACAGGGTGTCCCAGAAGTCGACGTCAAGCCGAAATCTTTTAACAGACTAAGTCATGAGAGTTATCAGAAAAATATAAAAAAAAAACTAAATAATGTATTTAAAAAAAAAAGTTTATTGTAAGCCAGTAGAGTTAAGGCAAAGATTAACTCAAGCGGCTGAATCAATCAAGAATGGAAGATTCGCCCGTCGGATAACAAGATCATTTTTAAGAAGATGTCGAGCCTGTATTGAGGCTGAAGGAAGGCTGTTTGAACATCTTTTGTAATTTTAATTGATGTTAAACATTTGTTCTGCTTGTAAAGACCGTCACAGGCTGTAGATTTTCTCGTTTTTTTTAAATGGCCATATTTTTTTAAATATTTTTCTGATAACTCTCATGACTTAGTCTGTTAAAAGATTTCGGCTTGACGTCGACTTCTGGGACACCCTGTATAGGTCAAATAAAAAAATGCGGACCAAACAGTCGAAAATTTTAACAATTAAATAGAAAATTTATGTCAAAATAAAGAATCGAAAATACAGGTCAAAAATCTAAAACATAAACATTCGGCGGGAAATTTTAAAATGCGGGCCAAAAAGTCGAAAATTTAAGCAATTAAATCGCAAATTTAGGTCAAATTGAAGGATATTTGGCACGAAAGATAAAATATTGTGACCAAAAATATCGAAAATACAGATCAAAAATTTAAAAATTCGGCGGGAAAAATAAAAAGTGCGTACCAAACAGTCGAAAATTTTACCAATTAAATCGAAAATTTAGGTCAAAATAAAGACTATTTAGGCCAAATGATCAAAAATGTAGACAAAAAAAAATCGAAAATACAGGCGTAATAATAAAAAATGCGGAATATTCTAGTAAGAAAATGGTTTAAATTAGTCTCAAAAATCACTTCAAAGTAATTTTCCAATTTTTTTTTTAATAGCAAAACATTGTTTTTTATTTTCGCTTTAATTGTTCAAAAATGAGAAACTAATTTGAAAAAGAATTCGAATAAAACCATTAGGTAACTTTGTTGGGATCAGCTTATTGTTTCACCTTTTGCGCCGGCAGTTTTGACAACTTTAAATTTAGTAGATACATTTTGAATAATTCAAATAAAACAATTCATTTGGTTAGTATGACAATATGGGGAGGCCCCCGCCTCCTTTTTTGAAGAAGGAAAGAACGATTGATCTTCACGGTCCAAGGTTATTTTGAGTTGTAAAGTAAAGGTTCATAATTTCAAACAAGCTGAAAATATGATTTATACAGTGAGCGCCTAAAGTATGGAATATAGTCAGTAAAATCGAAATAAAATATGTTTGGAAAAAATCCTGGAACATGTCGATTTTCTTTTATAAAAATACACATTTTTACATGAAAGTCAATTTTCAGTCGTCATTTGTTTTTGAGTTATGACGTCCGCCATTTTGTTTTTAAATGGCAACCCCCTATTTTTATTCTTGATTTTGAGAGATTTTTTCATTGTCGAACTGGAAGTATAAAAATGTTGCCATCTTACATAAGAAATTTTTCGCGAAAATGACAATTGAAAGTGAGAACCCGATATTTAGAATTTTTTCAAAATGACCTTATTCCAGCGCTTGTAGCAATTTTTACAAACAATATTGATCTTGACCATCCATATAGTACAATATGGTTTCAGCAAGACGGCGTATGCCCCCACTATGCACGTTTTTTTGTTTTTTTTTGTTTTTGTTTTTTTTGTTTTTGAACATGTAGAAATTCTTCTTGAATATTTTGAATATTTTCCAGGCTAATTCTGCGTATTCATCTCTTTCGTGGGCTATTCTATCGGTCGTCGCCTGCCAATCCACCTATTCGCAATGCAATTGTCAAAAAAACGCGCATAGTGCGTGGTTGCGCCGTCTTGCTGAAACCATATTGTATGTATGGAAGGTCAAGATCATTTTTGTTTGGAAAAAAAGCGTTGGAACAAGTTCATTTTGCAAAAACTCTAGATGTCAAGTTCTCACCTTCAATTGTCATTTACACGAAAAATGTCTTATGTAAGATGCCAATATTTTTATGCTGCCAGTTCGACAATAAAAAGATCTCTTAAAATCAAGAACAAAAATAGGGGGTTGCCATTTAAAAACAAAATGGATGACGTCATTACTCAAAAACAAATGACGACTGAAAATAGACTTTCATGCAAAAATGTGTATTTTTACAAAAGAAAATCGACGTGTTTGAGGATTTTTCCCAAAAATATTTTATTTCGATTTTACTGACTATATTCCATACTTTAGGCGCCCACGGTATGTACTTGCGTTTACATTTATTTTTTGGAGATCATGGTTGTCATTTTGTAATGCTGTATCAATGACTAGAAAAGAGCTAAATGCATTTTTTTTTTAAATTGCGTCACTAGTACTTAAACAATAAACTAAAATGAGTTCCATTGCCTTAGCGACGAAGTCACCTAGATACAACGTGTTTCTACTGAACAATCCTAATATCAACGAATTTTTGTAATTGTGATTTATATATATTTTAGTTTTTTATACAAAATTTTATATTTTTTTGACTTGAATTATTGGACGTCTCACATCCGCTTGAATATTTCCTTATGTGTAAATATATTTGGTTATATTGGCTAATGTGAATAAAGTTTTATCTTATCTTATCTTATCTAACTTATATGCAACATCTATTAACCAAAAATCACATCAGCATCAAAAGGTTGAAAGATCTAAATCTCTTGGTCTTACTATAAATTTGAAATTATGTTACTCACCTTATGATAGGATTTATTTTTCTTACAAGTTTCTATCGCGTAAAATTAAACTTTAACAATTTATTTATTTAGTTAATGAACATCCGTGGCGTTATTTCCACACGGAAAATCAAAGCGCAAGGAGGCGATCCGGAAATCAATAAACTGATGTTAAATGCATCCGCGATTATAGATTACTGTAATTGCTGCACATTTCTTTTTAAGCTGAACTCCTTTTATAGATTATTAGTTGCAAATTATACTTCCTTTTGCGCTATCATCAACAAAAAAGCACCTGCTTGCTTATAAGTGATTCCAAGTACCAAATAACGAGTTTAATGCGGTTCTTTTCACATTTTCTATGCAAATGCGGCAATAAATCGTAAATAATGTCCACTGATGACAAGATATATCCTGAAATTAATTCCTCTCCGCAATTCATCCGCCAAATTGCGCCGACCTGAGCGATGGCCATCGCGGCACACATTTTGTAGCGTTGGGTAATTGGCGAAATTAATATTTATATAGTTTTATAAATAAAGCGCAGGACGTCGATTCGAGTTACTTGGTTAATTTATAGACGGGTTAAGTAGAAGTCGTTTGGCGTGCCCAGAGCGCCGTATGCAAATTACACACTTGCGCTGGGACCATTCTGAAATGATACTTAAACTCAAGTCCAATAAAAAAAAAACACACGGCACGCTAATGCGTTTTAAATTAATATCATGTATCCTTTTCGGTCATAAACCACGCGAAGAATGCAAAAAAATAATTTTAAAATTTTCCAGCGGTGACACTATCATTTTCAGATCACAATCTTGGCTTTATTAAGCCCAGACGTAAACACGTCTACTCTTCTCCTGCATATCTTAATTGGGCGTTTTAATTACGCCTGCAACTGAACCCGGTAATTACATTTAAGCCTGCTTAAGTAGAGGTGCGCGATAACGAAATTTAAGGCACCATTGTTGGTTCGCTCCAGTGTCGTACCTTATTATAAAATAATTACACAGCTTCGGGACGGTTTAAAGGCAACCCCCGCCGGAAACCTTTCGTTTCGAATTAATTACTTCGAGCGGACAGGTACAAATTGTCAAAGTGCGTGAACGTCTTTATTATATTCCCAGGATTATACACCATATGAATATCATGTGAATTTGCCGGTTTAATTGCTGGAACGTCTCGTTTCGATTTTCTTTTTGGACACAATTATCTTTCGGATGATGAATGATACGTTTACAAGTAAAATAGTTTGTGTGAGCATTCGTTATATTCAATCGTGGGATGGCAACTTAACCTACCAGAAAGCTCTGTGCCGATTAGAGGTGATCCTTCATAATCGATTTGATTTCATGAGAATTGGCATATTCATATCGACTTAAATTAAATTTGCAACAAGTGACGTTACCTCAAGTTTAATTATCATTCTATAATTGTAATATCAGTACGAATAGCTGTGACATTAGCCACGCATAAGAAACCGTAATGACCAATTTGATGCAACATGCAACTATAGACGTACATTTTATGCGTATAGATTATGCAGCACCCATCAAAAACTTTATTATTCAATTTAATTAAAATAATCCAAAAGCCATCACCATCAGAATATAACGTCGGTACTTAATTTTATCACCGGTGCGACAAAATGAAATCTAGAGCCGACTTATTAACTCCACGCTCGCATGTTAATTAACAGCATTACTTCAATTTATGCCAATATGCAATTATGTCGGGTCGGGATTCTCGCAGACGAGGTACTTTATACCGAGGTAACGAGAGAACTGGTTTCGGCCGAAACACGACAATCTCAAAATTTTCTGCACACGTCAAATTGCGTCCATTACATCGAACGTGTAATTTCGGCACTCGGCGGATAATGCGCGCACGGATATCATGATTCGATGATGCCATGATGCGGCCATCATTCAATCAGATAAGAATAATAAGAAGGTAATCCCTGTACACGACGTGTGTGAGATGCCCGGTCTTCGGCCATATATAGCCATTTCAGATGTGGATACTTTTCTGGAGAAACCTGTTAACACCGGCCAGATCTTGTGTGCAATCACAATTGTAGCGGATAATGGTGATTACTATTGCTAGTTTTAATGCTTGCTCAGGTATTTATTGGTATTCATCTCGGGAATTCTTAAGGTACCACTATGCAAATTATTATATTCTGGATTATAAATTGTTAATAATTTTATCATTAATTGCTCTTACTCCAGCTCCACGGTACTGCGTAAATCCGGTTTTAATTTTCTTCTATAAAGTAGATAACTTGTGTTTTATGCAATTAGAATAAAACCTTCTACAAATTTACTGTTTACATTATGTATATTTAAATTTAATTCGTGGTAAATATTGAATAACAAAATCATTGCCTCATTTTCACGTTTACATTTTACCCCTAAGAAGTCAAGGATGTCTTAACGATGATCAGAAGAAAAGTAAAAAGTTTGCTCAGTTTGACCGAGTGTACTATTGTTATTTGTGATACGACCATGCCAGCTAGGGTGCTTGGTATTGAAGTCATGTTTATATTTTACCCTTTAAAACTTTGAAAACTTTTAAAATCGTAATGTTGGAGCAATGGAATTAGAAATTATTGATTTTGTCGAATAATAGCATTATCAGTGTGGAGCAAAAAAAACTAATATTTTATTGAAACAAAAAACATACCCGATTGCTATTCTGTTTTATTTTTTCATTTCTCACGCTGCAGATTTTACTAAAACTATGTTTAAAACAACATTTGACTGCTTTTGCCAGCAACTGCTGAATAAGATAATAGGTTGCTGTAATACCAACGATACTTTGAAATATTGCAATATAATAGTAACTCAAGTCAGAGTTTCATATTTTCATAATGAAAAAATATTGGAACTAATTCATATCAAGTATTTTAACACTGGTTGTCTGACCATTTCTAATTGATGACTTGAATGTCCTGCTTTTCACCGAATTGTTTGTTTATGTTGCCAGGTGACCTCTTAAGCCAATTTCTTCTGGAATTTGTTGGTTTCATTTAATAATTTTGAAATTGGCTTTATGATGGGTGCTATAGCAGAGTGGTATCGTCAGATAATGTTTTATCATTATCATGAAGGTAGCAACGCGACAGTTGAGTTTATGGGTCATATGCCCTTAAAGAACAGAGATATTGTGGGCATTCGATTTTAAGTAGATGGTAATTTTTATAATCACTAACCACTGACCTTCAAGGTCGAAAGGTTAGCGGTGCAGGGCCAAAAGACTTGGTAATAGACGCCATAGGAAGACTTGAGAAACCACTAGTGACGTAGTGGCTCGGTCCCCCTTGCATGTTTCCAAAACTCGTATATGATATTTTTTGTATAATCAACGCTTCCACAACTCAAATCAATTTTTGAAAAATCATAACTCGCTTGAAAATTGGTATATTTTCAAAAACCAAAATTATTTTGATAGAATATATCCTTCTCAGTTGTTTATAATTTTTGCATAATTTTATTTCCGCTTTTCAAATATTTTTTTAGATTTTTTTTAATCAACACTTCTACAACTCAAATTAATTTTTGAAAAATCATAATTCGCTTGAAAATTAGTATATTTTCAAAAACCAAAATTATTGTGATAGAATATAGCCTTTTCAGTTGCTTATAATTTTTGCATAATTTTATTTCGGCTTTTCGTATATTTTTTCGATTTTATTAATGAACGCTTCCACAACTCGAATATATATTTTTTTCAATCATAACTTGAAAATTGGTATATTTTCAAAAACCAAAATTATTTTGATAGAATGTAGCCTTTTCAGTTGCTTATAATTTTTGCATTATTTTATTTCCGCTTTTATTATATTTTTTCGATTTTTTTTTAATCAACGCTTCCACAACTCAAATCAATTTTTGAAAAATAGTAACTCGCTTGAAAATTGCTATATTTTCAAAAACCAAAAATATTTTGATAGAATATGGCTATCCCAGTTGCTTATAATTTTTGCATAATTTTATTTCGGCTTTTCGTATACTTTTTCGATTGTTATAATTAACGTTTCCTCGATTCAAATCACAGCTTTTTATATATATTCATAACTTACACAAAAATTGTTGTATTTAAAAAAAAGTGGTTTTTAAAGAATGGAAATTGATTTAGTTGTTTTTAATTTTTGCATTCTTTTATGTCAGCGCTTTATTTTTTTATTCGATTTTTTTAACTCAAAGCTTCCACAACACAAATAAATATTTCTTAAACAGTTACAACTAAAAATTGGTGTAAAAATGCTTTCTGAGGAAAAAACCTTTTCGGCTGTTTTTAATTTTTGCATTATTCAATTTCTGAGTTTCATATTTTTCACTCAACGCTTCCATAACTCAAGATATTTTTACCATCATAACTCGCTTGAAAATCAGAATATTATTTGGATAGAATATAGCCCTCGTAATTGCTTCTAATTTTTGCATAATTTTATTTCCGTTTTTTCATATATTTTTTTTAAATTTTTTTAATCAACGCTTCAACAACTCGAATATTTTTTTTTAAATCATAACTCGCTCGATAATTGGTATATGGTCAAAAACCAAAATTATTTTGATAGAATATAGCCTTCTCAGTTGTTTATAATTTTTGCATAATTTTATTTCGGCTTTTCGTATATTTTTTCGATTTTTTTAATGAACTTCCACAACTCGAATAATTATTTTTTTAATCACAACTCGCTCGAAAATCGGTATATTGTCAAAAGCCAAAATTATTTGAAAGGATATAGCCTTCCCAGCTACTTATAAGTTTTGCATAAGTTTATATCCGCTTTTCATATATTTTTACGATTTGTTTATTCAACGCTTCCACAACTCAAATCAATTTTTTTATAAATCATAACTCGCCTCAAAATTGGTATATTTTTTAAAACCAAAATTATTTTAATAGAATGCAGCCTTCTCAGTTCTTTATAATTGTTGCATAATTTTATTTCGGCTTTTCATATATTTTTCGATTTTTTTATCTACCACAACTCAAATCAATTTTTGAAGAATGATAATTCGCTTAAAAGTCGGTATATTTTCAAAAATCAAAATTATTTCGATAGAATATAGCCTTCTTAATTGCTTCTAATTTTTGAATAATTTTATTTTCGTTTTTCATATATTTTTTTGATTTTTTTTAATCAACGCTTCCACTTTTTTAAAAATCATAACTGAAAATTTGTATATTTTCAAAAACCAAAATTATTTTGATAGAATATAGCCTTCTCAGTTGCTTATAATTTTTGCATAATTTTATTTCCGCTTTTAATATATTTTTTCGATTTTTTTAATCAACGCTTCCACAACTCAAATCAATTTTTGAAAAATCATAACTCGCTTGAAAATTGGTATATTTTCAAAAACCTAAATTATTTTGATAGAATATAGCCTTCCCCGTTGTTTATAATTTTTGCATAATTTTATTTCGGCTTTTCGTATATTTTTTCGATTTTTTTAATGAACGCTTCCACAACTCGAATGATTTTTTTTTAAATCATAACTTGCTTGAAAATTGGTATATTTTCAAAAACCAAAATTATTTTGATAGAATATAGCTTTATCAGTTGCTTATAATTTTTAAATAATTTTAGTTCGGCTTTTCATATATTTTTGGTTTTTTTTTTAATCAACGCTTCTACAATTCAAACCAAAGCTTTTTATATAGTCATAACTCACACAAAAATGGTTGTATTTTTAAAAACAAAAGTGGTTTTTAAAGAATGAAGATTGCTTAGTAGTTTTTAAGATTTGCGTTGTCTTACGTCAGCGCTTTATTTATTTTTTTTTCTATTTTTTTGCACTCGACGCTTCCACAACACAAATAAATATTTCTTAAATAGTTATAACTAAAAATTGGTGTTGTTTCGATAATAAAAATGCTTTATAAAGAAAAAAAAACCTTCTCGGTTGTTTTTAATTTTTGCATTATTTAATTTCCGATTTTCATATTTTTCCATTACTCAACTTATTTCAACAATCATAACTCGCTTGAAAATTATAATATTTTCAAAAATCAAAATGATTTTGATAGAATATAGCCTTCTTAATTGCTTCTGATTTTTGCATAATTTTGTTTCGGGTTTCATAAATTTTTTCGACTTTTTTAATGAACGTTTCTACAACTAAATTCATTTTTTTTTTGTTAATTGAAATTTGAAAATTGGCATATTTTAAAAAACCAAAATTATTTTGATAGAATATAGTCTTCCCAGTTGCTTTATATATTTGCATAATTTTATTTCCGCTTTTCATATATTTTTCGCTTCCACAACTCAAATCAATTTTTGAAAAATCATAACTTGAAAGTTGCTATATTTTCAAAAACTAAAATTATTTTGATAAATTATAGCCTTCTCAGTTGCTTATAATTTTTCGATAATTTTATTTCGGCTTTTCATATATTTTTCGATTTTTTTAATAAACGCTTCTACAACTCAAATCAATTTTGTTTAAATCATAACTCGCTTGAAAGTTGGTATATTTTCAAAAACCCAAATTATTTAGATAGCATATAGCCTTCTCAGCTGCTTATAATTTTTGCATAATTCCGTTTCGGTTTTTCATATATTTTTTCGATTTTTTTTTTTAATCAACGCTTCCACAACTCGAATGATTTTTTTTTGAATCATAACTCTTGAAAATTGGTATATTTTTAAAAACCAAAATTCTTTTGTAAGAATATAGCCTTCTTAGTTGCATATAATTTTTGCATAATTTTATTTCCGCTTTTCATATATTTTTATGATTTTTTTAATCAACGCTTCTACAACTAAAATATTTTTTTCTATAAATCATAACTCGCTTAAAAATTGGTCTATTTCAAAAAACTAAAATTATTTTGATAGCATTTAGCCTTCTTGGTTCCTTGTAATTTTTGCAGAATTTTATTTTGTCTTTTCGTGAATTTTTTTCGATTTTTTTAATCAACACTTCCACAACTCAAACTAATTTTTGAAAAATCCTAACTCGCTGAAAAATTGGTATATTTTCAAAAACCAAAATTATTTTGACAGTATATAGCCTTCTCAGTTGTTTATAATTTTTGCATAATTCCGTTTCGGTTTTTCATATATTTTTTGTTTTTTTTAATCAACGCTTCCACTTTTTTAAAAATCATAACTCGCTTGAAAATTTGTATATTTTCAAAAACCAAAATTATTTTGATAGAATATAGCTTTCTTAGTTGCTTCTAATTTTTGCGTAATTTTATTTCGGCTTTTCATATATTTTTTCGATTTTTTTAATTAACACTTCCACAACAATTTTTTTTTTAATTCCATCCGGGCGGTCACTTTTTCTGAATGAAAAATGGCCGCACGGGTCCATGGATGTCTAGAGGTTGTCCTTTCATATCAATATATGAATTTATTACAAAGAATCGGTTGTGGCAGAATAGCCAAGTAGCTCACGCCAATTTCCCTAATATCATTCATTCTCCTTAACCCGCAATCCCATCAACCATCCTTCCTTTTTTACATAAAAAAAAAACGCTTGAAAATTGGTATATTTTCAAAAACCAAAATTATTTTGAAAGCCTTCTCAGTTGCTTCCTGGTATTGGCACGAATAAACTATTACTACTATAAACTATTACTATTACCATTACTACTATTACTTATCATTATTTCATAATTTTATTTCGGCTTTTCATATATTTTAATTAATAGTTTAATTTTACTTAAACTATGGGGTAAATTTTTTAGCAAAAACTGGCGGGTTGAAATTTTTTTTCAGGGCATAAAATGAAAGATGATGAAGTCTGTATTATCTATAAAAAAAATTATCAAACTTTTATTATAGACTTTTCATAGAAAAAAATTAAAAATGTGCAAATTGTGTCAGCCAATTTAGGGTAGTTGTTTCAATAAGTTTATTTGATTTTTTTGTCACTGTAAGACTTAATTTTATAGATTTAGGAACAGGTGGAATACTAAAAAAATCAAAATCGTAATTTTAAATCTGCGAAACGTACGTAATTTCAACGTTTTGCGTTAATTTCAGGAAAAAATTATTAACTGGTTTTTAAATTGCACTAAATTTGCCACTTTTTGACGTTAAAACCATCAAAATCGGACAATGAGTTTGGCAGTTATGTGGTTTCGAAAACCAAAATCATGATTTTGAAATCTAAGAAAAGTGCGATTTTTGCAGTTTGTGTTATTTTGCAATTGTAATCAGTTCTAAAATTACGCTAAATTTTATTTTAACTTGTGCATCGTCAAAATCAGACAAAGCATTTGTTCAATTAAGAAAAAAATTGAAATCGCAATTTTTAATCTTTGGGCTTTGAAATCGTGCAATTTTGACGTTTTGAGTTCATTTTACGAAATCATGTATTAAACCGTTTTTATATTTTCTTGTCTACTAAGAACCAGAATCCAAACACCCACAATAATAATAATAATAATAATAATAATAATAATAATAATAATAATACATTTATTGACGTATTCAACTTTTTACAAGAAATACATAAAAATAAGAAATGCTCTAAAAATAATATAAACAAAATTATACCAGTTTACAAAATATAATGTAATCAAAGTATAATAACCCTAAAATAAAGGAAAAAGAAAATGAGATACAAATTTCAACTGTGGAAGAATTAATTGGTAATGTTATCGGATAATAGTAGCATGCAACGATTCCAAAAGATATTAATTGAATCTTTGAAGGCCGAATGTCAGTAACAGGATTCTCGGGGTTTTTTTATTTTTCTTGCCAATTTCGATGATTACAGAGGTTTCCAAATTTCAAGAAAAATGCAGTCGAAGTCAAACATTATTGCAAAATTTGTTCACAGATTGGAATGCTGTTCATAGTCAGGATTATGCTGATTCCATTTTGTGCAAAATTATTATCATTTCAAATGGATTGTTCACATTTAACAAATAACCGTGATTAATTTATTTACAAGTTATTAAAATGCAAAACGTGATTCCGTGCATTAATAATAATAAATACAATTTTATAACCAATATAACCGTAGCGAGTAGTCGTGCATGTAATAACGCACAATTCTAATTAGCGCTGTCTAACCCATTGTGGTTTAAAATGGGCAGCAATTTGTTATAAAGCGAAAGTAGATAAAATCTACCAACAACGTGCTAATTGCGGCGTTCGCGTGAAAATCTTTTCAACATCCTGTTGACAAAGCTAAACCCACCAGTCATTGTTTCATTTGTTTGAATCGCTCCAGGCTTATTTACCTGCAAGGATATAGGTCATAGATCTATATTAAATCAATAAATTCATACAGTACGATATTGAAAAGGGTCCGCGGTGGCCTAGTGAGTAGAGCTCCTGCTCACGGGCTTCGTGGTCGTGGGTTCGAATCCCATCCATACGAATTATCGGTTGTGGCAGAATAGCCTAGTTGCTCACGCCAATTCCCAAATGATTCCCGTCAACCAGCCTTTCTAAAAAAAAAAAAAAAAACGATATTGAAAACTTGTTACTAGGGCTTTTGTCTTCCGAAATCAGCACTATAAAAGGTGCAAATAATTTTTTTTAAGTGATGCCCTTTTCTGGTGACTCGGCCATTTGAAATTATATGTCGACTCTTTCTAAATAAAAATGTTTCCGATCATTTGGGAAGTGCGGACCTTTTTTTAGTTCTCCACTAAGTTTTCATTTTTTTCTGGTATCCACTACGTTTTCAGGGTTAATTGGAAAACTTTCGTGAGGACTTTTTTTGTGCCTAGCCTCACCTTGTAGTATGGAGATGTAATCATAGGGCACTTCTCAAACAAGATGTGTCATTTCCAGTTTTCGTTGGTATTACTATAGTTAATATTTTATTTGTTAATTGTAAAACTTCCCTGTAATTGGAATATTTTTTTGTTCTGTTGGGAAATAAACCTATTATTATTAAACCTAAAAGTATTATTATTAATACAAGCTTCAATAGAATCAAAGACTTTAAATTTCTGATGATTATACCAGTTTTGACTGTAGAATTGTTTTGGTCGAGGATAGAAACCTGTAAAATAGAAATAGAAACCTTTCGAAGAAATATTTCCTGCAAGTCGGTAAATAGTCGTGCGATTTGAACCGATCGCCGATCTGGTGATGAGTGATATGGTTGCAGGGCATTGTTACACAGCAACGAGAAGGACATGGAAAAAAATGGTAGAAAAGAGTCATGCGAGCGTATCGGACAATACATAAATATATCCTTGCGCTCGTAAAATTATCATATTGGTATCTGGACGGACAAATACATAAACATAGGGCCCGGTCCCGGCTTTCGGCAGTTTTGGACCAACGACGGACAACAAGATTATATTGTTTAAGATGTCGAGCAGGACGTGAGTATATACAGCCTCCATTGTTATCTCCTTATTTAACCGAGATATAACTGACCGTCTTTTTTTACGCACGATCCTCGGGATTGTTTAATGGCTACCGGTTTTCGCCGTGCACGACACGCAGACGTTTAAAATATCGACATTTTTTTGATTGATTTTTTCCCCGGGTGCAACCGTTTTTTTTTTTCTTCTGGTGTAACTGGTACGGAGTAAGAGGAATATAAAAAAATGGTTTACATGGTAAATGTATTTATTCTATCGAAGGCTTTGGACATGCATTAATTGCTTTTGAAATATTATGGTATTACGAGCAGTGGCGGCTCGTTATATAGAGCCAAGGAGCCATGGCACTACCTGTAAAACAAAACAACTGGCTGTGCGGGTAAAAAAACAATTTTTTTGTTTGTTTTCTGTATGTATTGTTTAGTGGTGAGGTTACGTGGACGAAGAATGGTGTCACAGATTTAGTGCATGTCTGAGAGAAAATGTAAATGCACGATAAATCGAAAGTATACATAAATAATATTTTCAGGTTGTTTGAATTTGGCTGTTTGAAATTATGAAGCTTTACTTTAAACTCAAAATAACCTTGGACTATGAAGATTAATCGTTCTTTCTTTCTTCAAAAAGTGAGGCGGGGAACATGTTCCACAAGCTGCTACTGAAAGTGATATTAACCTAGTGAATTGTTTTATTTGGATTCTTTTTAAAATAAATTTCACTTTTTTTGATCAATTAAGAAGAAAATTAAAAAAATGTTTTGCTATTAAAAAAAATGTGAGTGATTTTTGAGACTAATTTAAACAATTTTCTTACTAAAATATTCTGCATTTTTTTATTATTAAGCCTGTATTTTCGATTTTTTACTTTCTCCGTTACAAAGTACGAGTGATCGTGATTTTTTTTCAAAAATTTTTTTTACGGAAATATCCGTTTTGGGGTCCCTAGAAGCCATTTCAACAATTTCTGGAAAAACATTTTTTGTGTCTGTGTGTGTGTGTGTGTGTGTCTGTGTGCGCTGTATCTCAAAAACTAATAGACCAATTGATATAAAACTTTCAACATACGTCTTATTTGATAATCTGAAGAACTGAAAAGCTTTTGGTAAAATTTCATACACCGGAAGTGGGTGTTTACCTTAACTGTTTTTTGTTTTTTTCCAATATTTTCTTAAATATGAAAAATATCACAAAAATATTTAAGCAAATATTGAAGACAACAAAGAAATGAACATCTTTGGTTTAAAAAATAGTTTTTTATAAAATCATTGGTATTCGAGAAATTTTTTTTTTTTTTTCATTTTTGGTATATAATCATGAAACACTAATAGTTACAGCAAATTTATATTAATAATAATTGTAGAGAATGCCAAAACGAACAACTTATAAAGAATAAGTTTTTTCCAAAATCTCTTTAGTTTTTGAGTAAACTCGGCTTTTAAATTTGCAGTATAATTTTTCCATCTTTCATAATTTTGACGTTTTAAACGTCAGTTCCATCCAAGTCTACAAAACACTCGATGTTCATTTTAATTGAAAATAAACCATGAAAGCGTAAATATAAATGATATTATCAAGTCGGAGAAAGTAACATGATGGCCACATCACCATTTTTTTATCTAAATTTGGCCTAAAGAATATTATATTGACCTAAATTGTCGATTTAATTGTTAAAATGTTCGACTCTTTGGTCAGCATTTTGGATTTTTCGGGCCGAATTATTAATTTTTAGATTTCTTTTACCTGTTTTTGTCGATTTTTCGGTCTAAATTTTTTATATTTTGGCCTAAATATCCTTTATTTTGACTTAAATCTTCGATTTAATTGCTTAAATTTTCGATTTCAACCCCCGCATTTTCGATTTTCCAGGCCGAATTTTTAATTTTTAGATGTGTATTTTCCATTTTTTTTTTGGTCTAAATTTTTGATCATTTAACCTAAATATTCTTTATTTTGACCTAAACTTTCGATTTAGTTGTTAAAATTTTCGACTTTTTAGTCCGCATTTTTGATTTTTCGGACCTAATTTTTAATTGTAGTTTCGAATTTTTGATTTCTTAGATATTTTAACCTGAATTATTGATGCGAGTTTTTCGAGTTTTGTTTGTTAAAATTTTCGATTTTTTAGTCCGCATTTATTATTATTATTATTATTTTGTTTCCTTTGTTTGTTTCTTAAAATTTTTGTCCTCTTGGACCACCATTTTTATATTTAGCCCTGATTTTTTTTATTTTTTGTCCTTTTTCTAAAATGTTCATGGTGACTAGCTAATTTTTTTGCTATTGAAGATAGCTGAAATTTTTGAACGGCAATCAATTTCTCTCGTTTTTCTGATGAAAAAGAAGTATACTTCAACAGTCTACGATGATTATTAAAAAAGTTGCATTTTTTTAACAAAATTTCCTCATGTCTTTTTTCACGTTTTCATCAAAAATTAAAAATCTCTAATCCGACTAATTGACGTACGAGAAGCTCAGATTTGCAAACCGCGTTGAATTTGGAGTTTTCGTTTAGCCGCTACGGCCATTCAAAGTCTGAAAAATCAACTAATGTTTTAGATTTTTTAACTTGAATGATTGTTTTTATTGTGCGAATTTGTTGTATTCTTTGGCTATTATTTTTAAATTTCTGGACAGAAACTTATTTTTGGGGGCATAAAGTGGTAAATTATTTTGCTTCCACCTAAATTTTCGATTTTTTGTCTGCGTTTTTTATTTTTAGATCAGGATTCTTTGGCCCGTATTTTCAATTTTAGTATTTTTGATTGTTTTAAATTTTGGATCAAAAAATTCTTTATTTTGATCAAAATTTTCGATTTTTGTTGTCTGCATTTTTTATCTTTACTCCAGAGTTCTCGACATAGAGTTTTGTTTGTTAAAATTTTCGATTTTTTAGTCCGCATTTATTATTATTATTATTGTTTTGTTTGTTTGTTTCTTAAAATTTTTGTCCTCTTGGACCACCATTTTTATATTTAGCCCTGAATTTTTTTATTTTTTGTCCTATGTTTTAGATTTTTTAACTTGAATTATTGTTTTTATTGTGCGAATTTTTTGTATTATTTGGCTATTATTTTTAAATTTCTGGTCAGAAACTTATTTTTGGGGGTATAAAATGGTAAATTATTTTGCTTCTACCTAAATTTTCGATTTTTTTGTCTGCGTTTTTTATTTTTAGATCAAGATTCTTTTGCCCGTATTTTCAATTTTAGTATTTTTGATTGTTTTAAATTTTTGACCAAAAATTCTTTATTTTGATCAAAATTTTCGATTTTTGTTGTCTGCATTTTTTATCTTTACTCCAGAGTTCTCGACATAGAGTTTTGTTTGTTAAAATTTTCGATTTTTTAGTCCGCATTTATTATTATTATTATTGTTTTGTTTGTTTGTTTCTTAAAATTTTTGTCCTCTTGGACCACCATTTTTATATTTAGCCCTGAATTTTTTTATTTTTTGTCCTATGTTTTAGATTTTTTAACTTGAATTATTGTTTTTATTGTGCGAATTTTTTGTATTATTTGGCTATTATTTTTAAATTTCTGGTCAGAAACTTATTTTTGGGGGTATAAAATGGTAAATTATTTTGCTTCTACCTAAATTTTCGATTTTTTTGTCTGCGTTTTTTATTTTTAGATCAAGATTCTTTTGCCCGTATTTTCAATTTTAGTATTTTTGATTGTTTTAAATTTTTGACCAAAAATTCTTTATTTTGATCAAAATTTTCGATTTTTGTTGTCAGCATTTTTTATCTTTACGCCAGAGTTCTCGATGTTTTGTCTAAATTTTCACCTTTTTAGGCTATATTGTAGATTTTTACTTTTTAGCCTATATTTTGTATTTTCGATTTAAGTTTTTGGTCTTTCGGCCGAAATTTTCTTTATTTTGACTTAAATTTTCGATTTGTTTGTTGAAATTTTGAATTTGTTTGTTAAAAATTTTAATTTTTTGGTCCACCACTTTATAGGTACAAATTTTAGATTTTTGGTCTTAATTTTTTATTTTTTGACCGATATTTTAGATTTTCTTAACCTGAATTATTGATTTTATTGTGCGATTTTTTAATTTTTTTTTTGCTATTATTTTAGAGTTTCTCGTCGGTACTTATTTTAAGCTCAAAAGAGTTATTTTTGGAGCTGAAAATTGTACATTATTTTTCTTTTGCTTGTATTTTCGAATATTTGGTCTGTATTTTTATTTTCAGGCCAGGATTTTTTTATTTTTTTTGCCAAAATTTTCGATTCGTTTATTAAAATTTTCGATTTCTTGGTCTGCATTTTTTATTTTTAAACCTGAGAATTTAGACAAAACATCGAAACTCGGGCATAAATAAAAAATGCAGACCAAAAAATCGAAAAATTCAACAAACAAAACTCGAAAAATACCCGAAAAAAAATTCGCACATATAAATCAATAATTTTTTATTTTGGTCTACGTTTTTGATTGGTTTGATTTTCGATTTTCAGGCTCGACGTTCTGGTCAATTTTTTAAGATAAGATAAGATAAAACTTTATTCACATTAGCCACTACATATAGATATATTTACACATAAGGAAATATTCAAGCGGATGTGAGACGTCCAATAATTTAAGTCTAAAAAATATAAAATTTTGTATAAAAATTAAAATATATATATAAATCACACTTATAATAACAATTCATTTTAACCTGAATTATTGATTTTTATGCGGAATTTTTTTAATTTTTTTGCGGAATTTTTCTTGTGGTTTTTGATTTTTGCCCTTTATTTTAGGTTTTGCAACCTACATTTTTGAATTTTTTGACTCGTATTTTCAAGGGTTTTGCATTAATTTTAAGTTACTTCATTTTATATTCTTTGTTTTGGTGGGTTTTAATTTAAATATGGGGAAATATAGTCTGCGGGATTCATGTTTAAGGAATTATTTAATTTTCAAATATTTGTAGGAATTTTTGATTTTTGCGTCAAGCAATTAATGCTTTTTCGTCAAATTTTCTTCCGCAGCCTACTCGCTGAACATCCACGAGCCACCGCTGATTCAAGGGGTATCCGAGAAAAACAAACAATTGACAAACAACTGAAGGGCGATTTTTTAAATTATTTTATCAACACCAAACCTGAACATTTTTCGAAATCTTGTCATCCATTCAAGAATTATCCTCTAAACAAAAACAAAACAGACAATTAAAGCATGGAAACAATGGGAGTCAATTGTAATACCAAGTGGCTCTACCATCAACATGTTCCACGAGCCGCCACTGATTACGAGTATAAAGTTTAAAGATAAAAACGAAATGTATGTTTTTATGTTGAATTCTCTGCGAAGCATTTTTCTGACCAAGAAATATACAGGTCCGTGGTCGTTGCATTAGTTTTTCATGATTTCATATTTATAAACAAACCAGGATACACAGATATTTCATTAGGGGTCAAACGGTTGAATCACCTAAGCCAAAAATAAACAAAAAACTACTGTTTGCAGATTTCAGGAATATTTTTTTTAGTAAATAAAATTATTCCGCAATTAGCCAGGCGTTTCCATAATTTTTTTTAAATACTTTTATCTTGGTTCCACAAAAATGCAATCCAGTCATGTGCTAGACACATTTTGGTTGAAGATATGTTTGTTTTGTCTTTGCCCTACTGCGCTCTAGTACAGCTTGGCGCTCTTTTTTTTCAATTTTTTTTTTACGGAAATATCCGTTTTGGGGTCCCTAGATGCCGTTTCAACAATTTCTGGAATTTTTTTTGTGTTTTTTTGTTTTTTGCCAATATTTTCTTAAATATGAAAAATATCACAAAAACATTTAAACAAACATTGAAGACAACAAAGAAATGAACATCTTTTGCTTGAAAATATTTTTCATAAAATAATTGCTATTCGAGAAAAAAAAAATTTTTTTTTTAATTTTTGGTTTATAATTATGAAACGATAATAGTTACAGCAAATTTTTGTGAATAATAATTATAGAAATGCCAAAATGAACAACTTCTAAAGAATATTTTGAATTTGAAGTAAAATTTTTCCATCTTTCATAATTTTGACGTTTTAAACGTCAGTTTCATCCGAATTTACACAACGCTCGATGTACATTTAAAATATGATTTAAATTGAAAATAAACTATGATAGCGTAAATATAAATGATACCATCAAGTCGGAGAAAGTTACATGATGGCCACATCACCATTTTTTAAATAAATTCTTAGGTTTATCTAGAATTTCAGTCTGGTCGATCAATTTCAATATGAAGACAATTCATTTTTTTTTGCGTGAAGATGCACATCCAATAAATATATAACATTTAGAACACGAGAACTCGTAATGCAAGTGAAACAAATAACAGTACTAAGCACATCGCCTTATATTATCGAGCGTAATTATCCAATTACAAACTTGTTTGGATATCTACATGCAGGAATTGCCGGTGATTACACGTTCGAACTAGGCTACCACTTGAGGATTTTATCTTCGGAATGGGTGAAAGGCGCTAACCAATATTTATTTAAATCGCGTAATGCACGGGCTCGCCCGCATCGAAATTATACCGGCCATTTCTCTGCCGCAGTGCAAACTCCCGTGGAAAAAGCAAAGCAGATTATCAGTTATTTAGTGGTAGTAAAATCCAGGTATTATTTACGAGCGAAACGTGAAAAAAGCGATAATTGCAGAGTCGCGGAGGAAAGTGTGTGGTAGGTAAACGACGGCGAAACCAAGAAGCTCGAGGATGGTGCGGATTAGATAGCCTTTGGAACTTAATTCCCAGCACATAATTTTGTAATTAAGAGGATCCTCTTGAGCACACAACTTATAATCCAATGCAATATATTCACGTTCAAAGCGGTTGAATTATGGCGAACGCCACCCTCGGCACCGCTGCGCGAGTTTTCTTAGAAGAAAGTAGTCGCTTCAAGCTTCAAACCGGAATGACCTCTGTGCAGCAGTCGAATTCCAGCATTACGCATAAATCAATCCGTCACCATCAATCATCTCATGTGTTGGCCTCCAATGGTGCTCCTTGGATACGTGGATTCTCTCTTCTCTGTACTGCACCGTGTGATTCATATGCAGTACTCACGTTTCCGGCATGCGCCCTAAACGTTGCATGTATACACACGGTAGGATTTATCGTTGATAAGATTGTGCAACGCGAATTTTTCCAAACTGATCGAATTTATCCCACGAGCTTACATGTGCTTGTAGGTAGCTCTAGGAAGTCGACTTGAGATCAAAACAAGTGACACAATCTAATTTGTCAATCTCCAGCCTAAGAAGTAAATGCCAGTTTGTTATTTTTAACTGTTCTGCATTTTTTTAAGCCATTGAATTGGTTATACAGAAACAGCCCACTCTTTAAATGGATATTACATTTAACTTACTCAGCTGTTTGAGCAGTTTTTACTCTTATTATTGTTGCTTCTGAAAAACATGCATTTTTTAAGTATATTGCTAATGTCATTAAATGAATTATACAGAAACAGTACACCTATTAAATGAGTAACATGGGTGTTATTATGCAAATTTTCCCATATTGTCAAAAATAATAGCGTTTTTCTGCTTTCCAACAGATCAAGATCTAACAAGGGGAGGATCAGATGTGTGACTCGCCGATTTCATCGATCTTTAGCACACGTGTAGGTCATAACTAGGAGTGTAACAGGTGCAAGTAATAGGGCGCACTATTCAGCCGTTTTCGAGAAAAAATGGTTTTTAAATTTGTTATTCGTTCGTATTTTTATATACGAAAACAACATTTTCCTTAGGGAAAATCGGCACTCATTGTTTTTTAAAAAAATTATTAACAAAAAAACTTTTACCCGGTTTTCCACTGTATCTTCGACAATATTGATTTTAGAGAAAAATGTTTCAGACAATAACTGAAGCTCCAGAAAAACTATGCTATTTTACGAAACACAAAACTGTAACTGCAAATTTGAAAAGTCTTTGTACCAAGACACCAAGGCACAAGATACAATTTTCTGACTGTGCAATTCATAGTGCAGCATGGGTGTTAGGTTAGGTTAGGTCAGCTCAGGTTAGGTTAAGTTAGGTTAGATTGGATTATTTCTTTTCCCGTAAGAATCATCAAATTTGATTAAAAAGTCGCTGAATTATGTGCAAAAAACCTCAAAATTCACTTTTTTTCAAACACCCATAACTTGGTGCCACATCATCGTAGGAACTTCGTTCTTTGAATCCTGCATAAGGAATTGATCAAATTTTAATGCCTCTATGGTAGATCGAGTCGACCATAGACATCGTCAAAGTTGGACATGGTTTCCTGAAAAAAACTTTTTTTTTTCACAGGGGTGCTAGAGGGGGCGGAAGGGGTTACGCTTAAGTTCGCATGCATGAATTTAAAGAAGACACTTCAAAGTTTTTCACCCTCAAAGATTCATCAAAATCGTTTGAAAATACGCCGAGTGATGGCGGTTTGAAAATTGTCGAAATTTCACGAATTTCAAGTGTTTAATTTTTTTACCTCCAGTGTAGAATTATGTCGGAATTTAAGTATGAGGTATTTACAGCTATTTGCGAAATCGTAATCCAAATGAATTTTCTATAGATTTGTGCAATTTCAAGTTGATGACAACTGTTTTGAAATTTTGGTCAAGTCAAAAAAAATATTGTATTTCTCCACAATTTCATGCTCTATTCATATAGAATTATTTTGAAATTTAGGGAGAGTTTTATGGAATCGTCGTAATCTCGAATAAATATATTTATGCAATTTCCAGTCGATAGCATTTTTTTAATTATTGTATTTTTTTTCAAAATTACATGCTCTGTTCAAATAGAATTATCTCAAAATGTTGGGATGGAGTGTTTACAGATTTGAATGGAATCGTAATTACAGATCAATTTTGAACTGATTTGCTGAATTTCACGCTTATGATAATTGTTTTTAATTTTTTTTTCAATTCATCGAAATTATTGTCTTTTTCCACAATTCTACACTCTGTTCGAATGAGATTATTTTAAAATTAAGTGTTTACAGATTTTTACAGTAGTTGTAATCCCGGATGAGTGTTATTTCAAATCGATGGCAATTATTTTAATATTTAATTAGGACGCCGAAATTATTGCTTTTTGCACAATTTCATACTCGGTTCGAATGGGATTATGTCAAAATTTAGAAATGGGGTGCTTAGAGTTTTTTTTTTAAATCATAATTCTGAATGAATTTTGAATAAATTTGTGAAATTTCATGTCGATAGCAATTGTTTTTATAATTTTTTCAAGTCTTCGAAGTTATTGTGTTTTTCCAAAATTGTTTTCTCTGTTTGATTGAGTAATTCGGAATTGATTTTGAATAGATTCATAAAATTTCAAGTCGATTGCAGTGGTTTTTTATATTTTTTTAGGACGCCGAAATTATTACATTTTTTTTCTTCTCAATTTCAGTCTCTCGTCGCATGGGATTTCTTCAAAATCTAGGGATGGGGTAGATTTTGTAGAATATTAATCACGAATAAATTTTGAATAAATTTTTGAAATTTCAAGTCGATGGCAATCATTTTTATGATTTTTTCAAGTCGTCGGTTATTGTGTTTTTCCAAAATTGTACGCTCTGTTCGAATGAGATTACCTAGAAGTTTATTAATGGGGTACTTACAGATTTTTCTCGTAGAATAATTCGGAATTGAGTAGATTAATAAAATATTAACAAATGAATTTTGAATACATTTTTGAAATTTCAAGTCGGTGGCAATCGTTTTTATATTTTTTTCAAGTCATCTAAATTATTGTATTTTTCCACAATTCTACGTTCTACTTGAATGAGATTATCTTGAAGTTTGGGGATGCGGTGTTTACAGATTCTTGTAGAATATTAATCACAAATTAATTTTAAATTAATTTTTGAAAATTCAAGTCGATGGCAATAGTTTTTATATATTTTTCAAGTCATCTAAATTATTATATTTTTCCACAATTCTACGTTATGTTCGAATGAGATTATCTCAAAGTTTAGGGATGGGGTGTTTATAGATTTTTATGGTAGCGTAATCCCCAACAGATTTTAAATAGATTTGTAAATAGATGGCAATTGTTTTCATACTTTTTTAAGGCGGCGAATTAATTCCTTTTTTTGCACAATTTCGCGCTCGGTTCGAAAGGGATTATGTCGAAATTAGGGAATGTGTTGCTTTTACTTTTTTTTGTAAAAACGTAATCCTGAATGAATTTTGAATATATTAGTGAAATTTCAAATCGATGGAAATTGTTTTTATATTTTCTGCAAGCCATTGAATTTATTGTATTTTTCCACAATTCCAAGATCAGTTCGAATGGGATTATCTCAAAATTAAATGGTCATAAAAAGCAGCATACATTTTGTTTAATAAAATACTTATTTATGGGCTTGTCATGAGTGGTTAGCTTATCAGGAGATTATGTAAAATTAAGGGTGCACAACATTTTTTTTTTATTAATGATATCTCCAAAAAACTTGTTATTGAAAAATGTATCATTTAGGTATTCTCTACATTTATCTTAGTATATTAATTTTATAGTTGTAGGCAATCAAAAGTGATGCACATTTTAACTCTCAAAAATCAATATTTTTTCTTAAAAACCAAAGAGGCTTTTGAAAAGCTAGAAGTTTTCCATTTCCAAGGCGCCCCCTTCCGCGCATAGTGGGACGACGTGTAGAAATTAAAGGACATATCGGAATATCTAAAAAACTATATGTGTTAGAAAAAATGTTTCAGATAAAATTTGTAGGGTTTAAAAAGATATATTTGCTGGTCGTATTGGTTTGACCTTGAGTGGTATCGCCAAGGTCAATGTAAGGTCGCCTTAATTTTATTATATAACTCTAATTTTTTATTGCATATTTTTATAGAGTCCTTTTCAAAACACTATGATTTTATCAATTTTGAGTTAGCCGTTTCAGTTACTGTGATTTTTATGATTTGATGTCTAATAAAAAAAAAAAAACTGGTACATTAAAATTTTATAATAATCTTATAATGATTGGGATCATTCACACTTTAATATAATACAGTGTATTTAATATAATACACTAATAAAACAATTTGTAAGTTTTGAGGAGACTTTAATGCGAATTTATCGGATAAAATACTGTACACTTCAAAAAACCGCATAAGGTCGCAGCTAAAACCTACGCATTTTTTTGCTACACAAAAAGTTCTTCAAAATGTTATATGACAAATATTGAACAAATGCGAACTTTTTTTCTAATCAATCAATAAACATATAATTTGCGTTAAAATATGTCTTGACTCTTTATAGATGAAAAAGCATAAGGGGTAATTAAATTTGACAGCAGAAATAATTTAAATATTTAATAAATATATTATAAAAATTTTACTCTACCTATTTTTGTGGATTAAACTTTGAATCACAACAACTTTGAAGCGCTAAAGTCAAAATTAATAAAATTATAGTGTTTTGAAAAGGTCTAGAAAAGATCTATAAAAATATGCAATAAAAAATTGGGCATTCCATTTAAAAAAAATCAAGGTGACCTTGCCTTGACCTTGGCGATACTACCCAATGTCAAACAAATAAGATCAGTAAATAGATACTTTTAAACCCTACAACTATTATTTGAAACATTTTTTTCTAACACTGACTGTACGGCCGGCCCTGATTAAGGGTAGAATTAAAAGCATTTTTCTTTGAATATATATAATAATTTTAATAATTTGTATACTTCTATTAGAAACGCAGGTAGTTAGTAGTAGGAGCCTACAACGAACGGTAAAAGTTTTATGGGCCAAGAGAATAATTACATTTTTTGACGTAATGAAAAGGCGCCTTCGCAAATATTTCTCGTGGGCATATAAATGATGATATTAGCGGCATTTATCATTACCAAGTGTAATTATAATTCAATTCCACTGAGAGTATCATTTATCTAAATTTCAATTTTCGGACCAGGGTATAATCACGCGTTTCACAACCGCGCGCACCTTTTTAATCTTCAGATATTCACAATGGCTAATCGAAAATTGTATACAGGGTTCGTCAAAATTGCTCTTTAATTCTCCAACCGTAGAAAATTCCGAAAAGAACATTCAAACAAAAGGTTCTTAGATGTAAACAAGCTATTGTTTAAATATATTTTTAATATACAGGGTGCTCATTTTATTGCGGAATTTAGCAACCTTTCGTTTTTCAAATAAAACACCCTGTATATTTTAACATTTTTTTTCACTTTTGAGTTATAAGCAATTCATACAGATTCCTGAACTTCAAATTAAAAATATCTTGACGAACTCTGTATAATGAATTAATTTTTGAATAAATGATATACAGGGTGTATTTGAAATAACGAATAGGCATTTAAGGGCACATACACAAAATATTTGTGAACCCATTTCCGTCAAAATTTATTCGAACAAAAATTTTTGAATTTTCCTAATTTTTCGAGTTTTTCTAAACATTTTGAGAACCGATGCTTTCTCATTTAATTAGGTCTGCATGGAATGTGTGTTTGTTTATTTAAAACGCGAGATACGATTTCTCGCCTCCGAAATTTGTAGTGTTATCGCAACGTTTAATTTTTTTGTAAAAGATAAACAGTCCTCAAGTTTATTGATGCTTAAAGAGCATATTTCCTACGCGCTTGTTGTAATTCGATATTTAAAGCCGATGCCGTTTAAAAATTAGGTCACTTACCACTGTCCCCAAACATGTTGCGTTCACTCATTAACTTTAATAATTAATTGCGGGCTTTTTGTTACAGTTATAAACAAAATAATTGCGAATATTGTTTAAAAATAATATAATCTCTTTGTAGTTACGAGCCTGTTCGTTATTTCAAATACACCCTGTATAACATTAAGTAGCGGTTCAGTCTAGAAAATCTGCATCAGGCAATTATAGTACAAACGTTTTTATATTTCTCTAATTAATGTTAAATTCAAGGGCTGAAAGATCGCAGGTCGATAGTGCATTTGGATTCAGTTCACAAGCAGTTATTTGAATTAAGAAGCCAAATAAAGATATAGCCATCCCAAAATGTCGTGGCACATTTCGCAGTGAACATCTTCAATTTCAAGAGTGGGGACTCTGGAAACTCATAATTGTTCAGCGAGCGCCGCCGAGTGAACATAATATAAATATAGACACATAATCAGTGGCGAAGTGATGATTCATCTTTTATTCGGTGATGCGGCCACACGTAGATTTGTCATCGCGTTCTCATTCAGCGCAGGTGTCACGACATTTTGGAACGGCTCTAGCCCCAGGTGTCACGACATTTTGGAACGGCTTTAGCTATGTATGTTAAACACTGAATCATGCTACACTAAACATTTACATGTGTTTATTATATTATCATTATACAATGTTTTTTTATTTTTTTTTTAACAGTTGTGATCTTTGTACAACACTATTCGTTAACTCTAATTAGTATTATCTTCAAGGTTCTGGACTTATGTAAGCATTATGTAGTGCATCAAAATAAATAATTATTAAACATCATTAGTGTTTAACAATAAATATATTAAGAGTGTTTAGAAATTTCATCACTCTTCACTCATTGAATTCCAATTTTAAGTCAACCGCAAGCTATGCAATGCAGTGACGGTTCGCAGGGTTTTTTCTGGTACAGCCGAGGAACAAGAGGTGGTAATACAGATACACTCTGGCCGCGCTATGAAGGCGTCTGAGGAGCTTAACGGATGGTCGGAAGTGGTTCTTAAAAGGTTACAGATAACTTTGGAGATAAATGTGCATGCAACCCATCATCTCGTGTTCGCTTATTGAGAACCTCAGGCATTTGAGACGCTTAAAGCATCCGCTCAACAGACACATGAGGGTTGTCCTCAAATGCCTTCATAGCGCGGCCAGACTTTAGGTGCGGTCACGCAGCCAGCCATCTCTGCAACTGACCCTACCTATCTGTATTACCACCTCTTGTTCCTCCAGAAAAAAACCCACGAACCGTCACCGATGCAATGACAAAACAATTAAATTTATACAAAACGCAGCAATATTACGCAAGATAAAAACAGCGTTAATTTGCAAAAAAACACAACAATGCAACAGAAAAACTGTAAAATTCAGGAAGCGGTTACGTGCACTACTGAGCCGCAAATACTTCATCAGTGGCGGTACTTATCCACCCAAATAAAAAATACAACCGGCACACCGCGAACTTTCACTAAACCGTTTTAAACAATTAATGCAATCTAATTATTATTTATTACAAAAAAAAAACAATTTAATCGGCAGTTCCCATCAAACCGTAAAATGGTGTTACCACTTGCTGCGCACAAAAGTTCAAGATGCAAAAACCATTTGTAGGACAGAATTCACGCCCGAATAACGCCGGAAATTTTTTTCAGCATTTAATTACAATCGCAATTCCGAAATTTCACGGGGTACCTCGAATATTTGCCGACCTCCAGAACATCAACTTCTTCTTTAATGGAGAAATAATGATGGTAGGTTTTTACCGCTCTGATTAGGTTTTGTCCAAATTTATAAGCCGAATGTTTTTTTATTATTATTATCCTGGATCCTCGAGGTACACCCGGCAATTATTTCTGATACGTCATTATCATCATCTCGCGATTCGAACTTGAGGGCCGAATATGTTCGCGTTTTCCATAACGGAAATTCCACCAGCACAGGTAATAACAACAATCAGGAAGTAATATGTAATTTGCTCGTTGTTGCAAAAATGCGTTCGTTTAATCCCGTTTCGTATTTCGCACAGTACAATACCTCTTTATGTTGTATTATCATTGAACACTGATTGCGTTTCTTGCACGACGGTCGGCTTTACGTTGCGAGAATGGTGATTTGTTATTTGCGGCACGGCACGATGGAAGTAATTTGCAAAAAAATCGAATTCGAAAATTTGTAATAATATCGTATAAGGTCGATAAAATTACAAGTCCTTTATGAGCGTTTATTATCTTGTTGCTGGATATGATATAATAATCGATCGTCGATTTATGTAAAATAGTTATTTTGTAATGGGAATCTGTTACGTGATGACTGGTGTTTCAAATGGATTCGTAGTGTAATAAATATTGTAATATAAGCAATATCACACGGAATAAGATATTTGATTATTTATTACTATTCTTCATTTGTTATTTAAAGAAGTGTATAATATAAGAATGGTTTTATTTATTTTTTTATTGAAATTTCACCTTCACTATAATTATATTCGTTATTGAGATTTGCGTGATAATGGACGAATTTATTGCACAGATTGGCAGTAAATCGAGCTTTTGGTACTGATAGTATAATTTTTAAGAACGGATACAGTAATTTAGGTTAAGGAAGCGCAAATAATAAAAAACCTGGCTTATTTAGCTACGACTGATTGTTGTACATTTTAAGTTTAAAAATATGAGCGGACAATCCATAAACCCGCATGGCCATTTTTCGTGAGAAGAGTGATCTTGAGTTTTGTTTTGGGTTTTCGAGGTAGAAACTTCGAAACTTTGAAGCTTTCACAACTTCGATTCTTTGAAAATTAAAAAACTTCGAATCTTCGATTCTTCGAAAAATTCAATAACTTCGAAGCTTCGAAAAATTCGAAAACTTCGATTCTTCGAAAATTTCGAAAACTTTAAGACTTCGAAACTTAAAAAAAATCGAAAACTTCGATTCTTCGAAAAATTTAAACACTTGAAAAATTCGATATTCGAAGTTCTCTTCGTTTCTTCGAAGCTTCTAACCTGCGAAAATTGGAATTATTCGGACCCCTAGTACCTTGATATTACGGTTGTTATAACATCAACGCCGCGACGGTCGCACACTTCTGCGATAGCTCTATTCCCATAGTGAGTAGAGTTGTCTTCCCTCTTGTCTCTTTTATAACATATTTTTACTCGAACCTGCACAGACTGGATACAGAAGCCGGACGTCTACCCACTAAACTTACAACTGATTTTGACTCAAAGCTTGTCTTCATTGCTACTCCCAAATGCATTTTAATTTCATTATTTACTATATGTTACGGCATCACGTATAATCGATGGCCTATGACTCATTTTTTTCATATTTTTCCACTTGTTTTTTGCATTTCTGTTTCTGTGTGGATGAGCTTTGATCTCGAAACATAGTGACGCACAGTGTGTACTAGTGGTGGGGGAAGCCAAAAAGTAAATTGAAAATTGAAAATTCTATAAAAGCAAGTTGACCCTAGAATTTTTTTAAATATCATTTAGATGAATGTTTGTTGTACTTTAATGCAACGGTGAATAAATAAAATCAGCAATGTATTTGTAAAATTTATAAGAGAACTAGTATACAGAGTGGTTATTTTTGCTGCGATGCGAGTATGTCATTTGTTTTTATACGATTTCAAAAATAGGATTATTGTGATGGAATTTAAAAATGTTGAGATAATTCCTTCAGAGGTTTATTTTTACAATGTTTCTAATCATTGGATACAATTTTTGTTTTCCTGAATTCATGAGTGTTGCTATTTGTTTTCTGCTGTGGTGTCATTTTTTTTAAGGTTTCAAAAATAAGTTTATTCTGATGGAAATTGAAAATTTTGGAGATAATTTCTTCAGAGGTTTATTTTTTACAATTTTTCTATTCGTCGAACGCAATTTTCATTTTTCTAAATTTATGTTTTGAGTGTTGCTATTTTGTTTCCTGCTGTGGTATCTCATTTGTTTTTATAAGGTCTCAAAAATAGGTTCATTCTGATGGAATTTGAACATTTTGAGGGTAATTCTTTGAATGGTTTATTTTTTACAATTTTTCTAATCGTCGAACGCAATTTTCGTTTTCCTAAATTTATGATAATAATAATAATAAGTCTTTATTTCTCTCTTAAATTATAATAATAAGATATACAATATGATTTGAGAAATGCTTTGTTTTCTGCTGTGGTATGTCTTATGTTTTACAGCATGTTAGAAAAATGTTATTTCAAATTGGATCTTAAGTGTTTCTATTTTGTTTTCTGCTATGGTATGTCATTTGTTTTTATAAGGTTTTGTAATAAGGTTCATTCTGATGTAAATTGACAATTTTGAGGATAATTCCTTGAGAGGCTTATTTTTTACAATTTTTCTAATCGTCGTACGCAATTTTCATTTTCCCAAATTCATGATTTGAGTGTTGTTATTTTGTTTCCTGCTGTGGAATGTCATTTGTTTTTATAAGGTCTCAAAAATAGGTTCGTTCTGATGAAATTTGAAAATTTTGAGGATAATTCCTTGAGAGGTTTATTTTTTACAATTTTTCTAATCGTCGAACGCAATTTTCATTTTCCCAAATTCATGTTTTGAGTGTTGCTATTTTGTTTCCTGCTGTGGTGTGATGTCATTTGTTTTTACAAGGTCTCAAAAATAGGTTCGTTCTGATGGAATTTCAAAATTTTGAAGATAATTCCTTGAGAGGTTTATTTTTTACGATTTTTCTAATCGTCGAACGCAATTTTCATTTTCCCAAATTCATGTTTTGAGTGTTGCTATTTTGTTTTCTGCTGTGGTATATCATTTTTATAAGGTCTCAAAAATAGGTTCATTCTGATGGAATTTAAAAATTTTGTGGATAATTCCTTGAGAGGTTTATTTTTTACAATTTTTCTAATCGTCGAACGCAATTTTTATTTTTCCAAATTCATGTATTGAGTGTTGCTATTTTGTTTTCTGCTGTGGTATATCATTTGTTTTTACAAGGTCCAAAAATAGGTTCATTCTGATGGAATTTAAAAATTTTGAGGATAATTCCTTGAGAGGTTTATTTTTTACAATTTTTCTAATCGTCGAACGCAATTTTCATTTTCCCAAATTCATGTTTTGAGTGTTGCTATTTTGTTTCCTGCTGTGGTGTGATGTCATTTGTTTTTACAAGGTCTCAAAAATAGGTTCGTTCTGATGGAATTTGAAAATTTTGAGAATAATTCCTTGAGAGGTTTATTTTTTACAATTTTTCTAATCGTCGAACGCAATTTTCATTTTCCCAAATTCATGTTTTGAGTGTTGCTATTTTGTTTTCTGCTGTGGTATATCATTTGTTTTTATAAGGTCTCAAAAATAGGTTCGTTCTGATGGAATTTGAAAATTTAGAGGATAATTCCTTGAGAGGTTTATTTTTTTTTTAATTTTTCCAATCGTTGAATGTAATTTTCGTTTTTCTAAATTCATGCTATTTTGTTTTTTGTTGTGGTATGTAATTTGTTTTTTAGTGTGCCAAACTAGATTAATTCCGACAAGATCTAAAAATTTTGAGGATAATTCTTTGAGAGCTATATTTTTTACAATTTTTCTAATCGTTTTTTTTTCGTTTTCCCAAATTCATGTTTTGAGAGTTGCTATTTTGTTTTTGCTGTACTATGTCATTTGTTTTTACAAGATTTCAAAAATAAGTTCAATCTGATGGAATTTGAAAATTTTGAGAATAATTCTTTAAAAGGGTTCATTTTTTACAATTTTTCTAATCGTCGTACGCAATTTTGGTTTTCCCAAATTTATGTTTTGAGTGTTGCTATTTTGTTTTCTGCTGTGGTAAGTCATTTGTTTTAAGAAGATTTAAGAAATAGGTTCATTCTAATGGTGTTTGAAAATTTTGACGATAATTCGTTGATAGGTTTATTTTTTACAATGTTTCTAATTGTTGAATGTAATTTTCGTTTTCCTAAATTCATGTTTTGAGTGTTGCTATTTTGTTTCCTGCTGTGGTTTTGTTTTTATAAGATGTCAAAAATGGGTTCAATCTAATGGAATTTGAACATTTTGAGAATAATTCTTTGAGATGTTTATTTTTTACAATTGTTCGTTTTCCGAATTCGCAAATTTAGAGGATAATTCGTTGTAAGGTTTATTTTTCTAAATGCAAAGCTTTAGAAGTTTCAGATTTTTTTATGCATACCCTAGGCAGAGTCCACCCTCAAAGTTGGAATATTTTTGAAAGACGTAAGGTGCGCAAAATAAGCGTTATCTTAAAAAAAAATCGCAACTTTTTGACCACGCGTTATATCATCTCTTTATGACACAACGATGCCATTATTTCCTTTTATTAAATGATTTGTGGATTGATTTATTTAAATAATAAGGTAACGAGAATTTATTAAAAACGTATAATTTTCATTGGTAAATTTTAACGTTAGTTAAGCCGTAATAAAATTCAGCGATAACTAGAGTTCTGGCAATACCTGGAAAAAATCATCTATTATATCCTCTGTGACCAGGTAAATTTTAATTTTTATTGGTCCGACCCCGAAAATAATTGATTTTTTTTCATCAACATTTTCAAAAATTCGCAGCTTCTTGCTTATCGTCACTATTTTTTAAGACAGTGACTACACAATATCACACTACCAAATAATATACAGTTTTGTTAGTTGCCATAATTACAAATATAATTAATTAAAAATTGAATATATTTATTTACACATTTTAACGTTAGTAGTGGCGTAATAAAATTTTACAAAAAAATGAGAAAATAAACAAAAACGTTCATTAAAGACATAAATGCATCCCACTTTTAAGATGCTTAAATTAATAGGAGAGATTTATTGCAGGTAGTAAATATTGTTCTAAGGAAGGATCTTTGGACAATTTTTTTGACATTCCGAATTGAAATCAAAATGAGGGACACAATCTAATTTATCAATCTCTAGCCTAAGAACGTACCCATTCAATATTCGTTCTTGTACGACGTGCATTTACGTCAATGTCCGTCGTACTTGCACGACAGTGGATGGCCACCTTTAGAAATTAAAACTTCTCTTTCTTATACGCCTTTTTTTCTTTTCTAGGTAAATGCCACATCCAATTCTATTCCGGGTAGAATGTACGAGACTATTTTCGTATAGGGTAAGTTATTGAATAGAAAACAATTCATTAATTTATTACTGGTTTATCCACAATGGCAAATAGTACAATTATGAATCTGTGAAAGCAGAACTCTTATTATCTTTTGTTAACTTGTTTTGGTCTCATCATTATTATAACTAAACCTTTAGTTAACAGCCATTTCTCAATCATGCACTAGTAGATTATACCTTGGGTTAAATTAGATGGTGTCGATTGGCTATAAACCTGGTTAGGTCTTTTGTACTAATACCCTATTCGGTAGAATCTGGCGGCCGAGGTCGTAAAACGGTCGGTCCGCCCTGAGAATCGATGCACCCTCGAAGAAAAGGTATTGGTGGTTCGTCTAATTGCATCCCATACATTTATTACTGTCCTTCGCTCCGATTGGTATACGCACTTTTACACCAGTACTTCTCAACAAAGATTGGTTTGAGATAAAAAATATTACGTCCCTTACTTTCCGAGCTCCGACCCTCTTTTACGACCACAGCCGCCAGATTCCAGAGAACGGGCTATAGTAGTTACCCAGGAATTCCACTTTCATGGTAAGGCTATTTAGTTATACAACGACAATGTACTGATAGGTCTAAATGCAGTTTTTCATTTGAGTTTGGCTTTCATAGAATAATACCAAAATATCTGAAATAATAATATATTGACTAACATTTCGAACAGTTTGGGAAAAGTAATAAAAAAAAAGAGCGAAGTAAGGAAAAGCAAATGGTATTTTAAACTGTACTTCTAACAAAATCCCAACAAATAATTAATAATTTTTTTAAATAAACGGTTACGTTGCTCACGAACAGAAAGATTATTAGTCCATCTCCTTAAGGATACGCCGTAAGTATTTCATTAAATCCCAAATTAATATAATTACAGGCGAGGCATGCTTTTATTACAATGTTAAAACAACAATTAGGAAAAAACAAATTAAGGCGTGCCCCCGCAATAAACCAAAAATAAATAACGAGGCAGAGGATTACGTATTGGTTTTTAATTTACTTATAATTACCGGCCGGAAAAAAAGGCGGGATGCAGACGAAATTAATTTTTAGCGACTCTCCTAACGGTGAAACGGTAATGGCAAATTAATTCCGAGCCTCTCCGGCGCTAATTCGGTAACAAGAAATTAAAACAAGGTGATAATTACATATTGTTGTCCGTTGAGGATGTAATGAGATGCTCTGCGCCTTAGGTGGGTTTTTTTTTACGGCCAGTTATTGAGCTTTTAGTCCGATGGTGTTTTGTTTTCCAGAGCTGAGGATAGAAGGCCACCTCGTTAAAATGTCCGTCCGTCGGAGGGAATATAATATTGCAGAAAACTAATTACCGCCGGGAAAAATGCACGCCGCCGCCGCAATTATTTATTATTGCTTTATAACCGTGAGCTACCGAGATATTTGAGGGAAATGCCGTTTTTAAGTGTGTTTATTGTAATTGGAATAATGCAGGGGTTGAGGCCGCGAGGAAGTTTTCTCGCACTTAAGTAATTACAGTGATTAAATTGGTTGTGATGTCGACAGGCGAATGATGGATGTTCGCACCATCAGCTTCTTTGTGCTTTTGTTACTCGTTGGTCTTTGGTGGCGGCGGCGGCACCGTTTTGCTTCACTGCTACTGAAGAACGTACCGCATAATTCCAGGCCAGTGTGGAGATGCACCTATCAATTAGAAATCAATGTGAACCATAACGAAACTTCAAGCACAGACATATTTTCTACGAACGTAATCACTTCAGCTTTTCCTCCAGCTGTTTATTTTTTCAATCGGCCACACCAAGAAACAATCGTGCAAACTTTATTGGATTCTTGTGCTCAGTCCATCAAATTAAAGCGATTTGAAACCATTTTTAGGGACATGGTAACGTGTAAAATACGTGTAATATAATTTACCGAAACATTATTCTTAGTTTGGTCAGGTTAATCATTTGGGAATGATCAGGAATCCAAAGGCCATCGTGTATCCCTATCATACTTCGAATGTATTGAAAAACATCTATGCTTATATTGGAATAATGGCCATACCAATCCAATGGGGATATTAAACCCTATAGTCTAAAATCGTAGCTTACTTTAAAATTGGTCCAAATAATTTCATTGCTTTTCCCGAGTAGAAATTCAATTAAGGAAATTTTTGTGTATCGGAAAAAAATATACAGAAAAAGTAGAATCTGATTCTAGTAATTCCTTGCACTCTTGTTTTTCCTCATCAATATCTTCGTTTTTACCGGTTCCTGCGAGCAAAATGTTTATTAAATAAATTAGAAACAACTTTACATGTTGCAGAAAGCATTAAATAAATTTAAAAAAAAACGAAATATAGCCTGAATAAATGAATATTCAACCTGTTCTTGCAGAGTTACGAACAGGTTGAATATTCATTTATTCAGGCTATATTTCGTTTTTTGAATTTATTTAAAATGTTTATTGTTTCTAGGAAGAATGGCTTATTTTTTTCAGTGGTTCTCATCTCTTGCTACTTAACAATGGACCAGACATTAAAAGTAGCCTATTTAAAGCGTGTGGGTTACAAGTTTTTTGCGGAAATTTTCCTGTGGTCATGCCTATAAATCCGAAAGTGCTTATTGCCGACCTCTGCCGCTTCTTCAGACAATTACCCGATAGGCAATAGTGAATGTCCTATAATTGTAGCACAATGTTCAAGAATCTTGGGTGCATATAAATCCACATAGGGTTTGGCGGTTTCTTTCGAGTACAATGCAAACATCTGCACGTCTATTTTGTGGCAACAAGAAAATAAATGTACGCCAGTAATTCTGGAGGCTGTGAGGATCCGCAAAATATCTTCTGGACATGTTGCCACCATTAGTGTTCCCAATCCGGATTTTAGTATAGTCCAATTTCTTAATTTAATCTTCACCTTTGTTTATTTGACAATTTCTTTCCTCTCATTTCCTCCAGCCTCCTACAAAGTGTTTGTTCCCACAGACCAAGATTGGTTTTGCATGTTTTACCTTCCAAAAATGTCTTCTCATTTGCTGTATTGATAGAAATATATGATCCATTCCAGTGTGATAACAATATTATTGAATCCCTTCCCATGTGTCAAATATACTTAGCAATTTCCATATCAATTGCAACACCTAGATCGAGTATGAATTTTTCAACCAAATTTAGTAAAAGCATTTAGCTATGGAAATATTATAATGGATTAAAATTTGATTTAATTTGGCTCAAGTAGTACCCTTCATTTTTATACTTCTTCAAGTTATTTAGAATATTGATATCGTCTTCTAGGATTGTTCACTTTCTTTGGCATTGTTTGTTTGTTGTTTTCGAGGTTTAAAAGTTGCCATGACCACCTGGATCTCCGGAACTTTTGCCCATTGAAACAAATGTGAGGGACACGATAGGGAGAAGAACGAAAATTCTACGCAGACATTAGTGGCTCTCCGCCGTGAATTGCAACTTTCTTGGGACACAATAACACAGATAAACCTGTTGGAATCATTGTCATGGAGGATTTGCGAGTGCATAAACAATAGGGGTGAATCAGGGCATTATGAATAATCAAATTATATTTGTTATGTAGGAAGCTTCTACTTCGTTATACTGTAATTTTGATAATAGCAAGCTGAGTTGCCGAAAGTGCGTTCAAACGAATAAGTGAAAGTATTAATACAAACAAAGTATAAAGTGTTTTATTCCAATAAAAATACACATTTTGCTCTTTTCCATCAAACTTTAATCAAAAATATATACGTTTTTTAAATAGTCAAAGGTTTCTGCCAAATTTGGTTGAAATTTTTTTATTCCTTCTTGGTGTTGCCTTTTCGATGTCAGTGAGTATATCAAAACTGCATTCATTTTCTACGTCAATACTTGTATTTAGCTATAAAGAACCCAGTTTGGTAACTACGAGTATATTCGCAGATGGTAGCGAACGTGTTAATGGCATTTTGTTTGATAGGTGAAGAAGAAATTTAAAAAATCGCATCCTTGGGTGTAGTTTCAGGGTTTTCTTTTTCGTTTAGATTATTATTTTTTTTGTAGTTTGCCTCACAAATATATCACCGGATTGTTGAAGATACAATCCCAATGGGTGTGGGAATTTCCGTTTCTTTTAAATCCTTAGTTTGGTTATCTATATACTGAATTTCTTCGCTGGTTATGTCTTTCGTTTCATGAATAAAACCTTACGTAAAGATCTACAAAACCTTTTTTTTGTACTTTAAAAGGTCGGATGGTTGACGGGAATTCGGGTTGAGGAAGTGCGGATGATTTGGAATTGGCGTATGCAAGTACTATTCGGCCACTAATGATAATTACTTGAGATTTCATTTTGATAATGAATGGGACATACACTAGACATCCATGGACCCGCACGGCCACCTCTTCGTTCCGAAAAAGTGACCGCACGGATGGGATTCGAACCCATGACCACGAGGCCCAGAAGCAGGAACGCTACCCACTAGGCCACCGCGCCACCCTACAAAAAAATATCAACGAAGGAAATGGATTCTGCCATTTTTTTTTTCTCAGCACCAATATTAGTTAGGTACAGGGGTACTTTGAAAGATATTTGAGTACATGTCCGAACCGTTTTCAAATTTCTATTTAAATGGGGACTGCTGGGACTCGTCAGAGCCTCATTTTGTTATCAGTTCCAAAATATACTTTTTCTACGTCCGTTAAAAAATGTACAGTTTTTTTCATTCATTTGGGTTCATAAAATATGTGATTCCTGAACCCTACAGAAAGCGTGAAAAAGTGCCATAACGGTTCTTTTTTTACGCTCCTGCGTGAAAAAAAGTGCCGTAGCAATTCATTTTTTAACGCAACTAAACAATTGTTTGCGCATAGTGTGTCATAAACACTTAGCAACACGCCACGAGTTCCGCCGATAAGCGTCAAACATTCGTTTCCGATCAAGAAAACGCGATGATTATTATTTTCTTCATTTAAAAAAAGTATTATTACTTACAAGAATTGATTAAGGTTTTATCGAATTTAGTTAAAGTTACGGACGTAGAAAAAAGTTTCTATGAAACTTGAGAGTAAAGCAACTTTTTTCACTTGTAGGAATTGCCGCACTCGCCTTCGGCTCGCGTGGCAATCTTTCCTACTCGTGAAAAAAAGTACTACTTTACTCACTTGTTGTATAAACAACTATTTGTTGTGTCAAATTTTCTAAAACTTCGTCATAATACTTAAGTGCACAAATGCGTAAAAGTACCGAGATATCAAAAATCAGGCAGCAGTTTTCCTTTCCATGGCTACTCTTGACCAAGCTATATTTTGATGTCACGGTATAATACAGTAAAGCTTACAGTTCAATCTCAGCATACGCCTTCGTCACATACTTTAATTTTTTCCTTGGATAGCAAGCTTTTTTTCTTTATTTAATAGGGAAAAGCAAGGGTAAAAGCTCTTGCTGACAGTATGCAATATTTCTCAATGATTTCTTGTAAAATCTCGCTCTACAAATATTGCCAATGCCTCTGATGGTGTGTGTTGTTTAATTCTTCGATTTGGCGAATTGGATATAGTTTTTGGTACTCGCAGCTGGTGTTGATATCATCGTATTTTCATCAATAATTTTAAATGTGTCACTATTCCCCGTAGCGCGTTGACTCAAAGAAGTTGCTTAGGTCTGGTCCCACAATTATTTTGTTTTGTGGCGCTTGCTTCTTTCTGTCACTTGAATCACCTAATTCTTTTGTTGGTGGAATCAGCTTCGTCGTCAAGTGTTCAATTTTAAGCGCTAAACCATTTTTCATTTTGCTTAAAAAACGTCAGTTTTTTATTAGCGGTTAATCATTTTATCTAAATCAGACTTGAAATGATTTACAGCAAGTGTTAACATGTTCCCCATCAGGACACTTCTAGTTTTTCTCCCACGAATAACAAGCTTTTATACAATAACATTATGGTCATCTCCTTCACCATATTTGGACATTGGATTCTGAAAAAAGAGTAAACATTGTCCTCAAGCTTTTATACAATAACATTATAGTCATCTCCTTCACCATATTTGGACATTGGATTCTGAAAACAAGAGTAAACATTGTCCTCAAGCTTTTATACAATAACATTATAGTCATCTCCTTCACCATATTTGGACATTGGATTCTGAAAAAAAGAGTAAATATAGTCCTCAAGATTTTAGATTTCATTTTTAGAATGTGAATGATGTATAAATGATTAATGAGTCATAGAGGGGGAAGAGCAGACGCATCTAGTAATATACGAAAATATGATCAAATGCACTCTGATAACTCAAAATGGCTATTAGTTTAAATGGCACGAATATTCGCGAGTTTTTGTTATTAATTTATTAAGAATCAAGGATCAATTTAATCAATTTTAATTTTTTTGATCGATCAGGAAAACTACAGCGAAAGTATTGAACTGTAAATATGTATACGTGAATTCATCTGAGTTACTGAAAAAACTATCATCCGGCAAGGTCCGGCACATACAGGGTGTTTCAGAGCTCTGGGAACGGTCAATCACGTACTTATTTTTCAAAATTTCGAAAAATGTTTTTTACAAAAGTTGTGTATAATAGTGAGCTGCACTCCCTAAAAATATTTAAATTTATACAGGGTGTCTTATAACAAAGTCATAGACCAAACTTATGTTTTTTTTTAAATGGAACACCCCGTATTTTTTGTCATTTTTTAATTATATAGAGCAAATAAAGGTGAGTTACTTCAATACTCCCTATACCTATTATTTGCCGTTTTCGAAATATTTCAAGATTTGTTGAAATGCATGGTCAGGGTGAAATTTTATTTTTGCCCCAGTGATTGAAGTTGAACGATTAAAATCATTTTAATTATTTGCTTGAATGTTCGAACTATAGAGCCAACCATGCAGTTTACTATTATACACAACTTTTGTATAAAACATTTTTCGAAATTTTGACAAATAAGCACGTGATAAACCGTTCCTAGAGCTCTGAAACACCCTGTAAATCCTCGTCAGACCCAACATCACAAAAATGATTATTTTTTAATAAATCGTATTTCGCATGTTCATTGGGGCCAATATAAACACCAATTGTATTTTCTAATTTCAACATTCGAAAATATAATTTGACCACACATGTGCTAGTGTGCCAGTTTCTTTTTTAAATTTGGAATTTTCTAATAAACAGTTTAAGCATGTAATCTGGTTATTTATTCAACTCAATATAAGCAAAAAAATAATACTTAAAAAGACTTACTTGTGGATTTGCGGGAACTTTAAGTAATAGGCACCTCCATTTTCCTTAATCTTTCTGTTATCATGCAATTGCCATTTGATCGACAAATAACGCGGTTATTCTATATCACAAGAGGTAGCAGCACTAGTTTAAACCAGATTTGTCGGAAAATTTGAATCTATAGTGTCTCTGTGTCCCTTTAAAAATGTGTACACTAGGGTGGTTCTTAACAATTTTTTCGTCTCAGAAATGCCCTCCTCTCATATGACGGATAACGTGACCCGATGGTTCCCTTATGAAAAACCCACTTCTAGAGCCCAAACACCGTTTTTCTGCTTAAAAATGAAGAATTAGTCAAAACTTAATGAGGGACGGTAAAAATCATCAGGAGTACATCAATATTGACAAAAGATGCTCTTTATTTATAAGTATTTACCTTACAAATTAAAATTTCGGGCTTCAGTTGCGTCAGAAAAAAAGAAAAATATAAATTTCAATCATAACATTTAGAAACGAAAATAATGTAATTTAAATGCATTACAAATTGTACCCTCTCGGAAAGCAAAGAACAAAATAGGCATGTTCGCTGAACTGATATTTTGTTGTTCTTTTGAGAGTCTTTGGATTGGGCTGATTAGAATATTAAAATATTAAAAATATCACATTCTTCATTTACAAAGCATTAAAAAATATTTCTCTCAATTTCTTTCTAATAAAAGTTTTTTCTCAATGCTGCCATTATTCGTCTCAAAATTCTTCCATTTTTAAATTTTAAACATTTCATAGAACTGAAATTTTTCCATTTCAATCTGATATTCATCGACCAAATCACATCCTAGAACTTCTGCGCTATCTATAATAATGAAAGTCATAAAACTTTTCTGATTTCAAATTTTGCTAAGCAATTAAAATTTTACCGCTGAAGTAAAGGTGCATAGGGAAGGCTGGAATCGCCTGACACGATTATGTGGCTTAGTTTCTCAGTACACCTGATAATGAAGAGCATTTATTGTCAATGTGCTCCTGATGGTAAAACTGGTGATTTTTACCGTCCCTGTTTTTGGGCTCTAGAAGTGGGTTTTTGATAAGGGAACCATCGGATCACGTTATCCGTCATATTTTTTCATCGATTAGAACACTTTCTGACCATGGGAGGGCATTTCTGAGACGAAAAAATTGTTAAGTACACAAATGTGGACGTTGGGTCTGACAAGGATATGTACTTAAACACAAACATTTGAAAAATCAAATTTTGTTTAGTGGACATCGCTCAATATTACGATTATATCGGCTACTACAGAAATTAAAGATATAATATGTTAAACTACGTACCTTCTAATTCCATCTCTAAACGGGTTATTTTTTTAAACCACGTAAAATTGACTAAAATGATAAACCAAATTTAAGGAACTTTGAACTTTTGACTTTTGTAAGGTGACCAGATTTTATCATTGAAGTGGGATAAAATGGATGAGGAAAAAATGTACTTTTCAAAATTCATTTCTTTGAAAATGTCAAATTAGAGTTAGGTGAAATAACTCTTATCTGTGAGTTGCCTCGGCGAATCAGTGAAAAGAGGCGTCTCATGAGAAAAATTCAAAAGTTGATGAGCAAAGAAAAGGTCCACACCTCCAAAATGAGTCGGTGCATAATTTTAAAGAGTCGAGTAATAATTTCAAAGAGTCGACTCATTATTGAAAGAGCAGGGTTGTAAGCAAAAACAAAATAAATAAAAAGGTCCTCACCTTCCTATTCATCTTGAAAACATTGGGGACAAAAATTTCATAATTTCATAACTCAAATTGCACATTGTTAGCGGGAGTCACTTGAGGCTTATTTCAAAAGAAAATAGTGACTCTTTGAGTTACCCATCTCTATGTCAAATGTCTTCTATATGAATCAAATGCAAATATCAGAAATGGACATCACTGTGAAGGGAAATGCTAGAACGAGATAAATATTTACAGGAATGAAAATCGGAATTAGAATTAATCGCATTAATCGAACTGATTTGTAACGTTTAGACAAGCGATATATCGCAATCTTTAACATTTGAAAGAAGAAAATTCAATAAAAAGTAGCAAATTGTTTTCTTCCATAATTATAAAAGCAAACACAAAGTAGTCTAACTTATTATTATACACAACACATACTGGAAAGCACCGAGTTCGAGTATTTAAGGAAATTCCACATATGGAAATTTTCCTTACACTCAACCATAATGCGCAATTTTAAGGAAACGCTTGCTCCTCTGAACAATAGAATGGGTGCAGAACACGAGGGGCTACTTGTGGTCAGGCCAATATACGTACGTACACATTATAATTGCAAAAGCAGGCAGCATATTACGCTCGAGGAATATTATTCAGGAGCGTATGGTACAGATAGCATTGTATCCGTGCTAAAATAAACCATTGCTACTAGAAATATGTGATGGCGTTCCTTCATTAACGAAACATATTATATCGGGTGTATAAATTGGCAGATAAAGTACACTTCTAAATAGTAAATATCGATTTTTTCTTATCACGCCTCATAGGAGCCATTTAAAAAAATGTGCATTTTTGTAATGTGGCAATTTTTTTTAACCCAAGATAATGTTTGAATAACAACACAATAGGCATCCTTTGCCATAATGGCAGAGTTGAGGTGGGTGAAATGGGTAAGTCGAATCGTGAAAAAGAGTCGACTCTTTCTTAAATTATTCGATTCTCGTCCCCAAAAATTTTGAAGAGCACCATCTCAATACTATATAACCGTATCAAAAAAATTCACGAATATGCATGACTTATTTTGAGCCAGTAATTTTGACCACGAGTCACTTGACCACTCGACCCATTTCGATGCACTCATGAGTTACCCATCACTAATGCAGAGTAATGATATGACTCAACTATTTTAAATTGAATTTTAGAAAAATACAAGGAAATGAAATGTAGCCTGAATATATGAATATTCAACCTGTTCGTTAATCTGCAAGCAAAAAATTAAGTCTTACTAAGACTATTAACGAACAGGTTGGATATTCATATATTCAGGCCAGAGCCCTGCAGAAGCGGGTTTTTGAAAGCCCGGCCCGGCCCGGCCCGACAGTGAAAATTTAAAACCCGGCCCGGCCCGGTCCTATGAAACGAAAATGTGTTGCGGGCCCGGCCCGGCCCGGCCCGAAACTGAATTTTCAAAGCCTGACTCGGCCCGGCCCGTCCCCGAAAAATGTTGAATTAAATAAATAAAATTACTGGACCCATGAACTCCTTACAATCCTTAAAATACATTGAATGCATGTTAAAGCCGGGTCGGGCTTTCCGGGCCGGGCCAAAGCCCGGCCCATGCAGGCCTCTGATTCAGGCTACATTTCGTTTCCTTGTATTTATCTAATGCTTTCTGCAACAAGTAAAGTTGTTTTTAATTTGAATTTTAGAAGTTTATTTATAACTACAATTTTGCTCATGCAGAAAGATGCAAGTAAAAAATTAAATGTCATCATTAGCTTTAAGTTTTCATTACGCTTCTTTTTGAAAATAAATCATTGCTGTTGTATGCTGCAGCATTCACATAAACGAATCGATGCAATTACATATAAATTCAATATAAATTCCATGCAAATGTTGTCACCCTATAACCATTCTCACCTCTTCTCCGTTCTTGTACCGCAATTACAAAATGCGGGCCATTCCATTAACATCCTACTAATATCCACCTCTGCAGATGTCCGTACCTCCGAGTAAACAACAAGAAGGTGTCAATAATGCCCATCCGAATGGAAACGGCTTATACGTAAATACTTCCATAAATACATCCGCCGTTTCGGTCTCAACATAATTACAGATATTATCGATGGAATCACCCGATGGCCGCCATGTTAATAAATATAGCTAATAACAAGCAAAATGTACGAGGACAGACTTCTCGCATACGGTCCCTGAAACGCCAACTTTTAATGTCTTTTGTGTAATAAATAGCTGGTAATTTGTCTCGTCTCGTATCCCAGAAGCTTTTTTTTTGTTCCCAGGCGACGTAGGTGTCTTATTGTTTCGTTGAGTGTTTAAGTGTGACAAATGGCTTATTGCATTTTGTAATGGAACAACGATTTTTTTTCTTAATGGTGCTAAAATAAGTGATGTCAGTGACACCAGTGTTGGAATTTATTTTAAGACATCTGAGGATTAATTCACTGTTGAATTAATCATGTTTATGAACATCGAATCGATGGTACCTGAAGATCTATAGGCTAAGTGGAAGAAAATGCAACGACAAATCAAATTTCACCAGTCAAAAAGAATTGTTCAGTGATATTTAAATTGTGACAATTTTCAACTGTCACAGCCTGGTATTTTACCTACTAAAAATTGTCAAATACATATTATATATTTCAATCTTCAAAAATGAACATGTGTTAACGTTGTCGACCATAAACTAAAGTGTAATCAAACTGGAATCTTGTTGATGCACCTTAAATCCAAAATTCATTAAATTGAAATATTTTATTTATTCAATTGTCCAACATTGGATTTCCAACTTTCAAAAAACACATTCTTTAGGTGTCAGAAATGTAAATATTTAAAAACTGATTGACCGACTCCAAACCAAGTTTTATCTTAGCGTTCCACATTTATATCACTTTTTGTTCGTTCGAAAAAACCTTAGAATTTTAAAAAATCGCAACTCATAGGAAAATGGTTGGATTTTTAAAAACCAAATTTATTTTAAAAGAGCAATGTTTCCTTAACTAAATAAAATGTTTCTAAAATTTTACCTGCACGATTTATATTTATTTCAATTTTTTCGTTGCAGATACGGCAATTCAAAATTTAGAATTTTAAAAAATTCGTAACTCGCAAGAAAATAGTTGAATTTTTAAAACCTAAATTTATTATGAAAGAATGATGTTTCCTAAACTAAATAAAATGTTTATAAAATTTTATCTGCACGATTTATATTTGTTTCAATTTTTTTCGTTGTAGATTCAACAATTCAAGATTTAGAATTTTGAAAAATTCTCAACTCGCAAGAAAATGATTGGATTTTCAAAAACCAAATTTATTTTGAAATAGCAATGTTTCCTAAGCTAAATACAATTTTTGTAAAATTTTAACTGCACGATTTATATTTATTTAAATTTTTTTCGTTGTAGATTCAACAATTCAAGATTTAGAATTTTGAAAAATTCGCAACTCGCAAGAAATTTGTTGGATTTTCAAAAACCAAATTTATTTTAAAAGAACTATATTTCCTTAACTAAATAAAATGTTTCTAAAATTTTACCTGCACGATTTATATTTATAAAGGAAATAGAATTATCTTCATTCTGATGTTAATTAATATTACTTTTGTTGTTAATTTTTAATTATTATAAAAAATTAGAATATTAAAAGTCATTTCATTACTCAAGGCCATCACTTTGAAAAAATACAATTGTATGCCTCATTTCCGTTCATATGAAAATCTATTTTTTTTAATAGTCATTTGATTACATCAGTATGAAAGAAATTAATTTGTACGACAAAACGCACTCTACGCTGGGTCCGTGTCGTCGTACTTTAGCAGTCATTACGTGTGAGAGAAATTAAAAGAAAGGTAAAAAATATTATAATTGACGAATTGACTATTATTTATTGTTAAATAGCAATTTTCAACAAAGGGGGTGTTGCCATTAAAAAAATGAGTTGGGGTGGCTACAGCCCCAGGAGTTGCTAACTCAAGGTAATTTTTGTGGGGTTTCAATTTTTTTGTTGTAGATTCAACAATTCAAGATTTAGAATTTTGAAAAATTCGCAACTCGCAAGAAAATTGTTGGATTTTCAAAAACCAAATTTATTTTAAAAGAACAATGTTTCCTTAACTAAATAAAATGTTTGTAAAATTTTACCTGCGCGATTTATATTTGTTTCAATTTTTTTCGTTATAGTTTCAACAATTAAAGATTTAGAATTTTTAAAAATTCGCAACTCGCAAGAAAATTATTAGATTTTCAAAAACCAAATTTATTTTGAAATAACAATGTTTCCTAAGCTAAATAGAGTTTTTGTAAAATTTTAACTGCACGATTTATATTTATTTCAATTTTTTTCGTTGAAGATTCAGCAATTCAAAATTTAGAATTATAAAAAAATTCGCGACTGGCAAGAAAATTATTTGATTTTTGAAAACCACATTTATTTAGAAAGAGCAATGTTTCCCCTAACTAAATTAAATTTTTGTAAAATTTTACCTGCACGATTTATATTTATTTCAATTTTTTTTTGCTGTAGATTCCACAATTCAAAATTTAGAATTTATAAAAATTCGTAACTCGCAAGAAAATTGTTGGGTTTTTTAAAAACAAATTTATTTAGACAGAATGATGTTTTCTACACAAAAAATAAAATTCAAAAATTAGAATTTTTGCGACTCGCACGAAAATTGTTGGATTTTTAAAAACCAAATTTAATCTGGAAGAATGATGTTTCCTAAACTAAATAAAATGTTTGTAAAATTTTGCCTGCACGATTTATATTTATTTAAATTTTTTCGTTGCAGATACGGCAATTCAAAATTTAGAATTTAAAAAAATTCGTAACTCCCAAGAAAATTGGATTTTTAAAAATCAAATCTATTTTGTAAAAGTGACGTTTCTTAAACTAAATAAGATTTTTGTAAAATTTCACCTGCACAATTTATATTTATTTAAATTTTTTCGTTGTAAATTCGATAATTCAAAATTTAGAATTTTAAAAAAATCGCAACTCGCAGGAAAATTGTTGGATTTTTGAAAATAAAATTTATTTTGAAAGAATGATGTGTCCTAAAATAATTAATTTTTGTAAAATTTTACCTGCTCGACTTATATTTATTTCAAATTGTTTCATTGTAAATTCGATAAAACGAAATTTAGAATTTTAAAAAATTCACAACTCGCAAGAAAATTGTTGGATTTTTAAAAAAACAAATTTATTTAGACAGAATGATGTTTCCCAAACTAAAAATCAAATTTTTGTAAAATTTTATCCGCTCGATTTATATTTATTTCAATTTTTTCCGTTGTAGATTCGATAATTCAAAATTTAGAATTTGAAAAAATTCGCAATTCGCAAGAAAATTGTTGGGTTGTTAAAAACCAAATTTATTTTGAAAGAACAATGTTTCCTAAACTAAAATTTTTTGTAAAATTTTACCTGTACGATTTATATTTATTTTAATTTCTTCGTTGTAGATTGGACAATTCAAAATTTGGAATAAAAAATGCAGAATTTCACCTCCACGGTCTATATTTATTTCATTTTTTTTTTGTTATAGATTCGACAATTCAAAATTTAGAATTTTAAAAAATTCGCATCTGGTTAAACATTAGCAGATTACAAAATCCAAAATTAATTTAAAAAATGGCATTTGCTGCGTTGAATTTAATTTTTTTACAATTTTAACCTGACGTTTCATATTTATTTTAGCTAAAACTAAAATTAAAAAAAAAATACAAAAATGGTGGATTTTTGAAAATCAAAATTGTTAAAAAAATGAGGTTCTCTTAACTGATTTTAGTTTTTCTAGAATATTAACTCGGCGTTCTATATTTGTCTTATTCATTTTTCGTTCAACATATCAAAACTGAAATAAAAAAAAAATACCTAACTTCCAAGAAAATCGGTGGAATTTCAAAAACCAAAATAGTTTTAAAAGGAGGAGTGAGCGGCCCGTTGGTGTAGTGGGTACGGGCGAGCGCTTGTGCCGGTTGCACCGCGTGCCGTGTGGGTTCGAATCCCAGCCGGGCCGAAAGATTTTTCGGGGATCGAGAAGTTATCGGCCGGGTCCATGGTTGTTGTGTATACGTCTGGCATTATTCATTTATTCATTTATTTTCATTATTCATACAAAAATTAAAAATACATAATTAAAATAGTCGATGTGACTGAAAGTAAAAAAAAACAACTCGCGAGTAAATTGTTGGGATTTCAAAAACCAAAATTTTTTCGAAAGGACGGTATTTCTTGAGCTAGATTTAATTTTGTAGAGTTCTATCCTTGCGTTTTATATTTATATCAATTTTTTTTTCGTTCAAATATTAAACTAGAATTTAAAAAAAAATCACAACTCGCAAGAAAATTAAAAACCTAAATTATTTTGAAAGAGTGGTGTTTCCTGAACTAAACTAAATTTTTGTACAACTTTACCGACACGATTTATATTTATTTCATTTTTTCGTTGTAGATTCAGCAATTCAAAATATAGAATATAAAAAAAATCGCTACTGGTTAAAGAATCGGCGGATTTACAAAATCCAAAATAAATTTTAAAGAATGGCGTCTACTGCGTTGAATTTCAATTTTGTACAATTTTAGCCTAGCATTTTATATTTATTATAACTGAACTCGCGAGTAAATTGTTGGGATTTCAAAAACAATTTTTTTTTAGAAAGGATGGTATTTCCTGAGCTGAATTTAATTTTGTAGAGTTCTATCCTTGCGTTTCATATTTATATCCATTTTTTTTTAAAGTTAAAAAAAATTGCAACTCGCAAGAAAATTTTGTGCATTTTTAAAAATCAAAATTATTTTGTGAGAATGGTGTTTTCTGAACTAAATAATATTTTTGTTTAACTTTACCGACACGATTTAAGTTTATTTCATTGTAGATTCAACAATTCAAAATATAGAATATAAAAAAAATCGCAACTGGTGGATTTACAAAATCCAAAATAAATTTTAAAGAATTGCGTCTACTGCGTTGAATTTCAATTTTGTGCAATTTTAGTCTAGCATTTTATATTTATTATAACTGTAACATATTAAAACTAAAATAGAAAAAAATTACAAAAAATTGGTGGATTTTTTAATATTAACATGATATTTTTTGAACCGATTTCAGTTTTTGTAGAATTTTAACTTGGCGTTCTATATTTGTTTTAATTTATTTTTCGTTGTGTGTTCGACATATCAAAACTAAAACTTGAAAAAATTCACAACAAAAAACAATAACTAATATTTTAAAAGAAATCAAAAAATTAGTGGGTTTGTGAAAATGAAATGTTTTTCAAAAGAATGAGGTTTTCTGAACTGATTTTAGTAATTTTAACTCGGCATTCTATATTTGTTTCAATTTATTTTTCGTTGTGTTCGTTATATTAAAACTGAAATTTAAAAAAACAGACACTTTTTAAAAAAATTACATTATTTTAAAAGGGTGATGCTTTGTGAGCTAAATAGAGTTGTCGTATCGAAAAAAAAAATTCGCTTAAGTGGTCAATGTGTCCGAACTAAGAAAAAAATGGTGTAATTTCAAAAACTAAAATGATTTAGAAAGGACGTTATTTCCTGAGCCGAATTTAATTTTTGTAAAGTTTTATCGTTGCGTTTTATATTTGTTTCAATTTTTTTTATTCGAATGTCGACAATCCAAAATCTTGAGTTTTGAAAAATTCTCAAGAAAATTTGTGCATTTTTAGAAACACCAATTATGGTGTTGGAATTAAATCTTTGCAGAATTTTACCCACACGATTTATGTTTTTCGATTTTTGACTAAATGAAACCACAATGCATTTTTCAAGAGGGCATAACATCTGAGTTAACCATTTTACGAGGGATGTCGGTTTGTCAATTTCCGATTTTGGAAAATATCGGAAGAAATTAAATGATTTTTTTTTTAATTTTTTAGAAAGAAAGGATGATTGACAAGAATTCGAGTTGAGGAAGCTCGGATGATTTGGGAATTGACGTATCCAACTAGGGCATTCTGCCACAACCGATAATTTGTATAATAATCATTTATAATTTTGATTTTAATTTTTTTTTATTTTTATTTAAAGGCAGGATGGTTGATGGGATTGCGGGTTAAGGAAAGTGAATGATATTAGGGAAATTGGCGTAAGCTACTTGGCTATTCTGCTACAACTGATTCTTTGTAATAAATTCATATATATTGATATGAAAGGACAACCACTAGACATCCATGGACCCGTGCGGCCATTTTTCATTCAGACAAAGTGACCGCCCGGATGGGATTCGAACCCACGACCACGAGGCCCAGAAGCAGGAGCGCTACCCACTAGGCCACCGCGGCCCCATTTTAAATTTTAATTTTAAGTTTTAACGTGTTAATATTTGTAATCAAACTTAATTTTAATTGTATGTTTTTGACGACTACATCCGCTTAAATGTTATATGTAACTCAACATGTATATATAATATTGCAAATGGTGGCATACGTAACAAAGTTTATTATTATTATTATAATGATGAAAGGGACATACACTAATCCATTTCGTTCCGAAAAAGTGACCGCGCGGATGGGATTCGAACCCACGACCACGAGGTCCGTAAGCAGGAGCTCTACTCACTGAGCCACCGCGGCCCAATTAAATGAATAATTTTATAATTTTATATTCAGTGCGAAAACAACTCGACTAATAATAATGTAAACAAGCTGGAGATAAGCCATTCGATCAAGGAACCACTGGCGTAGATGAAGAATGGTTGTGATGCACAAATTGGGGCTTAACAATTTCATATGTGTGAATTTGAAAGGATATATATATTTATTTTCTAATAGATTAGAGAACTTGGAGAGAATTTTATACTGAAAATTATCATCGTGCTCTGATGGAGGGAGGATATTTGAAGGGAGTGCGTGTGAGGAAGAGAGATAATGGATATAGGGGAATTGGCGTAAGCAACTAATTGTAAGTTATTTTGGCAAAACCAATTATTTGTCATTGAAAATTTGTTCATGATGAATAGTACAAACACTGAACCTCCATGAACCCAAACGGAAAATGTTCGCTAATAAAATTAATGGCCCAGCAGGTACCAAACCGCTTCGCATATTGAAAATTATATAGCAAATAAAAGTATAACAAATTTAGATACAAGAAATGTTGATTTCACTTGTAAATGACTATTTTGTACTTCGCCATTCGTACCAGAGTGGTTAAGACATTGTAATAAAGACACAGAGCCTGAGCATGTTTAGAAATAAATCAAGAAGCGTTGTAGCATTACCAAAGCAATGTTTGTAAATGGATAGCAGAAATTCCCGGTAGCGGAATCAATGCATCACATATACAATTACCTAGGCTAATTTGCGAGAATTAGTAATAATTACTCGGGAGGTAACCGACACCGGAACGCGTTTTGAGTTTCAATGAGAGCCAGCGGAGGAATGAGTTCGGCGCATAAAACATAAATCCGACTCCGCATCTGTTAACATCTAACTGTTACATATTTATACAGAAGGTATATGTTTGATACATGTTGGTTTATCCAACATCGCATATATGTGTACGTGTACTTAACGGCACTCTTAACTGCGGACATTTATAAGAGATGCGTTGTTTCCATTACGTTCCTGTCGACACGAGTAAGAGATCACTGTTTCTATTCACCCGACATGTTTCCGACTGTGTTAATTGTCGTCCTGGAAAAACGGCGAAAGCGTCACATTCTTCGAGAAATTGTGACCGGGAAGTGTGTCTTTTTCCTGTAACGCTATACCCAGGCGCTCGCAGTCATTTATTTATGTGTGGTCACTTCTCATTTACATCTGAAGATATATACGGTATTGAAGAGTACTTACTTATTAAGGCTGTTTCAAGTAATATAACTTCCGGTTAACCTCCATTATTTAATCCTTGTTTTCTAATCTCTTGCACGACTATGAGTTTTAGATATTCCACACATTCGCAGCGGGGAAGATCTTTAGTACCAATCTATGATAAATTCAGGGGCTCTAAATTTGATCATCTAATCTGAGAGGAGTGATATTATAGCTCAATTTAGACACTGATTTCCTTCAGCGCGTGTTTATTGAATATTTCCCTTTTGGTTGCTGGATATATTACAAATCGAATTTTAATATTTTCTTATATACAGAGTGTCCCAGACTACCCGTATCAGGCCTTTTTGAGAAAACGGCTAGTCATAGAGAATTGGGATAAAAAATACCACAAAAGCTGTGTTGAAGAATCGAATATTGTTATTCCCAAAAACGTTTGTCATCCCTGAGAACTTGTCAAGAACTCCAGATTTTTAAATGGCACAAAAATGATAGCGGTATCGTTTAAAAGGCCTTTAAAAAACGAGCAACTTTTATAGGAAACATAATTTTGTTACTGGCACCCATTTTGAATTATATCTGATTAAAGTTATTAAATTTTAATTTTCCATGGCTAACTTATTTTTAAAGTTTGCAGATGTGTTCAAATTGTTTTCCATTCATTGAGCTCTTCTAGTGACACTATTTTCTTAAAACATTTAAATTTTGTTACTCGTTCATGACTCAACTTCGTTGTAGCAGATTCGGTCTCAATAAAGAAGCGGTAATCGTTTGTTAAACAAAAAACCATTTAACCGATGCCCACTTAAATTTTAATTTGACATCAATCACGTCCAGTTCGTAAGATTTGATAAACACGAAAATTACACGTCACTTCATAAAGCAATGTATAATTTCGTGCTATAATATATCACGAGCAATGTCAATAATATGTAATTAATTACGAAATGATATATTGGGCCTTCGTTTTCAAGAATCATCGGGCGAAATTATTTCGTCGATATTTCAAACTTAATAAGACACATTGAATACGCCAGGTCATTAACCATCCACTTTTTGTTTACGTTACATCACCGGCCACATCGCCATTGTTGGCTTCCACCAAAAAAAAAAACAGCGTCGAAAATTTGCTTACTGTAATGTCATTACAAATTATTAACAGCCTCAAATGTTGATGGGCGATTAGAACACGAACTCGGATAATTGAAAAAAGGGATTTTTTTAGGAATCAGATCAAAATTATGGTTTTTCTTCACTCCATGACTTTCAATAATAATAACGTGACGATTCTTAGGGGCATTTATTCTCTTCCATATTTTAGCATTTTGTTTATTGTTAATTTTAAATGTTTGTTTTTTTGTTGTGATGAAATATAGAAGTTTGAAAAAAATGGTCTGTAATTCTTAAAATAATACACAATTTTCAATATTCGGTACAATTTATAACACAGTTTTTTTAATATAGAAGTAACATAATTGGCACTTAGTTTATATCACTCATTATTGTAATTATTTTAACAGGTCGAGCTACTTGGAATAATTCGTGAAATTTTTTATTTTTATTTATTTAGCTCTTACAATTAGACTTGAAAAAAAAAATAAGAAACAAATTTTGAAGAATTTTTTTTAAATCGTTATTTATTCGTTTCCAGTTGATTTAAGCACTATTTACGACAAAAGTCATTTTGCGTGTCTCCATTCCCGGAAGTCCCAGAAAATTATTTTATAGACAAATAGTTTTCAGAATGAGCTCTTACACTTGAAAAAAAAGTTTTTGAACATTTTTTTTTAATTCGGTATTTGGCGTTTCCAGTCGATTTAAGCACAATTTACGACAAAAGTCAATTTGCGTATCTCTGTTCCCGGAAGTCCCACATTTTTTTTTATAAACGAATAGTGTTCAGAATGAGCTCTTAAACTTGAAAAAAAATAAGAAAATATTTTTGAAGAAATTTTTTTTTATCGTTATTTAGGCGTTTCCAGTCGATTTAAACACGACTTACGACAAAAGTAATTTTGCATATCTCTGCTCCCGGAAGTCTCACATTTTTTTATAGACAAATAGTGTTCAGAATGAGCTCTTCGACTTGAAAAAAAAAAAATACGAGAAAAATGTTGAAGAATTTTTTTTAATCGTTATTTAGGCGTTTCCTGTCGATTTAAGCAATACTTACGACAAAAGTAATTTTGCATATCTCCGTTCCCGGAAGTCTCACATATTTTTTATAGACAAATGGTGTTCAGAATGAGCTCTTGGACTTAAAAAATAAGAAAAACTTTTGAAAAAAAATGTAATCATTATTTAAGCGTTTCCAGTCGATTTAACCACTATTTATGACAAAAGTCATTTAGCGGATCTCCGTTCCCGGAAGTCCCACAAAAAAAATTTGTAGGCAAATAGTGTTCAAAATGAGCTCTTAGAATTGAAAAAAATAGGAGAATGTTTTTTTATTCGTTATTTAGGCTTGTCCAGTTGATTTAAGCACTATTTATGACAAAAGTAATTTTACATATCTCTGTTCCCGGAAGTCTCCCATTTTTTATAGACAAATAGTGTTCAGAATGAGCTCTTCTACTTGAAAAAAAATAAAACATTTTTGAAGAATTTTTGTTTTTAATCGTTATTTAGACGTTTCCAGTCGATTTAAGCACTACCTATGACGAACGTAATTTTGCATATCTCCGTTCCCGGAAGTCTCACATTATTTTTATAGACAAATGGTGTTCAGAATGAGCTCTTAGGACTTGAAACAATAAGAAAAACTTTTGAAAAAAAAATTAATCGTTATTTAGGCGTTTCTAGTCGATTTAAGCACTATTTACGACAAAAGTCATTTTGCGTATCTCCGCTCCCGGAAGTCCCACGATTTTTTTATAGACAAAAAGAGTCCAGAATGAGCTCATAGATAAAAAAGAAGAAAACATTTTTTAAAATCATTATTTAGGCTTTTCCAGTCGATTTAAGCACTATCTACGACAAAAGTCATTTTCCGTTTTCGGAAGTCCCACATTTTTTTTTATAGACAAATGATGTTCAGAATAGACTTGAAAGAAAAATTTAAAAAAAAAACGTTTTTTTTTTGTAATCGTTATTTAGTCGTTCCCAGTCGATCTAAGCATTATTTACGATATGTCATTTTAGGCGACTGTGTATGTGTCTGAGCGCGCTGTATCCCAAAAGCTAATAAAGCAATTAATACGAAACTTTGAACATAAGTCTTCGACAATCAAAGAATTAAAAATTATAATCAAATAATAAAAAGAATTAAAAAGCTGTTTGTAAAATTTCGTAAGTGGGTGTTTTCCTTAACTGTGTTTTGTTTTTTTTTCCAATAATTTTTTTAACATCAAAAATATCACAAATACATTTAAACAGATATTGAAGGCAACAAAGAAATTAACAACTTTTGTTTGAAAATATTTTTCGTAAAATCATTGTTATTCGAGAAAGAATTTTTTTTCTTCATTTTTTATAATTATGAAGCGATAATAGTTACAGCAAATTTACATTAATAATAATTATAGAAAATACTAAAATGAACAAAATATAATGTATTTTTGACATCCTGCAAAACAGTTATCATCCCTCGGCTGTTATCAAAATGGCTACATTCGAAACTTGAATTTGGGGCATTAAATGTGCATCTCCCGGTTAAAAAATTCTGAAAAATTAATTACCAGACGAATTGTTTCCAATTTTTTAAAATCTACTAAGGAATAATGCATTTTTGACATACTTCAAAATAACTGACGCATCCTAGCTGAAATCAAAATGGCAACTCTACAAACTTGAATTGAAGTAAAGAAAACTGCACGCGGCGATTTGAAAATTTGTAAAAAATTAATTTCAACCAGAATTAGCTTCAAAACTTGAAAATAGATTCAAAATAAACCTGCTTCTGACATTCCTCCTCAAAAATTGATATATCAGACCTGTGAACAAAATGGCAACTCTACAAACTTGAAGTAGAGAAAACTGCACACGACGATTTGAAAAATTGTAAAAAAAATATTTTCAACTAGAATTAGTTCCAAACTTGAAAATACTTTCAAAATAAACCTGTATCTGATATCCTTCCTCAAAAATTGATACATCCCAGCTGTGAACAAAATGGCAACTCTACAAACTTGAATTGAAGTAAAGAAAACTGCACGCGGCGATTTAAAAAATTGTAAAAAATTAATTTCAACTAAAATTAGCTTCAAAACTTCAAAATACTTTCAAAATAAACCTGCTTCTGACATCCTTCCTCAAAAATTGATGTATCACGGCTATGAACAAAACGACAACTCTACAAACTTGAATTAAAGTAAAGAAAACTGGACCCGGCAAATTGAAAAATTGTAAAAAATTAGTTTCAAAACTTCAAAATACTTCAAAATAAACCTCTTTCTAACATTCTTCCTCAAAAATTGATAGATAACATCTTGGAACAAAATGACAACGCCACTTGAACTGAAGTAAAGAAAACTACACGTTAAGAATAAGTTTTTTTCGGAATCTGTTTGGTTTTTGAAAAAACTGACTATTATAATTTGTCATTTTCACCTTTCATAATTGTGACGTTAATTATGAAAGGTGAATGTCAAAATGAAGAACTTATAAAAAATAAGTTTTTTTAGAAACTCTTGAAAGTGACGATTAGAATTTGAAGTATAATTTGTTATTTGTATCTTTCACGATTTTAATGTTTGAAACGCCAATTTCATCCACAAACCGCTCGATGTACATTTAAAATATGATTTAAATTGAAAATAAACAATGATTGTGTAAATACTAAATAACTATGATGGCCACATCACCATTTTTTATTACTACATTTTTGCTCTCGCATACATTTCAATTGCTTTGTCCAATCATGACGACATATTTATTATATCAGTTTTTTTTTCTCTCTTCCTCGTTTGGCCATTAAATTACAGAGGACAATCCCAGACATCACAGGTAAACGAACTTTTTATAAATTAGCATAAAATATTACCTTTTTCCTATCTACAAAGATCTCTCTCAATACTATCTATCTAATATACACATTCCGTATATTAAGACAGATAAACCTGAAGGCTTGGTCTATTAAGGAGACAATTTGTATGCACAATAGTATAAAACACCCACACTGTCACAAGAAACTATAACATAACACATACAAATGGGTATTACGGCCGACGTACGAGATGATAAAACATAATAGCGGTCCAGAAGAATGGAATGCAGAAATAATGACAATAAGCTTATGAACAGATATTACTTTATTTGCAATTTAACTTAACTTTAAGGTTGATGATGGTAAGCTAAGTGGTCACTTTAAAATTTCATGTTATAGTTTAGTTTAGTTTAGTTTCTTTATTGGTGTCTCCAACTTTCGTCTTACACAGGTCAGGAATACATGGTATAAATTTAATAATTGATAAATATAAAATGAAACATGCACGTAGGATTCACATTAAAATAATTAATACCATCTTAAATTACATTCTATGGCTAACACATTAAAACTTATTACTAGATACATATTGATAAAGTCCTATAGATAAAATAAATATAAATAAAATTGGCTAACACATACAAGCGAGTGGCGTAACTTTACGTTTTGGGCCTTCCACAAATTATTTCTCAGGTAAATTTTGGCATGTTATATTTTGGGTTGTCACTGTAGGGTTTTGCGTCTCACGGCTACGCCACTGATTCAAGCCAAGTAATAGTCAATTCAGTTTAACCCATTACATCTCATGGTATACATTTTTTTGTTAGAAATCAATTTGGAAAAACTGAACTGCTAAAAATTAGTCTTGCATTAATAAAGAAAAGTTTGTATTACAGATATATTATCTAAAGTAAATAACATTGCCACTAGGTGTCACTAAAGCCCATGATGTTTGTCCTCGCTGGAGTACAGTGGGAAGTAATGGATTAATTATAGAATAACAGACTAAAGGCCTTCGGTCGAAGGCCATTTGTAACTCGCAGAGTTTCAAAAAAGTGTGTTTATTATTATTAATATTATAGAACACATATTTTAACGAGCATTTGAATGATTTAATTTTCTTTAAATATTGTAAGGTATCATACATTGATCTATCTTTTCTTTGTTGATAAACCGGTAGCAACACAAAACATACTCACTTCCAGAGTTTTTTTATTATCCAAGATACCAATTTGAAATTTGCTGGGGTCATACTGAAAGCAAATTTGAGTTTAGTGATCAAAAACTTAACATCAATTTAAAATTTTTAAATGTATGCTTTTTGATTACTGGATTCTTATGTTTTCATTAATTATTCACAATTATCACTTCATTATGAACTCACTTCATACAAACAAGTTCAATATTTTATATTTAAATTACACCCAATTAATTCTTGAAACTGTTACCATTTTTCACGAAAAATGCATACCCAATACAACCGCGTAGAGATTCCTACGATAACCATTTTTTTAATTATTATTAATTCCGTATAATATTTATTATGAAACACGAAAATATTACATCTGAAAAAGTGATAAATATTATATATAAAAAATAACGGCAAGAACTAACAGCATCTCCGCTTGTACAACTGGAATATAAAACACGTTCCGTTGGAAAAACAGTCAGTGGTCATCTGAGAAAAACATAAGCCCATAAATCTACCGTACAAACGGCGACATCAAAATTCTAAAAGTAAATTCAAGTGTATATCGACAACGTTTTTATGGACGCAATTGAAAAAAAATCCGTCGAGATTTAAAAACTCGCTTGAAACCACCGACAAAAAAATGGAGACGTGCAGGAAATACTTGATGGCACTCTCATGAAAATATTCATTGAAATCGCGTGGTTTTGCAATAATTTTTTAAAATAATGTATAGTATTATTATACTCATGGTCAATAAAATAGAAACTACCTTACTTATTGCAGAGAGTATTAAATAAATTCAAAAAACGAAATATAGCCTGAATATATAAATATTCAACCTGTTCGTAACTCTGCAAGCAAAATTAAGTCTTACTAAGACTATAAACAAATAACTTATTGAAACAACTACTTCCCTGGCTGATGCCACGCCGGATATTGAATGATACAAAAGAAATTTGCATGTTATTACTAGTACTACTAGTGAAATAACATTGGTTTAAGATCCCTTATTTCTACCCACAGGACTAACTTGAAAAATGAAACTAAATTGAATTTGAAAACTTTAAATTATAAAACTGAACCCAAAAGTATGTAAAAATTAAGTAAATAGCCATCTGCAGACGCAGTTGTTTCAATAAGTTATTTGTTTATAGTCTTAGTAAGACTTAATTTTGCTTGCAGAGTTACGAACAGGTTGAATATTTATATATTCAGGCTATATTTCGTTTTTTGAATTTATTTAATACTTATGGTCGGTATAGAGTCCTTTCAATATTGTTTAATTAAAAATTAACCAAAAATCAAGAGTGCAAAATCTTACATTATATTTTATACTGAGTTCAAGGTAAGCTGCTATTGAACAACTCATCCTTAGATCTCGAAAGTTCAGAAAAATATGTAATTTTATTATTTAACCAGCTGTTGCCGCCGACTTCGTTCGCGTGGTCTTCAGTTTAATGCCATAATATATTTAATACGAGTACCCGGCATGCGTTGGAATGTAAAAAAAGAAAATGTTTGTGTTTTAATTCTGTTCATTGAAGTACTTTTTGCTAGACGCTAACCCTTTCGGCCCTGGTGGTGGCAATTGCCACCGCTACATTTACTTGTCTCTACTTACTATGACAATCCATATTTTTGCTGTTTATCACTTGATGGCACTTCAACAAAGCCTCACTAATTAAGCAAATGAGTTGAAATTTGGTATTTATGGTCTTAAGAAGCTCCGCATCAATAATAGTTAACAATTTTTTTTTTCAAATTTAAAAATCCAGGGCTGAAGAAGCTAAATATTATTTGCATTTTTACATAAATCTTTATGAAATTTAGTATAGTATTTTTTATTGACAGCTAACGATCAATGGTTTTTTTTATTTCAACAATTCCAAGGCACCACCTATTTTTTTACTAAAATACACTGGAGGAAAAAAAAATTAAACACTTGTAATTCGTGAAATTTCGACCATTTTCAAACCGCCATAGCTAGTGTATTTTCAATCGATTTTGATTAATTTTTGAGGGCAAAAAACTTTGAAGTGTCTTCTTCAAAGTCATGCATGCGAACTTAAGCGTAACCCATTCCGCCTCCCTTTAGCACCCCTGTGAAAAAAAAATGTTTTTTTTCAGGAAACCATGTCTAACTTTGACGATGTCTATGGAGTTGGAAAAATTTTGTCGACTCGATCCACAATAAAGGCATTCAAATTTGATCAATTCCGCCGCCCTCTAGCGCCACTGTGAAAAAAAAAATTTGCCTGGAAATCATGTCCAACTTTGACGGTGTCTACGGAGTTGGAAAAATTTTGTCGACTCGATCCGCCATACAGGCATTAAAATTTGCAGTCCCTATGCAGGACTCGAAGAACGAAGTTCCTACGACGATTTGACACCAAGTTATGGGTGTTTGAAAAATAAGTGCATTTTGAGGATTTTCGCACATAACTCAGCGACTTTTCAACCAAATTTGATGATTCTTACGGGAAAAAATCTCATTTTGGCCCTACTTTAATTGGGTAAACTCAGATTGGAATGATCCCTTTTCGAACCCTTCAACCCCCGAACAAGAAAAACACGTTTTTGGGCAAAAAAACGTCCAACTTTGGCAACGTGTACCGAGTTGGATAAAATGTGTCGACTCGATCCACCAAAAGGGCATTGAAATGTGTTCAATTACCTGTGCAGGACTCAAAAACGAAGTTCCTACGGCGATTTTTCACAAAGTTATGGGTGTTAAAAAAAAAGTGCATTTTGTGGTCTTTTTATTTTTTCGTTTGGAGGGGCGTAGAGCCCTCTTTTTGAGTGGGAATAAACCCTCTCAAAGAGGACACATTTTGCTTTTGATTTCTCAAAAGATCGTCGAAATCGGTTGGATAGAAGCCGAGTTATGGTCATTCGAAAATTTCCTAAATTTTTACAAATTTCAAGTGTTTCATTTTTTCCGTCAGCGTAATTTGTTTGTTTTTATTGGACGAATGGTGGTGACTTAGGCCCACATTTTTTTCTGATCCTACAGAGATCGTTAACGTAAGTATTTTTGACCTAAAATAAAGTTTTTTGTTAAGGGTTCATTCTACTTTGTCTGGTCAAAAATGTAGATTCTTTTTTTGCATATAATAAATAATTTTGAAGAAAATAAGGGTCTTCTGTATGGATCGGGCATTGCAGATTAAAGGTGAGTTGTTGAACAAATGCATGTTATTGCATTAAAAACTGTCCTTTAAACTTTAAATGAGTTTTTCTCGAAACAGCATTTTTCATTCTCTTGTCCCTTCTAACTCAAAAAGTATTCGACCAAATACTTTGAAAGTTTGCATACATGTGCAGAATTGCTCTACAGAGCAGACTAGCATCAAGTAAATATATTAATAATTACATTTTTGGTGCACAATAATATAACAAAAAAAACGCCAAAAATTCAAACTTTTATTTCAAACGTCCGCTATTTTGTTAATTTCTTATGAAAAATGTTGTGGCTAGTCTACTCTGTAGAAAATACATTTTTTTATAATAATCACCTTTAGATTTATATTTTAGAGCTATACAAATACCTGCAGGAGGGACAAGCGAGGGGCGTGTCAACCGTGCAGCGGTCACTATGGCCATTTGTTTTGCGCAATAATAATAATATTTTTACTCGAAAAAATTCTAAATTATATACAAAAGATCAATAAACATGTTTGAAAAAACCCAGTACAAAAATATTGCTTTTTACTATTTAAACAAATTAATAAAAGGTGCTATTTTTTAATACGAAAACAATTTCGTCGAAAAACTTCAGACTTATGAGTCAAAAAACCACAAAATTCGCTTTTTTTCAAACACCTATAACTTTGTAACTTTGTGCCAAATCGTCGTAGGAACTTCGTTATTTGAGTCCTGCGCAGGTAATTAAACACATTTCAATGCCCTTTTGGCGGATCGAGTCCACACATTTTGGACTGAAAGTTGGACTTTTTTTGCCCAAAAACGTGTTTTTCTTATTCAGGGTTTTAAGGGTTCGAAAAGGGATCATTCCAATTGGAGTTTACTGCCTTAAAGTAGAGCCAAAATGGGATTTTTTCCCGAAAGAAACATTAAATTTGGTTGAAAGGTCACTGAGTTGTGTGCGAAAAACCTCAAAATGCACTTTTTTCAGACACCTATAACTTGGTGCCAAATCGTCGTAGGAACTTCGTTCTTTGAGTCCTGCATAGGGAATGGATCACATTTTAATGCCTTTATGGTGGATCGTGTGGACAAAATTTTTCCAACTCCGTAGACATCGTCAAAGTTGAACATGATTTCTAGGCAATTTTTTTTTTTTCGCTGGGGCGCTGGAGGGCGACGGAAGGGGTTACGTTTAGTTTTGCATGCATGACTTTAAAGAAGACACTTCAAAGGTTTTTTCCCTCAAAGATTCATCAAAATCTATTGAAATTACACCGAATTATGGCGGTTTGAAAATGGTCGAAATTTCAAGCATTTAAAGTGTTTCATTTTTTTTTCTTTCAGTATAGTTTTAACTTCCTTGATTTTCCTTTTCCATGGAAAGAAAAAAGTTACTAATGATATGGATAATATTCAGCATTTTTTTCTCTATAAGAAACATTTTTACACTTTCTCTCTAAAATAATTTGGGGAGCCAATATTTGAACATTAAGAATTTAACATGGAAATCCCAATTCTACAACCTATATACATCATAACTATGCTTCTTGTACAACACAAAGGTTTTAATTCTTTTAACCTTTCGTTACATACATGTACGACAGTGACGGTTCGCGGGTTTTTTTCTGGTACGGCCGAGGTAACAAGGGTGGCAATACAGGTAGGGTCAGTTGCAGAGACGGCTGGCTGCGTGACCGCACCTATCTGTATTGCCACCTGTTGTTCCTCGGCTGTACCAGAAAAAAACCCGCGAACCATCACTGATGTACGATCTAGATTTGAATATTCTTGACAGTTGTCTGAATATAACAAGTTCACCAGACTTGGCTCCTTTGCTGATTTTGTTGGGGTAGTAGCCTATATTTTTTATGCAAATTAACAAAATCATCACAGTTTACTTATTCCTGGGCTGATATTTATATTCGGGGACGAAAGGGTTAAATAATATTCATCCCTTTTAAATTTGATTCGTTTACAACACTATTTTTAGCTCGCTTTTAAATGTTTCATGTAGGGAGGCAGTATTTTTTTTTTTCTGATTGAAACAATATCGAGTAATATTGCCTTAGTTACGATATGTCATAACACACTTATATTTCCCTAGGGAAATATGAAGTGCTCATATTTCCCTAGCAAAATATAAACATCAAAAAAATGTCATTAGGAGTTTCTCGCAAGAATTGTTTTAATTGCTCTCGGGACAACACCACCGATTTCTTAGGAAGGTATCCTTAATGGATTTTACAGCTTTGGATTTTACCGGAACCAAACATTAACGGTCTTTCGTCGCTTGCATTAACACATAGTTTGACATTTCTCCAATTTATGAAACAACGCAAATACCAAAACAAGTCAACCATGATATTTACAAATAAGGCCCTTAGCAACGTTACCAATCCGATAAATTCAAACATTTACAATCCAATATTTTTCCATTTACAGAACAATATTCTTTCAATCAGAAAAAAACTATTGATTACAACACGGGAAATATACTATTCATATTATCCTAGTTGTAATAATAGCTATACAGTTCATACAGTTACTATAGCTGATGATTTTAGCAGCCATTGTTAATTCACTTGTCATATTTTTAAAAGACCATTGACAGAATTAGAACGACGAGTCACCCTGATTATCGACCGATGACAAAAGACCACTGATCAAAATTGAGCATCGGAGTCGGATACCTTTTTTCCTCGGAACTGATCCAAATCTACACGAGATGTTCTCTATGTGAACGGGACGATGCGTCCAGTCATGGAGGTCATTCACGCAAGTCGAGCCGATAATTTGATTCGATTTCGTGATCCCGCGGAGATGGTCGGATACATTTCATGACTACAATTGGGGTTGATAAATACATACCAGCAGAGGCAACGGTGCATATCTGTCGTTGTCGGCAGCGATGGGTCTTGTTTATTCAAAGCCACGAACACACGTGCTCCAAGACGGGGAATAATCAACATGGCGTTTTAATCATTTTTACGGAGAATGTGTAGAAATAACAAGTTCTCAGAAAATCTTCTGAATGACCAAACCGACTTGTCGTTTAATATTTTTAATACTATCGCACTGGTTAAAAATGGATGTTTTTAAACATTATTTTTTTACTGAATGAAGAATTCTAAAAAAAAATTCATGAAAATAGTCTACCCAAATACCCACTTGGTCAATTAGTTCCAAGGCCATTCAAGGTCATTTAGATCCTTAAAAAAATTCAAAAAATTTTAAATAGATTTTTAACTTAGAAGACCGCTTGTATCCGGTTTTTGACATTTGCATCATTTTTACCCCATAAAAATTTACTAAAATATGCATCAAGACTTACTTATATCATGCCGTGGCAGTTTTGAAAAATCGATTTTTCAATTTTTTTAAGGGTTCTAACAATTTTTCGTGGAATTGCCCATATATGTCAACATTTTCTGGCAACAGGGGGAAGCTTTAAAAAAATCGGACATTTTGGTTTTTATTTCATCTTTATAACTTAAATATTCGCCGAGATATCACATTTTGAAATTTTAGGCACATTTCGTTTCAGGCATCAAAACAGTAATAAACGTTTGTTTTTCACTAAAAATCACCAATTAGTGTTTTATAAGGCGTTTTTATCAAAAATAAAGGAATTTAATTTTTTTAAAGGATTCTTACCATTAACTACCGTTAAATTGTGTGTGTGTGTGAAGCAGCGGCGGCTCGTGGATTTCCGTAGGGGAGGCAAAGGCAAAGATACCGCTCGTACTGGGCTACTTACTTTAATAGAGGAAGCAAGTATTTCATTGCTTTTTCGGTCAAATTTTTTTCCGTTGCCTCACCGCCGAACATCCACGAGCCGCCGCTGGTGTGAAGCAATTTTCGGCCAAATCTGATGCACTATAGCTCTCAAACCAGTTGAGTCTTGGCAAGGGCGTTTCCAACCAACTAGTCTAGGGAGGGTAATTAAAAAAAAAGATAAATAAACTGGTGCTTCCGCTCTTATACACCGGTTCCGTGAAATCTCTCTATCTCTTTCTAACGTTTTAAAGCGTTGGTAAAATTTACCGGTTATATTATTTGTTTGGAATATGGAATATCGGTAATTAAATAAATAAAATGAATGAATAAAAAATTCTTAGGGGGGGTAATTTCCCGATTACCCCCCCTTTGAAACCGCCACTGAGTCTTGGTCACCAAATTTATCGTTTGTTAACATCGTGAAGAGGTATTATTTGTATTAATTTCATAATTTTTCACTCGGTCCCTTTTGAGATTTTTTACTTTAAATATTGCCAAAATACGATTTTGGGCATTTAAAAAAATATATATAAAAAAAGGACAAAGTTCTCAAGCGTAAAAATTCAACAGCAATATAATAAATCTATGCAAGAAAAAAAGTTAAAGCTGAGTTTTGCTGCACTAAAACTCCCGTTTTAAATTAATTTTCAATTTATAGTTGTGATTTTTTTTTCGTTTTCCTCATTAGATAATATTATATGAGAGCATCATTCTGATAATTTTGGTTTTTATTTTGTCTTGATATCTGTAAAATTAACACAGTTAGATACATTTACGCAAAACTTGTTTTCGGTTACGAAGCAAAGGGTATAGCGGAATAAGATGGTCAAAGATGTCCCCAAATGAAATGAGCTGGAAAGTTAAAAATAATGTTCATGGATCATAAAAAAATTCGGATTCGATCAAAAAGTAGTAGATTTTTGGCGGGAAATACAATTTTGACAAAATTAAATATTACTAAATAGCGATTATTTCAGGGATGTTAAAAGGTGCACTTCTAGAAAAAAATATATATAATGGGTGTCTATTGTTTCTTAATATGTGTAATTTTGTTCAGAATTTTCCGAGTATTAGAACATGACCAAAATAATTAAAAACCGCATTTTTGATTAATTTTATCAAAGTAGTTGTTTCAATAAGTTATTTGTTTGTAGTCTTAGTAAGACTTAATATTCAGAGTCATGAACAACTTGAATATTCATATATTCAGGCTATTTTTCGTCTTTATTATTTGAATTTTAACTTTATTTATCACTTTCAAACGAAAAAAACAACATTATAAAACTTTTTATTTGCACATTTTAGGTTATTTCTTGTATTGATGTATACTACACAATTTTGTTTTACTCATTTTGTGGGAAACTTCAATACCTGGAACTAAAAAAAAAATACTTTTTCCGTTCAAATCGAAAGGTGCTACTGCCGCATTAATATAAAAATTTTACACAAAATAAATGGTACTAATAGATAAGTTTATTTCTGAAAATACATGCCACAAAATGGAAGTGATAAATACGGTTAAAATTAGTAAAAAATGCGGTTTTTAATTATTTTGACCATGTTCTACCACTCGGAAAATTCTGAAAAAATCACACATTAAGAAACAATCGAAAGCTATTATATATTTTTTCTAGAGGTGCACCTTCTAACGTATCTGAAATAATAGCTATTTAGTGATATTTTATATTGTCAAAATTCGAATTTCCCGCCAAAAATTCCCGTTTTATAAAAATACATTAGATAATATTGTTATCTTAAGGTACTGATACCCACCGAAAGTTAAAAGTAGTTTAGTGCACAGGAAGAATTAAAAACCAAAAAAAAACATGTTTTTGACTATAGCAAGGGATGAGAGGGGGTGCGGGGAGGGGATACGTTTTCGTCTAATCTGACTTTTTTATGATCCTAAACATTATTTTTAACCTCCCAGCTCATTTCGTTTGGGGGCACTTTTGACCATCTTATTCCGCTTAACCCTTTAAAATGTCCGCAAAAAAAAAAATGAGCCTAAAATAGTTTTGAACTCGGTAAATTCAAATATGTTGAGCAACAAATTTTATTGTATTTGAGTGATTTCAAATGGATTGACCCAATTATAATTATTATTTAAATACATGATTATTTGTTTTGATAATTTTTGATCAACTCGTAAATATTTTTGATATGCGTATTTAACATTTCATTTAAAATAAACAAAAAATGCATCCAAGTCTTTTGTTTGATAGATGGAATTAGTATTTTTGGTAAGAATCGGAGGAGTGGTGATAATTTTCAAATGATTGCATTTTTCATTATAGGCACTGCCTTAAGAGGCCGTGGCCTTATAATAGAATGAACCGTCGTCTAGTGTAAATAACCATATTAAAAATAATTTTTTTGTATGACAAAAATTTATTTAAGATAAGTACATCTTTGATGAAAGTTTTAAATATGTTCAAATTACAAATTTTTATTTATATTTAATATTTTTAATTCAAAATAGCGGCGCTACTGACTGACGAAAGAGTGCATATTCCAGATTTGTGTACACTCTGTTTCTTTTTCTGTTGATCTGAAACATAATTGAAACAAAATATCAATATTTAAAGCTCTTTTTCTTCAATGTGAATCAGACAGTTTTTTTTAATATTAAAATTTGATACATTTTGCCACTTTTGAAAAAAAAGTCGGATTTTTTAATAGGGATTTGTTGAAAAAAAAATAAGTTTCTTGCAATAATTTTTAAAATCGAGTTAGTTCACACAGAAATGAACAATATTATTTATATATATACAAAACTCCAACAAGATTGGTTGAATAGTTTTTGTGATATCTTGTACACAAATTGCGAAAATGCAAATTGCAAGTGTACCTGTAGCGCCCTTGAAAGCCGATCGTAAGTGGTCTCGGAAATTCTTGGTAACTTCTAAACGGCTTCGAATTTTGTTTTGAAATTTTAACCGTGTATTTTTAAGATATGCTAAAGTTATTTTAAGGTAGTTTCAAAAAATCGATTCTTTTCTTAATTTTACACTAGACGACCTCCATAAAACTCGAATTCTATTTAATGCAAATTAATGAAAGGTACAAGCCTAAAAGAAGTAATTATCAAGGGTGCGATTTTGAGTTTTTTCAATTTTCTAGGATTCTAGACTAAAAAAAACAAAAATAAATTTTTAAAGAAAAATCAAATTTAATCGTTTTTCGGCATTTCCAGCCGATGTAAGAACAATCCACGAAAAAAGAAATCTGTAAGAATAAAGAGTGTATAGAATGGGATTTTAAACTTGTAAAAAAAACAAAAATAAATAAAAAAAAAATAAATTTAATCATTTTTCGGCATTTCCAGCCGATGTTAGAACGATCCACGAAAAAAGAAATTTTGCTTATCTCGGATTCTGTAAGTCTCACGAAAAATTTTCACGAACAAAGAGTGTATAGAATGGGATTCTAGACAAAAAACAAAAAAAATATTTTTGAAGAAAAATTAAATTTTATCGATTTTCGGCATTTCCAGCAGTTGTACGAACGATCCATGTCAAAAGAAATTTTGCTTGTCTCAGTTCCTGTCTCACAAATAATTTTCATGAACAAAAATAAATTAAATTTAATCGTTTTTCGGCATTTATTTTTTGAGAATTTTTTTCAATTTCCAGTTATTTAGGGTTGTTATTATTTTTTGACAACTGGCGGCGCCACAAGCAAAATTAATAATATATAGAATAACTAAAATTGAAGCAAATATTAAAAGTCTCAAAGTGGCCTCCTAGATAATTATATTTTTAGGATTGTATCTTTCATTCATTTTTTCAAACAACTACAAATAGATGTGTAGATTATAACGCCGTAACTTTTGTTCACAGTTTTGCAGAAGAAAATAATCGTTACGTGTTATTTGCTAAACAATAACAGTACAAGAAAAGTTCTGTGCGGTGATTTTTTTGTAAAAAACAAAAGTTTATTATACTTTTATTATTATTAAAATTGAAGCAAATATTTAAAAAAAGTCTTAACGTGGCCTCCTAGATAATTATATTTTTAGGATTGTACCTTTCATTCATTTTTTCAAACAGAACTACAAATAGATGTGTAGTTTATAACGTCGTAACTTTTGTTCACAGTTTTTCAGAAAAAAATCATCGTAACGTGTTATTTGTTAAAAATAGCAGTACAAATAAGGAAATATTCTGTGTGGTGATTTTTTAGTGAAAAACAAAAATGTATTATTGTTTTGATGCCTGAAACGAAATGTTCAGGAAATTTCAAAATGTGATATCTCAGCGAATATTTAAGTTACAAAATGAAATAAAAATCAAAATGTCCGTTTTTAAAAAGCTTCCGCCTGTTGCCAGAAAATGTTGATAGATATGGGCAATTCCACGAAAAATTGTAAAAACCCTTAAAAAGTTGAAAAAAGTCTACCCAAATACCTATTTGACCAATTTTTCCCAAGGCTATTCAAGGTCTTTAGACCTATAAAAAAAATCAAAAAATTTTTAAATCGATTTTTAACCTATATAGCTCCCTTGTACCCGGTTTTTGATATTTACATGTCAAAAAAAAAGTTGAAAAATGAATTTTTCAAAATGCCGCGACATGATATAAATATGCTTGATGGATATTTTAGTAGATTTTTATGGGGTAAAAGTGATGCAAATGTCAAAAACCGGATACAAAGGGATCTTCTAAGTTCAAAATAGATTTAAAAACTTTTTTAGGGTCTAACCTGAAAAAAATTAGTCAAATAGATATTTTCATGATTTTTTCAGAATTTTTTATTTATTGTTTCGTCAGTAAAAAAAAAACAATTTTTAATCCCCAGAGAAGGCGGAGGGGATTGTCGGCCGACTGACTATGGGGACCTTATTTTTACACCCCAGAACACCCTCTTATCAGGTATATTCAAAAATCTAGGGATAGGGGCATTTTGACAATACGAACCGTAGGTATCCTTTGCGATTTAATTTCATATCAAATCAAATTAATGAATTTTAAAAATATGATTTACAGAATTATTTGGTATGAATTCATATTAATAAACGAATGTCAGAATAATGTTTATAAACATTATAAATCTGGTTTATTTTAAAAGTTTATAATTGAATTTCACCAATCTAACAATCCAGCAAGTACTCCATTGAAATGTTTGTAAAGATTAATATTATAATCATTCCAGAGTTACAAGTAGAGTGATTTTCAATCTTCATCCTTTGTTATAATATAACACAGTGTATCAATGCTATTGTGATTGCGTACACCCACACGCTGACACCATTTATAACTACAGAGCAACATTATCTTAAGATGCACCTATTGTAGTTTCTTCATAGACTCTCCCCATGTATTGATTGTGTATAGGTTTAAAAATTAAAATTCACTTGGTTTGTTTCACGATTAAATTGCTTTATTTTCAACTAGTTTCGGCTTAGTGCCATTTTCACTAAGCCGAAACTAGTTGAAAATAAAGCAATTTAATCGTGAAACAAACCAAGTGAATTTTAATTTTTAAACCTATATTAACATAATGTTTCACCAAGTGATCAATGAGAAACAAGTATATGACATATTGATTGTGTAATTCTCTCCAACTAAAAGTACACTTTTCCACCCCTTTATCGCATTTATCTCGTATAATGAAACGACGCTCGCATGATGTAACATAGTTAAAAGGACGGCCGTAGATCAGGGATTATCTGGAAGGCATCAGCAGTCAGCACCGAATTCCGAGGCACAAGGCACAACAATGTACCGATACTTTTTTTGCGCTATTAGCCTGCAAGAAGTGAACGCTTACCACCGGCATTGACCAGTATATATCTGCTGCAGCACGACCCTCCGTGCATATTGTACCGATTCACCGAGGAGGTTCTCACACGGTACACTTGCTCTCGCCCAGCTGAAGACTCCGAGAGCTTTCTGTAAGAATCCGCCATCGAGTGGACTGGCTGGACGCGGTCGCAACCATCAAACTATTATATTCTCCGCTTTTTCCATAAGATGTTTTTCGTTTTTTACATGTTGAACGAATATTGTCAATGCAGTAAAGATGTGTCTATTCACTATTCCATGACGTAGTGAATTATCCACGACGTAAATATTTATACATTTATTAAACAAAAATAACATTTTCGTCGATCTGGTTGGGCGAGCACAATTTTCACTATATTTATAGTGAATTTTCACAATTTCAATGCGTTGTGCAAGCAGTTCCGTTAACCATAAAATTTTCACTATATTTGTAGTGAATTTTCATAATTCAATGCGTTGTGCAAGCATTTCCGTTAACCGTACAATTTTGACTATATTTGTAGTGAATGTTCATAATTCAATGCGTTATGCAAGCATTTCCGTTAACCGTAAAATTTTCACTATATTTGTAGTGAATTTTCATAATTCAATGCGTTGTGCAAGCATTTCCGTTAACCGTACAATTTTTACTACTGTCAAAAAGTGACAACTCCGATTTTGACAGACTACCGCGTAATTTAAAATGAAACCTCTACTATCTTCTAGTCATCAACAATTAACTCATTGTACTACCGAACACTGGCAGATTCAAATCTTTGATAACGAATTATCACAATTCTCAGCTTCTGATGAATCGATTCATGTCTATGATTACATCGGAGAAAAATCCAGAAATAAATAAAACGGAATTACGACGCGAGAATTAATGATCGCGCTCGAGGGGTAGCAAAAATGCCTGAACATCTGTGCGCAAGGATGTGTGCAATAAATAAATCGCAATTTGCATTTATTAACATTTATGTTGATACAGGTAAACGCGTAAATCATAGCCGGGAATAATTTGATGTATTTATATCGGGGACGGTTTTCTGTAATTCAGAATGCTGCAAGTAAATTGTTTGTGAATGGGAAATGTCAACAACGGTATTTCAGATTTATTACAGCCAGCCTCTCGATGCCGACGTCATTTTTTGTTGCGAAACGTTGTTATGAATTGATACGGAGCACATATCACAAAACGGAATTTCAATTAATTCTAATTAGAGTGATCATCATTAATCCACTGTAATGATGGGAGAATATCTAAGTACAATCATTTAACTATTCCACGTTATTGACAACAATTAAAAATGCCATTAATGAGCATAATTTTTTACAGGTCTAAATCACCCAGAAAGATGCGAGCTGATATCTTCATGAAGCTGAAATAAACAAGAAGAGTGTTTTGTAAATTTATTAAATGCTACTTTTGTGGCAATTGAGAAAAAAATCGCGAAGTTACAGAATACGCGAGTATCCTAGAAAATAATACCATTATAAACAAATTAGAAACAACTTTACTTGTTGCAGAAAGCATTAGATAAATACAAGTAAACGAAAAGTAGCCTGTAATATATGAATATTCAACCTGTTCGTTAATCTGCAAGCAAAAAATTTCGTTTTCTTGTATTTATCTAATACCATTATGTATGCAACCAAAATTGCATCATGTATGTTATTGTCTAGTCATTTTGATTCACTGTACCTACTTATAATAATAATAATAATAATAATAATAATAATAATAATAAATGGTGATGTGGCCATCATGTTATTTTCTCCGACTTGAAGGTATCATTTATATTTACGCTATTGTGGTTTATTTTCAATTTAAATCATATTTTAAATGTGCATCGAAAGTTTTGTAGACTCGGATGAAACACCTCAAAATTATAAAATATGGAAAAAATATACTTCAAATTCAAAAACTCAGTTCAAAAATTAAAGGGATTTCGAAAAAAACTTATTCTTTATAATTCTCTACAGTTATTATTAACATAAATTTGCTGTAACTATTATCGTTTTATAATTATAAACCAAAAAAAAATAATTATAATTTTTTTTCTCGAATAAAAATGATTTTATGAAAATGTTTTCAAGCAAAAGATGTTCATTTCTTTATTGTCTTCAAAGTTTATTTAAATGGTTTTGTGATATTTTCCATGTACACACATGCACACACATACAGAAACAATTTTTTTTTTTCCACAATTTGTTAAAATGGCATCTAGGGACCGCAAAACCAGTGTTGCCAGGAGTAATTTTTAATGTTCCCCAAATATTTCATAAAAACCCCCCAGAATACTCCTCGCATAAAATACCCACCCCAAAAAATACCCCATCGATTAAAGTTCTCCAAAATACACACCAAAACCTTAATTTATCCCCATTTTGGAAACCCCCCCCTATCTGAAAATACTGGGATTAGAGAAGGCGCGCTGATAAGATTTCGGAATTTGCACAAAGAAAAATTTTATCACTCCGTTTTTCCGAAAATATGTAGGTAGTACAAAAAGGCCATTTAAAAAATTAGAAAAATATTCAATCGTGCTGTGGTATCCTCCAAATAATAAAAATAATTCTTTAAGTGAGTTTATTGTACTCGAGATACATCGATATACAACAGGCCATCGACCGAGGTCTTTCAGCCACTAATTCTTTAATTTTTCGGAAATCATTAAAATACTTAAAATGGTTTGCATTTTTTTTTCATATTTTCAAACAGTTCCAGTTATACCGGGTGATCAGTTTCATTCCGGACCAAAGTATTATATTTAACAATTACTAAAAAAAACTAAATTGACTGCAAAAATTAGTTTTTTGATTTAAAAATTTTCGAAAAAAAAATCGAATCGAAATATTTAAAAATTAAGTAATTCCTTCAACACAAATCGCGCAGTCTGTATTTTCTATTTAAATATCAAAGTACATTAGTTTTATCTTAAAACAACCATTAAAACAAAAAATTTCAAATGAAATAAATAACCTAAAATTAATACAAAAATCAAGTAGAGGCCAAAAATATCAAAAATTCAGTGTGAAAAATCTAAATTATAGAGCAAAAAAATAAAAAACTCGAAAATATCGACCAAAAATTCGCTCATTAAAATCTACAATTAAACATTAAAATTAATAAAACTAAAAACATTGGTAAAAAATTGAAAACTCTTGTAAAAAATAAAAATGCAGTCAAAAAAAACAGAAAATTTCAACTAAATCGAAAAGTTTGGTTTAGGTGCCAAAAACATCTAAAATATAGGCCGAAATAACAAAAACTCTGGTCAAAAAAATAAAAATGCAGGCTAAAAATTGAAAATTAAAGCAAAAGCAAAATAATTTGCCATTCTTAGCCCCAAAACTCTTCACCTCAAAGTAAATTGCCGAAACTCTAAACTCAATAATAATTTTAAAAATTCGCCCATAAAAACAATAATTCAGGTTAAAACATCTAAAATTTGCAATAAAACGAAATGTAGCCTGAATTCGTTTTGTTGTATTTATCTAATGCTTTCTGCAACAAGTAAGGCTATTTCCAATTTGTTTATCTAAAATTTGGTTAAAAAAACTCGAAAATACCGGCCAAAAGTTTTCACAAAAAAATCAATAATTCAGGTTAAAAATCGCTCGTTAAAATTTATAATCAAGGAAAAAAAAAACTAAAAATATAGGCAAAAAAATTAGACCAAAAATAAACGTAAACTCTCGGCAAAAATAAAAAATGCAGACCAGAAAAAAATAAACAAAATTTTAACTAAACATTCGAAAATTTTGGTTTATAGGTCAAAAACTCTAAAATTTGGAACAAAGAAATGAAAATCACAGACCAAACATCTGAAATATAAACAAACAATCAAATATCCTGATGTAAAAAATAAAAAATGCTAAAAAATTGAAACTTTATCCTAATAAATTGCCGAAACTCAAAACTCGAAAGTAATAAAAACAATAACTTAGGTTAAAAAAATCTAAAATGAAGGACTAACAATCAAAAACTTAGTACAAAAATCTCTAAAATACCCTCAAAACAAAAAAAATCGCACATAACAATTAACAATAGTGTTGACCTATAAAAAATTCGCTCATTAAAATTAATAATTAAGATAAAAAAAACTAAAAAAATCGAAAAATGAACTATTAAAAAAATTTTGACCAAAATCAAAAACTCTAAAAGAAATTAAAAATGCAGACCAAGCATCTAAAGTACAAGCAAAAATAAAAATAAAATTTCCTGATGTAAAAAATAAAAAATGCTAAAAAATTGAAACTTTATCCTAAAATAAATTGCCGAAACTCAAAACTCGAAAGTAATTAAAAAAAATCGCATATAAAAACAATAACTTAGGTTAAAAAAATCTTAAATGTAGAACTAACAATCAAAAACTTAGTACAAAAAACTCTAAAATACCCTCAAAACAAAAAAAATCGCACATAAAAATTAACAAGAGTGTAGACCAATAAAAAATTCGCTCATTAAAATTAATAATTAAGATAAAAAAAACTAAAAAAATTGAAAAATGAACTATTAAAAAAATTGACCAAAATCAAAAACTCTAGAAGTTAGAACCAATAAAGAAATTCAAAATGTAGACCAAACATCTAAACTATAAGCAAAAATAAAAATAAAATTTCTGGTCGAAAAAAATAAAAATATGAAAAATCAAGCAAAAGAAAAATAATTTGCCATTTTCAGTCCCAAAAATAACTCTGGCTTAAAATAAAATGCCAACCAGAAACGCGAAAATGTTCAAAAAAAAGATAAAGGACAAAAAATCAAAAACTCGACAATACCGGCAAAAAAATCACGCATAAAAGTGAATATTTCAGGTTGAAATATAGGGCAGAAAATCTAACATTCGGGCCTAAAAAGAAACAAATGCCAAAATTTTAACAAACAAATCGAAAATCTAAACCAAAATAAAGAAAAATTATTCAGTTATACAGAAACTGCAGAAAATCAAAAATTCGGGCCTAAAAAGAAACAAATGCCGATCAAAAAATCGAAAGTTTAAACCGAAATGAAGAAAAATTATTCAGTTATACAGAAACTGCAGAAAATCAAAAATTTGGGCCTAAAAAGAAACAAATGCCGATCAAAAAATCGAAAATTTTAACAAACAAATCGAAAGTTTAAACCAAAATGAAGAAAAATTATTTAGTTATACAGAAACTGCAGGTCAAAAATCTAAATCCAGGTCTAACAATAAAAAATGCAAACAAAAAGATCGAATATTTAATATAATAATAATAATAATTTATTTACGGGCAACGTGTTGGCAGTAGCAATTTTTAATTTCCCTCTCCAAAATAATAAATTTTGAAAATAAAACGTAAATACAGTGGAAAATATACAAAATTAAAGCATTGTAATTATAAAATTTATTAAAATTTATTATTCATCTTCATCCTCAATATTTTCATCTTCTTTTCGGCACACATACATATTTTTTAAATGAAAGTGCAGAATCTCATTGGGGTAACAAAATTACGAAAACGGCAATAACAGAATCCCTATGACAACTTCCATAAATGATATTACAGGTTTTTCCTCATTCCTGATGAAAATGACTGACTTCTGTATGGTAATAATGATTTCTAAACTCGGCGCACCGAATCGGTGGTATAATGGGTTTGCGTGATTTTCGCGTGATGTTCGCTGATTGGTCAGCGCTAACGCATGTGAAGTGTGTGTCACGCAGCCGAAATTTTTAATCAGGCCCGTTGTATGCCTCGTGTTCTCGTTTTTCTGTCTTATTTAAATGCAGTGATTACGTTCTATCCTTAAAATTAATTTTTCAATTACAATTAATTAGGAAGTGATAAATACCTAGTTGGTATTCGTGGGTTAAAGTAGAAAGATTTATATTTCCGGCACAGAACTAAAATGTGGCAAGGCTGTGTGAATCAGGCTTTTTCTAACGTCTCGACGAACTATCACGAGGACGCGGGATGAATGCAACGTGATCATACCACCTGGTCGGTGCGCCGAGTATAGCAAATGTAATAACATGTTCATTAATTTCCCCAAAAATACCCCTCGTATAAAATACCCACCACAAAAAATATTTCCCCAAAAATACCCCTCGTATGAAATACCCACCCCAAAAAATACTCCCCAAAATACACCCCAAGACAATAATTTACCACCATTTTGGGGAAAAACCCCCCAATCTGGCAACACTGCACAAAACGGATATTTCCGTAAAAAAAAATTTGAAAAAAAAATCACGATCACAATACTTTCTCGTACTTCGTAACGGAGAAAGTAAAAATGCTTTATTCTCCGTAAGACAATCAAAACAATTATATTATATTATTTTATTAGCGCCGCAACAAAGAAAAAAAAAACATTTTTTGTTGATTAACGAATAAGTAATCAAAATCAGTCAAATATTTTGAAGGCTCCTCACCGATTATTCTAATTTGAATATTAATTTTGCACAAAAAACTCACCAATTAATCTCTTATCTAAATTAAAACCACGCCTGAAACACTGCAAAAAAAAAACAAAAATCAATGAGAACAAGACAAACAGAAATCCGCGCCCGATTAATTATTAATTCAGCTCGGCATTAATATGTAAATGAGAATTTAAAAAAGCACGCCTTTACTGTTATCTAATCTAGGAAGAGACGTTAATTACAGAAGCAAATTGTATCACGTTTTGTTGGCGCTAATAATAAAAACATTAATTACCTTCTCGAGAGTGAATTTCTGCTTATCCACGCCACGTAGTGCGTACCGGGAGCGGAGCAGTTTTGCCAACGGAACGGGTTACCACCGGCATAGTCATAAACAGATAATCCAATTAATCGAATTGTAACGAATCAATTAGCGGCGACGCGCGTTCACAGCTAAATCTGGATGGTGGATGCGCTTTGAAAAAAAAGGTTTAATTGCCCACCCATGACCGACAAGTTCCGAGCAAAAATCCCGACAACAAAATTAACTTCTTCTGTTAAGGGAGAAATCAATCTGCGAGATTGGCCGGGAAGATTAAATAACGCCTGCGAAACAACTAAGCTCATACATAAAAACTGTATGAGTTTGCAAATTGTTTGATCATATTCTATAAGTACAAAAATGTTGGTATTTTTTTAGTGCGTTGCTAAAACTTTTAAAAGGAAGCTAGAACTTTCTATTGCCTTATATACACGCGATGCAATGAGATTGAATGAGAAGTTTGAAAGCTTCATTATATCGCGAGGTGGCCACCTATATCTTGTGATTTCTTTTTGTCCCACGTGAAATCTTTGGTTTATGCCGACTAACCACTGATGATTGCCACCCTAAAGGCCAACATTACTCGCGTCGTTATTGAAATTGAGCCACTTTTATGTAGAAAATTGGATCTCCAGGATGGGAGCCATCTAGGGAAGCCGCAGTGGCTGATCTAAATATTGTTTTGAATAGAAATAAAAGTTTGACAATTTCACGTACACAACTTGTTCCGTTTAATATTAAAGATCGAGCGCTGAAAACGAAAAACCCGATATAAATACATATTAAATTTTCTCAATGACATACAGTTACCATGGAAACATGGGGCGTTGATTAATGCAGAGTGATTCCAGCGACTCTTATTGTAAAAAAAAAGGAAATAAGCCGATACTGATGAACACATCGGTAATTCAATCCGATTTATTGCAAATTGTAAAGAAATAAACTTGTGTTAACCTGAATTTAGATCAGAGCTCGTGGAAATTCGAAGGTGAAAAGAGTGTGAAAATACACTCGGCGTCAAAAAAAAGCACCACTCGAAAAATCGCGAAAAAACTCGATTTTTCAAACCGTCGTAACTTGGTTCAATTTGGTCGAAAATCGATTAATCTTTCAGTTTGGGAAAGGTTCAAGTTTTATCTTTAAGAATGTGTAGTTGATTTTGACCCAAAGTACAACCCACCCCCGTAACAACGCGATGGAAAAAAATGTTTTTTATGTAAAAAATTGTCCAACTATACCGTGCGCAAAAAAAATCGGCGGGAAATTTCACCACAATGGCAGAAAAATTTAATAAATTTCCTTGGAATGCCTTAAAAATTCGAGTCGTTTCGATGATTTGGAGTAAAGTTATGAATTTTTGAAAAAAAAGACATTTTTCAATTTTTTTCTCCATAACTTGCGTAATTTTGCACCAAACTCGATGAACTTTTGCAGTCTGAAAAGTTTCAAATTTTCTCTTCAACGTCATGTGAATTGTTTTGTTGCTAAAACGATTGCACCCTCTGCCACTCCCTAAAGGAAGAAAAATGTTTTTGAAGTTTAAATGTACAAATTTGGTATAATCACCAGGGAGACTACTATTTACTAAATTCCGTTGTGCTTGCTAGTGGAAAAGCTAGGTGTCGGTAAGTATTTCACGATCGATGATATAGTAATACGGTGTTGCGTGCTCTTACAGTGCCGTCGAGATCCGCGTCCGTAACATGCTCGCTTCTAGCATGATTGAAAAGTAGATTCTCTAATAATTACATAAGCATTTTACTTACAAAACCATTATAAAAATGAACATCCAATTTGATCCAATACAATCATTCAGAATTCACTAGTTTTCCAGGAATTTTCCACCAAAATCGGTGTTTTGCAAAATGCGCACTTTCGTCTAGATTTCTTCAATTTTCCCGAAATCCCTCTCGATGAATGTGAATCCATTTTTTAGGAAACATTCCAGACATTTGTAAGAATAAGACAATAGAAAAATCCAAAAATGGATTATCACTAGTTTCCCAGTAATTTTTCACCAAAATTGGTGTTTTGTAAAATGCGCACGTCGCTCTTGTGAATAGATTCTTCTTGATAGACTTCCAGTATCTTTTAATCCTTGTCAAAAGTATATTTATCCAGTACATTTTATGAATTATTTCAGTACCCGCGTAATCGCTAGTGTTGGTTGGCCAACACAAATCAAAATGCAATTTGATTGTGTTTGTATGAATTTTAAGACATTGAAATAATTGTGCAGCGATCAAATAAAGATGTATTTTTTACTTCCGACATGTAATTAACAAATCAGATATTATTCTAATATACCATAATTCTATAATAAATTACAATCAGGCATTAATAATAATTATTTAAATCCATTACAAATTATATCTCCGACCATAAATCGTAAACCAGCGATCAATTCCAACAAAGCAGAAATTGCACAACGTAACAGTCCTTCATAATTCTTTCATTAATTACGATTAGAAATCGCCATGAACTTTCGCGCCCTACCATTCGAAGGAATTTAATCTGGAACTACGGACCTACAACTTTCAGCGTGCAATTAATAAGCCGTCAGGCAATTTTTGCACTATCGGATAACAGAGGTCGCGAAAAATCCTTTTGCAATTACAGTATTCTATTAATCTTTTCGACGTAATCAACGCGAACCCGCAACAATTAATTACCGCGAGTTCCGCCCCCGAAAAGCCGCATATGTGGACTGCCTTAATTACCCTGCGGTAATGAAGCTTCCAGGAATCTGATTCCCAGTACGTTATTGTTTGTACCATTTAAATTTAGTACAATTATAATTAAACTTTAATTTCGAAACGGCGTCCGCGGCGCAGTACACTAATTACGGGACGGGTATCAAGAATAAGAAACAAGGTTATAATCTGATGGATGCGATAGTGTGTCACAGTAAATTTACAATCCTTTGGTAAAGATAACATGGCGAGTAATTTAATAGGAAGATTTTCCGTTAAACTATTTGTCGTTTTATCGTAACAACATACCGTTTTGGATTGTTAATTGTGTACGCTTGGATTCACCTTTTGGAGAGGATTCTTTATGCGTTATGGGTTAGATTAGAAAAATGCAGGCATTAGTGAAAATAACTGATTTAACGAATAAAAAGTTGAATTGTTGATTGATGGACTGTAGAGGGTCAATAGCCCATGTGACAATCTACATTTTTGATAAATATGTAAAAAAAAATATAATCATGTCAAAAGGCTGTTAATAAAGATAATGTATACATCAGTGGCAGCTCGTGGAACATGTTAATAGTAGAGCCACTTATTCCCTTCCTCCTTTGAAGAAAGAAAGAACGATTTATCTTCCTAGACCAAATTCTTGCTGAGATTGAAACTATAGGTAGTGGCTCTATATAACGAGCCGCCGTATGATTCGACAATAAAATATACTACATTCGACAGCTGAAAAATACAATTTCTGACAATTCAAAAATGTCGAAAAAACTTTTTATTAGCTGAAAAATACTATTTTTGACAGCTAAAACATAGCATATTTGGTAGCTGAAGAATACAATTTTCTACAACTGTAAAATACAACTTGAGACAGCTGAAAAATACCATTATCAACAGCTGGGGATTACCATTTTTGACAGCCAAAAAATACCATTATCGACAGCTGAAACATACCGTTATTGGCAGCTAAAAAATACTACTACAATTTTTGACAACAACAAAAAAATTAATTTTTGACAACAAAATATACAAGTTTTGACAGCTGAAAATGCCATTTTTACACTTAAAAAATGTCAAAAAATTCTGCTTTTGATAGCTGAAAAATACCATTTATATATAGGTGGGAAATACCAATTCTGGCAGCTGAAAAATACACATTTTTGACAGCTGAATAATACAATTCTTAATAGGTGAAAAATACCATGCTTAATAACATCAACACACTATTATTGACAACTCAATCATAACATTATTGTCAGCTAAAAAATACAATATTTAAAAGCTGAAAAATGCCATTTTTGACAATTAAAAAAATGTTGAAAAATGCTGCTTTTGATGGCTGAAAAATACCATTTTTATAGGTGGGAAATACCATTATTGACAGCTGAAAAATATAATTTTTCACAGCTAAAAAATATTATATTTGACAGCTGAAAAATATAATTTTTGACAGCTGAAAAAATATAATATTTGACAGCTGAAAAATATTATTTTTGACAGCTGAAAAATTGCGTTTTTGACAGCTGAAAAATATGATTTTTGACAGCTAAATAATATAATTTTTGACAGCTGAAAAATATAATTTTTGACAGCTAAATATTAGTTTTGACAGCTGACAAGCATAATTTTTGACAGCTGAAAAATATCATTTTTGACAGCTGAAAAATATAATTTTGACAGTTAAGTAATACACTTCTTAACAGCTGAAAATGCCATTTTAAACAGCTGAAACATACCATTCTTAACAACTGCAACAAACCATTATTGACAACTGTAACATACCATTATTGTCAGCCAGAAAACACAAAAAATACAATTTTTGACAGCTGTAAAATGCCATTTTTGACAATTTAAAAACGTCAAAAAATGCTACTTTTAATGGTTGAACAAGACCATTTTTATGGGTGAGAAATAACTTTTTGACAGCTAAAAAAAAATTTTTTGGCAACAAAAAGTTTTTACAGCTGAAAAATGCTACTTTGACTATAAAAAAATGACCTAAATACTGCCTTTGATAGCTAAAAAATACCATTTTTATAAGTGAGAAATATCTTTTTTAACAGCTGAAAAATAACATTTTTGACAATTGAAAAATATCATTTTCGACAGTTGAATAATACATTTCTTAACAGCTGAAAACTACCATTTTTAACAGCTGAAAATACCATTCTTGACAACTACAACAAACCATTATTGACAACTGTAACATACCATAATTTTCAGCTAGAAAACACAATTTTTGATAACACAAAAAAATACAATTTTTGACAGCTGTAAAATACCATTTTTGACAATTAAAAAATGTCAAAAAATGCTACTTTTAATAGCTGAACAAGACCATTTTTATAGGTAAGAAATACCAGTACCATTTTTGACAGCTGAAAATACCATTTTTAACAGCTGAAAAATACCATTCTTAACAATTGCAACAAACTATTATTGACAACTGTAACAAACCATTATTGTTAGCGAAAAAATACAATTTTTGACAACACAAAAAGTTTTGACAGCTGAAAAATGCCATTTTCTGACAATTAAGAAAAATGTCGAAAAATGCTACTTTTGATAGTTGAAAAATAAAATTTTTATCGGTGGGAAATAGCATTTTTGATAGCTGAAAAATCATTTCTTACAGTTGAATAATTCACTTCTTAATAGCTGAAAACTACAATTTTCAACAGCTGCAAAATACCATTGTTGACAACTGCAACAAATCATTTTTGACAACTGTAACATATCATTCTTGCCTGCTAAAAAATACAATTTTTGACTACAAAAAAGCAATTCTTGACAGCTGAAAAATTCCATTTTTGTCAAAAAATAAAAAAATGCTGTTTTTGGTAGCTGAAAAAAAAATGCTGTTTTTGGTAGCTGAAAAAAAAAACAGTTTAATAGGTGAGAAATACCTTTTTTGACATAAAAAAAACTAAATAATATAATTTTTGACATTGGAATAATACACTTCTTAACAGCTGAAAAATACCATTTTTAAGAGATGAGAAATGCCACTCTTGACAATTACAACAAACCATTATTGACAACTGTAACAAACCATTATTGTCAACTAAAAAGTATACTTTTTGACAACAAAAAGTACAATTTTTGACAGCTGAAAAATGCCATTTTTGACAAATAAAAAATGTCGAAAAATACTTTTTTGATAGCTGAAAAATACTATTTTAATAGGTGAGAAATACCTTTGTTGACAGCTAAAAAATAACATTTTTTGCAACTGAAAAATATAATTTTGGAAAGTTGAATAATACATTTCTTAACAGCTGAAAACTTCCATTTTTAATACCTGAAACATACTATTCTTGACAACTGCAACAAACTATTATTGTTAGCTAAAAATACAATTAAAAAATCGAAAAATGCTGCTTTTGACAGCTGAATCAATTCTTAACAGGTAAAAATACCATTCTTGACAACCACAAAAAACCATTATTGACAATTGCAACACACCATTATTGTCAGCTAAAAAATATAATTTTTGACAACAAAAGAAAGAACTATTTATCTTCCTAGACCAAAGTAATTGGCGAAAAAGTGTTTTAAGAATGAATTAAAAATTCTTGCTGAGCTTGAAACTGCTGGTAGTGGCATGGCTCCTTGGCTCTATATAACGAGCCACCCCTGGTATATATGAGTTGTAGATTTTGTTCTTCGTGGGGGTAACAATTGGCCATGGCACGCTTTTTGAAGTTAACTTCAATGGTCCGTTTCTTTGAGAAACATTTTGAATCAGGAATTTTAATGGAATACCCGTGCATGTGTATTTTTATAAAACATTTCGGATTGTTGCAAATAGCTCAATATTTTATACAAAGTTACTTCGCAGAAATCCATTAGAAAACTTATTTTAAAATTTCACCATATTATTGTGAATATTGCAATATGTTATACATTGAGGGGAAGCAAGTGTTGTGTCGTATAGACTGTTATAAAAATGCAGCCGCATTGTTGGCCATGATATAGGAAAGAGGAAAGCGGACAGAAGATAGAAGGTAGAGGAGGGTCAGCGAGTCAACCGGCACATGTTTGTTTTAGGTTTCTTCTCGATAATTATATGTGAGCGATCACGAGTTCGGCCGCCCAGCCGACTCAACACATAACACATCCGTATGTTAAGTACTACAGCCAGCCTTTACAGGCTTTGGATTCCATGAATAAGCACACCAGACCGGACCTCGTTGGGAATCTTAACAAGGGATTGACAGTATGATATCACGGACCAAGATACCAAGATACTACACACACCTCGGCCAGACTCACAGAACACTCAAACACATGCGTCGTGCTGTATGCCCGGAGCCCGCGACATAACCTTATAATCATCGCCTGATTTATAGCCGCATTGTTTGGATTTCGGCAGATCTATAATTTCCTACTAATAAAGTATTCCACTTTTATCTCCCGCATCGTTATTTGCTTTATCTCGACGATAGTCCAATAATTAACGGTCTTCGGACTAGCATCAAAACGATACCGAATTCCTCGCCATTGTCGCTGCCATATTCTCATTCCCAGCATCGTGCGAGTGATAAATTACGATATTCTATCAGTACTCTTTCGATGAATAGTCCAATAATTATGAGAAACCACTCCATCCACTCGATATACTGACGGCATTCAGGCCATTTTTTCCTTTCATCGAGGAAGCGCCAACGGAATCGCTTCTAAATAAATACGGACTGTTGTGTAATTAAAAACGATTGTTGGCCTTACCGATCACGACTAGCACTATAATAGTTTCGTGAGTATAATGGGTTTATTTATAAAATTAATTATCCTCGTTTAAAAATATCATCCTTATCAATTAGTTTATTTCAAACAATCTGCTCTAAATTTCATTCATTATGATTAGTTACAAATTTTATTATCTCTTTGTTACTTATCTAAATTATTAAACAAATAATATAACGTGTTATTAAATTTAGAAGCCTAATCTATATTTTGAGTTTTGTCAGGTAAAATAATCGTGAATCGCTCACTTTTAAGGGCGGGACCCCGGGACGGGGTCCCCCAGAGATAAAATACTTGTCACGCGGTGCCCCTTCTGGCGAAAGGTATCTTTGGTGAAAATTTCAGCCGAATCCATGTCATGCGATTTTCACACAAATTTCCAATGTTTTGAAAAATTAAGAAAATGGTGCGAATGATTGGAAAAATCAAAAAATTATAAGAATAAATATTGTAGAGGGGTCTTTCGTGGAGAGGATAGAATAGTTTGAAATTGCCCAGGATGTACCCCAAAGGCTGGGCGATTTTTATCTGTAATACATGGAAAATGCCCTCAGAGCGGCCCTCTCTCATCCGTGCACAAGGGGGTGAAAAATATAAAAAACCTTATTTTGAATCGTTTTGCTCAAACCCCGCGTTGGGGAACTTCGAGAATGTAGTCTGGTGGAAACCCCAGTTTCTGAATCTGACAATGCATTTCTTAATTTGCTGTTTGGAAAGCACTCGGACGTTAGCAGGAAGAAGCTTTTTTCTCATTAATTTTGGTCCACCAAAAATGATTTATTTTGGCAGAAAATTTCGATTTGTTTGGTCTGCATTTTTTATTTTTAGGCACGAGTCAAAATGTTTAATTTTTGGCCACGATTGTTGGTTTTTAATTTTTGGCCTCTATTTTAGATTTTTTACTTGCATTTTCGACTTTGCGGTATAAATTTTTCCTTATTTTGGCCGAAATTTGCGTTTTTGATTTTTAGTCTAAATTTATAATTTTCTTCATATTTTTTAGATTTTTTTAACTTGAATGATTGATTTTGTTGGGTGATTTTATTTTTTATTTTCTGGCTATTATTTCCGAGTTTCTGGTCGGAAATTTACTTTGAGGTTAAGAATTATTTTGGGGTGAAAATGGCAAATTAATTTTCCTTTACTTGAATTCTTAAGTTTTCGGTCTGCATTTTTTACTTTTAGTCCAGGGTTTTTGATTTTCCGGCCGATATTTTGGATCTTTGGCTTGTAATTTCGTAAAACATTAATAACAATAATTTTAGTCCAATTTCAACAAATAAACACGTTTTGGATTCACATTAACGTCCTCTATCGACATAATATATAATTTTGCCATTAGGGTGGACCGTTTAATATTAGGGTGGACCAAAATGAAAAAAAGGGAATAAACCCACTTTTCTTAATTTTAGAAGGCTAGGGCTCGGTTACGCAATGTTCGATATGGCTCAAAATTTACAGTTATTAGTTTTTAATCTATACGAACAAGTTTCTGGGTTGTCCCGTTGATTTTCACATACTTCGAAACTCCCCCATATATGCTATTACTACTCTAACCAACAGTTTCCAAAATATGCAAAATAAAAAAAAAATTTGAATCTAACAATTCATCACGCTGTCCATGATTCCTCGATTCGAATAAATGTTGATTTGTAATAACTTCCCTTTCTATATTATTCTTGAAAAACTGTTCTAAAGATCTGCACAATTGCATTTGTTTGCTTCTTCGATTTGGCAATACAAATTTTTAATGAATAATTAAATCCATTCAGATCTGAACAAAGTTAATGATATCAAAATCGACTTTCTTAACAACTACTGTAATGCTTTTATGTCTGTTCGCCGCATGACTCAACTATTTCATCATCCTTAACACGTAAACAACTTACGAGCGCATGCGTCGCTGACGCCAGCTGTTGCGATTTATACAAAGCGTGCGTGTGCAAATAAATTTTGGTTAATGCGCCAAATTATTAACCACCGAAGTAGCGAATTGATTGTTTTATATGATTATTATAAATAAACATATCAAGAGCAGTGAAGTGATTAGAAGCAACAAGCAGAAATGTATTAAATATATAAAGATTATTGTCAATCAAACTATTTACTATTTACTTATTAAATATCTAGCAGAATTACTTAAATTCGCACACCGGCAAAGATAAAAGCGCACTTGTTCCAACTTTAAACACACACTTCAACACGTAATATTGTTAACGGTCAGATTTACGAGCTTTTGGCTTTTAATTAAAAAATTACGTATTCATTGTGTAAAAAAAATTAATCACATTCCACGTCCATAAATATGAGTTATCGCTCCCCGTGCATACTCATTAAGGCTAATCTTAAATATTTATTGTGTTTGATTAATACGGGCGAGCGTTTATGTTTGCTAAATCGGACCGATTAAGAACTGGATTGCATTTTTAGGACGAGATCAGTGCATAATAACCCCCTTTCGCCGGTGTGTGGTGATATATATATATATCACAATGCCGGCTTAACTTACGTCCACTTAACAATCGCTAGTTGCCGCAGTGTTTATCGCCCGATAGCTTAATATTATAATTTAATCTCTTGCGGACATAATAATTGTGACATTATTTAAATGAAATATTTAAATTATTACTTCATCTTCGTGAATGACTGCTATCAAAGCGCTCAATAAAACTAAAACTTTATCTTTTTGCTCATCGCAAAAGTATACCACTAGCTACAGTCTGTTCGTTATACCGTGAATAATTTACTCTCAGATGGGCGGGTACTCCTTGCCGGTAGGGGCTGTAATATTTAACCGATCTGCTCTGAATTCCGTGATTTTTTTTTATTACCAAATAGTTGCCTGGAACCTACTTTGCCACAGCGCATCGCTGAGTTTACTACAAATTTATCACGGTATAACGAACAGACTGTACATATCTAAATTTTCCTATCGAAATCTAAATTTGATTCTAATGTAATGAAATTTCCTAGTTTTTTACAGTGTAATAAGTTTATAAAAAATACCTCAACCGTTTTTGTAAAGTATGGTTATTTGAAAGATATTAATTCTATCAAATGCAGTCATATCTTCAAAAATTATTGGAAATGAATTCTTCTTCAGAAATTATTGGAAATAAGTCATTGGAAGAATCGAATTTTTGATAAAATTCATGAATTAAAATTTTAAAATTCTTTAATAATTTTGCTTTATGGGGGCATTTTGAAGAATTAATATCTATTTAATATCACCAGCTTTAACCAATTGAGTAAGAAATGTTTAGCCGCCCAGAAAAACCTGCTATAAAGGAGCCCCGGCCGACCAGCACAAAAAATTCGCCCAAAAATATGAGGAGGATTTTGAAAATCGTGTTCCCCGAAACTCACCCTTATAAGGGCCCCTCATCGGGGCCTTATTCGGAAAAATTTGGTTAGTTTTTGCGCGCAGATCGACGCCCAGATAACCGGGCAAGCTTTTAAAACCAGTCCCGTCGTTTCGTTTCGCCCCCACCCCTGAGAGGGATTTTTCAAACGCAGATTTTCAATTTTTGCACGTTTCCAAAAAAAAAAAATAACTCCTCCGTAACAGCCGGAGCTGGACGATCCCGGTATGTCTTAAAATAATCTTAAAGAAAATATCTAAAATTGATCGGGCCGATTTTTTAAAAACCGGGTAAAAAAAAATTCTTCGTTTAAGGACGTATTTTTTTCTTTTCAAGAGGAAGAGCTGAAACCTTCAGGGATGGCAGAAGGGATAACTGGCTTTCATTGGGAATTTTTTCAAAATTTTTGGAACCACCCCTACACGCCAACCAACACCACCAACTCAGGGGGTGGTTCGGTTTTCTTCTTTTAAGGACGTATTTTTTTCTCTTCAAGTCGAAAAGCTGAAACTTTCAGGGATGACAGAAGCGATGACGGGCTTTCATTGGGAATTTTTTCAAAAATTTTGGAACCACCCCTACGTGCCATTTGCACCCTCTGGGTTCGTTTTTCGTCTTTTAAGTACATATTTTTTCATTTAAAGTCGAAAAACTGAAATTTTCAGGGATGGCAGAAGATATTTTTTCAAAATTTTTGGAACCAACTACGCTCCATTTGCACCCCCTGTGTTCGTTTTTCTTCTTTAAAGGACGAATTTCTTTCTTTTAAAGTCGAAAAGCTGAAACTTTCAGGGATGGCAGAAGATATTTTGTCAACAATTTTTGAACTACTCCTACGCTCTATTTGTACCCCTGGGTTCATTTTTCTCCTTTTAAGGACGTATTTTGGATTTTTTACTTTTAAAGTCGAAAAACTGAACCTTCAGGATGGCAGAAAATATTTTTTAAAATTTTTGGAACCACCTCTACGTGCCATTTGCACCCTCTGGGTTCGTTTTTCGTCTTTTAAGTACATATTTTTTCATTTAAAGTCGAAAAACTGAAATTTTCAGGGATGGCAGAAGATATTTTTTCAAAATTTTTGGAACCAACTACACTCCATTTGCACTCCCAGTGTTCGTTTTTCTTCTTTAAAGGACGAATTTCTTTCTTTTAAAGTCGAAAAGCTGAAACTTTCAGGGATGGCAGAAGATATTTTGTCAAAAATTTTTGAACTACCACTAAGTTCTATTTGCACCGCTGGGTTCGTTTCTCTTCTTTCAAGGACGGATTTTTTTATTTTAAAGTCGAAAAACTGAAACTTTCAGGGATGGCAGATATTTTTTCAAAATTTTTGAAACTACTCCTACGCGCCATTTGCATTCCCTGGGTTTGTCTTCCTTCTTTTAGGAACATTTTTTTTTTTAGTCGGAAAACTGAAATTTTCAGGGATCGTAGAGGATACAACTGGCTTTAAAAAAAAAATAAAAGAAATAAAAACAAAAATTAAAAATTAAAATGAAACAAAAAATAAAAACTGAAAAGTGAAAATTGAAAATATCTAAAATTGATCGGGCCACTTTTTTGAATTTTTGCCCCGTTTCTGAGATATGATTATTTAAAAACAGGGTAAAAAAAAAATCTTCTTTTAAGGACGCATTTTTTTCTTTTCGAGTGAAAAAGCTGAAACCTTCAGGGATTGCAGAAGGGATAACTGGCTTTCATTGGGAATTTTTTAAAAAAATTTGGAACCACCCCTACGCGCCAACCAACACCACCAACACCACCAACCCAGGGGGTGGTTCGGTTTTCATCTTTTAAGGACGTATTTTTTTCTTTTCAAGTTGAAAAGCAGAAACTTTCAGGGATGACAGGAGCAATGACTGGCTTTCATTGGGAATTTTTTCAAATTTTTGGAACCAACCCTACGCTCCATTTGCACCCCCTGTGTTCGTTTTTCTTCTTTAAAGGACGAATTTCTTTCTTTTAAAGTCGAAAAGCTAAAATTTTCAGGGATGGCAGAAGATATTTTGTCAAAAAATTTTGAACTACCCCTACGCTCTATTTGCACCCTTGGGTTCATTTTTCTTCTTTTAAGGACAGATTTTGGATTTTTTACTTTTAAAGTCGAAAAACTGAAACTTTCAGGGATGGCAGAAGATATTTTTTCAAAAATTTTGAAACTACCCCTACTCACCATTTGCACTCCCTGGGTTCGTTTTTCTTCTTTAAAGGATGAATTTCTTTCTTTTAAAGTCGAAAAGCTAAAACTGTCAGGGATGGCAGAAGATATTTTTTCAAAATTTTTGGAACTACTCCTACGCGGCATTTGCATCCCTTGGGTTTGTTTTCCTTCTTTTAAGGACATTTTTTTTTTCTTTTTAAGTCGGAAAGCCGAAATTTTCAGGCATCGCAGAGGATACAACTGGCTTTCAAAAAAAAAGAAATAAAAATAAAAAATTTAAAATGAAAGATGAAAAATGAAAAATAAAAAATAAAACTTGAAAATGAAAATGAAAAATTATAAATTGAAAATGAAAAATGACAATTAAAAATTAAAAATAAAAAACGAAAAATTAAAATTTATTTAGAAAAAAATTATGTTTTTCATTGATGGCGCAGCGCTGTGGAGTATCTCTTAAAATAATCCTAAAGAAAATATCTAAAATTGGTCGGGCTACTTTTTTTAATTTTTGCCCCGTTTCCGACATATGACTTTTTAAAAACCGGGTAAAAAAAAAATCTTTTTTTAAGGACGTATTTTTTTCTTTTCAAGTGGAAAAGCTGAAATCTTCAGGGATGGCAGAAGGGATAACTGGCTTTCATTGGGAATTTTTTCAAAATTTTTGGAACCACCCCTACGCGCCAACCAACACCACCAACCCAGGGGGTGGTTCGGTTTTCTTCTTTTAAGGACGTATTTTTCTTTTTTCAAGTCGAAAAACCGAAACTTTCAGGGATGACAGGAGCGATGACTGGCTTTCATTGGAAATTTTTTCAAAAATTTTGGATCCACTCCTACGTGCCATTTTTCGTCTTTTGAGGACGTATTTTTTTATTTAAAGCCGAAAAGCTGAAATTTTAAGGGATGGCAGAAGATATTTTTTCAAAAATGTTGGAACTAACCCTACGCTCCATTTGCGCTCCCTGGGTTCGTTTTTCTTCTTTTAGGAACGATTTTTTTCTTTTAGATCGGAAAACTGAAACTTTCAGGGATAGCCGAAGATATTTTTTCAAAATTTTTTTTTCTTTCTAAGTCGGGAAGCCAAAATTTTCAGGGATCCCAAACTGGATACAACTGGCTTAGAAAAAAGAAATAAAAATAAAAAATAAAAAATTTCAAATAAAAAATGAAAAATAAAAAATAAAATGAAAAATTGAAAATTAAAACTTGAAAATGAAAATAAAAAATGAAAAATTAAAAATTGAAAATGAAAAATGAAAATTAAAAATTAAAAATAAAAACGAAAAATCAAAATTAATTTAGAAAAAGTTATGTTTTTCATTGATGGCGAAGCGCAGCGGAGCCGTCGATCTTCACCAATTACTTTGCTTAATTTATTACATTATAATAGTTGCTATTAGACGCAAATCAACATCAGTATGCGTCCAAAATGTGATTTGAATGGGACACGCTGTGCCGTCGTCCGTTACCAATTTAATCGCTTAATTTTAATGGGCCCCGCACGAACGACGGCGCAGCGTAGCGGAGCCGTCACCCATAGCCGTGCCTAATTTTAATGGGCCACGCACGGACGACGGCGCAGCGCAGCTTAAATTTGATGGGTCTCGCATGGACGACGGCGCAGCGCAGGGGAGCCGTCGTTCGTTACCAGTTACTTTTCTTATATTTTTACATTTCACAATTTCACATAAACAACACAATTTCACATAAATCAAACTTTAGCCTAGAAAAAACTAGTTAATATCTATTTAATATCACCATCTTTAAAAATACGTAAGTATTAAGTAAAATACCTTACTCAATAAAATCTGAACGGATAACAGAGTTAATTTTAATTGAGCAATAAAAATATGAACACCGATTTAAATAGAAATTGTCTCACATTCAGTCCACGTTATACACAGTTCTCACGCGACGTTAATGGCTTAACATGTGGACACGTAAAATAATTTGCGTGCATTTTCGATATCGAAAGGCACATTTTGACTTATGGCCACTTTCCAGGTTACATTCGAAAGTACAATTCCATGTACTTACTTTATTTATTACGCGCCCAGCCCTCGTTTCGGCGCAGCTGAAATGCTAAACGGTCTGACGATTATTACCGTTATTAATATCAATAAAGGGAGAAGTCGTGGGTATCGTGATTTATACGATCGAAAAGAAATCCTTTCTCAAGAAAAGATATTTCCGTACAGAAAATATACTTCAGTGTAGCGTAACCTTAATAATAAAGATAATTCTCTTAAAAGTAACACTGATCAACAGCGATTTTGTTTAATTATTTGCTGCATGAGATTTCAACATTTTAAAGGGCCTTCTCTCAGTTGGCATTAAAAGTGTAAAAATGAGGTCGGGATAGGTGGTTCATAATTCGCTTCGTACATACAGATTTATAAGTGGTTTATTGTTGTGTTTGTAGAGGTGCGGCTCTTACGTTTTTGCGACTTTATTTGATAACTAATGACAATTTTATTACGTACATATTGTTTTCAAAGGTATAAACTATGTTTCTGTAGCATTACATTTTTAGTTTTTTGCAGAGAAAAGCTCCAGATATCCATCCAATATTGGTAATTTTCAGGATAAATTATACAGTTTGTCTGATGATTAAAAAAAATCAAATCCTATAGACGACTAGTTTAACCCTTTCTCTCCAAGTGTGCAAAATATCATTTCTTAATATTAGATATTAACTTCAGAATTATGTATATACTGACCATCAAAAATGCATCGATTTTCGACGCGGCACTTACCCCCTTAACATACATGCCCGGTAAAAGTAATCAAAGAACATACCAAGCCGTGTGCGTTAATCTATTTAAGAGTTCGCGCAAAAAATCTATCAATCGATATCATTAAATGTAAGGTATGAGCCACATAATTTTGTTTCGGAGTTGGCCATGCCTGATAGAGAGAGAAACATAGCAGTCATGTCTGAGATTAATTCATTTTTTTTAATATAATTCAAGTCTCATGACGTAATAATATGCGACATACCTCATTTATTTCACAGCCAACTCTGAAACAAAAATTTGTGGCTCACACGATAGTACATGAATATTGCAATAAATTATAACTTTAACATTGATTTAATTTCAAGCATTAAATTTGTTCATGCATCAACCATTAGTAGGTAATTCCTTATGATTTTCGAGAAACCATTTTACAACTTAACAATACGTAGACAATAAAACACCCAGTTTTAGAAAACTCCGCCACAATTAACTTAACACACGATGTCGACTTTCTGCTAACGAGACGGCCATTTTACACTTCGGAAGTGGAAAAATAACGAGCGGGACACCACGGGGGTACGTAGTTAGTGGTCGGATAATTCTCGGAAACGGCGTTGCATCATACACGGAGTTATGCATTTCAGTGGTTGGTTTATGTGTCTGTATAATTGTCATTCGAAGGAGAAGCCGCGCACACGGACTCCACAGCAGTTGGAGGCCTGAAAGGCGCAGAATGCGGTTTGCGGCACTGCCGCTGCGAACGCGGGCCCTCCAACTGTCGCACGCCGATGCCTCGAAAGGAGAATGGAGCGTGTCGGATCGACCGAGCCAACTTTAATTGTTACCTGTCCCGGACTGACGTTCGCATTGTTGGTCCGTCAACTTTTCACTTCCCGTGTGTTGCTATACAAATACACGCTGAGGCTTCAAATTTTATATGATGTTCTCCATGAATATATAGGGTGTAGAATTGGTCCACGCACCATAGGGATTTTCATGTTAAATTCTCAATGTTTAATTATTGGCACCCCAAATTATTTTAGAGAAAAAGTGTAAATAAATTTCTTGTAAAGAAAAAAATACTGTATACAACCATATCATTACTTATTTTTTACTTTCCATTCAAAGGGGAATTTGAGGAAATTAAAACTACTATTTTAGCAAAAATTTGTGGTGCCTTGGAATTATTGAAACGAAAATCGGTTGAACGTTCCCAAATTTGCGGGACAGTAGTGCGGTTTATTGCACGTTCGCTATCAGCAGATTTTTTTTTTAAATATGAAATATATTAAACAAATATTGAAGGCAAGAAAAATTTGAAAATATTGTTCACGAAATGATTGTTTAAAAAAAAATTTGAATTTTTGGTCTGAAATGATATCTGTTATATCACATTTATCTTAGTAATAATTGTAGAGAATGCCGAATTGAACAACTCATAAATAACACGTTTTTTTTTATATCATTAGATTTTGAGTAAACTGTCGGTAGATTATTAGAATTTGAAGTATAATTTGTCATTTACAGCTTCTTTATTTTCACCTAAGTTTTCGATTTTTTTAGTCTGCATTTTTCATTTTTAAGCCCGAATTATTGACTTTTAGGCGCGATTTTTTTTATTTGTTGGCCAATATTTTCGAGTTTTTACATAATTTTTTTATATTTAGACCCGAGTTTTTAAGCCTGTATTTTCAACTTTATTTACTTGATTTTACATTTTTTATTTTAATTTAGGGGTTCAATTTTTATTTCAAGTTAAAATTGGACAATAAAATATGTGAGGGAATTCGTTTAAGTAACTATCTACTTAATATTGTTTTTATTTTTTGACCCAGGTTTTTGATTATGGCCGTATTTGAGATTTTTTTTATATTTGGGCCTAAATATTCTTTTCGATGTTTGTTCTGTATTTTCGATTTTTTTTTTGTTGTAACCTGAATTATTAATTTTCATGCGAATATTTTTATTTATTTTTTGGCCAGCGTTTTCGAGTTTTTATTTATGGACCTGTATTTTAGATTTTGCACATGTTTTACATTTACATCTGATTTTGTTTATTGTTTGCAACTATTAACACCAGGTGCCGCTGTTTGATTACAATGTTCTGGTTTTTTACTTTCTCCGTTACGAAGTACGAGAAAGTATTGAGATCGTGATTTTCTTTTCAAAAATTTTTTTTACGGAAATATCCGTTTTAGGGTCCCTAGATGCCATTTCAACAATTTCTGGAAAAAAAATTGTGTCTGTGTGTGTGTGTGTGGCTGTGTGCGCTGTATCTCAAAAACTAATACAGCAATTGATATGAAACTTTCAACATACGTCTTATTTAATAATCTGAAGAACTGAAAAGCTTTTGGTAAAATATCGTACACCGGAAGTGGGTGTTTACCTTAACTGTTTTTTGTTTTTTGCCAATATTTTCTTAAATATGAATAATATCACAAAAACATCTAAACAAACATTAAAGACAACAAAGAAATGAATATCTTTTGCTTGAAAACATTTTTCATAAAATCATTGCTATTCGAGATTTGTTTTTTGTTTATAATTATGAAACGATAATAGTTACAGCAAATTTATGTGAATAATTATTGTAGAGAATGCCAAAATGAACAACTTTTAAAGAATAAGTTTTTTTCTAAATCTCGTTAGTTTTTGAGTAAACTGAGTTTTTGAATTTGAAGTATAATTTTTCCATGTTTCATAATTTTGACGTTTTAAACGTCAGTTTCATCCGAGTTTACACAACGCTCGATGTACATTTAAAATATGATTTTAATTTAAAATAAACCATTAAAGCGTAAATATAAATGACACCATCAAGTCGGAGACTTATGTAAAGTTGAAACGTGATATTTTAATCTATACGTATTGTTATTAGCTCAAGCATGATGTTATTATGATATATTAAATTATTATTATTTGAAAAAATAACTTTAAGATCTTATAGAGAGAAGAAAAAAAAATAATTTACAAAAAAAATAGTTATTAGAAATAATATCTTAATTAATTATCGAAAAACCGTAACAATATTAATAATCCAATTATATAGTTGTTGGGTGTAATGTATGTAAGATTAGCATGTATTTATTTTACATTTTGTAAAAACCCCATTTTGTGGGTCGGAGAATCTATTCCTGCAAACAATCAGTTTTTAATAATACAATTTTAATTAAACTTGAGATAACCTCACCTGTTACAGATGCATTAAATAAATTTAATAAACATTCATATATTCAGGCTATGGCTATTATTGTCTTTATTAAATTTATAAAATTTTAATTTTAACCAGTACCACTTTTCTTTCGAAAAAGTTGGCAAAGTTTTATTTCACAATTTATACAGACACACTTACGTGGATTTATTTCTCACAGTTTAATTTAATTTTCATCATCAACTTTCAGTTTTGACCAGCGCCATCTTTCGTTCAGAGAAGTTGATAAAGCTATTTTAGTTATTTATTTATCTTTTGTCGTTTTACACGATGTTTCATTATAATTGTTCATGATTCATTAATTCACAATTTCCTGGCGATGCACATCACCAGGATTAGAGTTAATGAAAACAATATTGTTATTCTTCTAAATGATTTTTTAAGCTGGACCACCTTATCAACCAACAAACGAAGGTACCTACGTTCCACAACAATTTTACTATTAAGATATTTTGATTCAAGAAATCCACAAGAAACTTAAAATACACCTAAATTTGTGATTACAACATTAACATGACAGCTAACGTTCATCGGTTTATTGTTTCACCAATTCCAAGGCATCACCTATTTTTGCTAAAATAGTAGTTTTAATTTCCTCGATTTCTCCTTTGTATGGAAAAAAAAACAAGTAAGGAGACGGCTGTGTAGGGTAGAGCACTTTTTCTCTAAAATAACTTGGGGAGCCAATATTTGAACATTAAGAATTTAAGATGGAAATTCCTATGGTGCGTATACCAATTCTACACGCTGTATGTTCAAATTTCCGGTGGGTGAAGTAGGGTATCTAATCTCAAGAATTCTGAGATTAAGATTGTTTCGGAGATATAACAAATTCGAGTACATAATACTTATAAAAATCTCAATTAAATTATTTTTAAAATGCCACCTTTTCTTGTATATACGCTGACAGATTCTGTAACATGTCTTATTTGTGCACGTTTTTTGGACAGCCTGCTGGATGCGCTCCAATAATTATCCTCAGTTCAGCTGCTTAAAAAATTTGCGAACAGTTTGTCTTCCATGTAGCTCTAGAAATAAAAGTGGAAGGGATTTCAATCAGTAGTTCTAGCTGGTGATGTAACAGGGCTAACCCGACCAATTCATTTGGGATAATGCAGTAGTGCACCAAAAATTTGTAACTAGATGCCTTGTAGTCTCATTCGCGGTACATCTTCCAGCAGTAGTGACAGCTTCTTAATAAATATTATTTATCAAAACTTACACATCATATTCCAAAACAGTTAAAGTTTTTTTTCAATTCCCGAATTTACGCTCCAAAAGTTTGAAAACAAAGACACTTTGTGTTCGTTTTTGCGTTATCTCTCTCAACATACGAATCACCTTAAGTAGTAGAAAATCAAAGTCAGTTAAATTAGAAGAACTTTTCTGATGGCCTATGAGGCATGATACAACATTTTTGCATCAACATTTTCTATTCAGAATTTTATGAAAAATATCGCCACGTGTAGATTATCCGCCACCCACCCTATATACATATAACACTAACAAAATGAACAAATTACTTTTTGAAATAACCACTTGCTTGGCTAATGCCACGACGAATATGGAGTTAAACAAAAATCGCAAATCATATTTTGTAACAATTCAGTTTTTTCAAATCTTCAAATTTCCTTTTGTACGCACATATTTTTATATATTTTCAAATATTTCAAATTTCACATATTTCAAAGTAAACCGGCAGAAACATGTGAACGCATAAATTGTAGTTTATCGCAGGACGAACTGGTAATTGATTTGGTATTTGATATTTGGTCGGTATTTCCTTGAATGACTAGATGTTGGTTCAAGCCCGAAATTAAAAATTGCACATGTAGCAATGTGCCGTGCTACGAAATGTTAAAAATTACCATTAATGTTAAAATATGTATTATATGGGTAAATATGCAAAATATGCAAAAATATGCATTTTGCATAAAATCCTCTCTTTAGTCATTACATATTTTAAAGTAGAAATTCCATTTTTTTTATTCAATCAATCAATTTATTTCACTTAGGCCATCATAATACATATATGTACAATAAATTATTAATGTATAAATACAGTATTTGCGGATGTGATCGTCAACTTGGATTTCTATAATGAAATAATAAAAGTCATGAACAAATTAAAAATATAAATAATAGAATAAATAAATAAAATTTACGGACGCGATGTGACTCATGATTTAAAATAACAATAAATAAATTACAATACACAAGAATTACGGCACATACACGTTAAAAAAAATATTAAAAATACTTCATCATTTATTATTGATTTTATAGATTTACTGATTTTACAGAACTCTGTGTTATTCCTTTTTCAAAGATTATAAATTTTGGCATATTTTGGCGTTTAAAAGATTAAAACTGGCGAACGCTTTCAAATTTAATTGCACGTTTTCAAAAATCAAAGTTTGTTCGGTATTACGTATCAGTTAAAGCAGAAATTCAATTTTTCCAATTTTCTTGTTTTACAGGAATGTGTTATACGTTTTTGGAAGATTGTAAACTTTGGCATTTTTGGCGTTTAAAATATCGAAACTGGTGAACGCCTCTAAATGTAGTTGCAAGTTTTCAAAAATCAAAGTTTATTTGGTATTACTTATTGGTTGAAGTAGAAATTCAATTTTTTGTAATTTTCTTCTGATTTTACAGAAATGTGCTAGTACTTTTACGAAGTTATTGGCTTTTTAAGTTTTTTCAAACTGTTTTTAACAGAAAAATTTCAATCAATTTTTAAGTCATGGTGATGGTTGCGACCGTTACTACGTGGTAATTAATTATAAAATCACTGAATAAAACATACCACAATTTTTACCACAATTTATAAATTGTGGTAAAAAACATAGTAAGTGTTTTATTCAGTGATTTTACAATTTTTAAGTGTTGCTTACATCTATGATAAGTCAATTCTTTTGGTGGAATAAAAAAATTAAAAAACGTTTTTATAATGGTTAAAAAGTTCTGTACAGCTAAACACAGTTTCTTCCAACGGCTGGAAACTTTTATTCAACGAGTACGAACTGTTTTGATAATTAAAAAAATTCTAATGTTAATGGGAACCCCATTTTCAACGCTTTTGCAAAGGTTGGAAATTTTTTTTTACGGTTCAAGCGGCTAAAAACAGTTTTTTCATCGGTTTTTTAAAACTTTCCTTTGACAGAAACATTTTTGAGTGTTGCTTACATCTGTAAGTCAATGTTTTGGTGGAATAAAAACATTTTTACAATGATTAAAAAATGTTGTACGATTTAAACGTTTTTTTTTTTTGTGGCTAAAACTATTTTTCAACTTGGGCAGTCAAACCGCACTATTCAACAAAGCTTGCATAGCGTGTGAGCATGTGGTGGGGAAAGCAGACAGTGACGTTGACGTTGTACGCATTTGAAAGTTTTTATGAATAATTGGACTCGTGAACAAAGAGGTTTCCCTGTTACTGCGTAAAGCTACGCGCACACTTGTCGGAATCGGACGGACGGCACGCAACGGATAAAATTGCTTAACACAGTTGTAAACGAGTCAACGCACATTTATCGGTACGGCATGGAACGGATAATAGATGACAAACTGTTGTTTAAAAAGAAATCAACTTCAAGAAAATAAAGAATCCGCCAGCCCAGACAGAGGCGTACTAACTTATTGTATAAAAGTCCATAATGTAAACCTGTTTGTAATAATTTGTATGTGTGCAATAAAGAACGGGCTATATTTACCAATCTGCGAATGTTTTGATTAACTTAACAAACAGATTGACCACTCGGTTGACGTTTTGTAAAATATTAACTTCTGCATAGTATTAACTTAACCTGAATGATAAATGAAATCACAGCATTTGATTCATCTGATATACTCTTATTAGTAAAGATTTCCCGTTATATTTGTTCACGTGAAGTCAATCAAACATTGGTTCAGAATAACTAACACAGAACTTTATTGATTTCGTCAGTGCTTTCATCGCCAACTTTAAATACATTTTTTCGAGGATCACGATTTCCTGATGGAATATTTGGATAAAAAAACAGCACCAATTAATATTAATGATCCAAGCTGAGGATGCTGCCTCCACTCATCAAACGGCCTCGTAATTCAGCACTTTAATGAGCGCGGCAGTACCGACATTATGGCCAACCTTGTTAATTCCGCAAAATCTGACGTCTGAATGGGGTACCCGTTAGCTTCGAATTAACTGATAAATAAAACCGATAAAAAGGACAATTCGGCCGCGCCGAATTCGAAAGCGAGAAGGTGGCCCGATCACGACGACGGCGACGACGTAAAAATTCGAAAGTTTTCGCCTCTGCGAAAATCGAAAATTGCCGGCGCGATAATCTTAATTAAATTACTCTAACATTTCCGAACGGAGTGAACGTTTCGACTAATGTTCCGATGGCAAGAGGATGATTAGGGGATCACGAGTCGAGGATCCGATCTAAACTTTCTCCGTTTAATTCCGTGCTTTTTTTTTCCTGCTTAATTGTGCATTCTGACACTTTGTTTAATGCGGTGTGCAGCACAACCGATTCGTATAAATTGTTTGCTAAAGGTTACCGACGCTCATAGGTCATCACGTGCAAAATCAATGAATTATTACAAACTGTTAGGAGCTAATAAATACCAAACGAGCTTTACTTAAATCTATAATAATGGCAACTGGAAGATTATCGTTTGATGGATTGTGATTGTATGGATTACTGTTGGAAATCAAACCATTTGATTTAAAGAAAAATCTGTATTTAATCTTCTTGAATCGTAGGTGAATGTAACATAAAAATAAAAACCTTTTGACTTTTCGAATCAATTGTTAGATCCTTGTAATTATTTTTTTTACACCAGTGGATTCGAAATTTTGTACATTTACGAAATTGCGCTATCAATATTTGTACAGAAGTTACAGCCAGGGGCCGGTGGCCTAGTGAGTAGAGCTCCTGCTCATGGGCCTCGTGGTCGTGGGTCACTTTTTTGAAGAAGTGGCCCTGTGTGTCCATGGATGTCCAGTGTAGGTCTCCCCAATAATTATATAATATATAATTGAGTATATCTGGGTCATTCCAGCCAGGGACAGCCAAACCGGAGCGCAGCCATGTCACCGATTTGGCTGAAACTTTTTCTAAAAAAACTTTCATATAATACAAGATGTTCCCCCAAAGGAGCGATTTTTTACCAACAGTTATATAATTACAGGAATTTTTGAAAAAAAACGTACCTAAAAAATTAGCCTTTTTGAGGGTACCTTTAAAAATTAACCGAATTGAACGATTCTTTGGCGAATGAAGCCTTAAAAAACGACCGATTGAATGGTCTACTCGTTGATATTATCAAGCTCAACTGTTAGCAAGAATTGGGGTCTAAAAAATGAGTGAAATTATTGAAAAAAGCATTTTTTTAATTGTGACCTACACTCAACCAGCAACCAGCTATTAGCTTCGCTTCTGGTTCGAAATCTTCAGAATGGTCCACATAATGTTGGCGGAAGCTTCATTCCCATTTAGAAGCTACTTATCATACCACTACAACGAGTTGAAAATAGGAAAAATCGGTATTTTTCGTAAAAACAGCAAACTTTGCGACGTTGTAGCTCAAAAACATCATTTTTTAGATTTTTGTAAATTTTACCACAGATTCTCCGTTTAAAGACCTACATTTTGGCAAAGTTTCATCTTGCTTTTTTGAGTTTTGTCCGAGATATGATTTTTCTCGTCAGCCATGTTTTTGTGAATTTTAAAAGTGGTTGAATTTACATTTCATGCATTCAGCTTGCAGTTTAATGCTCATTATGGTTAAAAAATCTATATTATTAAACTATTTCAGAAATGCGTATTACACCAGTAATTACGAAGTGCATTTGAATGTCATAAGATATTATTATAATTTCAAATTATGTTTACTGCAATAGCATTTATTTGAAATGGCGCCATATTCCGCTCACCCGTCAACAGGTGGCGCTGTCATTCTTTTACCGACAGCAGTTCCTGCACGTTTGCATTTTCATAGTTGAATGACATCTGTCAATGCTGAAGAGGTTAAGAACTCCAATATCAATAAAGTGTGATTCAAATATCAGTATGGATTACGTGTTTGGAATAATGTATTGTTATTACTTATTTATTAACAATTTGAATGTTTAATAAAATTATTAATATCAATCTGTTACAACTAGGTAATGACTCGAAATACTTTAGACGCATTATCCTCGGAATATCGTTTGGCAGAAATATTTTGCTCGTCAACTGGTACGAAACTGTGGTACTTCCGCGTACCAGGCAAGGGTTTCGTAGATGCAAATCTTGTCGATATCTCTCCTTGATGCTGCTGAATCTCCTCTTTGGTAATCCAAATCGACCTATTGACAAATTGTACTCTCAGTGTAACCGAGATATTTTAGGCTTTCAGACAATTATGTTGTTAAGTAATACCTTATACTTTGTAATTCTTTATCGACGTATTCGTGAAACTGTAAAGGTGTCAAAATTTGATGACCAGCTGTTTGTTGCAAATTGTGACGCGTTACTTTCCGTTTCATAGTTCCTCCAATGCCATCACATGAACTCTTGCCATGACTGGTTGCGAAGAAATTCCAAGACAGTAGTGTTATGCTAAAATCTGCTTCGTGCAAACACATGTTTGCAAAGTTACTCCTGAAAATATAATGAAAAATGTATTAAATATTAAAATTAGCATCATATTACAACTACAAGACATATTTTATTCTCTTGAATATCTTACTTGTTTTTATATTGTGATGGAGCCCCATCAGAGAAGTATATCACGTTTTTTTAATATTTGGATGATCCTGTTTTATTATTGCCCATAATTTTTTTTTGAAACATATGAACAAAGCTCAAACAACGTCGCAAAGTTTGCTGTTTTTACGAAAAATACCGTTTTTTCCTATTTTCAACTCGTTGTAGTGGTATGTTAAATAGCTTCTAAATAGGAATGAAGCTTCCGCCGACATTATGTGGACCATTCTGAAGATTTCGAACCAGAAGCGAAGCTAATAGCTGGCTGCTGGTCGAGTGTAGGTCACAATTAAAAAAATGCTTTTTTCAATGATTTCACTCATTTTTCAGACCCCAATTCTTGCTAACAGTTGAGCTTGATAATATCAACGAGTAGACCATTCAATAGGTCGTTTTTTAAGGCTTCATTCGCCAAAGAATCGTTCAATTCGGTTCAAAAACAAAAAAGTTATGAATTTTTAAAGGTATCCTCAAAAAGGCTAATTTTTTAGGTACGTTTTTTTTTCAAAAATTCCTGTAATTATATAACTGTTGGTAAAAAAATCGCCCCTCTGGGGGAACATCTTGTATTATATGAAAGTTTTTTTAGAAAAAGTTTCAGCCAAATCGGTGACATGGCTGCGCCCCGGTTTGGCTGTCCCTTATATTATAAATAACTAGAAATCAATATATACAGTTAATTGAAACCTCTGGCGGAATGGACAAGTTTCCTAGGCCAAAAAGAAAGTTATAGCCAAAAAACAAAAATATGGTTGATTTTCGACGGACGAGTTCACCCCTAAACATGTTTTTTTAGCCGAAAAAAAAACGTATCTAATATTTTGGCCCCCTCTACAAATTCACCAAATTTCATAAAACACTTGGGTTAGCTCTCTTGTTAGTTATATATTTTAACGGTGATAGGTTTCGAATTAAAATCTGTTTTAGCTAGTAATAATACATGTGCACTGGCTGAAATCGTAGGTGAATGTTTTGATTTTCAGAATTTGTATCAACTCAATAATATTCCAAATTCTCGAAATACCTTTTTAGATTTATTTTTTTCTGATATTGCAGAAACTACAGTTAACCTCGCACATGCTCCATTATCTAATCATTCAATTCATCATAACCCTTATGATATATGCATTCCATTAAATTCTACTTATGAAGGGCTTGTTTTCAATGTGACTGAATATGACTTCAGAAGAGCACATTTCGATGAAATTAATAACTTTCTATCGGCTTTTGACTGGGGAACAATTATTGGTAGTAGTATTGAGGAGAGCACCAGCGCCTTTTATAATATTCTATATGTAGCAATAGATAAATATGTTCCAATTTTGAAATACAGACATGGAAAATATCCGAAGTGGTTTAACAACGAGTTGATAAAATTGACCAAAGAAAAGAAATTAGCTCATTTAAAGTTCAAGAACACAAACTGTGTTAATGACTATACTATATTTTCTACTCTTCGAACAAAATGTAGGGATTTAAATGCTACACTATATCATTGCTACATTAAAAAAGTGGAAAATAATATTAAATCTAATCCTAAATTCTTTTGGAACCATGTTAATGAATTTAGGAAAACTACTGGCTTTCCGAAACATATGTTCCTTGAGTTCCTTGCAAGAGTGTTCCGACTTATTTGCTGATTTCTTCTCCTCTGTTTATGTTTCTGATCATGGAATTGGACTCCCCAAAGTAAATAACAAAACTCAGATAGATTTTAGTAACTGGAATATAATTCCATTATCAGTTATATTTGAAGAGATTTCAAAACTCAATAGTAGCTGTAAATCTGGTCCGGATGGCATTCCACCACTTTTTTTGAAAAATTGTGTCTATTCATTATCAAAACCTATTTATTTATTATTTAAAATCTCTTTATCAACTGGACATTTTCCTTCTGCATGGAAAAGTAGTTTTATTACACCTTTTTTTAAATCAGGAGATAGGAATAACGTAAAAAATTACCGTGGAGTAGCTCTACAGTCAACTATTCCCAAATTATTAGATTCTCTTGTTACGTCGCAACTAATTTTTGCTACTAAAAATGCCATTGTGAATGAGCAACACGGATTCTGTCAGGGAAAATCAACAATCACTAATTTGCTTACTTTCCAGACCTTTGTACTTGATGCCTTAGAGAAGGGTGACCAGATCGATGCGATATTCACAGACTTCGCTAAGGCATTTGATCATGTTAACCACAGAATTATTCTTTTTAAACTTCACTGTCTAGGCCTTGGATCATCAATAATTAAGTGGTTCGAAAATTATTTATTGAATCGGACTCAATATGTTAACATGTGTTTCAAAAGTAATTGAAGTGAAATCTGGGGTACCACAAGGATCACATTGCGGACCTAAATTATTTTTAATTTTCATTAATGATTTGGTAAATGTCATAAAATATTCCCAAGCTTTATTATTTGCTGACGACCTGAAGATTTTCAAAGTGATTAAAAGTGTAACAGATAGTGAACAACTCCAGTTGGACCTAACAGCAATTAATTTGTGGTGTGAATCAAATATATTGAATTTTAATAGTAATAAATGTTGTCAAATGATTTTTAGTCATAAACTTCACATTTACAGAAATTGCTACAATATCAATAATTCTCCTCTTAATTGCAGCTCACAAGTTAAAGATCTGGGGGTCCTACTGGACAGTAAACTTTCGTTCAGAGCCCATATAAGGGCTATTTGTTCTAAGGCTGCTCGTACTCTAGGTTTTGTGCAAAGATTTTCCAGAGATTTCGATCCTGACATATTTAAACTTTTATACTCTGCACTGGTAAGGCCACTCTTGGAATATGCATCAGTTATATGGACACCTATTTATAACAGCATGCAAATGGTAATTGAAAGGATACAAAATAGGTTTCTGAGGCTTTTATGCTATCGTTGTGGTGTTATATATAACAATAATTCTGTTAGCTACTTTAATTTACTGTCTCTAAGAGAAAGACGTTTTATCACAAACTTAGTACTTCTTTTTAAACTAACGAATGCCCTAGTCAATTCTAGTTTTCTTTTAAGTAGGTTAAATTTTAATGCAACCTCTGGTCATTTACAAAGAACCCAATTAACGATTAGGCCTGAATTTCACAGCACCAATTATAATAATAATAATAATAATATTTATTTCCCAACAGATATCAAGATCCATTAGCAGGGTAATATAATAGCAGTTGAAGTTACAAATGAAATAAAATTAAATTAAATACAGATGCATATATAAGTGAAACATTGCATTACGCATTATAATAATTACAGAACTTTATGGAATCAGTGAAGTTACATTATTTTTAAAAAATATAAAGCTAGGGTGAAATATATATATATATGGAATGAATAGCCCTATATGTAGAATAATGCGATTTTTCAATTTAATATCTATGTATAATTTAGATTTATTTAGCGATTCGCTGATTAAATTTAAGAGGCAATGTAAACAAATAGTGTCTAGTAATAATATTTTAAATGTTTCCCATGTGCGTTAAGTATTTTTCTTTTAAGTTGTTACTGTAAAGCACTTTCTGTGCTCATTATGTATATTGTATAGGTATAGCCGTTAATAAAGTTTGATTTGATTTGATTTGAATGTATACCAAAACCCGCCGATTGAACATCTTTCCTTTTCTAAAATTCGGCGGAAACATGAAATGAGCCCAAATGTAATCACTAATTTTGCGAATTGAGATAAATACCAAAACCTGAAAGCACCTATTGAAATGTGTGGCTTCTGTGGCGCAATTGGCCATCGCCCCAGACCGGAGATCTGGAAGTTGCAGGTTCGATCCCTGTTGAAGGCATGGTCTGGTTATATACGAATTAGTTCATAAATTATTTGTTTACAAATCATAACTCATTTATATTAATTAAATTATGGGATTCAATTCACACATATTGAAATATTGACTTATATGTCAAGTAGAAATAAAATAAATCCACATTAAATAACCACAACAACAACGTTAAAGATAAATCGCGAGAAATATCTGGTAGTTAATAATGATATTCAAGCTATCAACAGAACACCGTCCTGGAAACAAATACCACTGTGAATAACAAGAGTCGAACCGGCGCAGTACATGTGTGCATCACGAAAAAATCATGTCGTGACGAGCTGAGTACAAATACAGAAATTCATATCCAGCAATATTCTGCACGCGAGAGGGCGATAAGGCCTTACCGGGAATCGCGGCCATGTTGCTGATGATTACTGGTACTTGATTATGACTTCCACATCAGATACCGGCGACGACCACGGATCCCCACAATGCCTATTGACAATTGTCTGAGCTACTTGAACGCGAATTCGTGCGATCCTGACTAATAACGAGACCCGATTCCACCATTCCATGCCTCCATGGCTAGATTTCACTTGGATAATTGCTTCTTGTAGTCTGCAAGGACCACAAATCTAGCGTATACTTATCGTCTTCTTTATACCAACGCTGGCATTAGTGCACTTCCACAATTATTCTACGGCAATGGCCATAAAACCGTAATTATTCCCCACAGGTGCCCATTAGGGCATTCCCGATATAAATACGGAAATTATCATCTGGAGACTGAAGTAATTTAGATATGTAATGCATTGTTAAAACAAAGTACTTAAAATTAGGGATATGTTTCTACAAATTAATGTTCATAAGTGCTTTGTTACGTGTGAGTACTAATGATGCGCATTTACTTTTTAGATTTGCAGACATAATGTGCTTTTCATAATACGTGCACATTTTTTATTTTTAGGTACAATTTGTAAAACCAAAATACTTCTCAGTAAGCAACTGAGGAATCAAAGAAGACAAGTTTATCTGATGTAATCCAATAATTTTTTTCATCACCAGATTATGACATATTGACGAAATATATTTCTATACATGCAGGAATTTCGAGCTAAACTAGTTCGTTAATCATAATTTGGGCAGTGTGAAAAGGCTAATACTATTAAACGAAACGCTAGTTGTGAAATGCAGAAGAAAAGGCGCGTCTTATCTAGATATCAACCGGTCAGCTATCAAACATAAATCATTATCGCCTATAGAAACGGTCTTTCAAGTGCTTCAGAACAGAATAGAACCGTTCTATCACAATCTGCTCCTACCTTTCAACATAATACACCTTAAATAAAAACGATAGCGCGGCCACGGGCTAGATAAAGCACCCAGTCGATCATTAATTTTAATTAAAAGTAAGTATTAGAATAAATCGCATTCACATGGAGGGATATCTGGAAATTGTGTAACGGCAATGACAGGAAAACGGTTGTGATCCGTGGTAGAAACGACAACAAAGGAGGAGAGCGAGTGAGTTTTTCTCGCGGCCCCGGCTCGCGCCCATTTATCAAGAGGATAGGATCTGATCGAGGCATTCAGCGGTGCCTGATAATTAATTAATCCGAGACGAAACAATGACTGTATCAGCGTCAAACGTTATGCAACTGTAACACCCATCGCATCCGATGCGATCCGTGCCTTTTAATGAAACACATAAATCAGACGTTATCGGCTAGAGCTTAACGGCGACGCAAACACAATTATGTGTTAATATGTTCAATAAAATGATAAAATCGTCCAAGGCTCGGATCCGGGTGACATGATTGTCATTAAAAATCAATTGCTTAATTACTATTTACATAGACATTCTTTATTATTTCGATTACAGCTGGCCGATGCATGGCATTCTCAGACGATACGTGATTATACGAAAAATATTCTAACCTACTAGATTCGAAAAGATTGAGAGCAAGGAAATTTTAAAACCATCATAAGACAACACAAATTTGAAGAAATAAAAAAAATATATATTGTTTGATACATTAACAGGTTGACTGAACTACGAGATAACTCGTACTCTACTCGGCATTCTGATACAAGAAACCGACTACGTATTAATTACTTAACGTTTTTATTTGTAAATTCAAAAGTTTTTCTGGAGCGAGACTAATTTTCTTATATCGAATATTTTTGTAACTACATCTGACATTATCGTGAAAGCTTTTCTCGGAAATACTCACATGAGAAGACAATGAAAGATGTATGTTACCGCCTTTTCGCAGCTTCGAATCCCCTCATCTTAAGCTTACAAAATTATAAATCCAAAGACAAAAAGGCAAACCATGTCCGCCCGAAGTTTTGGAACTTTCAGATCCTACATCTAGCAAATTCAGTGTTGATGTAGAAAATAATAGTGCAACAATCGAAAGCGATGAAAACATGTCCGATTATTATTTATTAATTTAATGTATGCACTTGTGTGGAGATTTTTAACAATGTAATTATTTTATCAGAAACTTTCTGGAATTAAATTGCGATAAAATGATTATATTTAAGGAAAAATTTAATCAATGTAAATTTAGAACCGTCATTTTGGTTATTAAAATTTTATTTTCCAATTCAGCGACCTCTAAAACTTTTATGATTTTATTTTGGATCTACCATTTTGTTTTGGAAAAATTTAACATTCATTGAGCGACCTCAAAAACCACCATATACTGAATTTTGTAGTAACCTCATAAGTTTTCACATAAGTAGTCCGCCATTTTGTTTTTGAAAAATTTGACTTCGGTTGTGGAATCAGCGACCTCAATAATCCTATCAAATTGAATAACACCTTCATATTTTGGCCAGTTTTTTGGACTTTGGACCACTGTGCGCCGTGCAATTGCAAGTATATTCGTGGAAAATCAGTATAATTAATATAACTTGACACCCATTATTAAGACTGTCTTTTAAATATATTGTATACATTTAATAATTTCTTGTGCGATTTAAATTGTATAGTTTCATGTCCCTAAAATTAAGCCGAATTATAAAATTGCGCAAAAACAGTTTCACAGATTGTGTAGGGAATTTACTGCGAAATAGAGCTGCTTCCATTTTTACGCAATTTTAGACTCAATTTTTGGAAAAATTTACTGAATGAAATTGTACAATTTAATAAATTGCACAAAAAATCAGGTTCAATAAATTGTGTGGTGCAAAACGGCTTTAAAACCATTCGTTACTAGCACCAATAAATATATTTGTAGCCGTTGAAAATCAGTTTTTAACCGTTCGAAGAAACTTTTTTTAGCGGAAAATCAGCATTATTATTTTTCTCCACCCAATCCTAGGAAAAAATTGAAATTTCCTACGAAACTGAAGAAACAAAAAATTTAACAAACAGCGCATTACAAAGACTTGTTTAATTAGAACAACTAAGATTATAAGACTGCAGCTAAAACAAAATGACTAAACTTTAACGACCTATTCAAATTTAATTATATTTTAAAGGGCAGAAAGACCTAAGGTCGATAGCCCAGACAGAGACATACTAACAAACTTGTGTATACTATATATGTAAGTGTCTGAATAAAGATGTTGATGTATGTCATATTTTAATTTTATGAATTAGTTATATATTCATTGTTTAAAAATAAAATTTTTACGGATTTAACATACTACACATACAGGGTGTATTTGAAATAACGAACAGGCATTTAAGGGCACATACACAAAATATTTGTGAACCCATTTCCGTCAAAATTTATTCGAAAAAAAAATTGGAATTTTCCTAATTTTTCGAGGTTTTTTAAACATTTTGAGAACCGATGCTTTTCTCATTTAATTAGGTCTGCATGGAATGTGTGTTTGTTTATTTAAAACGCGAGATCCGATTTCTTACCTCCGAAATTTGAAGTGTTACCGCAACGTTTTTTTTTTTTGTAAAAGATCTCAAGTTCATTAAAGAGCACTCGGATATTTCCTACGCGCTTGTTGTAATTCTATATCTAAAGCCGATGCCGTTTAAAAATTAGGTCGCATTACCACTGCCCCCAAACATGTTGCGTATTTTCACTCATTAACTTTAATAATTAATTGCGGGCTTTTTGTTACAGTTACAGGGTGAAAACTTTAACTGGAACAAATTCGGTATTTATGAAATGAGAAGTTCCAGAAAAAAATCCGCGGACACGTCGATTTTTGTTTTATTGCACACTTTTTAACGCCTTTAAAAATAATATGACGTCACTAGTCTTTCATGTATGACGTCATAGACTTTTTTTAATGGAAACCATTTTTTTATTTCACTAAATTTGTTGATCTTTTTATTCTCTTTACGACCGTGTAAAAATTTTTTTTTTGTTTTTTTTTATGTAAGCAATTGAAAAATGTTTTCTTTTAATAAGCTTATTTAATGTATCAAATGTTCAAAATGAGCACACTCTCTTGACAAAAAGCCAATCGGTGATAAAACACATCCCTTATATTTTGATGCATTAAATAAGTTAAAAAAGAATAACAAGAAAAAACAAAATATTTTTACACAGTCGTAAAGAGAATAAAAGGGCTACAAATTTAGTGAAATAAAAAAAATGGTTTCTATTTAAAAAAAAATGTCTATGATGTCATACGTGAAAGACTATACTCGGCGCACCGAATAGGTGGTATGGTCACGTTGCGTTCACCCTGCGTCCTCGTGATAGTTCGTTGAGACGTTATGAAAAGTCTGATTCACACAGCCTTGCCACATTTTAGTTCTGTGCCGGAAATATAAATTATTCTACTTTAACCCACAAAATGTAACTATTTACCACTTCCTAATTAATTGTAATTGAAAAAGGCTGATTTAAGGATAGAACGTAATCACCACATTTAAATAAGACAGAAGAACGAGAACAACGGGCGTGAATAAAAATATCGGCTACGTGACATGCGTTTGCGCTGACCAATCAGCGAACATCACGCGAAAATGTATAGTTCGGTCATACTATTTTTAAAGACACTAAAAAGTGCGCAATAAAAAACAAAAATCGACGTGTTCGAGGATTTTTTTCTCGAACTTCCCATTTCATAAATACCGAATTTTTTCCAGTTAAAGTTTCCACCCTGTATATTAATCTACCTATATAATTTTATAAATTAATACAAAACCTCAGGAATTCTCTCAGTGCAGATAAAATTAGTGCCAATTTAAGTCTCGCGTTCTTAAATAATTTTTATTCTCCTCATTTTCTTCATGCATCGTCGTTGGGAACATCGCGAAAGTCATTATCATAGTTGAGATATTTACCAATATTGTGTAGACTAAAATTGATATTTTTCCCGAAATTTTATCTAATGATATTCCAATTTAATTAATTAAAATAACCTAACTAAAACATCTTTCAAATAGTACTCTATTTCTTGCATGTTGTTCACTAAAAAAAAAATCAATAGAAGTCTGTAAATGGGGCCGCGGTGGCCCAGTGAGTAGAGCTCCTGCTTACGGGCCTCGTGGTCGTGGGTTCGAATCCCATCCGCGCGGTCACTTTTTCGGAACGAAAAATGGCCGTGCGGGTCCGTGGATGTTTAGTGTATGTTCCTTTCATCATTATAAATGATTTTTATACAAATTATCGGTTGTGGCAGAATGCCCTAGATGGCTACGTCAATTCCCACATCCTGTCAACCATACTTCCTTAAAAAAAAAAGTCTGTAAATTTCGATGGAATACTAGCCTGACCCGAAACTCCCGAGAAGTAGCGGATTCTCTATCAAATCGTGATAAAATTGATAATATTGCAGAATTTCTTCAGATTCTACTATCAATAACGGACCGTGGTCATGATGCAACAACTCCAGAAAATTGCAGGTAGCTTGGTGCAAATTTCTTTCTGCGACTAAAATCTAAAGTTTTTGCTCGTAAACAACATATTTGATGAATTTATAATACGTTGTAGCCCTCGTGTCGTATTCCGATGGTTAAAGCCAAAGGATTAAGCTATAAGCTTGGTAGATTTTTTTTGCATCATCAGGTACCACTAAAAATAACGTTTACACAAGAAAAGTAAATATTAAATAATGCAAACAAATCTACAAACTTTACTTCGACAAAAGATTTACATGAATTCTAAGTAACTTCACAACATAAAAATGAGATTTGCATGCACCGAAGCGTTGCAGGCAACTGGTTTGTGGGTACGCGTAGTCTTTTGTTCCAACGCAAGAAGTCGAGGCACGCATAGCTGCGCACCCTTGACACATTCGAAGAGAAGTTGGCAGACGTGAAAATTTCATAACCGTCGCAACACAATCCAGAAGGAAGTTCAGCTCTGCGAAAACACGGCAAACGAAAAAAAAAAAAACCAGTCGGAATGGCATTAGTGCAGAACGCGTCTAAATAATACTTGGACACTTCCAGACATAAGTAACATTAATATGGGCTAAAGATAAGCACGAGAAGGATGGGGAGATTAAGAAATCCGCGCTCAGTCGTGCGTATAATCAATGCCTTGATTCCGTATTCGCAGTCGCAGGCGAGGGACTCGGTTTTGATTGTAAAATGATACATTTTAATGTTGCAGGAACAATACGCGCAATAAAACATGTCACTGATGATCCGTGAATAAGCGCAATGTAAACAACATTTTATTTTTTCTCGGGTGCTATTTGCGACTCGAGTGGAAAACTGCTTATTACTTCCTACTTGGCAATTGCGATGATCACTTCGTGCAAGAACTCGCAGGTTAACCTGCAGTGTGAATTTCGAAAGAATGCAATAAATGCAGCTTGAGAACTGGGTATCCTTAGATTGTTTTACAAAAAGAACTCTTTATAGCTGAGGATATTTGATGATACATTAAATAAATTGTGTGATGGAATCCTTGCAATTAAAATAATTAGGTAATCTACAACGTGATATAAATTGTGTTTTAAAATTATTTTTTTGCAAGAGGTACAATATGAATTTAAGATGTTTTTAATTACTTGTAAAAGTATGAATAGATCGTACCTTTTTCGGTAAAATATACGCGTTTTAATGGTTAACCCAGGTAAAGAAAATTCCATGCATATATTTCTAAATCCTCGAATTGAAATTCTCGAACGTTTCCTTACATTCGATGCAATATAAACACATTCCACTTAAATAATACCCCTTTTCCTAAAACAAAGAAACTCTAATGTATATTCAGTAGTTTGATAGGAACAAAGGAGCAGGTAAGAAAATTAACGGCACGAACACGTACGGCAATAAACCGTCCTTGTAGAAAAAATCATAAAAAACATCCTCGCGCCCCCTCAGAACTTTTCAACAATACGACCATATCCTGTGTTAAATGGTTAATAAAACTTGTATTTTTTTACACGTGTAAATGGCTTTATCTAAGAAATAAAATGCATTTGCATCAATAACTCGTTCTTGATGTATAGGCCAATTAAACAAATCCTAACAAGATTCCATATGCAGATGTACATAAGTAATAAATCATAGAACTTACTAATTATTATAATTGGTATTTATTATTTGACGATATTTATCGACATTAGTCCGATGTACTAGTCTTATATTCTGCAAAACTCTTCTACCGGATCCAATGTGTGTAGCATTACCATATAAATTAATTTTCGTTGCAACCGCTCAGCCATTCATAAATATATAAGTAAATAAGTGCTAGGAAGCGGTCGGACATGTCTTTTATACGTCTTGTTATCATTAACGAGTCTTTGACTTTTTGTTCGACTTCGACAGTTAATTGGAATTTCGAAATTATGCGAAACAGTGAAATCAATATGATTACGTTTTCATTTTATTTTCTTCATGATGACCCGTTTGATTGGATTCTAATGAGAGCGCGATTTATATTTTATAATTTTCTTCGTTTCATGTATGAATAATAATGTAATAATATATGGTAATAATGAGAGACGACTAGGAATTAAAAGAAATTTTTTGTAATTTGTAATAATATGCACGCTTTTATTTGAAAAAACTAGCCTTCCTAACAGTGACGGTTCGCGAGTTTTTTTCTGGTACGACCGAGGAACAAGAGGTGGTAATACAAATAGGTGCGGTCACGCAGCCGGCCGTCTCTGCAACTGACCTTACCTATCTGTATTATCACCTTTTGTTCCTCGGCCGTACCAGAAAAAACCCCGCGAACCGTCACTCCTTTCTAATGAAAAACTAATTTCTTCTTGTTTAGGAAATATGTTCGGTGTAACGGTATCTGCCACCATTCTAATGCAAGTTTTCAAGTTTTTGCAATTTGTGTCTCAATAAATATATCGTCTCTCTCTGTACATGTTTGAAGCGCCATCTGGGGAAGTACAAATATATTGTGATTTTTCAGTTCGGTTCAATCAAAATAATCTCAAAAAATGGTGATGTGGCCATCATGTTACTTTCTCCGATCTTGATTGCATAACAGTTATTTATATTTATCGTAGCATGGTTTCTTTTCATTTTAGATCAGATGAAACTGACGTTTATACTTCCAACTCAAATAATCTTAAATTAGTTTATTAGAAAACTAAAAAAAAATCCTAATAGATTCTTGAAAAAAGTCCTAAAAACAAATCTGTTCTGGTTATAAAGTTCTAAAGAGAATACGCGAAAAAAGTCTTGAATAAAACAGTCCTGAAAAAATCTGATAAAAAAGTACAGAACAAGAGTCCAGAAAAATGTGGTCTGACAAAGAAATGTCTTGAAAAACAGGTTCTTGAAAAAGACCTGAAAAAGTCCGGAAAAGTTGTGACAAAAAAAATTCTGAAAAAAGGTCCTAAGAAGACTTATTAAAAAGACTGTAGAAAAGTACTGAAAATAGACTTCAAAAAAGTTCGAAAAAAGGCCTTAAAAAGTCCTTACAAAGGTCCTAAAAAGACCCAAAAAAGTCGAGAAAATAGTCCTAACAGAAGTCATGAAAAACGCCTTAGAAAAGAACTGATAAGGCATTAAAAAAGTCTTGATAAAATAATCCTAATAAAAAAATCCTGAAAATAAGATCCTAGAAAAAGTTGTGATAAAACGGCCAGAAGAAACGTACTGAAAAAGCATACAAAAAAGTCAGAATAAAGACCTTAAAAAGTCCTGAATAAAGCCTGTAAAATAGTCCCGAAAAAATCCTAAAAAAGAGTCCTGAAAAAAATTCCTGCAAAGTGTCCTTAAGAAGGTCCTAAAAAGATCCGAGAAAATTCCAGAAAATAGTCCTGACAAAAGCCTTAGAAGAAGAGATCTGATAAACGGCATTAAAAAAATCTTGAAAAAATAACCCTGATAAAAAAGGCCCAAAAAAGGTCCTGAACATAATAGTTTTTAAATAATCTTTAAAAAAGGGCCCTCAAAAAAAATTCGAAAAAGATGGGTTCTGACACAAAAGTCGTAACAAAAGTTTTGAAAACATTGTCCTGTAAAAAGAAATCCCCAAAAGAGTCTTGCAAAAAGCTTAAGAAAAGACCTGAAAAGAGGCATTAAAAAAGTTCCAGAAAAATAATTCAGATTAAAAATCCTAAAAAAGGAATCCCTTGAAAAAAGTTCTAAAAAACTCAACGTTTTGAAAAAATCGTTCTGCAAAAAAACCCAAAAAGAGTCTTGCAAAAAGACTTTGAAAAGATCTGAAGAAGGCATTAAAAAGTCGTGAAAAATAATCCTGAAAAGAAGTCTCAAATATAAACAGTTGCTATCGACGTGAAATTTTCCAAAATTTCTTCAAATTGATTTAGAATTTATTGATTTAAAAACTGCATACCTCTCATTACTGGATTTTTTTAATATTTGCATGTGATCATAGCGTAAAATTGTAAAAAAAACAGTATTAATTTCGATGACTTGAAAAAAATATAAAAACAGTTGCTATCTACGTGAAACTTTCAAAAATTAGTATTTTCCTGCCAAAACAAAATTATATCTTTATTATTGAAAAACTTCTGAAAAAAGTCGTAACAAAAGTTTTGAAAACTCTGTCCTGTAAAAAAAATACCCAAAAGAGTCTTGCAAAAAGCCTAAGAAAAGACCTGAAAAAGGCATTAAAAAAGTTCCAGAAAAATAATTCAGATTAAAGATCCTAAAGAAAAGGCCACAAACAAAAACATTTTAGTCTTGAAAAAAGTGCTAAAAAACTCTTAACTTTCTTTAAAAAAAAAGTCGTCCTGCAAAAAAACCCAAAAAGAGTCTTGCAAAAAGACTTAGAAAATATCTGAAGAAGGCATTAAAAAGTCGTGAAAAAAGTTCCTGAAAAATAATCATGAAAAAAAGTCTCAAAAACAAAAAGTTCTTTTATTTTAAAATTTGGAAATAGAGTCTCGAAAAAAAATTCAGAAAAGAAAAGTCCTAAAAAAACATCGTTAAAGATCATTCCTGAAAATATGGTCTTAAAGAAAAGTCCTCCTAGATAAGTTCTAGAGAAAGGTTCTTAAAAAAGACCTGAAAAAAGAAATGAAAAAATCCTGAAAATATGGTCTTACAAAAAAGACCTGAAAAAGAGTCCTAAAAAAGTCGTGAAAAAAGTCCTGACTTTTTTCACGACTTTTTTTAGGACACTTTTTCAGGTGTTTTTTGTAAGACCATATTTTCAGGATTTTCAGGGGGAAAAAAATCAGAACTTTTTCCTGAAAAAGTTTTGATTTATACTTTCATGATATTTTTTTTTTCAATTTCAATGTACATCAAACGTGTTGAAGTATTGGATGATTCTGACGTTTGAAACGTCAAAATTATGAAAGATGGAAATGAAAAATGACACTTCAAATTCTAATAATCTTTACCGACGATTTACTCAAAAAATAATGTGATTTCCAAAAGAACTTATCCTTTATACATAAGTTATTAATTTCATCATTACCTACCAATATTGTTAATAGAAATTTGAGTAACTGTTATCGTTTCTTAATTATAAACCAAAAATGACAAAAAAATTGATAATTTTATTTTCTTATAAAACGTTTGTTTTTTGAAAAATATTTTCAAACAAAGGATGCTCATGTCCTTGTTACCTTAAAGATTTGTATTCTCTGCAATTATTGTTAACATAAATTTGCTGTAACTATCAGCTTTCATAATTATATACCAAAAATGAAAAAAAAAATAATAATATTTTTTCTCGAATAACAATGATTTTATGAAAAATATTTTCAAGCAAAAGATGTTCATTTCTTTGTTGTCTTCAATTTTTGCTTAAATATTTAAGAAAATATTGGGAAAAAACAAAAAAAAAACAGTTAAGGTAAACGCCCACTTCCGGTGTACCAAATTGTACCAAAAGCTTTTCAATTCTTCGGATTATCAAATAAGAATAATTTAAAATTCGAAAAACCTCTTTTTCTAAGAATTGGCCATGAGACGAATTGGTTTTCGAAAAATATACTTTTGAAAATGTGTTTTTGAAAAGTTTAATTTCGAAGAATGTACTTTCAAAAAACTGCAATTCGAATAATTTACTTTCTAAATTGCGCTTTAGAAGATTTTACTTTCGAAAATTAATTTCAAAGAATTACTTTTCACAAGAGGTTTTTTCAAAGAATTTACTTTCGAGAAACTCAATTACGAAAAGTTTACTTTTTAACATGTGTTTTCGAAACACTACAGTTCGAAACTTTACTTTCCAAAAATTGTTTCAGACAAAAAAGTAACCTGACCTGATCTAACCCAACCTAACCTAACCTAACATAGTTTTAGTTAGATTACGTTAGATTATGTTATTTAAAAAAACGATTAAATTTAAGAAAAATCACTTGGGATGTTTCACCCATTAAATTATTTATTTCGACTAGTTTCGGCTGCAAGCCATTTTCAAGGAATGTGCCGAAACTATTTGGAATAAATAATTTAATAAGTGAAATATATCAAGTGATTTTTCTTAAATTTAATCGTTTTTTAAATATTAAATCATGTTTCATCATATGATCAATGAGAATGCAGAAGTTAAAAATAAATTAGGTTAGGTTAGGTTAGGTTGGGTTAGGTTGGGTTAGGTTAGGTTTGGTTTGGTTAGATAGTGCTTTGCGGGAACTTCGGTTTTTGTCTCAAACATTTCTCCATCAGTGAAAAAACAGGTCAATCTTGTTTTGTTAATAACTTTTTAACAAACAATGAGTGCTGATTTTGCCTAAGGAAAAAGATGTTTGTCTTGCAAAAACGCATCGAATGAGCCTATTTAGAAGGTCCTTAGGAGGTGCTCCCCATGGGTAAATAATTACAAAAAAAAAATTGAATGTAAATCCCTGTAGCCCGCGTTACAATTCAACATCCTGTATGAATAAGAATAGTAGAAAATACCAAAATGAACAACTTTTTCGAGATCTAACGATATAAAATTATATTAAAACCATTTAATCGGACAAAGTAACGTAGACATTTTTTCTATTAAAACCATTTCGCAGTTCTTTTTGAGAAAATATCAGACGGATTGGTTATTTAGGTTAGCCCAGGGCCCTCAAACTTCACGGTCCGCCCCTGCATGCTTATTTGTAAATCTGTGCCCCGCATATAAGATGCGTAATACATCCAGTTCAGGCAACAAAAGGATAATTTTTTTATTTTTTTTAAGAATTTTCAACAATAATATGTATAAGGAAAAATTAAGGAGTCGTACGTTTTTAAAATTAATTAATCACATAAATTCATTCCAGATATAGCGGCGACATCGTAACAATAATACCATTTATTTCCAATGTACAAGTAACTATTAATCATACAATAACACAGTCAATTGGTACGACACAAACATGAAAACACGTCAAGAACAATTTGCAATTATAAGAGAATTAACTAACGTTAAAACTTCCAAACTTCCAACAGTGAATTCTGTGTCCATAGTATCAGCACGGTTCCACATTCGCAATCATTACTCGCACTGTTAATCACTCGATATATTTACAATAATGAGCACCCGTAATTATTACTCCAGCGTTACAATTGAACCAAGAAATAAACAAATGTTTTGAAGACTAGCAGGCCGGTGCCGAATCGATGCACGGCCGCTGTTTGGCGAGAGCGAAGAAAACAAAAACGTATCGCTGGCCCTCCGCCACTCAACCGTAACATCGTCATTTTGTAACGCTGTGGCCTCTCGCTATTTTCAATGAATTTCGAGTATTTTTTGGATATAATCGTGAGTGTATAAGGTGAACGTGTAGTGTAAATACGGAAGAATAGTACTGTGTAAAAATTGCCGCTGGTTATACATTGCAAAGTGAAGAAATCGTAAATAATAGTTGTGGCGTCGGATGTTCATCGATCGGGAGCGAAAACGGGCAAATATTAGGAAACGAAATGCGGCGGACATATGCAAAAGGTTAGTACTTTTGATTCAATACAATACAATGTGTAATATTGATTGGTTAGTAATCGTGTTTATAATCATAAGAATAAGTGATGTGTACAAACACACAACACACAAACAAATACGCACACACAGACAACATGGGTAATAAATTAATTATACACATTATTCCAAGTAACAATAAACGCAGTGAGGATCTACGCAAAAGTGTGAACAAGCGAAACGTTTTAGAACAACAATAAATGTACAGGGTGTTCCAAGCTATTTCGTGCAATTATGCTCAGTAATGATTTGTGCAAAAATATACAGGAACAAAATACACAGGCAAGGTTTTCAACAATAAATATACAGAGTGTTCTGATTTGTAATGCACAATATACACAGTAATTATTACAACATTTAAAGAATGCGAAATACACATGCACGTACAAATACATACGGCAACTATAAAAATACTGATTGAACCCATTTTGACATAATATTATTTACAATAATTTACAATCACGTGAATGGCTCGAAGACTGGTGTTGTATAAAGTTATAATTTATATCATTTGTGTGTTGTATTATAGTAGCCCTTAATTATATAATGTTCGTTACGGATGTGTTCTCAATTAAAATTGAGCTTCAATGATTGCAATGGCGGTTTCTACAGGGTGTTACAAATTGGATGTATTAGTATTGCTATCTGGGTAACTGTAAGAGATAGAGAGTTGGTTAATAAGAGGCGCATTTTAATAATTTATAAAGAAATTTAAAATATTCCTGTTCATGTTGTTTAGCCGATTAAGGTAGTCGTAATTGTGAAGGTCAAAATAAAATATCCTGACTACTTAATAATAATAATAATAATAATAATAATAATTTATTCGTGCTAAGACCTTACAGGTTTACACAAGTCATAAAAGTAATATTACATGTAGTGAAAAATAATAAAAATATAAATATTACAAAGTTACAGGGTTACAATATTACATATTAAAATTATGTTCTAGGTACTCGTCCCAGGAGTAAAATGATTTTTCAATTAAAATATCCTTAATCACTTTGAGAAAACGCATATCTGGGAGATTTTTTATATGTACTTACGGAGACATTAACAAAAAAACCGAAAAAAATCAATTTTCGTTTTTATTTTTTACGGCTTTATTACTGGTTATAAATTAAAAAAAAACACAGGCACTTTCTTACGACTCAGCATTAAAAAAAATGGTGATGTGGCCATCATGTTACTTTCTCCGACTTGATGGTATCATTTATATTTACGCTTTCATGGTTTATTTTCAATTTAAATCATATTTTAAATGTACATCGAGCGTTTTGTAGAATCGAAGAAACTGACGTTTAAAACGTCAAAATTATTAAAGATGAAAATGGTCAGTTTACTCAAAAACCAAAGAGATTTCGAAAGAAACTTATTCTTTATACGTTGTTCATTTTGGTATGCTCTACAATTATTATTAACATAAATTTGCTGTAACTGTTACCGTTTCATAATTATAAACCAAAAATGAAAAAAACAAATTTCTCGAATAGCAATGATTTTCCGAAAAATATTTTCAAACAAGACTTGTTCATTTTTTTGTTGTGTTCAATATTTGTTTAAATGTTTTTGTGATATTATTCATATTTAAAAAAATATTGGAAGAAAACAAAAAGCCCATTTCCGGTGTACGAAATTTTACCGAAAGCTTTTCAGTTCTTCGGATTATCAAATAAGACTTATGTTCAAAGTCTCAGATGAATTGCTCAATTTGGCCAGTTTTTTTCCAAAGTAATTCAAGGTCATATAGACCGACCATAATGAAAATAAAATCCAAAAGTTTTTTAATTGGTTTTCTAAACATTATTTTTTTACTGACGAAGGAGTGGATGAAAAATTCTGAAAAAATTTATGAAAATAGTCCACCCAATTAACCATTTGACCAATTTTTCCAAGGTCATTCAAGGTTATTTCGACACTGAAAAAATTTCAAAAGATTTTAAAACATAACTTTTTAAATCGATTTTTTAATCATTGTTTTTATATTGACTAATAAGTGGATGAACAATTCTGAAAAAATTCATGAAAATAGTTCACCCAATTAACCATTTGACCAATTTTTTCCAAGGTCATTCAACATAACTTTTTAAATCGATTTTTAATCATTATTTTTTATATATAACGAGTGGATGAAAAATTCTGAAAAAATCATTGGAATAGTCCACCCAATTACCCATTTGACCAATCTTTTTCAAGGTTATTCTAGGCCATTTAGACACTAAAATATTCCAAAAGTTTTTGAAATCGATTTTTTTTTTTTTTTTATTAAAAAGGAAGGATGGTTGATGGGATTTCGGGTTAAGGAGAGTGAATTATATTAGGGAAATTGGCGTAAGCTACTTGGCTATTCTGCCACAACCGATTCTTTGTAATAAATTCATTTGATAATGAATGGGACATACACTAGACATCCATGGACCCGCACGGCCACTTCTTCACTCCGAAAAAGTGACCGCACGGATGGGATTTGAACCCACGACCACGAGGCCCAGAAGCAGGAACGCTACCCACTAGGCCACCGCGGCCCCAATCGATTTTTTAAACATTATTTTTTTACTGACGAACGAGTGAATGAAAAATTCTGAAAAAAAATCATGAAAATAGTTCATACAATTCCATATTTGATTCTTTTTCCAAAAGTCATTCAAGGTCATTTAGTTACTGGAAAAATTCCAAAAGTTTGTAAATCGATTTTTTTTAAATTATTTTTTTACTGACGAACGAGTGGATGAAAAATTCTGAAAAAAATCATGAAATACAATTACATATTTTATCCTTTTTTCCAAGGTCATTTAAACCCTAAAAAAATTCCAAAAGTTTTCTAATCGATTTTTTAAACACTTTTTTTACACTAACGAACAAGTTGATGAAAAATTTCATGAAAATAGTCCACCTAATTACCGATTTGAACGTTTACGAAGTTCCTTTATTTAATTATTTATTTACTTTTATTACTTTATTTATTTATAAAAAAATACGATTTTTTGTTTTGATTTAAAAAAAAACTGAAATTTTGGCAATTTGCGTTGATTTAAGGTGGAAATTTTCCAATGATTTTTAAAAATATGTAAAATTTGCTACATGTTCACGTTTAAATTATCAAATCTAAGAACGCGTTCAGCAGTTACGTAATTTAAAAAAAAATGTTTTGACTTGAAAATTTGCGTTTTTTTGACAATTTGAATTTTTGGCAATTTGCGTTGATTTAAGATGGAAATTTTACAATGATTTTTCAAAGCGTATTAAATTCGCTACATTTTCACGATTAAATCATCAAAATCTAACAACGCGTTCAACAATTATATAATTTTTTTTAAATACGATTTCTTGTTTTGATTTAAAAATTTACGATTTTGGCAATTTGCATTGATTTAAGAGGGGAATTTTCTAATAACTTTTCAAAAAGTGATAAATTCGCTATAATTTCAAATTTGAAAAATCAAAATCCAACAATGCGTTCAACAGTTATATGATTTAAAAAAATACGATGTTTTAGTTTTGATTTTTGACAATTTACATTGATTTAAGATGAACATTTTCCAATGATTTTTTAAAATGTGTTAATTTCGCTACATTTTCACGTTTAAATAATCAAAATCTCACAATGCGTTTAGCAGGTACCTAATTATTATTTTTTTGTTTTGACATAAAAAAATTGCGTTTTTGGCAATTTGGGTTGATTTAACATGGAAATTTTTCAATGATTTTGAAGTTCATTTTGAAGTTCAAATCATCAAAATCTAATGACGCGTTCGACAGTTACGTAATTTATAAAAAATACGATTTTTTGTTTTTATTAAAAAAATTGAGATTTTGGCAAATACGTTGATTTAAGGTAGAAATTGTTCAATGATTTTTCAAAAAGCGTTAAATTCGCTACATTTTTAAAATCCAACAACGCGTCCAACAGTTATATGATTTTTTTTAAATACGATTTTTTGTTTTGATTTAAAAATTTGCGATTTTGGCAATTGATTTAAGATGAAAATTTTCTAATAATTTTTTTAAATGTGTTAAATTTGTTACATTTTCACGTTTAAATAATCAAAATCTAACTACGCGTTCAGCAGTTTCTCCGACTTGATGGTATCATAGCCGTTTATATGTACGTTTTCATGGTTTATTTTCAATTGAAGTCCTATTTTAGATGTACATCGAATGTTTCGTAGACTCGGATAAAACTGACGTTTAAAACGTCAAAATTATGAAAGGTGGAAAAATTTACTCAAAAACTAAAGGGTTTTCGAAAAAAACTTATTCTTTATAAGTTATTTATTTTAGCATTCTCTACAATTATTATTAACATAGGTTTGTTGTAACTATTATCGTTATATAATTATAAACCAAAAATTAAAAAAATTAAAATAATATTTTTTTTTCTCGAATACAAATCATTTTATGAAAAATGTTTTCAAGCAAAAACTAGAGTAATTGATATGAAACTTTGAACATCCGTCTTATTTGATAATCTGAAGAACTGAAAAGCTTTTGGTAAAATTTCGTACACCGGAAGTGGGTGTTTAACTTAACTGTTTTTTTGTTTTTTGACAATATTTTCTTAAATATGTGAAATATCACAAAAACATTCAAACAAATATTGAAGACAACAAAGAAATGAGCTAATTTTGTGTAAAAACATTTTTCATAAAATCATTGTTATTTGAGAAAGAAATTTATTGTTATGTTTTTAATTTTTGGTTCATAATTATGAAACGATAATAGTTACAGCAACTTATAAAGAATAAGTTTTTTTTCTAAATTGTTTTAGTTTTTGAGTAAACTGAGTTTTTGAATGTGAAGTATATTTTTTCCATCTTATAATTTTGACGTTTTAAACGTCAGTTTCATACGAGTCTACAAAACGGTCGATATACATTTAAAATATAATTTAAATAGAAAATAAACCCTGAAAGCGTAAACATAAATGATACCATCAAGTCGGAGAAAGTGGCATGATGGCCACATCACCATTTTTTTTTTCCAGAAATTTTTGAAATTGAAAAACATTTGACATATCACCAGCATACGGGTTTCTGCTCGCTTGCCAGCAATTCATTCGCACTTTTACGGTATTTTTCCGCTATAGTGCTTCTAATCGAAACCCATTTGTGTAAGGAATGTGGAATGCTACAGTTTACAGCAGTTGATTTCTCACCCACGTCTGTATAGCATTTACATTTTCATTTCAGGAAAGTAATTGCTAACGAAGGCTGCCTCTCGGTTGCCCAATTAAGTGGTTTTATTGCTGTTACTTGCGTTTATGTTCAATCGGTGTGGACTAATTCAGTTAATTAGATTTCTATTTAAGGTCTGGACACACCTACAGAAACGAGGGTACTCATCTACTGAATTTATCACTTCGATCTGTTACACTCGGAGTGGTATTTTTAAAAGCAAAACTGTTGAGATAAGAGTACTGATGGTTATATTAATGATATGCATCTACTTTCCTACATATAGCTCCTATACCACACTATTTTCTTTAGGCAAAGAAAGCTTGATTAATAATTTCCTCTACCGTTATTGATATTCTATATTTGCGACTTTCTTGAACGTACATGTGATAATAATATTTCTGAATCGTACACTATTTCCATTTAACCACTTCGCGCCCATGCTGCTTTGATTCGGTTCTAGCATAATCCCAGGTTTATTGAAAAATGACTTTTTTGCTGATGGGGAAACGGGAATGGAAATGTCCATATCTTGTCGGTGTTAAAGCCACCCGGATTTGGTTGAGTACGCATTCAGTCAATAGATACCGCCACTTTGGCTTTTCTTCTATTTTCAGATTGATTAATTCTGATGTAACCTCCCAATCACAATAAATCATTTATCTAGTTAAACACTATAATTCTTCAGGCATGAAGTAACACAAAATACTCCACACATCCATAATTCCAATAATTCACGAAATGTGAGTGAAAGTTGAGCCAGCGCGCCGCGATCTTATCATTGCTAAAGTTCGCAATGGCAAAATATTTGTGTAACAGATTTATGCATTACGCTATTTATAATAATTAATAACGGTTATGCAAAGGTGCACAATCAACGTGCTCGAGTTATGCGAGATAAATTGATATTAATCCTTATTTATTAGTGCGTGTTTGCAGAAGTCTGAAATGCTGGATTGTAATAAAATCCAATTAACTGACGTTTGTTTTATAAATACTTTTCACTCGAATTATATACGGAAATTCCTCGCAATTAACGTCCAAGGAAGATCTTGGTTAATTGCGGCCTTTGCATTCATCGTCACTTCCAAGGATGGAGCTGATGGATTGTGTGGATGATGAGGATAGGGGAAGAATTTCGTATGCTGGTGGATGTCAAATTTTTCAAGAGGCAGACCCCTATAATAAGAGCAAAAATTAAGATCTTTTGTTGAAGTTACATAATAGTAGAGGTGATTGGGAATTGGGCCACCCTAGAAAAATAAATCGGTTTAAGTGGCGGTAATTTATCCGCAAAGTTTAAAGTGAAAAATTTAGATTCAATTTCGAGAATATTAATTTTATGTGATCTAAGCAAGACTTGAAAAAAATATAAACACAGTTGCTATCGACGTGAAACTTTCCAAAATCCCTTTAAATTTATTCAGCATTCATTTCCTGATAACCTGCATACGTATGGATTAGCGGATTTTTTTAATAATTCCATGTGATCTGAGCATAAAGTTGTAAAAAAAACAGTATTCATTTTGGTGTGTTGAAAAAAAATATAAAAAACAGTTGATATCGACGTGAAACTATCCAAAATTCTGTTAAATTTATTCAGCATTGATTTCCTGTTAAGCTCCATACGGCTGGATTACTGGATTTTTGAATATTTTAATGAAATCAGATCGTAAAGTTGTAAAAAAATAGTATTAATTTCGATGACTTGAAAAAAATATAAAAACAGTTGCTATCGACGTGACACTTTCCAAAATGCCGTTAAACTTATTCAGCATGGATTTCCCGACAAGCTGCATATGTCTGGATTTCTGGATTTTTGAATAATTCTATGTGATCTGAGCGTAAAGTTGTAAAAAACAGTATTAATTTCGATGACTTGAAAAAAATATAAGAAACAGTTGCGATCGACGTGAAACTATCCAAAATTCTGTTAAATTTATTCAGCATTGATTTCCTGATAAGCTTCATACGGCTGGATTACTGGATTTTTGAATATTTCCATGAAATCAGAGCGTAAAGTTGTAAAAAAAACATTATTAATTTCGATGACTTGAAAAAAATATAAAAACAGTTGCTATCGAAGTGAAACTATTCAAAATTCTGTTAAATTTATTCAGCATTGATTTCCTGATGAGCTTCTTACGGCTGGATTACTGGATTTTTGAAAATTTCCATGTAATCAGAGCGTAAAGTTGTAAAAAAACAGTAATAATTTCGATGACTTGGAAAAAATATAAAAACAGTTGCTATCGAAGTGAAATTCTGTTAAATTTATTCAGTATTGATTTCCTGATGAGCCTTATGCGGCTGGATTACTGGATTTTTGAATATTTTCATGAAATCAGAGCACAAAGTTGTAGAAAAAAACAGTATTAATTTCGATGACTTGAAAAAAATATAAAAACAGTTGCTATCGACTTGAAACTTTCCAAAATTCCTTCAAATTTATTTAGAATTGATTGACTGGGAAGCTGCAAACGTCTCATGACTGTACTCTTAAATAATTTCATGAAATCACAGTAAAGCTGTAAAAAAAATTATTCATTTCGATGACTTGAAAATATATAAAAGCAGTTGCTATCGACGTGAAATTTTCCAAAGTTTCTTTAAATTGATTTAGAATTGATTGATTTTTAAACTGCATACCTCTCATTACTGGATTTTTTAATAATTGCACGTGATCAGAGCGTAAAATTGTAAAAAAAAACAGTATTAATTTCGACGACTTGAAAAAATATAAAAACAGTTGCTATCGATGTGAAATTTTCCAAAATTATTCAGCATTTATTTCCTAAGGAGCCGCGTACGTAGTACTGGATTTTTAAATAATTTCATGAAATCAGAGCATAAAGTTGTAAAAAAAGGGTATTAATTTTGACGACTCGAAAAAAATTTAAAAACAGTTGCTATTGACATGACACTTTCAAAAATTAGTATTTTCCTGCCAAAAAAAGTTTAAAATCTTTATTATTATTATTATTTAAAAGAGATTCAATTTTTTTTTAAATTATTTTTGCAGTGTAAAAATTTTAAAAAAAATCTATTTCTTTGTCAATTTAGTTTTTGGAAATTCATTGATTATTATCAAGCAAGTTATGATTTTTTTTAAATTTCCAATTCAAACATTTCGATCGTCTAAAAAAAATTAAAACAATTATTTTCACAGGGATTTAATTATAATACAATCAAAACCCAGCTCTTTCTAAATTAGTTTGGTTTTGAAAATTCACCAATTTTCAAGCGAGTTATGAATATTTGATTTTTTTTCTCGAATATTTCGATGGTCGAAAAAAATGATATAAAAGTCAAAACGACTACACAGAATCATACTTTTTCTAAGAAAATTAGGTTACTGAAAATTCATTGATTATCAAACATGTTTGGAATTTTTTAAATTCATAACAAACATTTCGATCGCAGTGGAATAAAAATTAAATAAAAATAATTTTTCGTCGATAAAATTACAAATTAAATAAAACGACTTTACAGAACTAATATCTTTCTGGATTTTTCAAAATCCACCGATTATTAAACAAGTTATGAATTTTTGAAATTTTTAACTCAACATTTCGATCGTTTTAGAATAAAAATTTAAAAAAAAAATAGTTTTTGCCGGGATAAAATTATAAGTCAATCAAACCGACTTTACATAACTTGGCTATTTTTAAATTAAGTAGGTTTTTGAAAATCCACCAATTATCAAGTAAGTTATGAATTTTTGAAATTTTTAACTCAACATTTTGATCGTTTTAAAATAAAAATTTAAAAAAAATAGTTTTTTGCAAGGATAAAATTAAAAATCAATCGAACCGACTTTACAGAACTTTGCTCTTTCTAAATTAAGTAGGTTTTTCAAAATCCAACGATTATCAAGCAAGTTATGAATTTTTGAAATTTTTAATTCAACATTTCGATCGTTTTAGAATTAAAAAAAAATAGTTTTTGCCGGGATTAAATTATAAGTCAATCAAACCGACTTTACAGAACTCTGCTATTTCTAAATTAAGTGGGTTTTTGAAAATCCACCAATTATCAAGCAAGTTATAATTTTTTTTTTATTTTTAACTCTTAACATTTCGATCGTTTTAAAATAAAAATTAAAAAAAATTGTTTTTTGCAAGGATAAAATTATAAATCAATCTAACCGATTTTACAGAACTTTTCTCTTTCCAAATCAAGTAGGTTTTTAAAAATCCACTGATTATCAAAGAAGTTATGAATTTTTGAAATTTTTAACTCCAACATTTCGATAGTTTTAGAATAAAAATTTTAAAAAAATCGTTTTTTTGCAAGGATAAAATTATAAATCAATTGAACCGACTTTACAGAACTTTGCTCTTTCTAAATCAAGTAGGTTTTTTAAAATCCAACGATTATCAAGCAAGTTATAAATTTTTGGAATTTTTAACTCCAACATTTCGATTGTTTTAGAATAAAAATTAAAAAAAAATAGTTTTTAAGGGATAAAATTAAACCGACTTTACAGAACTTTGCTATTTCTAAATTAAATAGGTTTTTGAAAATCCACCAATTATCAAGCAAGTTATGAATTTTTTTTAAATTTTCAACTCTAAAATTTCGATCGTTTTAGAATAAAAAATTTAAAAAAATAGTTTTTTGCAAGGATAAAATTATAAATCAATCGAACCGACTTTACGGAACTTTGCTCTTTCTAAATCAAGTAGATTTTTCAAAATCCATCGATTATCAAGCAAGTAACAAATTTTTGAAATTTTTTACTCAACATTTCGATCGTTTTAGAATAAAAATTAAAAAAAAAATAGTTTTTGCCGGGATAAAATTATAAGTCAATTAAACCGACTTTACAGAACTTTGATATTTCTAAATCAAGTAGGTTTTTCAAAATCCAACGATTAAATTAAAAATTAAATAAAAAAAAATAGATTTTTGAATGGATAAAATTATAAATCAATCGAACCTACTTTACAGAACTTTGCTCTTTCTAAATCAAGTAGGTTTTTCAAAATCCAACGATTATCAAGCAAATTATGAATTTTTGAAATTTTTAACTCAAACATTTCGATCGTTTTAGAATAAAAATTAAAAAAAATAGTTTTTTGCAAGGATAAAATTATAAATCAATCTAACCGACTTTACAGAACATTGCTCTTTCTAAATCAAGTAGGTTTTTTTTTAAATCCAACGATTATCAAGCGAGTTATGAATTTTTGAAATTTTTAACTCAACATTTCGATCGTTTTAGATTAAAAATTTAAAAAAATAGTTTTTGCCGGGATAAAATTATAAGTCAATCAAACCGACTTTATAGAACTTTGCTCTTTGTAAATCAAGTAGGTTTTTCAAAATCCAACGATTATCAAGCAAGTTATAAATTTTTGAAATTTTTAACTCAACATTTCGATCGTTTTAAAATAAAAATTAAAAAAAATAGTTTTTTGTTAGGATAAAATTATAAGTCAAACAAACCGACTTTACAGAACCTTGCTCTTTCAAGGTAAATTAGGTTTTTAAAAATTCACTGTTTATCATCCAAGTTATGAATTTTTGAAATTTTCAAGTCTAACATTTTCCAATAGCAAAAGCTACGAATTAATACGACTGACAAAAATTATCAAAAGAATTGTATTTGACTAGTCAATCTAGAGAATTATTCATGCTCAATGAACAATAAACGTCAAAATTTCTTGGCGAGTTGTGGGCATATTGTGTGTTATAAGAGTGTGTTTGGTGGCGGATGTGGCCACAGGGCAATAAGGAATTTTGCCCATGGATCATGTTTCTAGCCAGAAAGGAGATCAGCGATCTGGCTTGCAAATACTGTATAGTTTGGAATCCGTACCAACCCCATGCTTCGTGATAACGAAATTCCACAAAACGGAGTTTCGGCCCCGGCCTCACCCCTCAATAATCCTTAGGTGAGTTTAATATCAACAGGGCCGTGATATCCCCTTCACACCAGGGCCGGTGTCCTTAGCAAGAACCAAAAACATTTTAAACCAATCAAAAGTTAGCGTAGTGAAAAGACTTGAAAAGAAAAGGACGCGTCTTTTCTTGTCGCTGTGAGCACTTTTGATTGGTTTACAATGTCAGAATAGAGCTATTTGATTGGAGGATATATAATGAGTTGGATTGTTCAAATTAAGTGTTCAAATTGGGTCTCATTTACTTCTTGGTAGAAGGCAAGTCGATATAAGTCGTAGGTTCAGACAAAAAATTCCAGAAAATAGAAAATTTAAAATATTGCAGAAGGATTTTTCAAAAACTACAGTGTGGCCCATGAGAAAATGAGAGATGTTCACGCGTCTCCATAACAACCACCCATGCTTCACTATTTACTCCTATAGAGGAAACATCGTTTTGGAAAAAATTATAATTTTACTTGTGGTTAAAAATTATTGATTACCACTTGGTAAAGGTCGCCACCATCCTCTTCATTAAAAATAAATCATTTCTAAAGTATTCAAATTAATTTCTCCTACACTATAGTGAAGGAGATAGATTTCGCAGATAAATAACGCCCATGGAGAGGAAATCGACGCGGCGTGTTCATTAATTCGAGCTGAACATTGGATTTAATTACCAGTTTATTATAAACTCAATCAACCTGAAAACACTAATTAGGCGATTTATTAATTAAACGAAACACGTATTCAGGCTTTCAATAATATAACTTCTTTTGCGAAAATTAATTATTATTGCAATTTTGCACGGTTTCAAAAAGCAGCGGAGGGAAATTTTGGTTTGATTGGATTTTCACGATTAAGGAAGAACGGCAGTAAACTGGATGTAATTAAATTGTGAATAGACCACTTACTTGATTTCATCGTGGAATAAACAAAGTGGTAAACGTAAACGTATTTAGTCTTCGCGCGAGGGTAATAAATTATGGTTTTGAAATTATTGTGGTAGCAAATGGACAGTTTATATTATGAATGTTTAAAAAGTTTTTACGAGTTTTGCCTGTTTTGAAGAGAAGTTTTAAATGGTCTGGTAAGGCGAAGCTAGTCGACAGTTATAATAGAATAATAATAATAGAAAATAAATATTTAAATTTTTTCGTAATTTCCTGGTGGTCATAAAATAATAATACTAAATAAATAACACACTAAAATAAATAAATGTGTTTGAGTTACCATATAATCCCATGTGTGAAAAAATTATTATTTTCTTTTAATAAAAAATTAAATCCGGCTGTAAAGGGTTAAGCATTCAGCTCTTTTATTAAAACAAATAATAAGATTGATGATTTTTTGCCAGTTTAAGATGGAGTAAATGTTTAAAAGTTTTGACCCGTTTTGCCTTATTAGTGAACTTTGAAGAAAATTTTTAAATACCCTTATAATATGAAGCTGGTCGAGAATTGTAAGCATTCAGTCTCCAAACTCTTTTTTATTAAACTATGAACTCTATTAAAACAAATAATAAGCTTGATGATATTTTACCAGATTTGTTCCATATAACGATTTTTTGGTAATTTCAAAATTTGAAGGGGATATCAAATTATTGGAAAACACTCTTTCAACGCAATCGTTAAATATTAATCATGCGGATTTTGGTATTCCAAAAACCAAAAAATCAATTCTACAGAAAAATGCTTATGAAGAAAAAAGTTTATAACCTACGATATTTTATGCATATTACAGATTATTTGGAGCGGAAAATAATTATAAAAAAGCGTATGCCATATGCAGCTACGATTCTTATTCTCTCAGAAGTTGATGGATGTTGGTGATTTTTTTTTCTAATTAAATAAAATAATTTAATAAGTAAAATAAAATAATATCTTGCAGGACTGATTAATTATAGTTCCATGGAGAATAGGAATGCTGTTATCTTGTTTCCTTCACTTATGCTCATTCGGTGTTCACTACGTTGGAGAGTATCTCTGTATGATCTGGTGACAGGAAGCGGACCTTGGCAACGTTATGTAAGGTGCATAAGGTGCATTGCTCCCACCATGGGTCACCTGCGCTCACCAGCCGCTCCATCTCTACACTCGATTCATAAAACATGGTGTGTCCATGTCGTTTCTTATGGTCATGTGGTCATATGGTCGCGAGGTACGTGCGGACCCTACCAACGCGACCACCCTGCACCAACCCTCCAAAAACCAACATTTATTACAATTTCTTCACCGTTGTTCCGAGAGATGTTAACCCAGCGAGCGTTTCGGATCGTCGCTTCTTTTACGAGTCGATACATCGTCACGCTCCTTTTTTTCTTCTTCTCATTTTTTTTTGTTCTTCAGAGCACGAATAAAATCCCGTGTACATAAATGTCAATCGTTATTTACGATGCACAGATGAAATGCGCACGTTACCATAAGCAATATTATAAATAAGGGCAGAGGCTGTAAATGACACCTATGGGGCTTCAAATTCAGACGGCCGAGACGCCTGCACTTGACATAAAAAGCTACTTTCCGATGCACAATATCCTCTTTGAATATTAATGGGATCGTTGTGTGAGACTGAGCAATTTCACGAAGACTCACTCTACTCCCACTTTCTAGCATTAAAACTGCATTCCGGCGATTTTGCTTTCAATAGATGTCATTGCTTATGTACGAGGTATGGTGCGGAGTCGTGCATAAAGGCTCATCATTACAAACGGTGTTAGGCTGGACAACATAATGTCTTTTGTGAGATTGACAGCATTTTCAACAGAGCATAATATTTTCTACGACCGATTTATTTTAATCTGTCATTTCCATAGAAGATCTTCAGCGCTCGGTCAGTTCTGAGTGTAAATGCAGCTTTTAACTATTCTTGCTTTTTTCGTAATGGAGTCATCGCGAATTGCCATCGTAACGGCTTTTGTATTTCTTCATAAAAGCTGGTGACATAAAAAAATCTTTACGGATTTTGTAACTGGATTTATTAAAAATTCATCTAAAATTACTTAAACGAAACCTAAAATACTTCCTAGAGTTTGGTAATAGTAATTTACGATACAAGTAACCAGTGGCGGCTCGTGGAACATGTTGATGGTAGAACCACTTATATAATATATCCCCCCCACCCTTTTTTGAAGGAACAAAGAACCATTTATCTTCCTAGACCAATCGAATATTTTGGCCAAAAAATCAAAAATTTGGAACAAAACAGCCCAAGATCTAAAATGTCGGTCAAAAAAAATAAAAAATCCTGGTTTAAAAATAAAAATGCAGACCAAAAAAATTGGCATTTTCAGCCCCAAATATAACTCTTTTTAGCTTAAAATAAGTTCCAACGAGAAATTCGAAAATTATAAAAATTAAAAAAAAAATCGCACAATAAAATGAATAATTCAAGTTAAGAAAATAAAAAATTAAGACCAAAAATCTAAAATTCGTACCCAAAAATCAAAGTAGTAGTGGAAAAAATCAAAATTTTTAACAAACTAATCGAAATTTTAAGTCGAAATAAAGACAATTTTGGCCAAAAGACCTAAAATTGAAACCAAACAATCGAAAATACAAAATATAGGCTAAAAAGTAGGACCTAAAAAGGTGAAAATTTAGACAAAACATCGAAAACGGGCGTAAAGATAAAAATTGCAGACAAAAAAAATCGAAAATTTCCACAAACCAATCGAATATTTTGGTCAAAATAGAGAAAAATAAAAATAATTGTCACACACACGCTACATGAAAAGGACACACGAAGACCGAAAATTGGGCCGAAAGACCACTGGTCGATAGCCTATTTGGCTTCCAATATAGAATATATTTGTAAAAATGAATTACTTATGTATGTATTTAATAAGCTAAATAAACATGTGTATGTATGTATGTATGTATGTAAAAATAATTGGAACAGAAAAATCGAAAATACAGAAATCTAAAATATGGGCCAAAGAATCAAGAATCCTGATCTAAAAATAAAAAAAACGCAGACAAAAAATTAAAAACTTAAGTAGAAGCAAATAATAAGTTTCTGATCAGAAATTCGAAAATAATAGCCATAAAATAAAAAAAAAGAAGAGAATGAAGTCAATAATCCAAGTTAAAAAATCTGAAATATTGGATAAAAAAATAGACTAAAAATCTAAAATATCCGATCCAAAATTTGGGCATCAAAATAAAAATGGTAGACCAAGGAAAGAAAAATTTTAACAGACAAATATAGAAAATTTTAGGGCAAATAATAAAAGAAAAGAAAAATCTACAATGTTCACCAAAAATCGAATTTTGACAATAAATTTGAAAAGTTAGGTAGGATTAAATAAATGAAATAAAATGAAATGAAAAATAAAGAAAAATTTTTGTCAAAAGATTAAAAAAATAATAATAAAAATTTGTAATGTTTTCCAGAAAATCGAAAATTTAAAGGTTGCATAGAAAATTCGGTCCTAAAAATGCAGGTTAAAAAATCGAAAATTTCAACAAACAAAACTCGAAAATACCGGAAAAAATAAAAAAAATCTCCCATATAAATCAATAATGCAGATTATAGATATTTTAATCAAAATCAAATCAAAAATTTGGAACTAGAATTAAAATTTCGGCCCGAACAATAAAAAATGCCGACCCAAGAATAAGAATTTTTAACAATTAAATCGAAAATTTAGGTCAAAATAAAGAATAATTAAATATTTATTTATTTACGAGAATTTCCCTTTATAATACACAAAATACCTCTAAAAATATTACAAATCTGAGAAAATCGTACAAAAGATCAAAAATTTAGACCAAAAAAAAAAATAATCGAAAATACAAAGATAAAATATTTTGACCAGAAATATCGAAGATACGGGTCCAAAATTTGTGGAAAAATTCGCCGGGAAAAATAAAAAATGCAGACCAAACAGTCGAAAAATTTACCAATTAAATCAAAAATTTAGGTCAAAATATATAATGTTTCGGCCAAATAATGAAAAATTAAGATGTATAGATCAAAAATCAAAAATACGGACCAAAAAAATCGAAAATTTTAACAATTAAATAGAAAATGTATGTCAAAATAAAGAATATTGAGGCCAAAAGAATAGAAAATACAGGTCAAAAATCTAAAACATAAAAATTCGGCGGGAAAACCAAATGTGCGGGCTAAGAAGTCGAAAATTTAAACAATTAAATCGCAAATTTAGGTCAATTGAAGGATATTTAGGACAAAAGATAAAATATTGTAAGCAAAAATATCGAAAATACAGATCAAAAATTTAAAAATTCGTCGGGAAAAATAAAAAATGCGGATCAAACTGTCGAAAATTGTACCTATTAAATCGAAAATTTAGGTCAAAATAAAGACTATTTAGGCCAAATGATCAAAAATTTAGACAAAAAAAATCGAAAATACATGCTGAATATTCCAGTAAGAAAATGGTTTAAATTAGTCTCAAAAATCACTTCAAAGTAATTTTCCATTTTTTTTTTAAATAGCAAAACATTGTTTTTTATTTTCGCTTTAATTGTTCAAAATTGAGAAACTAATTTGAAAAAGAATTAAAATAAAACCATTAACTTTGTTGGGATCAGCTCATTGTTTCACCTTTTTGCCGGCAGTTTCGACAACTTTACATTTAGTAAATACATTTTGAATAATTCAAATAAAACAAACAATTCATTTGGTTAGTATGACAATATGGGGAGGCCCCCGCCTTCTTTTTTGAAGAAAGAAAGAACGATTGATCTTCATGGTCCAAGGTTATTTTGAGTTGTAAAGTAAAGGTTCATAATTTCAAACAAGCTGAAAATATGATTTATGTGTACTTTCGATTCATCGTGCGTTTACATTTTGTCCCAGACATCAAAACAATGCACACGGTAAACAAAAAAGTTTCATTAAAGTTATGCAGGCGTTGTTTAACATTTAAATTGGCGAAAAGGTGTTTTATGAATTTATTAAAAATCCTTGCTGAGCTTGAAACTACAGGTAGTGCTATGGCTCCTTAGCTCTACATAACGACCCGCCCCTGCAAGTAATATTACGAGAGAAACTTTTGAAAGTTTAAAGCATTTAAATTCTCGAGTAATGTAAAAGCAAATAACGTTACGTGTGTCGTAACACGATTTATTTTATCCTATTTCTATTTTTTTAATTTAAATACATGTTAAATGAAAACCGTCAAAAGCGAAATCATGTTTGTTTGCCAATATCTCCATAGCAACGAGTTGCTCTAAGGTACATATAACAACATTAGTGTTGTTAAAGGTACCTTGACGTTACTCGTTGCTAAGGAGTTATTGGCATGTTTACATTATTGGATAAAATAAAATTTTAAATTTGAAGCTGCAAACGCGTTACATAAAAGTTTTCTTCTTCTGATACTTATTCTTTAAAAAATGTATGGACGGTAGCTAGAAGCCACCAGAGATTGTTAGTCTTCATGCTGTTTTATGTATTATTGGTATTTTCTAACCAGTTACTTTCTATTCTTACAAAATGAGATGTAGATAAATCATGAAATTACACGAATCGTCTACATTCGAATACCATTAAACCGTCCGACATTTATGGGAAAGCGTCGAAATTCGTGGATTTCCTTACAGATATGCGCTGAACGGCGCAAGCTTGTAAAAGGTTAGCCAGAGATTTTCCTCTAACCATTTCATCCATTCCGGACACCGGAGCAATTACAATAGAACGTCTGGCAATTAAGCAACACACGCGTGTATTTATATAATGTAATTATTGTCCGAGTCAATACCAGCCTCGATTTGGTATGCTGTCGCCGGTTTTGTTTCCTTATAGACATAAAAGAGGTAATGAAACATTGCGGCGATTTGAGCGACTGCCGAACAATTCACTGTTACATCGCCATGGTTAAGGTTTCTGTTAACACGGGGACTGCTTTTTCTGCGCATTGCTGAATGCGTCGGACTCGACCAAAAAAGTCTCAGATGCGGTCACGCCGCAGTTACACTGCTGTTACTCGAGGAATTCTTCCTGCTGACCATTGCCGCAAAAACTTCGCATTGTTTTACCCCCGCAAATTAGTAATGGGTGTGGAATGTCTGCTTCCTCCTCGAACAAAAGGCTCGTGTAAATATTTATTTTTATTGGTGTTCCCCAAGGTACCAATTCATTTACATAATAGAATGCGTTTAAAATTTTTCATCGTTTACATTATAAATTACATGCCGCTTTAAGCCAGTGAAGGATATTCTTACCTGAATCAACGATTTTTTGACTAATGTTAAATGGAAACAGAAAATAATTCAATTCGAGCACGCAGCTCCATCTGCCAGCAAAAAGGAAGCGGGAAATTTTCCACACCAGCTATTTCTTTCTTTTTCATTACAGTTCACTTTTTTACAAAACTGCGTCAACACTTTATGGTAATTTTTATTTTATGCGAATATCTTAATGAGTTAATCATAAGCTGAATCTAGTAGACAATACACATTTTGCATGGTACCCGCGGCGCCTGCTGGTACTAATAAAAAAATATATTAAAAATGTCGTAGCATGTCACTTAGCATTTTTCACCACCTAAACGTTTTAGTTTCACAGTCCATTTTTGAATTACTTATTTATGAAACTTTCAATACATTTGAACACTTGTGAATTACTAATTTATGGAATCAATAAACGGCCACCCATTACTACTGATAGACCTTATTACTTTTCACTTAAACGGACTACCCAGCACTTTCACGATAAACTTAAACATTTCCACTTCACGGTATAATTTAAATCACCGTGGGTAATTTCTAAAACAGTGATGAAATTTATGCACACCATTAACGTCGGTACTATTGCGTGAATACCATAGTGTCGATAATTTATGCATAACGAGACCGTAAATGACGGACCCATCGACAACTGACCGAGCATTTCACACCTACCGTACAAACATTTATAACCTCAGTTATGGTTAGAGTACACATTAATTACATCGAGACAATGTAGGTCCGAACGGTGCATCTAATTATACCTTACATATATGGCAAATCATACGCTTTAGCAACAACTTGCCCATAGTACGTTTTTTATCTGGATTAAATTTAAATAATAATGATGGCAATTATTTTAGTGTGTCTATACGACAAGTAATATTTTGATTTGGGTTGGGAATGTAAAGATCACAGCCACGATGTTATATAGTAGAGGAGAAAGAGAAGAGCCTTGCGGAACCCCTTGGTGGGGTTAAATGGTAAACGAAACACAATTGCTAATTCTAAATTAAAGGTAGGGAATTGGTAAAATAGGCTTGAATATTTATACATTATATAACTCTTTATATTACAAATATTTTAAATGATAGCTTGTTTACATGTAAGAAACTTTGTTTGAATTTTTTTTAAATTTCTTACGCTTGGAGAATTATTTAGGTGTTCCGGTAATTTTGACTAACCCTGTATATTAAGCTATAGAAAACAATGTCTCATTAAACATAATGAACAATTTCATGCATTTTCCACAAGCACCGTAACACAAGCAATTAGATTTTTTTCCTCAATACGCTAAAACGTAATAACATTCACATTAAGCAATTTAATAAACGCTAGATTATCCGACAAAGTATGCGTATTTTTGCTGAATTACGAGAATACCAACGTTTTCAGTTATAGTGATAAAGTCAACAAATAATAATTAACGTTCTCTTGTACCGTTAAAGTGTTGTGATTGTAAATTTCGCGAGATTTATTTACATATAAGACACAATTACGTGAATTTGCATAGATTTTGAGACATGCGTTTGGGCAATAAAACGGTTTTACAGCTACAGGTAAAATGTACGGATGATAAATTGTATTCATAATTGGTAATTAATTAGTTTTTTATGATTCAATTTTTATGTCCAACTATTAACCGTTGCGTGTAATGTATTTTTGTGTGTTTGCTTTAGAATCAGCATTAAAAAAAATTCTAAAAGTGTTCGTATTTTGCTATGCTAATAAGTTAAAATAATGCATAATCCGAAAGGCGGATTCACAAGAGGATTTTAAAGTAGGAGAATGTATGATTTTTTTTTCTCCGTTACGAAATACGAGAAAGTATTGTAATCGTGGAAATTAAAAAAAAAAGTATTCATTTTGGGGTCCGCAGATGCAATTTCAAAAATTTTTGGAAAAAAAAAATTTGTTTGCGCGTGTGTGTCTGTCTGTCTGTACGCGCTGTATCTCAAAAATTAATAGAGCAATTGATATTAAACTTTGAACATAAGTCTTATTTGATAATCCGAAGAACTGAAAAGCTTTTGGTGAAATTCCGTACGCCGGAAGTGGGTTTACCTTAACCGTTTTTTTTTTCAATATTTTTTTAAATATGAAAAATATCACGAAAACATTTAAATAAATATTGAAGGCAACTAAGAAACAAATTTTGTTTGAAAATATTTTTTATAAAATAATAATAATAATATATTTATTGGTGCTAACAACTGATACAGTCTTACACATTGAATTTCGAGAAAAAAAATATTTTTTTTCATTCTCGATTTTTAATTATAAAACTTTAATAGTTACGTTAAATTTATATTCATAATAATTGCAGAGAATGCGAAAATGAACAATTTATAAAAAATAAGTTTTTCTCGAAATATCTTTTTTTTGGGTAAATTTCAAGACAAGTTACCTCTTTTCGTTCCTAGTCTCCTGATACAAATTATGAAAAAATTTCGAAATTAATAATTCCTGACGCAAATCGTAAAACTTTCCTGAGACCCAACATTTTTCGCAGGCATTTTTTTCTGAATAATAACTATGGAAAAAATGGCGAAAATCATGAAATGAGGAAACATTTTTTTTTCGGAAAAATTATTACTCCACGCTTTTAAGAACCGTCATGAATTTTTTCAAATTTTTCTGATACCCAACATTTTTTGCATACTTTTTTTCCTTAGTAACTATGGAAAAAACAACGTCGAAAATCATGAAATTTTTTCGGGAAAATAATTACTCTACAAGCTTTTGCCCGTCATTAAGGACCGTCATGAATTTTTTTATATTTTTCTAAGACTCAACATTTTTTCCATGTATTTTTTTACTGGGTAATAATACTATGGAGCAAAAACGGCGAAAATCATGAAATGACCAAAAAATTTTTTTTCGGAAAAATAATTTCTCTACAGTCTACACGCTTTTACTCTGCATTGAGAACCGTCATGAATTGACTCAAATTTTTCTGAGACCCAACATTTTTCGCAGGCATTTTTTTCCTGAATAATAACTATGGAAAAAGAAATGGCGAAAATCATGAAATGACGAAAAAAATTTTTTTCGAAAAAATTATTACTCTACGCTTTTAAGAACCGTCATGAATTTTTTCAAATTTTTCTGATACCCAAAATTTTTTGCATACATTTTTTTCTAAGTAATTATGGAAAAAAAAACGCCGAAAATTATGAAATAACCAAAATATTTTTTTTCGGAAAAATAATTACTCTAGTCTACACGCTTTTACTCTTCATTGAGAAACATCATGAATTTTCTCAATTTTTTCTGAGACCCAACATTTTTTGCAGGCATTTTTTTCTGAATAATAACTATGGAAATAATGCCCAAAATTATGAAGTGACCAAAACATTTTTTTCCGGAAAAATAATTACTCTACACACTTTTACCCATCATTAAAAATTGTCATGAATTTTTCAAATTTTTCTGAGAACCAACATTTTTTGCACGCATTTTACTTTCTCTGTTACGAAATGCGCGAAAGTATTGTGATCGTGAAAAAACTTTTCAATTTTTTTTTACGGAAAGTAAATAAGTCTTATTTGATAATCCGAAGAACTGAAAAGCTTTTGGTAAAATTTCGTACACCAGAAGTGGGTCTTTACCTTGTTTTTTGTTTTTTTCCAATATTTTTTTTACATATAAAAAATAACACAAAAACATTCAAACAAATATTGAAGACAACAAAAAAAATGAACATCTTTTGTTCATTTTTCATAAAATCATTTTTATTCGAGAAAAGAAAATATTTTTTTATTTTTGGTTTATAATTATGAAACGATAATAGTTACAGCAAATTTATATTAATAATAATTGTAGAGAATGCCAAAATTAACAACTTATCAAGAATAAGTTTTTTTCGAAATCTCTCTGATTTTTGAGTAAACTGACTATTAGAATTTGTAGTATAATTTTTCAGTTTCATCTTTCATAATTTTGACGTTTTAAACGTCAGTTTCATTCGATTCTACAAAACGTTTGAAGTACATTTAAAATATAATTTAAATTGAAAATAAACCATGAAAGCGTAAATATAAATAACCATGATTCCATCAAATCGGAGAAAGTAATATGATAGTCACACCACCATTTTTTCCTTGATTCTGTAATCCATGAAAAAAAATTCTAGAAAATTCGTAAATCGCTTGAAAATGAGTAGATTTTCAAAAACAAAAGCAGCTTTAAAAATGTGGAATTTTGACAATTGAATATATATCTTTTTCAGAATGAATTATTTGCGATTAAAATTTTTTAGCATGTTTTCGTAAATGTTCGACTAAAACTCGAAAAATAAAATTTTAAAAAATTCTTACCTCACTTGAAAATTGTCGGATTTTCGAAAACAAAACTGGATGTTTAAGAATGATATTTTGGTAGTTAAATATATCGTTTGTAGAATTTATTCTTTGCGCTTCTTTCGTTTTTCGATTTTTTTTTCTTCGGTGCTGTATTCATCGAAAAAAAAAATTCTACAAAATTGGTGGATTTTCAAAAACAAAAGTGGTATTTTGGCAATTGAATATAATTTTTTTTAGAATGAATTCGTTGCGATTAATATTTCTTTAGAATGTTTTCACAAATGTTCAACTCGAAAATTAAAATTTTCCAAAATTCGTATCTCGCTTGAAATTTGAAAAACACATTTTTAAAGATGTGGCAATTTGGCAATTCAATATATATTTTTTTCAGAATTAATTCTTTGCGATTAATATGTTTTTAGCATGTTTTCATAAATGTTCAACTAAAACTCTAAAAATAAAATTTTCAAAAATTCTTACCTCACTTGAAAATTGTCGGATTTTCGAAGACAAAACTGGATTTTTAAGAATGATATTTTGGTAGTTAAATATAACGTTTGTAGAATTTATTCTTTGCGCTTCCTTCGTTTTTCGATTTTTTTTCTTCGGTGCTGTATTCATCGAAAAAAAAATTCTACAAAATTGGTGGATTTTCAAAAACAAAAGTGGTATTTTGGCAATTGAATATATATATATTTTTAGGATGAATTCGTTGCGATTAATATTTCTTTAGAATGTTTTCACAAATGTTCAACTCGAAAATTAAAATTTTCCAAAATGCGTATCTCGCTTGTAATTTGAAAAACATATTTTTTTAAATGTGGCAATTTGGCAATTCAATATATATTTTTTTCAGAATTAATTCTTTGCGATTAATATTTTTTTAGAATGTTTTCATAAATGTGCGAAAAATAAAATTTTCAAAAATTCTTACCTCACTTGAAAATTGTCGGATTTTCGAAATCAAAACTGGATTTTTAAGAATGATATGTCTATAGTTAAATATGACGTTTGTAGAATTTATTCTCTGCGTTTCATTCGTTTTTTCCATTATTTTTACTTTCTCGATTCTTCACAAATGTTAAAAAACCTCGTTTGAAAATTGTTGGATTTTTAAAAACAAAATTTACTTAGAAAGAGTGATTTTTGGGCAATTGTATTCCTTGCGGTTTATATATTTTTTTGGATCGACACACATCTTAGATTAAAAAAAATCGTACCTTGCTTGAAAATTGGTGAATTTTCAAAACCAAAAGTAGCTGTAAAAAAGTGATATTTTAGTAAATAAATAAATTGTTTTCGTAGAATAAATTCCTTGCGGCTAATATTTTTTTCAAAATTTTTCATTATGATCCGGCTCCAATATTCCACAACTCGAAAAATAAAATTTTCAAAAATTCGCATCTCGCTTGAAAATTGACCGATTTTCCCAAACAAAACTGGATTTTTACGAATGATATTTTGGTAGTGAAATATAACGCTTGTAGAATTTATTCTTTGCGTTAATTTCAATTGCAATCCGTTAATGGAAACATTTTTGCAATCTGGTCATTCGTTTAAAAAGCACGGAACGTAATTAAATCATAATTAACTCAACTTGGGTTAAAATCGTTTTTTTTTTCAAATGCAAAACAGACGTAAAGATTTCCATAATCCGGTCGTCAGCATCAGAGAGTTATCAAAAAAATCTGTAAAACAGTTAAAGATCTAATTTCCATTTTTACCTTATCTACATTGTAATCTATTGTTGGCAAAAAAAAATTTAAATCCGACCATCCAATCAATAGTTAACCTCAAAGAAACAAAAACACAAAAACAATTGTTGTTGTTCTTTATCTTATTGGTATCTATTTGTTGAGGACAAAATTTTCCACATCCAACCGTCCAATCAATAACAACTCGAACAACTAAAAACAATCAAGTTCGAATTTCTGTTTTTCATCTTATGTATAACTATTTAATGAGTAGAACAGTTTGTATGCAAAAATGTTGAAATATAGCCATCGGATCAATGACAATCTTCACACAACCCAAAAACAGTTTTTAGTAACTAATATGAAACTTTGAACATAAGTCTTATTTGACAATTCGAAGAACTGAAAAGCTTTTGGTAAAATTCCACCGTTTTAACCGTTTTTTGTTTGAATACCTAAAGGCAGATTCACACGAGGAGAATGTACGATATTTGTTTAATCTTTGCTGAAATAGGAGTTTGATTTGTTCCGTGTTACTGTTTAAATTGGAGATGATTCCACTTTCCTTATTCCAAGCCCCTCACAAATTGAAGTCATTGTAAATAGAATCAGTTGACATTTGTGCATGTGTTGCAAGTTTTAACAGGTATACTTTGATGAATTGATATTTACAGATTTTACCGCTAATGATGCAAATAGAAACATTTTACACCGTACATTTCGTGTCATTCCTACGGATAGCAGACCGCAGCTGTAAATTTATGTATCAAGTGTGCGCTTTGAAATATGCACACTGAAAGTTGTCAAATGGAAAGGGAAATGAGGTCTGTGTTAGAGTGAATGCGTGCGGTAACAAGATTTAAAGCGTTGGCTTCCTTATAAAAAAATACACGTGTGGTGGCATAAACGTGTAATTGCGCAACGAGCCGAGTTATTTCCCATTTCACAGAAACGTTCGAGCATGCTCGGCGAGCTTAAGCAAAGCTAAGGGTGCGTCGGTCACGCTTAAGCCCCGGAGAGAAGCGTCGCCGGCGCGTTCTTCGCGCTCCAGATTCGATATCTTCTATGTAAATAACAATACGTAAATGCGAAGAGTGCTGTCATTAGGCCGACATGGAAATTGCACTAATTCATGACCGGTCACGTCGCCGCCGCCGCCGCCACAATGTTGCCACGATTTAAATTCTTACCATTTTTTAACGCTCGCGCCGTAATGGGATTTCGATCGAGATGGGTGTTCCATGTTACTTGTCTCGGCTTTAGTTTGTCAGCTTTACTTCAATAAAATAACTCGATGCTATGCAAACTGGCTCCGTACCAATCGTGCCACGAGGAAAACGACCGCTCGATTTATTAACACTCTCACTGACACCGGACATTTGTTCCCTGCTACTGTCGGTCTAATTTTTTTCCCTTTTGTTTCTTGTTTCAATAAGAATCCTACAACTTGTTACTGAAACACGTATAAGTTAATAATACATGATTCCTAATTATGGTAGATGTTAGGCAACACGCGTTAGTCGTTGAAATAAATAAATCATAAATCATATTTATCTCGAATGGTATTTGAAAAGGTCAAGAGAACTGATAGTAAAGCAAAGAAATAGTTTGGAAACAGTTTCCTTATATATAATTGTATCTCACCTAGGAACAAATAAACAAAGAAATAGAGCCACGAATAAATTAGTTCCTCCTTCGCATAAAAGGCGCGCACACGAAACTATAAATGGAATTGAATCAAAGTTCCCACTCGTAACTCAACCGACAATAAATTCCCCAGCAAATAGAGAAAAAAAAATAGACTCCACGGTGTTAGTGTAACAATAATTTAGTTACACGTTGGCCTATTCATGTGTGGCAATATATTTCGCTACACGTATTAAGAAGATGCTCTCTGACCCCCGCACCGTTAGCCTCACTTCCTAAACTCGTGTTTACCAACAGGATCGGTTGCCTGATTATTAAAATCACTAGAAATTTATCGGGTATATTATGATTAACGTGTAATTTATAAGGATAAGCTTACAGTACCGTGATTATAATTATGTATATTCAACTGACAGGCTATTTTTGTACGAATAAATTTATTATTAGACTCGTGCATTAATTTGATTAAATATTGCATGCGTACATATATTAATTTATTTTTTTGGAATGCGAAAACCGCACAGTAGGCGTGGCCTAATAAAGGGCCGCGGTGACATCTTAATGCATTAATGACCGTCCTACGCATCACAACTGAAAGCGTCTTAATGAAAATGCATGAATAAGAATGAAGGCACGACATGACGTGTCTTGCGTTCATTATTAAGCCGTAATGTTTATAGAAAGCCCGGCAAATTTACACATAAATATTATTATGTGTGTCTATATATCACTGCAGTATTTTATGCCAACTTCTATTATGCCACACGTATAAATCCTTCGTGTGTCACACGGCCATTAATAAACATATCTATGCGGCATTGTGGCCTGAAAGACATAATCAACCTACATTTAGCTCGACTTTTCTGGAGTAAATCACCTTTATTTTATTTATGGAAAGCCTGCCGGTCACCTGGCAGATTTATCATGTCGGAATCGTATAATGGTTGATTATCGCGACATACCGATGAGAAAAAAAAGTCGACTTAATTGCGATAATTATTTTTTATGTCTGAACGTCCACTTGATATAATTTATTGGCGGTGTTTTAGCGCACTTGAACTTTTTGAAAGGAAAAGTGAGCGGGAAAATGGGAGGCCCGCACTCGAAATGCGCCTGGAGCCGCCTTTTTTGCTCCGCGTGAGCTTTTCTATTGTTTGCACATTCAGGGACATTCGTGACATTTCTGGTCGTGGTTTGTTGATTGATTATCAGGAGAATTGATTGAATTTATGTCGATTAAACGATTGCGAATTTCCTAGAATTTTTAATCATAGCAATGCCCCTTTTCTTACCATACCCAGATAAGTTACAATAGTCAAGTGTCAAGTGGATTTAGTAATTGGGTCGAATTATTTTTAATAATCAATTCTGCCACAGCAATAAAAAGCAAATCCTACCGCATTGGCAAGTGGTATTTGCTTCGATTCGAGCGACAAGCACTATTAATAATTAGCTGATTAGGTTATTCTTTGTCATGTGGAATAGCAAAGATATGAAATGTACGTGAACCACGATGTAGTAAAAGGAAACCAGAAAAATTAATAGCTTTCTACGACACTAACTATGTCTGAATAACAGCACACATGTTAAGCCAGATTATTCAATAGTTGTTGCTTTAAAGGAAGACTAAATAGGAAAGTCAAAACTTTCAAATTTAAATGATTGGATGCAGATGACGTAGTTGTCAACGCTATAATTAAAAAAAATGATTGGTTAGAAGAATTTTTTTTTCTATCAACAAACTGCATGTCTGTTTCTACTGAACAAATTAAATAGGACCTATTAATCTCATAATACTTTTATCATATCATCATCTATAATGTTCATTGTATGCTAAACATTGATTGATAATTAGGATCATAATAGTAATAATTCCACAATATGAGGGGAACTAAAAAAAGTATCTACCTAGCCCCATGATTAAAACAATTGACAATATTTAACTATTCATGTCAAATATCAAATACTGGCATGTTTCAAAGGTGCGGTTAATTTTTCATTCGGATCCGCTAGTTGTTTTTTTTTATATTGTGCCTAAAAATGAATCTTTTGCAATTGTAGCATCTAAATGCAATATGACTCCTTACAAAAGAAAACAATCCCAAAACAATCCGCGAACGAATGATTGTGGCGTATGGAGATTACACTCCATCATATTTCACAATTAAATTTTGGTCAAAACAGTTTCGCTGGGGACGTGAATCTATAGAGGATGAATAAATCTTTTGAAATTGTAGCATCTAAATGCAGTAAAATTTCTTCCAAAAGAAGACAACAATCCGCGAACGAATGTTTGTAGTGTATGGAGATTAATCCATCATATTTCACAATCACAAAAACAGTTTCGCTAGGGACGTGAATCTATAGAGGATGATCCCAGATGTTGAATACCTGCAGAAGCGATAAATGCTGAAGTGTGTAAGAAAGTGGAAGCCGTGGTTCTTGAGGATTGCCATCTAAAAGTCACCGCAATTGCTACAGCATTGGAAATATCTGGACCTAGCATTTTGACAAAATTTTGACACGACAAATTGCGCATGAGTAAAATTTCAGCAAGATTGTTATCCCCTGAGCAAAAGCTGCGTAAACCTCAAATTTGTCGAAACAATTTGGCTTTTTTGGAAGCCGACCCAGACTTCCCAATGCGGATAGCGATTTGGGTACATCACTGGGACCTTGAGGCAAAATTAGAGTCTATAATGGGTGCATAAGGTTTCTCCTCCCAAAAGAAAGCCCGCAAAAAAATCTTCAGCTGGAAAACTCATGTCAACAATTTTTTGGGATTTGCAAGGTATTCTTTTGATTGAATGTATGCCCAAAAGCTCCACAATAACTGCAGAGGCGTACGATCCGACCTGTTCAGTAAACTAAAAGGGAATCTTAGAGGGTGTCGCTTTGGAACGGACGAGGCCTTCAAAGATTATTTTGAGACTCAAGAAGAATCTTTTTTTTTTCTACTGGTATTAACTCATTGCGGGACAAATGGCGCAAGCGCGTTGAAGTAGAAAGAGATTACACTGAAAAATAAAGTTATATAAAAAATCGTATGTGTTTAGGCTGAAAGACCTCTGGTCAATTGCCTGTTGAGGTCATTTGTAAAAGTGTCTCAATAAATGTATTATCTCTCTTGTATGTCTTTTGTTTCATAATTAGGTAGATCATTTTTCTATTTCCCCTCGTACATTAGTTACTCATAATACGTTAGTTACGAATCAACAAACGTTAATAATACATTATAATAATATATAATATCCTCGTCGTGTACAAAAAGGCACGCAGAGAGACTATAGATTTGAATTTACCGCTAAATCTAGTTTAAACTAGTGATGCTACCTATTATAATATAGAATAACTACATTATCTGCCGATCAAAGTGGCATTGCATGATAACAGAAAGATTGTGGAAAATGGAGGTGCCTGTCGCTTCAAGTTCCCGCAAGTCCACAAGTAAGTCTTTTTAAATAATTGTTTTAAGTATTATTCTTTTGTTTATGTGGGATTTTGCGTTGAATAAATAACCAGATTACATGCTTAAACTGTTTTTATTAGCAAAGATAATTCAACTCATGCATTTCAAACGACGGACAAAAAAAATTGCAACTGGTTACAAATTTATTTACCTTCACAATGACAACGATCTTTATATTAACAATTTTCATAAACAGCTAACTTCAGTTGAACAGGGGTAGTTTGTGTCAGTTCTGAATACCTCTGCGGTGAAATATAATTAAAATCCGTTTCCGACACGCTTCCATGTGAAATTTTTTTCACGATTTTCATTCAGATTCATGTATCAGTTAAGTAAGTTTTGTCCTTTCACCTTTTAGTTACTTGCATTTGCAATTAAAGCCGGTGACAGCATTTCGTACTGCGGCCGAGAGATGTCGTAAGCGTACGGTAGCGCTGCCACGATGCGTGAATTATAGAATTGGATTGCATTTAATCATGTTCTAATAGTATGAAATAAACATTTTTACAGTATATTTTTTTATCGTGGGCCATAGGATTTTACATGCTAAAAATTATATTTTATAAACCAGAACAGTCGAAATAAAAATTTAAACGATGGTTTCGCATATGGCTCTTCTGCAACTACTGCATCCATGGATAGTTTTTCGGTCCTGTTTTCGATTACACATGCCCCATCTATTTGTATTTGATAAAATACAACTTTGACAACTAGATTCGGGAGCTCTTGTTCTTCTTTCTCTAAGATGCTTGCAATGCATGATCTCGGCTCTTTTCGTAGAAGTTCGTTCTCGATGCGCATGTTCAAATGGGGAGTAACAAGTACTGGATTTTTTTTTTTCATTGCTAGCTATGATAGCAGTCGTTTCTGTTTTCTGGACATTTCCCGTGTTTCATTTACCACATATATTATGGAATTTCACGAAGTAACAGCCTCATAAATTCTACAATTTCTATTTTTCGTCATTTAATTTATTTGATGCATCCGCATCAATTTTAATTACGAGTATATCCAATTTCAATTGTCCAACAAATACCAACACGAACTTTTGTTACATTACGTAAAATTACACCTCTCATATCTAAACATTCTTCGCAACATGTAGGCGTGTCGCAATATTATCCATTTTACAAAGAAAAACATCGCTAAACGTGAGTTACGAGCAATACCTTAATTACAGAAAGTGTACACTGTTTATAATGTCCCGCGTCTTGTCGCATTATAATTCCATTGGCATTTAAAATTAGTATTATACTGGTAATTTTATGCCACGTCTCGCATTATACCCGAGCATGATTTATCGGTCCCAGTTTTAAAGGCATTAGTTATCTAACAATGCTCATTTATTTCACTCACAATTGATATTATGACAAATAAGATCCATCAAGCACGAGCCGTGAATTGGCAAGTAGTTACTCCCGTAGATGATTGAATGTGATATTATGTGCGATATTAACCGTTTCCAAATTTGATGTGTCATCACTTGTTACGCTAGATATTGGAAATGGGCGAAAAGGTTGAAAAGAGTTACAAAAATAATGAAGAGTAAAAAAATGGTGATGTGGCCAACATGTTACTTTCTCCGATTTGACGATTAGACCAAAACCTTGAAAATACTGGCGAAACATTAAAAAATCGCTGCTTTAGATTAAAAATCTAAAATATTCGCCAATCAAAAATTCGCTGATAGAAATTAATAATTAAACAATAAAACTAAAACCTAGGCCCAAAAAAATCCAAATATCGAAAACTATGGCCTAAACATAAAAAAACGCAAACTAAAACATCGAAAATTTCAACAAACACATCGAAAATGTCTAAAATAAAGATTATTTAGGCAAAAAAAATTAAAAATTTGGAATAAATTGAGGCGAAAACAGGTAAAGGTAAAGATCTAAAATATGGACCAAAAAAATGCAGACCAAAATATTGTAAATTCAAGTAAAAGAAAAAATATTTAGCTAGCCCCTAAAATAATTCTTTGGCTCAAAATAAGTTTCCGACCAGAAACTCGAAAATAATGCAAAAAAAAAATTAAATAAAAAACAATCATTCAGGTTAAAAAGTAAAGGGCAAAAAATCAAAAACCGACCAAAAAAACTCGAAAATACCGGCAAAAAAATCGCGCTTAAAAATCAATAATTCAGAATAGAAATTTTAAAATACAAGTATAACACAAAAAAGGTAAAACTGAAACCAACAATTAGGACCTAAATATCAAAAATACAGACCAAAAAATCGAAACTTTTAACACGCAACCTAAATTTTCACGCAAAAATAAAGAATATTTAGGCCAAAATAAAGAATATTTAGGTCAAAAATCAAAAATTTGGAATAGAAAACGAAATTACTGGCCAGAGACCCAAAAATTCAGATAAAAAAATTCAAGTAAAGGAAAAATAGTTTGCCGTTTTCACCTTCAAAATAACCCTGTAGCTCAGAGTAAGTTTCTGAACAGAAACTCAAATTGAAAATAAAAAAATTTAAAATATAGGACGAAAAAAACAAAATTTGGACCAAATACCGAAAATTTGGGGCTGAAAATAAAAAATACAGATTAAAAAATCGGAAATCTTAATAAACAAATGGAAAATTTCAGCCAAATAAAGAAATCTTAGGATAGAAGATCAAAAATTATGGGCCAAGAAAACAAAAAAATAGACCAAATACTAAAAATTTGGCACAAAAAAAATTAAAAAAACAAGCCAAAATAAAGAATATTTAGGCTAAAAATCAAAACTTTGAAAAAAAAAAGAAATTACAGGCCAGAGATCTAAAAATGCAGATAAAAAAAATTCAAGCAAAGAAAAAATTGTTTGCCATTTTCACCCTCAAAATAACCCTGTAGCACAAAGTAAGTTTCCGAACAGAAACTAAAATTGAAAATTGAAAAATTTAAAATATACGAAAAAAACAAAATTTGGACCAAATACCGAAAATTTGGGGCTAAAAATAAAAAATACATATTAAAAAATCGAAAATATTAATAAACAAATCGAAAATTTCAGCCAAATAAAGAAATCTTAGGACTGAAGATCAAAAATTTAGACCAAAAAAATCCAAAATACAAATAAAAATTCAATAATTGTGGCAAAAAATCGAAAATTTAGACCAAAAATCGAAAGCACGAGCTTAAAAATCAAAATACTGACCAAAAAAGTCAAAAATTTCAACTGATCATTTTAAAATTAGGACCAACATAAAGAATATTTATAAAAAAAAATCAAGAATTTAAAGGAAAAAAATCGAACAGGCAAAAAATATAAAATACGAGCACAAAAATTCTGGTCTAAAAATAATTTGCTCCAAAAATAACACAAGCTCAAATTAAGATACGATCCGAAACTCTAAAATAATGACAAAAAAAATAAAAAAATGGTGTTACTTTTTCTGATTTGATGGTACAGTACTTTATGTTTACACTTCCATTGTTTATTTTCAATTGAAATCACATTTTAAATGTGCATAGAGCGTTTAGTAAAATCAGATGAGACTGACGTTTAAAACGTCAAAATTATGAAAGATGAAAATGACAAATTATACTTTAAATTCTAATAGTCAATTTACTCAAAAACCAAAGAGATTTCGAAAAATACTTATTCTATATAAGTTGTTCATTTTGGCATCCTCTACAATTATTATTATAATAATATAATAATAATTCATTTATTCACGGGATTCACCCTTTTGAATATAAAACATTTCAAAATACATTAGTATTACACCGATAAATAGTACCGCAGTTAAATTAAGTGACAATACTACAATAATTAACATTGATAAAATAAATAAATACATTATAATTTAATAATAGCACAATGGTAGTTTAAACACGTTGACACTAATCATTATTATTAATCATTAATCACGCTCAGGTCAATAACGCGTAGGCCTCTGGTAAAGGACTCCTTACTAAAGCCAAAAATTAAAAAATTATTGCTCCTCTGCAATTTGTTGGCCATTCTCATCATTCTTGTAAGTGGTTTGTGGTAACCGTAGTTGGTTCTATGAAGAGACAAACGAAAAGTAAAATAAATACATTTGCTGTAAGTATTATCGTTTCATAATTTTAAACCAAAAATTACAAAAAAAAAATAATTGCTATTATTTTTCAAAAACCATACATTTCACGAAAAATATTTTCAAGCAAAAAATGTTCATTTCTTTGCTTTCTTCAAGATTTGTTTGAGTGCTTTTATAGTACTTTTCATATTTAAAAAATTATCGGAGTAAAACCAAAAACGGTTAAGGTAAACACCTACTTCCGGTGTACGAAATTTTACCAAAAGCTTTTCAGTTCTTCGGATTGTCAAATAAGACTTATGCTCAAAGTTTGATGTTCATTCAAGTGGTAGTTTTTTTAGATACAGCGCGCACAAGCAAACAGGCATACATTTTAACAGGAATGCATATTGAAAAATGGTGATGTGGCCATCATGTTACTTTCTCCGACTTTATATTTACGTTTTCATGGGTTTATTTTCAATTGAAATCATATTTTAAATGTACATCGAGCGTTGCGTAAACTCGGATGAAACTGACGTTTAAAACGTCAAAATTATGAAAGATGGAAAAATTATACTTCAAATTCAAAAACTAGGTTTACTCAAAAACTAAAGGGAATTCGAAAAAAAGTTATTCTTTATAAATTGTTCATTTTAGCATTCTCTACAATTTTTATTAACATAAATTTGCTGTAACTATTATTGTTTTATAATTATAAACCAAAAATCATAAATTTTTTTCTCGAATAAAAATGATTTTATGAAAAATGTTTTCAAGCAAAAGATGTTCATTTCTTTGTTGTCTTAAAAGTTTGTTTAAATGTTTTTGTGATATTTGTCATATTTAAGAAAATATTGGCAAAAAACAAAAAACAGTTAAGGTAAACACCCACTTCCGGTGTACGAAATTTTACCAAAAGCTTTTCAGTTCTTCGGATTGTCAAATAAGACGTGTCCAAAGTTTCATATCAATTGCTCTATTAGTTTTTAAGATACAGCGCACACAGACAGACACACACGCACACGCACACACACACACACACACACACACACACACACACACACACACACAGACACAAATTTTTTTTTTCCGGAAATTGTTGAAATTGCATCTAGACACCCCAAAACGGATATTTCCGTAAAAAAAAATTTTGAAAAAAAAATCACGATCACAATACTTTCTCGTACTTCGTAACGGAGAAAGTAAAAAAGAAGGTCCTCACGAAATTTATATTTTAACACGCTAACAAAACCTATTGCAAACAATCGTCTCATTTTGAGTCACTAATTTCAACACAAGTCTTCACTAGTCCACTCACTTCCAAGAGTCGGCTCTTTAAATCGAGTTACTCATCTCTACTAGACGTCTTTTTTATTCTGTTGAAAGCGCTTGAATAATACTAACGCCTGGCGCGCAATGGCAACTTTTTCTAAGCAACTTTTTAGTCACCGAAATCAAACACATTAAAGTTGGTTCGATTTCAAAATTGCCCGTGCGCGGGCTTATATTTACTTTAATGTGTTTGATTTCGGTGACTAAAAAGTTGCTTAGAAAAAGTTGCCAGGGTATGCCTGGTCTAAGGCTTTGCGCGCACTGGCATCTGTTCCTAAACAATTTTGTAGTCACCTAAATCAAACACATTAAAGTAAATGTAAGTTGCTTACATGTTTGATTTCGGTGACTCTAAAGTTGTTTAGGAAAAGTTGCTAGTGCGTGCCAGGCCTAATAGTAATAGCGCAGATATGAGGAAGTTTTTCCAAACGGGTGCTCCGTGGCGGAGCGGTTTAGCTCCCGCTTTCGGTGCGAGGCGTCGTGTGTTCGAGTCCCACGCTCGGGCGGTAGTTTTTATTGACGAAAAGTTATCGCTCGTGTCTATGGTTGTTCAGTATTTGTCCCATTCATTATAAAAATGAATTTTCAACAATATTAAAATCAACGTTAGTGGCCGAACAGCTAAAACGCTTACACCAATTCCCTTAATTATTCACTCTCCTTAACACGCTATTCTGTCAAACATCCTTTTTTAATCCAAAATGTTGAGAAGTGTGCTTCTACTAATCATGTGAATAAAATAATTTCTTGAAAATTAAAATTATCTAAAAATCCGTGTATAGATAATTTTAGAAATTCCAGGTATTTGCTGATCCCAAGTGTAAGATTTAGCATCTCGCGACCACGATGTTTTATGGCTTTATACCATAATAAAGTTTGATAGTGTAAGTAATAGAAAATCCACTTACTAGAGAGTAATCGTCTCTCCTAATAGAAAATAACGAGCACACATTTTAGTTTAGCAAACATTAGAGTGTTTCGCGAACCACGCCCAAGTTTGAAATAACTTCCTTCCCGTAGTTGTGTAAAATTTAATGAACTGTATAAGCAGTGCTCTTAGGAGGCATGGGAAGTAACGCAATCGTCTCCGGATTATTACACAAGTTGGCCAGAAAACGAGCATCTTTATGCGGCAGAAACAACTGTGAAACGCTCATCCGGTAATTGCTTCCGCGTAGCGAACATGCATCGTTCTGCACAAAACGTACCATAACTTTCACCCATCGATTATGATCTCTAATCTGCATTAATTTCCCACTTTAATTAAAATATGTTAATTACGGTCAACACCGCCATTTCGCAACGGCTGCCCCAAACCCTAATCCGGCCATAAATCATCTGGATTAATTTACACCCATCCAATTGACAACGAATTATAATTATGCAGGCTTAATTAATAAGAAATCAACGATTAACCGTACGCTCGCGTGTGGATTCATTACATCACGAGTCCGAGGAGGCAGAAGAAAATATGGCTATTAAATTAGATTAGGTATCTCGGAGAAGTGCATGGTAATTGTAGTGTTGTCGCAAGTATTGAAAGATTCCTTGAATGCGTAATAAGTGTTTGTTTTGTTGTTGGGGACAGGTTTTAGCATGAGAATTCTAACGATAAGTTAATGGATACTCTCCGCATCCTTGTTAGAAATCTAACGCTTATTGCAGTAGTTTGTCCGAAGATAACGGCGCTCGCTATCTTGATCTACCGAGAAATTATATCACTTGCATACATTATCCTTACATCTGATAATTTGCATATTGGAAATTTCTAAATAATTAAAAATGTGTATTCTTCTTATTAGTCCAGTCAAATTAGAAAAAAAAAGCTCTCAGTTTTGTTGTACATGCTTTCCATTGAACGTGCTCAAATCCCCGTCAAAATCTGTTGCGCTCGGGCCGCCATCTTGGAAAAAGGTACACTTTTTCAGTTTTTTTGCCAATATCTGGGAAACTATAACTGAAAAGAAAAAATAGTTCAGATAAATAATATAGTCTACAAAAATAGCTAATTAATATTTTTTTGTATATCCAATTCTAATGTGTCAAAAATATATTAACTCTGAGTATATTTAGTTCATTTAAATATGTATTATGTTAAGGTTCCCGTGTATAATTAAATAAATAAGTATTTTAAGATTTTCACGCTAATTTTTGGATAAACATTTTTCTAATCGTGAGATGCAAATTTTTTCGATTCCTCGTCGATTTGAGTGTTGCTGTTTTGTTTCCTATTGAGGTGTGTCGATTCTTTTTATGCAGATAAAGTGAAAAAACAAAAAGCTAATTTTGAAGGTGATAATTTCTTTAAGAATTTTCTTTGCTACTACAACTCACGTTTGGAGTGTTTGCCATTTTATTTTCAGCTAGTGTACGACGATTGTTTTTCAATACACTGATTCTGAGTATATTTGAAAAGTTTTAAGCTAATTCTTGGGGTGATAATTTTTAAATCATGAGATGCAAATATCACGTTTAGAGTGTTGCCATTTTGTTTCCAACTGTGATACGTTATTTTTTCTTTCGTTATAGCACAAACAGATTAATTTTGAATATACTTTTAGAATTTGAAATCAATTCCGACAGTAATAACGTTTTAAGAATTTTTCTAATTTTAAGCTGCAAATTTCGCTTACACCAATTCACTTTTGTGGTGTTGCCATTTTGTCAGCTCGGTTACTATGATTATTTTCCAGTATGATAAAAATACATTAATTTAGAGTAGATTTTCAAAATTTGAATAGGTTTTTGAGAATTTTTCTAAAGTTGAGATGCAAATCTCGCTTACTTCAATTAATGTTTAGAGAGTTACCATTTTTTTCGACTGGAGTACGTTGTTTTTTCTTTCATTACAGCAAAAGTAGATTAATTTTAAGTTCATTTTAAAAATGTAAAGCTAATTCCTACGGTAATAACGTTTTGAGAATTTTTTTAAATTTTGAGATGCAAATTTCATCTGCCATTTTGTTACCAACGCGGTTACGATGATTATTTTCCAGTACGATAAAAATACATTACTTTACAGAAGACTTTCAGAATTTGAAGCTATTTCTTAAGGTGATATATTTTTTTGAATTTTTCTAAAGTTGAGATTGCAAATTTCGACTCCATTTTACGTTTAGGGTGTTGCCATTTTATTCTCAACTGGGGTACGTTGTTTTTCTTTCATTATGGCAAATATAGATTAATTTTTCGAATTTGAAGCTAATTCCTACGGTAATAACGTTTTGGGAATTTTTCTAATTTTGAGATGCAAATTTCATCTCCACCAATTCACTTTTGTGGTGTCGCCATTTTGTTACCAGCTAGGTTACGATGATTTTTTTCCAGTATGATAAAGATACATTAATTTAGAGTATATTTTCAGAATTTGAAGGTAATTCCTTGGGTGATCATTTTTTGAGAATTTTGTTAAAGTTGAGATGTAAATTTCGCTTACACTAATTCACGTTTAGTGTTGCCATTTTTTTTTTTTCAACTGGAGTACGATGTTTTTTCTTTCATTACAGAAAAAGTAGATTAATTTTGAGTTGATTTTAAAAATGTAAAGCTTATTTCTAGAGTAATAACGTTTTGAGATTTTTTTAAATTTTGAGATGCAAATTTGATCTACATCAATTCACTTTTGTGGTGTCGCCATTTTGTTACCAGCTCGGTTACGATGATTATTTTCCAGTGTGATAAAAATACATTAATTTACAGTAGATGTTCAGAATTTGACGCTATTTCCTGAGGTGATATATTTTTTTTTAATTTTTCTAAAATTGAGATGCAAATTTCGCTGACTCCATTTTACGTTAAGGGTGTTGCCATTTTATTTTCAACTGGGGTACGTTGTTTTTCTTTCATTATGGCAAATATAGATTAATTTTGAGTGTATTTTTTTAGAATTTGAAGCTAATTCCTACGTTAATAACGTTTTGAGAATGTTTTAAATTTTGAGGTGCAAATTTCATCTACCCTAATTCACTTTTCTGGTGTTGCCATTTTGTTACCAGATCCGTTACCATGATTATTTTTCAGTATGATAAAAATACATTAATTTAGAGTAGATTTTCAGAATTTGAAGCTAACTCCTTAGGTGATAATTTTTTGAGAATTTTTCTAAAGTTGAGATGCAAATTTCGCTTACTCTAATTCACGTTTGGGGTGTTGCCATTTTGTTTTCAACTGGGGTACGAAGTTTTTTTTTTCATCGAGCAAAATTTAATTAATTTTGAGTATATTTTTAGAATTTGAAGCTAATTCCTACGGTAATAACGTTTTGAGATTTTTTTTAATTTTGAGATGCAAATTTCATCTCCACCAATTCACTTTTGTGATATTACCATTTTGTTACCATGATGATTATTTTTCAATATGATAAAAATACATTAATTTAGAGTAGATTTTCAGAATTTGAAGCTAATTCCTTAGATGATAATTTTTTGAGAATTTTTCTAAAGTTGAGATGTAAATTTCGCTTATTCAAATATGCCATTTTTTCTCCAACTGGGGTACGTTGTTTTTTCTTTCATTACAGCAAAAATAGATTAATTTTGAGTATATTTTTAGAATTTGCAGCTAATTCCTACGGTAATAACGTTTTGGGAATTTTTGTAATTTTAAGATGCAAATTTTTATCTCCACCAATTCACTTTTGTAATGTTGCTATTTTGTTACCAGATTGGTTACGATGTTTACTTTTCAGTATGATAAAAATACATCAATTTAGAGTGGATTTTCAGAATTTGAAACTAATTCCTACTGTAATAACGTTTTGAGAATTTTTCTAATTTTGAGATGTAAATTTCATCTACACTAGTGCACTTTTCTGGTGTTGCCATTTTGTTACCAGATCGGTTACGATGATTATTTTCCAGAATAATAAAAATACATTAATTTACAGTAGAATTTCAGAATTTGAAGCGATTTCCTGAGGTGAGAATTTTTTTTTAAATTTTTCTAAATACAATTTTCGCTGACTCCATTTTACGTTTAGGGTGTTGCCATTTTATTTTCAACAGGGGTACGTTGTTTTTCTTTCATTATGGCAAATATACGATGATTATTTTCCAGTATGATAAAAATACATTAATTTAGAGTAGATTTTCAGAATTTTTAAGAATTTTTCTAAAGTTGAGATGCAAATTTCGCTTACTCCATTTCACGTTTAGAGTGTTACTATTTTGTTTCTAATTGAGGAATGCTGTTTTTTCTTTCATTACAGCAAAAATACGATGATTATCTTCCAGTATGATAAAAATTTACTGTATTTTTTATCTGAACTATTTTTTCGTGTCAGTTATAGTTACCGAGATATAAGGAAAGAAACTGAAAAAGTGTACCTTTTTTCCAAGATGGCGGCTCGAGCGTAACAGATTTTGACAGGGACTTTTAGCATGTTCAATGGGAAGCCGTAATTAGCATCTATACCAAAATTCAGATCTTTACCGATTAATGTTTTACCTACGACAACTTGGATATATGCTCATTCCATGCTTGTTAGTGATTAGTATATGTAGTGCATTGCTCACGCATTTCATTCTCGCATCGATTATCTGTGCTAGAATATATTCCAACACAGTACTGTCACGCGTGAAGTCTAACCTTCAATGTGTCAAAATGACGGAGTAGATTTAAAGATGTTTGCTTCGCCGCTTCTACATACATAGGGCGTTAGCTGTAGTACCTCGGCAAATTTATTGTTTTCGATGTTTGTCTCCATACTATTTATATATACTTTTAAACACTAAGAATGTATAAACTCGAGAAATGATATGAACCCTAAATAATGTTGCGGCTGGCGGCTTGGTTTTTGACTGACATTTGTTTCCGCGGTAACGTTAAGCAGGTGCCTCTGATAAAAGTTATCACTTACGAATTGTCCGCTCTCGGTTATTAATTATCTTAACTATCACAATGAAGCTCAACAACGTTGTCGTAGGTAAAGCATAGTGTACAACTCGCATGGAATGACTATTTCTCGCTCTTATGAATTGCAGCATTCGCCTTTCGGCTCATGCTGCAAACTTCATACTCGCGAGAAATGTATGTCATTCCATGCTCGTTATACAATATACTATTTATTTATCGCTAATTTGACTAGACTACACGCGCAGGAAGCACCTATCTTCAAATAATAATTAAAAAAATGTTGATATTTAATTATCGTCGGAAAAATGCAGGAATTCATATAATTTCGTATAAGACCAGTTTTCGCAAGAATACTTAGAAACCAGACGAGGAGACCACAAAAACCATGCCTAGTACCTATATAAGGACGTCCTTAAAACCACCTGGTATTTTAGCTGGAGCGCACCTGTTTCCATAATTGCATAAACTGCCTTTTTCTCGTGTCGTCCTATAATAAGCTCGTTAGGGCCGGTAAAGAGGACACGTTATGATTAATTTATGCCCCCGGCGGAAATTTCGCGATAATTTTTAGGCAGTCACGACTCTTACGATTCAGTTGAAACGGCACTCATTAATCGATACATCTAGAAACTGGTTATTCCACAAATAAACATTAATAACTCCTCGCGGGATTAGGATCTGCCCTGTAATCCGGAAACGTTGGTGAAAAGGAAGGCATTCTCGCAAGGCGGCCACTGACGATTTCGTTATTTATCGCCTTTCCCGCACCCGAATGAAAAGGAAGAGTCTGCCTTGTTAAATGTTAAGTTTTTTGTAATTTATTGATGTGTATCTCCGGTGTTACGTTATACTCTCTCGTTATTTGGGCCGTTAAATATCAATAAATGGCGCTGTGAAATCGTGAAAATAATTGCTTGACGCTCGTTATTTCAGCGTATCCCCTTGTTGGCATCCGAGTTAATCCGTGATTATGGTAGTGGTTTAATGGGCCTTGTTATGCGGGTTATAGTTTTTTTTTTAATTATGAACTATGGGTGGCGTGTAATTATGTTATATACTTTACGGTTTCTCACAATTTTCAAATACAAGCGTAGAGTCCGTTCATGTGAAAGTTGAAACCTTACAGGAAAAATAAATGCGTGGAATGGACTAGATTTTTTTGTAAATAATTAAATTCAATGTGCCAACAAGTATAATTACTCCTTATATTCCTTACACTTCCTTTCGAATCTAAGCATAACCTTTTTTTTTCTGGCGTATTAACTGAGCACTGCTGAACTTACCACTCCGCAAACAACACATTTCTTTCGATGAATAATATAAGAACTCAACATAAGAAAAGCGAACACACTTGAAATTACGCTAATTATTTCTTTTGACTATAAAATTCATGATTAAATAGGTAACAGATGCAAAAATGTGAAAGCCTCTATAGTGGCTCATGGTCGTTAATTCAAATACTTCATCGCTTTAGGATGGGGCCGCGGTGGCCCAGTGAGTAGAGCTCCTGCTTACGGGCTTCGTGGTCGTGGGTTCGAATCCTATCCGCGCGGTCACTTTTTCTGTACGAAAAATGGAGGTGCGGGTCCATGGATGTTTAGTGTATGTCCCTTTCATCATTATAAATGATTATTATACAAATTATCGGTTGTGGCAGAATTCCCTAGTTGGGTACCCGAATTCCTGTCAACCATCCTTCCTTTAAAAAAAAATCGCTTTAGGATATGCTGAGGCCTGTTAAGACTATAGCCCCAAAATAAGTAACGAACTTTGCTTTTAAATTAAGTGGCTAAGAGTGTGTATTTCCTTAAAAAAAACACTTTCGCCTGACATAATGCCGAAATCAGTTGTGATTTAAATAAATAAATAAAAATTTTAAGGAAATACACAATCTTACCCACTTTACCGAATACCTTAAAACGTCATAACAATTTGATTAAAAATGATTGAGAACATTTAGCCCTTCGTAAGTCTCAAGAGAAACTGGGTCGGCGGCCTGGCCAATACGCGCCCCTTTCCACCACCTCGCTCCAGTCCCATTAAGCTCAAGACTATGATGCATTCTTCCTACCTTTCACAACCGAGATTTAAACATTCGGTTATAACATTTAATTCGATCGACTGTTAACGTCCCTCCTAGCCTTCTCCGCGAAAATCACTGCTTTACATAATATTTCAACTTGAATGTATCATTTGATTTCCAATACAAGTTGCAAGTAATAAAATGCTTTTTTTATCTGTACCAGAAATGCACCGCAATGATTAGTTCACGTACTTTTAGTATTTACTTTATATCGGCCGGTTTCCGCCGCTCTGTTGCTAATTACTGACGACGAATGCCAGATCTGGGAACTTTCCCGTTTCCAAGTATTCCGATCAGAACACGTATGCTAATGCGTCTTATTAGGCCATTTCAATGAATATTTTCTGCTTCCTGAATAATTCATCTACCTACAATGTTAACATTACGCTGAGCAAATATGATTTGCTCGTGTTCCAGTTTCTAAATAATGACTCGCAGGTAATTGTATTTATTACAGTTATTACGATCGCAAATAAACTCCAATTATTGATATAAACGAGTAATCTGGCGTGTTTCATTGTATACATAACTACTGGATATTTGTTGAGTTTGGTTTTCGTTTAACACGTGGTGAAACATTAACCCAAAGAACTCTTCCAGCACGATTTTAAAAAAGTACGGCCCAATGATACCACCAGACCAAAACACATACGTTTCGGATATATTGACTTCTCCAACAGCCATTCAAATAAAGCTTCATCGCTAAAAATTAGGTTTTTGTAAAAATCAGTATTAACATCAAGGCTTTTAAAGATCCAATTGGTGAATGTTCGTCATAACGTACATTCGGCAGCTTTGTTTTCTTGCATAATTTGAACCTTACAAGGGCTATGTTTTAAAATTATATGTAACATAGTACAGGAAAGGTTCAATCAATTGGCAACGGCGGCGAATTGAGGTGTTTGCATTTCCGTTAATATTTTCCGATACCATGGCAATATGTTCAATTAATCATCTTGTTGGAATACAATTTGGCGAGATTTCAAATCTGCTTCTACCTAATGAGGCAACTTCGAAATTACGATCTCTACGCAATTTTTTTCTTGAGTCCCCTTTAGTTAATTTACATGATCAGGGGAGGGAGGTTTCCCGCTAGATACCCCGTTCACTACATTTTAAGGATTTGCATCCCTTAGCCACTGAATTCATCATCCCAGCCTTGTAACGAATGGCGAACAGTCAGCCAACACTCGAACAATTCATTTTTCCAGAAATCGTTGAAATCGTCTTCAGAGGTCTCAAAACGGATATTTTCGTTGAAAAAAATTTTCACGATCGCAACACTCCGAAATAATCAAAAATTCGCTCATAAAACATTCAGCTTAGAAAATCTAAAATGCGAATCAAAAATTTTAACAAATAAATCGAAAATTTAGGCCAAAATAAAGAATATTTGGGCCAAAATGAAGCAAAAAGAATTATAATAATTCAGCTTTCAGACCCAAAATAAACTCTTAGCTCAAAATAAGTTTCCAAATAGAAGTTCGAAAGTAATGGCCAAAAAAATAATAAAAAGTGCGCATAGAAACAATCATTCAGGTTAATCATCCAAAACAAAGAGCAAAAAATCGAAAACTAGGCCAATAAACTCGAAAATACCTAAAAAAATTAACAATTCACACATATAATAACAATAATAATATCAATTTATTCCCAACAGACAATAATAGCCTAAAAATGGAATTTTCGTAGATACATTACAAAGTAGTATATAAATATATAAGGGCAAAACATAAATTTCAGAACAATTATAGCTTAATACACAATCAGTTTTAAAAATATAAAATAAAATAAAACGCAATACAAAAACTAAAAACAAAAAAAGACATAAAAGCATAAAACATGAAAGAAAAAGAAGAAAAACGACTAACAGAGAGCAATCAAGCAATCCAAGACCCTTGACCTGTACAAGCTAAAAGAAGAGAAAATGTCCGCCCGGTATTGAATTTGATGGTAAGTACGAGTCATTTTTATTACAGGTGAGTTATAAATCAATAATAAAAAAATAGTCCTAAAATCAAAAATTACGGCCTAAAAATCAAAAATGCATACCAAAAATTTAGACAAAAATAAAGAAAATTTAGTCCAAAGGATTAAAAATTCGTACCAAAAAAATTGAAAACAAATGTAAAAATCTAATACATAGGCCTAAAAAATAAATCAAAACTACAGACCGAAAATTTTGACAAAAATAAAGAAAAAGAAAAGATAGGTCAAAATAAAGAAAATTTGGGTCAAATTATCAAAAATTTGTGCCAAAACAATTAAAAATAACAGTAAAAATCAACAGTATGAGCCAAAAAGTCGACAATTAAGATCAAAAGCTCGGACCTAAAGATAAAAAATGCCGACTGAAAACTCAAAAATTTCTACAAACAAAACGATACAGGCCAAAGATCTAAAATTTGGGCCAAAAAATCAAGAATCTCGGTCTAAAATACATAAAAAATACAGATCAAAAAAATTGAAACACAAATCATTTACCATTTTTAGCGCTAAGAATAACTCTTCACCTCAAAATAAGTTTCCGACCAGAAACTTGAAAATAAAGGACAAAAAAATAAAAAAAAAAACGGCAATAAAAAACAATAATTCAATTTCCAAAAATAAGAAGAAGCTGATGATGATAAGCAAAAAGTCGAAAATTAATATCGAAAGCTCGGACCTAAAGATAAAAAATGCCGACTGAAAACTCAAAAATTTCTACAAACAAAATGATACAGGCCAAAGATCTAAAATTTGGGCAAACAAATCAAGAATCCTGGTCTAAAATATATAAAGAAATTCAGATTAAAAAAATTGAAACACAAATAATTTACCATTTTTAGCGCTAAGAATAACTCTTTACCTCAAAATAAGTTTCCGACCAGAAACTCAAAAATAAAGGATAAAAAAATTAAAAAAATCGCGCATAAAAAAAACAATAATTCAATTTCCAAAAATAAGAAGAAGCTGATGATGATAAGCAAAAAGTCGAAAATTAAGATCGAAAGCTCGGACCTAAAGATAAAAAATGCCGACTGAAAACTCAAAAATTTCTACAAACAAAATGCTTATCGCCAAGAATAACTCTTTACCTCAAAATAAGTTTCCGAACTGAAACGCGAAAATAAAAGACAAAAAAATTAAAAAAATCGCGTATAAAAAAAAACAATAACTTAATTTCCAAAAATAAGAAGAGGCTGATAATGTGATAACAATCGCTCTGTACACAAGAAGCATTAGATCAGATTTATTTATTATTATTATTATTTTCTTAAGAGGACTAATATTGCAAGCATTTAATAAATTAAATATTGTTTACATCAATATCCATTTCATCATAAGCTGTGGACGAAATGATTGTGACTAAATCTACTTACTGAAAAATATTTGTGAATAATTTACCAAACCGTTTTTTCCTTCAGTTTATATTATTTTATTAAAGTTAGGAAGCAGCTTTGTAGTTGCTGTGGGTATTGGTATTTCAGTCCATTGTTTGCATTCTGTAAATCTAAAAATCTAAAAAGTTCAAAGTGTGGAACTTCGATCAAATTCTCGGCAAATCAGTTGAACTTAAGATCATTTGTAGATCGAATTAAAATTTACCACACTTATAAAACGACTGCTAACGTAGTCTAAGATTCCAATCTGAGCAAGCCGTTCTTCCGTCAGTTTGTACCTCATTCAGATTTTGAATCAGCTTTGCAGTCGCTGCAGGTGTTGGTATTTCAGTTCAATGTTTGCATTCTGTAAATCTAAAAATCTAAAAAATTCAAATCGTAGAACTTTATCAAAATCTCATCAAATCATTTTAACTTAACACACTTTTAGCGGGAGCGTCTATTTGTAGACACTTTGCGAACTGTGTGCTATAGGCGGGCCGTCTATTTGTAGACATTTTGTGAACTGTGTGCTATAGGCGCGCCGGCTATTTTTAGACGCAAACATGCAGAATGGGTTGCATACAGTTCACCATACACGGCGGCGCGCGCAATATTTTCGCTTGCGTTGCAAATCCAATCCGCAACAGGCAAGTCGCCTTGATCATAGCGCCCGCTCAAAAAGTGTTAAGATCATCTGTAGATCGAATTGAAATTTACCACAATAAAGTCCAAGCTTCGAATCTGAGCAGAAGAAAGAAAATTTTTTTTGGGCAAAAAGATTATTTGAATTGAAGAAGCAGAGATAAACCCAAGACCCAATGGATTGATGCCCTCGATAGATTTAAACAGATTTTATATTTATTAGTTTTAATATGCATTACCATCCTTATGGTATCACCTGAGATTGGGCCAAAACTAAATTATTTCGATGCAGTATATAATCAAATGATATTTTTTTTATAAGAGGCCTATATATAGCAGGTGGCTGATGTTGAAGATACATCCCCAACAATAATAATTATATAGAAGAAAGCTTATCCATTTTTATAATTCAGTGGAACTGTGGAAGTCGAATGTAAAACGCACGCGTTGATGATATACGTTTCTATTACCTCAAATATAATTTATGTTTATAACGGAATTAACACATTTCAGTAATCACAATACAAATTCTCACATATGCATTAGCTGCAACCGGCATGAATCACACAATGAATAATGCAAATCAACTGTGACCGCGACAACTGTATCAATTATACCTCAAGTGTGAATTGAATAACAAACATTTTTCGAAGCCGCCGCAACAAATGCACCATTAAAACCGTTTACGTTTTTACTTTCGCACTTTATCAACTACAAACGGTCATATGAAGGCTAATAAGCATTAACTGCTAATCCAAACAAGACGATTCGGCTCGCTAATTAGAAGTGCATGCTTCGGTTGGAATTATCACTTGCATTGCCAGAGAATGGTAAAGTATTTCTATTCGTTGCAATGAAGAAAGAAAGTGAACAATGCGAGAAAGATTAATTCCACTTCAGATGGGAGACATTGGATGGTAAATATGTACATATGTATAGGTGCTGGCCTCAGTATAACAATAGAACAACAGCCCACATTAGACACATAGAGACATGAATTATTTTCTCCCTTTGCCAGGGTCACGTCCAGCCATTTTAATTGCGGTATTATATGTCTTATAAATAATTGATCCACTGGAATATGTATGGGTTGACTCATGATAAATATTTATTGTTGTTTCGCCTCCTATAATAGCGTTTCCGTTTTTTTTTTTGGGGAATAAATGGAGTCATAGAGGTGGTCTACAATCATTTTTGGAAAATTTTTGAAACTTAAACTAAATGGCACTTCAAGTATGAAGTCCAGTTACAGGACCTGACATTTGAACCATCATCTTAATATGTGTGAAACACACATGTGGTCTTTATATGTACTGTACCGTGGTTTTTCGTTTAAAATTTGCATTGCATCGGTGTAAATGAAAAGAAAACAGAAAGACGAAAAAGTCCAGCATTCACGTGCGATGTAGATTAAAATGTAACTCGCATGTCCGGCACTCCAAAAACACGTTATTACATCCACGCTGTGGGTCAGATGGACGATAACGAGGGACATGCGTTGCGGATTTTATTGTCTCGGACATTTTTGCTGGGGAACGGCACCGCAGCTGACAGTTCAAACATTTTTGTTTAAATTTCAAATTTTATGTAAAACCGTAAACGAGTAAATTTCATTGTTTCCTCCGCATAAATTGTTTCGCGGACAATAACGTCCAGCAGATGGCCCGTGTCGTCGGGACAATAAGGTTTTTTCTCGAAAATTTATACGCGCCATTCAAATCGGTAATGATTTTATAATGTGTGGGGGGAATTTAATATGTTTCGATCTTTATTGCTGAATCAACTGCAGACTTTATTCGGTATTGTTGTTGACGGTGTTGAAATTTCTTACAAAAAAAAACTGTCGTGAATCTTCCACGACTATTTACTAATTTGGTTTTAAATTATTGTGGGGTAAAATTCAATGCAGTTTCGTTCATTCATTTCTTATTGCTTTAAAAGAAAGTTATTTGATGCCAGAGCATAAATATCCTTTTGAAATTTCCTAAATTTTACGTTTTGCCTTAAACCTTATAGAGATTACCATGACAATTGCCCTCATTTACTTACTAACCAATGAAATCGAACAAAGTTGATGACATGATCCAATAAAATCTTAATTACGATGCGTAACGGACCACGCTGCATATTATGCATGGCAATTAACCCTGGGTGGTATCTAATCAGATAATCTCTCATGTTGGTATTGCCTAGCAACGCGTTGCTACATGTTCTATACCATATAAAACGTCAGTTAAAAGCCGGACTTTTAAGCAGTTTGCTCCTGAATTCGATCTGTTTGTATTTTCGGGTGAAGTGTTAGTGCTTTCATCAGTGATGGTAATCATAGGCATTTCTTAAAATCTTGGTAAGCTCATTTTTACTACAATTATTGTGGCGCAGATTAATACACGTCTGACACTTGGTGTCACTAAATTTAACTTTTCAAATTATGAAATGTGAACTTTCTGTTCGGCCAATTGTCTTCTCGAATCTAACTCGTGACTGATTTTTCCTGGACAATTATTAGCGTCTGGATCACTCTTGCTTGTTGCTTCTAGAAAATCGGCACTCCTGCTTCGCAGTCGTGCCGATTTTCGTCGCAACAAGCAATCGTGATCCTGCCGCTAATAATTGCCGGCAAAATCATAGGCACTCGTTATATTATATTATTACACTTGTCGGAATCGGACGGACGGCACGCTTCGTCAAAAATTGATTAACACAGTTGTAAACATTTATCCGTTCCATGCCATACCGATAAATATGCGTTGACTCGTTTACAACTGTGTTAAGCAATTTTATCCGTTGCGTGCCGTCCGTCCGATTCCGACAAGTGTGCGCGTAGCTTAAGACTGAAGTGGTGGGCCAAGCATAGTCCCAAGCAAAGCAACCAGAATCGCTGAAATATTAGCCGCGTCAATGAAGCCGTTCACACATGTTAATATTATTGTTAACCGATTAACCTCTCACCAATGAATCTAGACGACCAAGGAGTGGGAAACACATATCATATTATCCCGATTCGGACTATATACTGCTATTTATTACATACCCATTTTGGTGTAATTTTTATTATAGGAAGTAGAGATGGGCAAAACTGCTACTTTTGAATCACGTTGCTACCTGTGATTGCTACTTTCTAATATCAGTGATTTTAAACTGTGACTATGATCACATTGCAGAAAAAATTCTATAAAAAATTATCCTCTATGGCCGAAGTACTACTTATTCAAAATTAGTTCGGTTTTTGTAAATTCAACCATTTTCAATAGAGAACACCTGAACAAAAACATCGCAGAAGAAAATATAAAACATGCAGGCAAAATTCTATAAAAAAATATCTTCAATGGCCGAAGTACCGCTGATTCAAAATTCGTTTGGTTTTTGTAAATTCAACCATTTTTCAATAGAGATATGAATTTTAGAAAATTGTTGTTTTAATTTTTTGAGCACCTGAACAAAAACATCACAAAAAAAATATAAAAAATGCAGGAAAAATCCATAAAAAATCATCCTCAATGGCCGAAGTAACGCTTATTCAAAATCAATTTGGTTTTTGTACATTCAACAATTTTCAATAGAGATACGGATTTTTGGAAATTTTAATCTTAATTTTTTGAGCACCTGAACAAAGACCACGCAGAAAAAAAATATAAAACATGCAGGCAAATTCTATAAAAAATTATCCTCAACGGCCGAAGTACCGCTTATTCAAAATTAGTTTGGTTTTGTAAATTCAACCATTTTCAATACAGATATGGATTTTTGAAAATATTAATTTTAATTTTTTGAGTATCTGAACAAAAAAATCGCAGAAAAAAAAATAAAAAATGCAGGAAAAATGCATAAAAACTCATCCTTAATAGCCGAAGTAACGTTTATTCAAAATCAATTTGGTTTTTGTAAATTTAACAATTTTCAATAGAGTTATAAATTTTTGAAAATTACTGTTTTCATTTTTTGAGCACCTGAACAAAAACATCCCAGGAAAAAATATAAAAAATGCAGGAAAAATCCATAAAAAATCATCCTAAATGCCCGAAGTAACGCTTATTCAAAATCAATTTGGTTTTTGTAAATTCAACAATTTTAAATAGAGATATGGATTTTTGAAAATTTTCGTTTTAATTTTTTGAGCACCTGAACAAAAAAATCGCAGAAAAAAAATATAAAAATGCAGGAAAAATGCATAAAAACTCATCCTCAATAGCCGAAGTAACACTAATTCAAAATCAATTTGGTTTTTGTAAATTTAACAATTTTCAATGGAGTTATAGATTTTTGAAAATGATTGTTTTAATTTTTTGAGCACCTGAACAAAAACATCCCAGAAAAAAATATAAAAAATGCAGGAAAAATCCATAAAAAATCATCCTCAATGGCCGAAGTATCGCTTATTCAAAAACACTTTGGTTTTTGTAAATTTAACAATTTTCAATAGAGATATGGATTTTTGAAAAAACATATTCAAATTTGTTGAGCACCTGAACAAAAACATCGCAGAAAATAATATAAAAAACGCAGGAAAAATTCCATAAAAAATCATCCTCAATGGCCAAAGTATCGCTTATTTAAAATCAATTTGGTTTTTGTAAATTTAACAATTTTCAATAGAGATATACATTTTTGAAAATTATTATTTTAATTTTTTGAGCAACTGAACAGAAACATCCCAAAAAAATATAAAAAGAGCAGGAAAAATTCCATAAAAAATCATCGTCAATGGCCAAAGTATCGCTTATTCAAAATCACTTTGGTTTTTGTAAATTTAACTATTTTCAATAGAGATATGGATTTTTGAAAATTTTAATTTTAATTTTTTGAGCACCTGAACAAAAACATCCCAGAAAAAATATAAAGAGAGCAAGAAAAATTCCTTAAAAAATAATCCTCAATGGCCGAAGTAATCCTTATTCAAAATCAATTTGATATTTTTGTAAATTTAACAATTCTCAATGGAGATATGGATTTTTGAAAATTTTAATTTTAATTCTTTGAGCACCTGAACAAAAACATCGCAGAAAATAAATTCCAAACGCAGGAAAAATTCCATAAAAACTCATCCTCAATGGCCGAACTATCGCTTATTCAAAATCACTTTAGTTTTTGTAAATTTAACAATTTTCAATAGAGATATGGATTTTTGAAAAAAAAAAATAATTTTTTGAGCTCCTGAACAAAAACATCCTAGAAAAAAATATAAAAACGCAGGAAAAATTCCATAAAAAATCATGCTCAATGGCGGAAGTATCGTTTATTTAAAATCACTTTGGTTTTTGTAAATTTAACAATTTTCAATAGAGATATGGATTTTTGAAAAAAAAAATTAATTTTTTGAGCTCCTGAACAAAAACATCCTAGAAAAAAATATAAAAACGCAGGAAAAATTCCATAAAAAAATCATGCTCAATGGCGGAAGTATCGTTTATTTAAAATCACTTTGGTTTTTGTAAATTCAACAATTTTCAATAGAGATATGGATTTTTTAAAATTTTAATTTTAATTTTTTGAGCACCTGAACAAAAAACATCGCAGAAAATAATATAAAAAACGGAGGAACAATTCCATAAAAAATCATCCTCAATGGCCGAAGTATCGCTTATTCAAAATCAATTTGGTTTTTGTAAATTTAACAATTTTTAATAGAGATATGAATTTTTGAAAATTTTAATTTTAATTTTTTGAGCACCTGAACAAAAACATCGCAGAAAATAATATAAAAAATGCAGGAAAAATTCCATAAAAAATCATCCTCAATGGCCGAAGTATCGCTTATTCAAAATTAATTTGGTTTTTGTAAATTTAACAATTTTCAAAAGAGATATGGATTTTTGAAGATTTTTGTTTTAATTGTTTGAGCACCTGACAAACCAGTGAAAATCGTAATTTGAAAATCAACGTAAGATTAAATGAAAGTATACAGTATTGAATATAAAATAATATTTAGAAATGCTATTCTGTATTGCATTCTTACAATCACAGTTTAAATAGCAGTGATTTTTAGTAGCAGTGACTTTAAGTAGCAGTGATTTTTTAATACTAGTGAAAAATCACAGTTACATGAAATATCGTCCATCCCTAATAGGAAGTAAAATATCTCATTGTAATAATGTGCTCTCGTAATGAAATCGAGTTTTTTTCTTCTGCTTCGCCATGACAATGGCTGAGAATAAATTTCAAAGCCATTAAACGGCCAAGTCGAAATTAATTCCGCGGCACGCATAAAAATGCCATTATTTCCTTAATAGCATAACTGCATTTCGTATTTAATAAACCGTGTTCCTGGTCTTTGTTCTAGCTGGTAATTGCGTAAAATTATTAGATGGAGCAGATTTTGCAGAAAATCAACATGCAATTGCTTCTTCCACAACTTCTACTGATGCCGTCTAGGGCAATTACGAAATAATTATGAAGATACGTCTATTCTAAAGCATGTAAATTATAGCGGAAAAGAAATATTTTAATGTGGAAGATGTCATTAAAATATAGCTGCAAATTCTTATTAACATACATACAGATCATCTTTCAGTTGTTGGTATGGAGGTAAAAATATTATTCAAATAATTAATATGCAGGACAAATATATCAGTTGATTGTCAGGATATCAAAACGAGACACGTAGGTAGAAATTATTTTCGGGAGGAGTTATGACTTTGACCTTTTTTACCAGCTAATAATTTAAAATAAAATAGAAGTGGAATTTTTGGAAACACATTAAATATTATTCTTTAAAATTTCGGGGGGGGGGAAGTAATGCATTCATTAAAAACATGTCAATTGAGCCAAAAACGGAAATTCAACGTTCCATTGTTTTGTTTTATTTTTTAAGGGTAACTCTTGAACGAACGGGCAGAAGAAAATTCTTCTAACAAAATGTTGTTCTCATCGATTTTTATAAGTTGCATTGAAAATATTTTAAGCGGGTTTCGTAGCGATTTAATTTCGTTATTTCGTGGCAGATTTTTTCTTTTGTGTATTTTTTCGTAATAACATAGATCCACAGTTAAGACTGAGCCCTAGCTATAGCCTATTCGGTGGAATCTGGCCGAGGTCGTAAAATGGTCGGTCCGCCCTAAGGATCGACGCACCCTCGAAAAAAAGAAAAGACATTGGTGGTTCGTCTAATTGCATCCCATACATTTATTACTGTCCTTCTCTTCTATAGGTATACGCACTTTTACACCAGTACTTCTCAACAAATATTGGTTTGAGATAAAAAATATAACGTCCCCTACTTACCGAGCTCCGACCCTCTTTTACGACCACAGCCGCCAGATTCTGGAGAACGGGCTATAGGTAGAAACGCGTTGTACTCAGTTCCCCACGATGTCGGTAAATTATATTTGTACATACTACTACACAAAGGGTTAAATGTAATCGAACGAGACAACAATGCGCCCAGGAAATGATTTATACTCCCAGGCATTAACTACCGATATTAAAAATGCAATTATTTAAATTAATTATAGGTTGGCGTTGGTGTGTCTGCTATGCTATACATGAGTCAAAAGTTTCACAACAATAAATACATAAAGGAGACAGTTATTCGTATTCACTTAGACACATACATTATTTATGGCTCCGGGTATGTATATTACGCTATTGTAATTAATTTTTGGTATGCAAAATGCCCAGCCATTGGGAAATTACACCTAGACAAGCTGGTTTTATCTTCCAGTTACAAGAGCTTAAATCCTACGCTTCGTTCCCGCTTTATATTGTCTCTTGTTATTGCGCACGTAATAACATTTCGAATTTTGACAGTGCCACAATGCGCATTAATCATTTTCACATCAAACTTTTTTCTTCTTCAACTTCATGATCCTTTCCATGTTGTAATTGTTTCGGAAGAGAGCGAACAATAAATACTTGACTGTCCAACGGCAGCTGCATAATAATGGACGCGGGCGGCCATGAAATAGATTTGCGATTATTTTGTAGTATTATAATGGTGTCAATTTTGTAACCGTTTGTTGCGAAATTTTTGCCACGCTGTGGATTTAAACTGGTGACTTGCACAAATGCATGCTTGACCACATGTGTATATAAAAGATTGAAAGATTAATAATTCGAGTAATCTCGTGCTGATAATTTTTATTTACTGCTACCTCTAAAGCAGATGAATTTTCAGTAAGTGCAGGCAGTTTTATTAAATCACCAACAATGAAAGCAGTGAACGAAACACTTAGAAATGATTGAATGGAGTTAGTGGAAGACACAAAAAGGCTAATGTCTTCCTTAGCCGTTTTTACTGTTAAACTAATAATACGAGTTGGATCCAAGAGGATGATTTATTGTGCGTTTTCTGACAGCCGAGGAATATGTCTGCGGAGAGCAGATAAGTGGATGTAATTGTAAATTTTAGACAGACGAGTTCATTAATATCGGATTGAGAAATCATCGAAAAAACGTGCCCTGCGAATTAACTAATTGCGATCAATATAAATATTAATGATTATGGACGAAATTATAAAGAAACATCACGAATGATTGGAGCGGTACGGTGTTGTCTTCATTTATATCATCATATACTGATCATCAATCAAAAGAGAAAAATGTATACTCGGTCCAGTTCGATAGTAAAATACTGTAGAATTTTTGAGATGTTTCGTTAACCTCTTCACGCCCAGGTTCACCACATGTGGCAACAAGCGAAAAATGAAAACAAAAACATTGTACAAAAAATATTACTTCTTTAGCGCTATCTATGGAATATTTTTTTAAGTGGGAAAGTTTGTGACAGTGAAATCATATTTCGTAGAAAAAGTTAACAACAACAGGGAAGTAATTTTTAATCAAACCTGGGATTCAATCAAAGCAGCATGGGCGCGAAGTGGTTAAAGCTCAATCTAGTTGCACACGTCCAGGGGCGGCTCATTATAAAGAGCCACGGAGCCATGGCACTACCTGTAGACTCAAGCTCAGCAAGAATTTTTAACTGATTCTTAAAAAAAAACTTTTTAAATGTTAAACAACACCTGTAACACCGCGTGGAAGTTCCTCATTAATTTCAACAGATGGTTCAAATTTTGACAGACCATTTCTGAATAATGTGTTTTTACAAATTTGCAAAGAAAACAATCGCAAGTTTACTACAACAAAAATGGTTGCACTAAAAAGAAAGGCGCATTTTTCAAAGATTCACGTAGGGATTGCATATTTATTTTAACAGATGGTTTAAACTTTGACTGACTAATTCTGAATAATGCGTCTTTACAAATTTCCAAAGAAAATCATCGCAAGTTTACCACAACAAAAATGGTCTCACTAAAAGGCAAATTTCGATCACCAAAAAAGGAAATTTTTCAGAAATTCACTTGAGAATTCCACATTTCTTTCGATAGATGGTTGAAACTTCAACAGACTAATTCTGAAAAATGCGTCTTTACAGATTTCAAAAAAAAAATCGCAAGTTTACTACAACAAAAATGGTTGCACTAGAAAACCAATTTTTGATGACCAAAAAAAACGCATTATTCAGAAATTCACATGCAAATTCTACATTTATTGCACCAGATGGTTAAAATTTTGACAGACTCACTTTGAATAATGTTTCTTTACGAATGCCTAAAGAAAATAATCGCAAGTTTACCACAACAAAAATGGTTCCACTGAAAAGCTAATTTTGATGACCAATAAGGCGCATTTTTTCAGAAATTTGCATGGGAATTCCACACTTATTGCAACAAATGGTTGAAATTTTGGCAGACTACTTTTGAATAATGTGTCTTTACAATTTTCTTCTAAATTTTCGATTTTTTTTGTTAAAATTTTTTAAATTTTGGTAAGCAATTTTGATTTTTAAGATCGAAATTTTTAATTTTTTATTGAAATTGAAATTAAAATTCTTTATTGGTCCTTTTGTGTCATACAAGAGTTGACAGAAGGATAGATCGGTAAGATTAATAGCTAAATAGCTAGACTACAAAATCATAAATGTATACATTGACATAATAACATATTAACATTAATATTACATTTACATGTTAAAATATGCGTAAAGCTCAGCACAAGAATAAAAACAATTTGTTATTAACATCTCTTTGATTTCGATTTTAAATTTTTTATAATTTAGGATTCTAGTGTTTTGTGGCAGGGTATTGAATAGTTTTAGAGATGTGTATATAAATGAAGTATGAAATGCTTGTGTCCTATGTTTAGGTAATGCATAATAATCTTTTTCTTTATGATGTGTCATGTGGTGTTCATTGATAAGAGATGATTTAACATTTATCCTATATTTTAGATTATTTTTAACCTAAATTAATGATTTTTATACGCGACTCTTTTTATTTTTTTGCCGATATTTTCAAGTACAGTTTATAACTTCTTGCCCTTCATTTTAGGTTTTTTAACTTGATTTATTATTTTTTAGTTTCTGGTCGGCAACTAATTTTGAGCTAAAGAGTTATTTTGGGAGCTGAAAATGGCAAATTATTTTCGTTTTTCTTGATTTTACAATTTTTTTGGTTTGCATTTTTTATTTTTAGACCAGCATTTTTGTTTTTTTTGGCCTATATTGTAGATATTTGACCTGTATTTTTCATTTCTTCGTTCCAAATTTTACAGTTTTTTTTGCCCGGAATTTTCTTTATTTTGTTTTTTTTGATTTTTTTTGTTGAAATTTTCGGATTTTTGGTCTGCATTTTTTGAACCGCGAATTTTTGATATTTGTCTAAATTTTTATTTTTTTTTGCTTATCTTTTAGTTTTTAAAAGTTATTTTGGGGGCTGAAAATGTCAAATTATTTTCGTTTTCCTTGATTTTTCAATTTTTTGATTTGCATTTTTTATTTTTAGACCAGCAATTTTTATTGTTTTGGCTTATATTGTAGATATTTGACCTGTATTTTTCATTTCTTCGTTCCAAATTTTAGAGTTTTTCTTTATTTTGGTTAAACTCTTGTTAAAATTTTTGGATTTTTCGTTTGTATTTTTTTAACTGCGAATTAATAATAATAATAATAATAATTTATTCATGCCAGAACTAAAGTTTTACATAAGTCAAAAAAAAGGACACAGAATTGTATCAATACAAATAAGTGTACACATTAAATAATGGTAAATATAAAATAAACATTACATAAAAACATATTAAAATTAATTAAATAAATAAAATAAAATTGCAAACAAACAGATTAACATATTAAAATACTTGTAGTAAAAAATTAAAAGAGATTGCAGCGTGAGTTGTCTTTAATACAATATAAGAATTATATAAATTCAAAAAAACGAAATATAGCCTGAATATATAAATATTCAACCTGTTCGTAACTCTGCAAGCAAAATTAAGTCTTACTAAGACTATAAACAAATAATAACTTATTGAAACAACTACTTCCCTGGCTAATTTATTTAATACTTTCTGCAACAAGTAAGGTTGTTTCTATTTTATTTAATAAGAATTATATGTTAAAAAAATAAATATGAGATATATGCTCTGATTGGGGATAATATACACGAAATTAATATGAATAAATGTACAGACATAAAAAATAATAATAAAATGAAATAAATAATGAAATAAAATTTTCGATATTTGTGCAAATTTTCGATTTTTTGTGCTTATATTTTTAGTTTTTCTATCCTCATTAAGAGCGTATTTTTTATTGGTCTATACTTTAGATTTTTAACCTGATTATGTGCAAATTTTTGATTTTTTGGGGGTATTTAATTTGTATAATTTGTCATTTACATCTTTCATAATTTTGACGTTTCAAACGCCAGTATCATCCGATCCAATAAATTGTAAAAGTGGCTCTACCATCAACATGTTCCACGAGCCGCCACTGCACACATCTGCAAGTAATTACTAGTTGTGGAGGATTATAAATGTCGCCAACTGTTCTCTTTTTCAAACGTTTAACATGAACCAGATGCGGCTCCGAAGAGTTCGATAAAGGAGGCTACGAACGAAATCAGTGGCGCAGTAAAACCAAAATCTCGCGTCACTTGGAGGCAGGGGCGGCTCGTTATATAAAGCCAAGGAGCCATGGCACTACATGTAGTTTCAAGCTCAGCAAGAATTTTTAATTAATTCATTAATTCTTAAAACACTTTCGCCGGTTAGGAAGATAAATCGTTCTTTCTTTCTTCAAAAAAGGAAAGGGGGGGGGGGGGTATATCGTATAAGTGGCTCAACCATCAACATGTTCCACGAGTCGCTACTGCCTGGAGGTAGAGTAAGTATGCGAGAGAATGAGATAACAAATCTCCGCATGGCCGCACCATCGTTTTTCGTTTTGAAGATAAATCATCATTTCGCGACGATTCTGTGTCTACATTTACATTATGTTCACGTGAAAACGCTAAACAATTACGAGTTTTCGGTGTCCCCTTTTGAAATTTATGATGGTCACTGCGCAACTTGTCACGAGATTTTGGTACTACTCTACATCCTGGACGATTGTTACCATCCTTCTTTCAGCCTGAAATTCAAGAGCGATATATTTACCAATTTTCAGACTTACGAATACAGGGTGTATTTGAAATAACGAACAGGCTCGTAACCACAAAGAGATTATATTATTTTTAAACAATATTCGCAATTATTTTGTTTATAACTGTAACAAAAAGCCCGCAATTAATTATTAAAGTTAATGAGTGAAAATACGCAACATGTTTGGGGGCAGTGGTAATGTGACCTAATTTTTAAACGGCATCGATATCGAATTACAACAAGCGCGTAGGAAATATCTGAGTGCTCTTTAAGCGTCAATGAACTTGAGGACTGTTTATCTTTTACAAAAAAAAAAAACGTTTCGGAGGCAAGAAATCGTATCTCGCGTTTTAAATAAACAAACACACATTCCATGCAGACCTAATTAAATGAGAAAAATGTTTAAGAAAACCTCGAAAAATTAGGAAAATTCAAAAAAAAAATTTCGAATAAATTTTGACGGAAATGGGTTCACAAATATTTTGTGTATGTGCCCTTAAATGCCTGTTCGTTATTTCAAATACACCTTGTATAGAAAGAAACCAGTTTCATCCTTTATAATTTTTCTGAACACGAAACTGCGTCGAGTCTTTTTTTTGCGATAAATTGCTAATAATTCATAGTTTTAGAAAACCATTGCTCGAACATTGCTGCACCTACCTCTGCCGCATTTTTAAGACACATTACACCAAAGAATTTTAATGCATCCTGTATACACCCTTGATACACACACGGTGGCTAATTATCAAACCTTCCGTCTCCTGTTCGCGGCTTCATGTTTACGACCTCGCAGAATCCCGGTGTGAAATTTAACACATCCACGCGATCGAAAAATGCCCATTCCCAGCTGCGCGAATATGAGTTGCACAAACCATATTAGTTTCCACGTTGGCAATTAGCAGAAGGCATGATCCCATTGAGGCTAATTAATATCCCGCGAACGGACGATCGGGCGCAAAAATTGCAGAACGAACGCCATCAACTCATGCTCGAGAGGATTTGATTGATATTATTGTACAGGAAACACGTTGTTCGTATCCGAACTAACTGGATATATTCCCACATTTAAATGTTTATATCGGATGATAATAAGTAATCGGGGGAATCGATTTTCTCTTGTAGATACATTCATACATACGATCAGGACTTTCACAGAAAGCACATTCACATCTGATGAATGTTGTTAATTAGCAATTTAAACAAATATATTGTTTATTTATAAACAGTATGTATTGACGTAATTCCTATTGTAACAAGGTTAAACATAGTGCAAGTATTGTTGACTCGCTCAGAAAATTCTATGTACTTTGATTTGATTTTATTATAGTCTGGAAAGTAAATGAATTGAAAAAACGAATATCGGCCATTCCATAAATAAATGCACACTTTTTGGGGGTACATCAGGGATTTGACCGAATTTCACATGTATTATAAAGGCTATCAAGACATGACTTTTGATCTTTACTAGAGGTTCAGAAAATTATTGTGTCAAAACTTATAACAATATTAACCTTTGGTAATATCGTAAACCATTACGGATACGAAGAAAGTTACTCTATACTTTTTTATGCTTACATGTTTAAAGTTTGCAATAAATTTTTTTCCAAAACAAAAAAACTTTAGATAGTTTTTTTTTGATAAATAAAATATATCTTAAAAAATAATCAATTACTCATATTTTAATTTTCCTAAAAATAATATATGTTATACCCTGATCCTTGCTGCGAATTTTTATTTTTTTAAAAGTATGAGCACTTTAAAACTTTTTGATTTGGTGTAATGGCCCCAGAGCGCAGTGTGCGCCATGTCTTGATAGCCTTTATAATATATGTGAAATTCGCTAAAATCCCTGATGTACCCCCAAAAAGTGTGCATTTATTTATGGAATAGCCGATATTTGAAAATGTCATGACTCAGCGTTGCAAACCATTCTAACATCAATTAACAAATTTTGCTTGTCAGTTACAATCGCCCACTAAACCCCATGCAAAGCGACCGAGCGTATTTTTTCTTTCTGTATTCTCAAATGAACCCTAAAATCTTATTCCTTGCGCATTACCACCCGCCAAATTGGAAACAAATAGACTCGTACACCCGCAGGTAAAAATTCAGAACAAAACAACTGGCAAATCACCTTATCGCAGGTAGGTCCGGTCTAATCTTTAACATTTTGACAGACTAAAACCGCAAGCATTGTCCGATTTTTAAAGGTAATTACCAAAACTTTCACGCCGCAAAGTCGGACCGATTTACAGGCAGGTGCACTCCCAAACAAAAGCGGGATTTAGACATTTCTTGGAACATTTTCACTAAACCAGCAAAAGTTCTCCGTGAAATTTGCTCTTTGTCGAAGTTTAATTAGGAGCGAGATTTAATTTCAGGCTTTAATGCTTTCTCCGGGATATTGGCATTTAGTGCGAAATGATGATTTCACATATCGTTAATTAATTTGAAAGCCGTAATTTTAATTAAATTCTACGGTAAATACCAGCGTACCATTAAACGCTAAATTATAATCAAAAGTATATTATTGGTATATGTTTATGTACCATTAAATCTTTTGAAATATAGTTTAATGCTTAATAATATTTCACTTAGAGAAGACTACATTTTTATCATGGGTTTCAAAACTCACATCAAGTCTGCATTATCCTACAAGGTACTGAAAATAGTATACAGTGTGGAAATTAAGTAGCGGATAAATTTGGTAACTCCGTTAATGTGTATGATAGAGCAAAAATCTAAAAGATGTATAGGGATTTAAATTACTGCGCATATGTAAAATAAGTTTTCAGATTTTTCAAGCAATTGTTTTAGAAGTTGTGACTTTTTTTTTAAATAACAACCTATATTTTTTATTTTTTATTTCAGTAGAGTTTTTCAATCTGTTTTCAACCATATAGAAATTTTAATAGGTTACATAGGAAAGAATTAAAGAAAAACGGTCTTGTCATTAAAAAAATAAACGAATTAAATCTGGATTTGGTAATATTTTTATGACATCCGAATATTAGTGAATTTATGTTGGCAGCGGGAGAGTTAGTGAACGGCATGTGCACGTGTTTATAAGTATCTTTTCCGAAATTCACCTTCATTATAAATTTAATTTGTTTAATTTTTTATTTATGTTCAGCATCTCTTCTGAACCTAAAGTGAATCCGATTTTATCTCTCTCGTTTTACTGTGCCAGGAAATAAGTGCGCATGTGTCGAATTCAACGGCCGACGATCTTCGGCGTTTTCTCGGAATCGACGCAAGCGCCAAGGAAGCACGGCACAGTATTTCGTCCTTTTTATTGCCGTCACCAACGCATAAGCGTTTTATACATACGCGGTATGTACTAATAGGTATATGGTTTTATAAATATCAGTTTTTAGGTAAGGTACGTACCTTTTGGGCAGTCGTTTATTTTCTAATTCATCTACATAATCAAAAAAATAATCCCGAAATGCGGCTTCATCCATTTTTAATAAGTATTATTAAAATCATTTTTATATTTACAAATAGTGACAGTTTACCAACAATCTAAGTTTAATCCTGCATAGAAGCGGATTAATTGAAGGCGGATTATTTTCAAATGAATCAAGTATTATTCCGACTATTGAATGCGTTTTTATACTCAATTCCGGATCAATATTGCGTTAAAAGTACGGCCATTAAAATGTTGTATACAAATCAGCCAATACGTCTGCTCTAGATTTTGAATTAATTACACTTGAACACCCGCGGGTTTCACTGTAAGTTTGAACTCTTTCCAAGAGTTAGAAAAACAATTGCAACAAACTGTAGACTTTTAAATTCACTCAAAACAGATTGTACTTCGTTATTCTATAAAAATCTGACAATATATCTCATCTAGATTTCGAATTAATCACACTTGAACGCGGAATGATTTAATTGAAAATATCCAATATTTTCCAAGTCGTTCAAAAAATTGAAAAACAATTGCAACAAACTTTAAAATTTTAAATTCACTCAAAATAGATTGTACTTCGTTATTCTATAAAAATCTGACAATATATCTCATCTAGATTTCGAATTAATCACACCTGAACGCGGAATGATTTAATTGAAAATATCCAATATTTTCCAAGTCGTTCAAAAAATAGAAAAAACAATTGCAACAAACTTTGAACTTTTAAATTCATTCAAAACAGATTGTACTTTGTTATTCTATAAAAATATAACAATCTGTCTCATCTAGATTTCGAAATAATCACACTTGAACGCGGAATGATTTAATTGAAAATATTCAATATTTTCCAAGTCGTTAAAAAAATTGAAAAACAATTGCAACAAACTTTAAAATTTTAAATTCACTCAAAACAGATTGTACTTCGATATTCTATAAAAATCTGACAATATATCTCATCTAGATTTCGAATTAATCACACTTGAACGCGGAATGATTTAATTGAAAATATCCAATATTTTCCAAGTCGTTCAAAAAATTGAAAAACAATTGCAACACACTTTAAACTTTTAAATTCACTTAGAACAGATTGTACTTCGTTATTCTATAAAAATATAACAATCTGTCTCATCTAGATTTCGAAATAATCACACTTGAACGCAGGATGATTTAATTGAAAATATCCAATATTTTCAAAGTCGTTCAAAAAATAGAAAAACATTTGCAACAAACTTTAAACTTTTAAATTCACTCAAAACAGATTATACTTCGATATTCTATTAAAATCTGACCTCTTCTCTAGATTTTGAATTTAAAAAAACTTGGACGCTGGATAGCGTTAAAAAAATAGAAAAACGATTGCAACAAACTTTAAACTTTTAAATTCACTCAAAACAGATTGTACTGCATTATTCTATAAAAATCTGACAATATATCTCATCTAGATTTCTAATTATTCACACTTAAACACGCGCTGATTTAATTGAAAAGCTCTAACATGTTCCAAGTCGTTAAAAAAATAGAAAGACAATTGCAACAAACTGTCGACTTTTAAATTCACTCGAAACAGATTGTGCTTCGTTATTCTATAAAAATCTAACAATATATCTCTTCCAGATTTCGAATTAAACAAACTTGAACGCGGGATGATTTAATTGAAAAGGTCCAACATTTTCCAAGTGGTTTAAAAAATAGAGAAAAACAATTGAAACAAAGTTTAGACTTTTAAGTTCACTCAAAACAGATTGTACTTCGTTATTCTATAAAAATCTGACAATATATCTCATCTAGATTTCGAATTAATCACACATAAACGCGCGCTGAATTAATTGAAAAGGTCCGACATTTTTCAAGTCGTCAAAAAAATGGAAAAACAATTGCAGCAAATTCTCGACTTTCAAATTCACTTAAAACAGATTATGCTTTGTCACTTTGTGAAAACCTGCGAACTAGTCTACCCGTAGATTTTAAATTAATCACACTTGAATACCTTCTGTTATAATTGTGAAGTCAGAGATTTTTTTAAACCGCAAAAAAAAAAAATAATAGCAACACTTCCAAACATTTAAACATTACAAAAGAATACACTTCATGCTTTCATAAAAAATACAAATACACCATTTCTCGATTTTAAAGTATTGACACTTTAACATCCGACTGTTCAATTCATCAAGAAAATAAATAAAATGAAACATCTGTATACAAACTTATAAATTTACTTAACATTGATTGCGCTTAATGGCTGTAGTTAAGTCTGCCATTGCCCCTAATCTATATTTTAAAATAATCACACTTTGGTTCAATTCTGAGCATTTTCAAAACCGCCAAAAAAAAAATAGAAAAACTAATGAAAAAAATTCCAAACTCTTGCAATTTACTTAAAATGGATTGTACTTTATATTTCTATAAAAATTTACAAATCTTCCTACCGTATATTTTAAAATAATCACACTTTAATTGTAAAGTCGAGCATTTTCCAAACCGCCAAAAAATAGAAAAACAATTGACACAAACTTTTGAAATTCACTTAAAATAGATATCACTTTATAGTTCTATAAAAATAGGGAAACATGCATACCGTAGATTTAAAAAAATCACACTTGAACAATCCCCGGTTCAATTCTGAGGTTGAATTTACATAAACCGGTACAAAATGGAAAAACAATTGAAACAAATCTTAAAATTTTCAAATACCTTTAAAATAGATTACACTTTATTTTTCATTTCATTTCAAATCGCCCAAAATAAGAAAATCTCGTTGCTCTCATGTCACAGATTTTTGTAAACAAAATTGTCAGCAAGTACATATTGAGAAATGGTACTTTTTTTTCAGAATCTCTATGTCACAACTGGGGTCAACACCCTACTGATTTTTTTATGGTGAAAAAAATTGATTATTAGCATTATGGAGAAAAAATTTAAGGTGGTGAAATTTGTGGTTTTGCAGTAATAAATTCCTGAAATTTGCATACATTTTGCAACAAAAAATTATTTTATTGCACATTTCTAAAGGTTATATGTAAATTTACAGCATTTTACAAATTCTATTTTGTAGCTTACACTTTTGTCTTTCAAATGACACTAAAATGAACTAAATAGGTTGATAAATAACAAAGTTACAGTTATTAAAAACTTGAAGGCCACCTTGTTAAATTCCGTCAAATTTAAAAATGACCCACTGACTGACAGTTCAGATCCAAAAATTCTGAAAAAAAATATAATGGTTTTTCATATACAAAAAATTACAAAAATCCGTGACATGAGGGCAACGGCCATTGGGTGAAATGAGCCATATCTAAAAAAATTGGAAACATTCCTACCACAGATTTCGAAATCATCACCCTTCAATTCTAAGGTCGAACATTTTCAAAACCGTAAAACAATAGAAAAACAATTAAAATAAACTCTCAACTATTCAAATTCACTTAAAATATATTGCACTTCATTTTTCTACAAATATTTGCATACATTCCTACACTAGATTTCGGAATAATCACACTTCGGTTCATTTCTGAGGTCTGCCATTTTACTAATCCCAAAAAAAAAACACAAAAACAGTTGCAGCATTCTCGAATCTTTTCTAATTTAATCAAAATTGATTGCGTTTCGTGATGCTATTAAAAACTGTAAACACTACTGCCTATAATTTTGAAATATTCAGCTTTAAACACTGCCCGATTCAATTTTGAGGTTGGTCATTTTCCAAGTTGCCTTAAATATAAAAAAAATATTGCAAAAAATGTCAGACTTTTTAAATATACTCAAAATAAATTAATTTTCATTTCTATATAATGATTTAATGCGCTAATAACAAAAAGTTTACACATCATTTAAATAAGTGGTTGAAGGTGGAAGCCATTACTTTGTGATCTATTTTAGATTCAGGAACTTTGCAATAAAACGCACTTTGTTGACATTACACAAGCTCTATATTTGGCGACCATGGTTTCGACCCTCACATGGTCATCACCAGAATTCAACTATTTATTGCAGTTAATTGTTTCACTATTTACGTATTGGTTGTTCACATCATTGAGGATAGTAATATTAAATAGATATTAATTATACCAAATAAAAACTCTGGTTAAAATTCTCAACTAGTTTCGCTTTATTAAAGCATTTTCAACAGTTTTTTATTTGGTAGAATTAATATCTATATCATATTATTCCTTACTTATTGTGGATTTCTAGTTTTCTTCTTGGTGATATAAATCACGTGTGTAATTGCAGGAAACTAATTGAATCCGTTTATTATGAAACATAATTACCCAGCAATAAAAAAAACTCATTGCAAATATCACAATAATTATAATAAATATCATAACAGTGTGCATTTCGCTGAAATAAATCAAACGGTACGTGAGGCGATTATAAATAATTATGAGCCAGACATAATTGAAATGCACGTAGTATAAATAATTCAACGTGATCTTTAAAACATTAAATAAGGCACGGCGATTTTCGCGTGTGCTATTCCCATGCTCTTGCGACTTCTGCAACGAGAGATGATGAGCCGCAATTAATCTGAATCCGCGCGTTCGAATAAATCAATTGGAATTGGCGGGCGCGCACTGTTGCCAATGCGAGACGCGCAAAAATTAATTGGCTGAGAAATTGAGCGTGATACTGCACCAGGAAGTGCTCCGATATTATTATTTCGTTTAACCAGGCGTTTCCTTTATGGGGAAATTTCCCTTTCGTCCTCGCACGGCGAGAAATTGCGTGCTGGCATTAACATCCAATAAGATTTATATTTTAATAACAATGTACCACGCAGAAGTGGTTAATTACTATTGGTTATTCGATCCGGAACTTGTCAATGGAAATGCTTGGATGGAATCTCATAAGGCAATACATTTACGATTGACTCGCTGAGAAAAATTTTACATTAAAATAATTACTTCTTGATTTAATTAATCGGCTTTATATTTAATAATAATAATAATAATGGTTTATTGTGCTAAACAATAATAATACGTATTGGTGGTTAATTTTATCCCGCAGATGCCATATGGCGTCATATTTTTTATGGGGTCCCCATAATCTGTGTTTTGATTCTTTTTGGACCATTTTCCCAAAGACTCCATACGGAGTCATGATTTTGTTTTCTGTAAAAATAGGGACATTTTTTTAATTAATTTGCTTTAGTTAGAATATGGTGTTAACCCATTACATCCCATGATAAATAATTTTTTCCAAAGAATTTCAAATTCTCAAATGTCAATTAAAAAATCAATTTCTAAAAACTTAATGGAATCACTGCTAAATATTGTTCTATTGAGTGAGCGCTATGACCAAGATTACTTGCCTGTGTAGCGGGTTGGATTTGCAAAGCAAGCAAAAATATTGCGCGCTCCGCCGTGTATGATGAACTGTATGCAACCCATTCTGCACGTTTGCGTCTAAAAATAGACGGCCCGCCTATAGCACACAGTTCGCAAAGTGTCTACAAATAGACGCTCCCGCTCAAAGTGTGTTAATAAAGAAGTGTTTGTATCACAGATACATTATCTAAAGTAAGTAACATTGCCACCAGGTATCACTGAAGGACATGATGTTTGTTTTACTCGCGTGAGTAGAATGGGAAGTAATGGGTTAAATCAAGAATTTCACAACAAAAAAAAATATTTACAAAAATTAATTTGGGAAAATTAAGGCTTATTACTTTTTTATACTTCCTGTGAGTAAAATTTGATAAGCTATTCCGTATCTAAGAACATTATCCTAACGAAAAATGCTTCAAATTTTGGCCACAATTTCTACCAAATAAAAACTCAGCTTAGAATAAAATTAAGGAAATAATTCCCGTATACGGCGATAATTTTAAACATTCAGAATCTAAACTGAGTTTTTATTTGGTAGAAATTGTGGCCAAAATTTGAAGCATTTTTCGTTAGGATAATGTTCTTAGATACGGAATAACTTTATCAAATTTTACTCACAGGAAGTATACAAATTTAATAAGCCTCATCATAACTCGAATTAAAACAATAATTTATAGTGTGGAAACGTAACGAAAACAAAATTGTATAAATAATTCCTAATTGTTCTTTTACACTGTGCATAAAAATGAATTATAGTTAGGATTATTTACGTCACCAGCAAAGAAAGTAACAATCCTCATTCTTGCCAGGATTATAATCTACGTTTTATTATTAACGTTGGCTATGAGTTACGGCCGTGTCTTGGGATTTTGTATACAGCTTTGTTTCAACATTCAAAAACGTCGTAAATCATTGAAATTTATCTCCAGGTGTAAAATCTTGTAATGATAATTGTTTCACTCGCTGCCTTTCCCCGGAGGGGAATATCATGGAGATGCTAATTGTCGGTTAATTGAAATGAATTTGAATTGGGCGATCTTCCTCTAAAATCTTACAGTTTAATATCCATCGTTAATTATTTATTACTTCTTTCAGGGCTGTCAGAAAGAAATTCAGTTGTTGTAGTTGTTATCAAACATAATCAGCCTATAAAAAATAATCATAAAGTAGCGTTTCTCAAAAATGCACCAACGGAGGCTAGTTTATTATAATCCAGTGGCGGCTTAGAGCCACTTACAATTTATTGGATCGGATGAAATTATGAAAGATGGAAATAACAAATTATACAAATTAAATATCGGGCAAAAAATCAAAAATTTGCACATAGAAATCAATCACGTTAAAAATAAAATCGAAAATTTACACAAATATCAAAAATTCGCGGTTAAAAAAATGCAGACCTAAAATCCGAAAATTTCAATAATAGTTTAACCAAAATAAAGAATATTTTTGGGGCAAAAATTTGAAACGAAGAAATGAAAAATACAGGCCAAAGATCTAAAATACAGGCCAAACAAATCAAAAATGCTGGTCTAAAAAAAAATTCAAACCAAAAAATTGGAAAATCAAGGAAAACGAAAATAATCCGCCATTTTCAGCCCCAAAATAACTCTTTAACTCAAAATAAGTTGGCGACCAGAAACTCGAAAACCTCAGTTCCTGGAAGTCCCACAACTACATTTTATGAACAAACTGTGTTCAATGGTCTGCCTTGAAAATAAATTTAAAAAAAAGTTAAAAAAAAAATTAAATTTAATCGATTTTAGTCAAAAAGTAACGAAAAAGTAAAAAAAAACTCGCCCATAAAAAATAATAATTTAAGTTAAAAAATCTAAAATCAAGAGCAAGAAATCAAAAACCGTCAAAAAAACTTGAAAATATCGGCAAAAAATACAAAAAGTCGCGTATAAGAATCAATCATGTAGGTTAATAAAATCTAAAATATAGGATAGAAAATTAAAAACTTCGACCAAACATTCGATCCTGAAAATCAAAATTGCGGACCATAAAATCGAAAATTTTAACAAACAAATCGAAAATTTAGAAAAAAAATTAGGCTAAAAGATTAAAAATTTAGACCAAAATATCAAAATCCTGGCTTAACGATAAAAAAATTCAAACAAGAAGATTGGAAATTCAAGTACTAAGATTGCCATTTTCAGCATTCGGGGTGATTAGCCTCAGAAAACATAAGAAAAAACTCAAAGTTTGCTCTGGAGTGAAGGAAATTTGCACTCGACGATTTGAAAAATTAACAAAAATTCATTACTTGAAGGTTTCGCTTCAAATAAACTTCAATTATTCAAAAATTGTGTACTTTTGATTTCCCGAAAACAACCACATGCTCCTGCAGAAAACAAGGGAATAAACTCAAATTTTGCACTCAAATTGTAAAAAAAAATAATCACTTGTAGAATTAGCTTCAAAATTACTAAAACTGTGCAGTGTACTTGTGATTACTTGTAAAAATAATTGCAATATTGCTACTGAAAACAACAGAAATTGACTCAAAACTGCACTTTAGGGAACGGAAATTGCACTCAATGTTTTGAAAAACCGTAAAAAAATAATTACTTAGATTATAGCTTAGAATTAGCTCTTAAATAAGGTATAAAATATAAGCACAAAAAATCGACAATTTAGACAAATATCGAAAATTCTCGGTTAAAAAAATGCAGACCTAAAATTCGAAAATTTCTACAAAAAAAAAATCAAAATTTAGGGCAAAAGTTCTACAATTTGGAACGAATAAATGAAACATATAGGTCAAATATCTAAAATATAGGCCAAGAAATCAAAAATGCCGGTCTAAAAATAAAAAATTCAGACCACAAAATTGAAAAAAATTATTTACCATTTTCATCTCCAAAAATAACTCTTTAGCTCAAAATAAGTTGCCGACCAGAAACTCGAAAGCGGTAGTCAAAAGGTAACCAAATAGTAAAAAATTCACCCATAAAAAATAATAATTCAAGTTAAAAAATCTAAAATGAAGGGCAGACACATTATTAAAAATTAGTCTGTCAAAATTTCAACCATCTAGTGCAATAAATGTAGATTTTGCATATGCATTTCTGAAAAATGCGTGTTTTTTTTTGGTCATCAAAATTTGCTTTCTAGTGAAACCATTTTTATTTTGGTAAACTTGCGATAATTTTCTTTGGAAATTCACAAAGACACATTATTCAAAATTAGTCTGTAAAAATTTCAACCATCTGTTGCAATAAATGTGGAATTCCCATGCAAATTTCTGAAAAATGCGCTTTTTTGGTCATCAAAATTTGCTTTTTAGTGCAACCATTTTTGTTGTCGTAAATTTGCGATTGTTTTCTTTGGAAATTTGTAAAGACATATTATTCAAAATTACTCTGTCAAAATTTCAACCATCTGGTGCAATAAACGTAGAATCTGCATATGAATTTCTGAAAATTGCGTTTTTTTTTTGGTCATAAAAATTTGCTTTCTAGTGAAACCATTTTTGTTTTGGTTTGCGATAATTTTCTTTGGAAATTCGTAAAGACCTATTATTCAAAATTAGTCTGTCAAAATTTAAACCATCTGTTGCAATAAATGTGGAATTCCCATGTGAATTTCTGAAAAATGCTTTTTTTTTTGGTCATCAAAATTTGCTTTTTAGTGCAACTATTTTTGTTGTCGTAAATTTGCGATTGTTTTCTTTGGAAATTAGTAAAGACATATTATTCAAAATTACTCTGTCAAAATTTCAACCATCTGGTGCAATACATGTAGAATTTGCATATGAATTTCTGAAAATTGCGTTTTTTTTTGGTCATCAAAATTTGCTTTCGAGTGCAATTATTTTTGTTTTGGTACACTTGCGATAATTTTCTTTGGAAATTCGTAAAGACACATTATTCAAAATTAGTCTGCAAAAATTTCAACCATCTGTTGCAATAAATGTGGAATTCCCACGCAAATTTCTGAAAAATGGTCATCAAAATTTGCTTTCTTGTGCAACCATTTTTGTTGTGGTAAACTTGCGAAATCCGCTTTTTTTGTTATCAAAATTTGCTTTTCTAGTGCAACCATTTTTGTTGTGGTAAACTTGTGATTAGTTTTTGTAGAAATTTGTAAAGGGACATTATTCAAAATTCGTCTGTCAAAATTTCAACCATCTGCCGAAAAAAATGTGGAACTCCCAAGTGAATTTCTGAAAAATGTGCCTCACTTTTTTAATATCTCAAAAACCAATTTTTCTGTTCAGTTAACTTTTTCCCAATTTAACCAATATTTTATCTCGTCAACAATCGAGATCCCTATACATTCTGGCAAAATGACACCCTGTATAATATATCCAACCAAACTCACAAACTATTCAAATTCATGTGAGGTTAACAGGAACATTAGTTCCGATTCAATTTCATGGTAGACTTGATGCTCGTTGCTTTTTTTTAACACCAAGTAGTAAAATGTTTTAATTAACGACACCTCGGATGCACTAAACTACGCCGATAACAATTGTTCAGAACAACCGTCTGGAAATGAGACGGCTCGTGTTATTATCTAAATAAACACAGAAAACCTGTAATAAATAAATTAGAGAGCACCTAGTGCAGGATGTTCACTCGGAAAAGCAATTATTCCCAGGAGTTAAAAAAGGGCGACGAATCGTGTAAGGCGCATTTATTAGCATGCCTAATTAGAGAGGTGGCGTAGGGCGATTTAACGAGGTTTATGGGCCGGTGTTGAATTTAGAAGCTTTAAGAGGCGACCAGCGTAAGTGAATTTCTCAGGTTTTATTTTATGTTCCTTATTTTCCTGGTTTTAAATTGGAGACCTAGCGCATAAAGTTCGTACTTCTGAGGCACGTCCATTCATCGTTTCGAAAAAGTGACCGTCTCACCGAACCCATGAGACCCATAAGCAGCAATGCTATAGTCTGGCCGCGCTACGATGGCATTTGAGGTGATGGTGCAGTATCTGCTTCTATTTATAAATCAGTGGTTCTTAAAAAATAACAGATAACTTTGGAAATAAACCCAACGTCTCCTGTTCGCTTATTGAAAACCTCAGGTATTTAGACCCATAAAACACCCGCCAACACAAATAAGGGCGGTCCAAGTTAATGAACTCGGTTGCCTTCATAGCGCGGCCAGACTATACCAACCAGGCCAGCACGGCCTCACAAAATGGCAAATTTTATTTTATTAATCCTTTCGCGGCGTAAACCGGATGATTACGTAAAAAAATAGGGCACAATGCTAGTTAAACATTTTAAAATCATATGCCACAACGAAAGTGTTAATTTAGTTCATTTGTAAAATCGGTTACTTGTGTTCAATTGGTCGGGTTGTGGGACAGGAACATAATCCTTATCCCACCAGATCTCAAAATTGTATCCATATATCAAAAGTTCATTCAGATGGTCACGAAATTTTGATATATGGATGTGGGTTTTTGTGGTTTTTTGATTCTTTGTTTTAAAAATGAGATTTAACAAAATACGCTTCCTACTTTAAAATCGGGAAAGACATGATGTCCACATCAACATTTTTTATCGGTTCATGCAGTATACTTATTTGGATGAATTTCTGTATTATCAAATTTGTGTATCGCATTGAGCAGTTGTGCAATTTCTAAATACTAAATCGATATTTTGGGAACATAAAATTTGAAAAACCTGAGATTTTGCGTGAAAATCTACATATTTTTTTTTTAAATTACGCGAAAGAAAAAATTTGGTGTAGATTTTCCATCATTGGACCGTTAACAAAATTTTAGGTATATATTTTAAATTCTATTTTTATATGATAGATACAACTTTTTACTCCACAAATTTTGTCCAGAAACCCTTAAAACGGATATCGCCGTTAAAATTTTGTTTTAAATTTTCACGATCACAATACTTTCTCGTACTTCTTACGGAGAAGGTAAAAGAATCATTACGATCATAACAATTTAGATGTATTTTATGTATATACCAAGTGACTGTAATTGATTTAAAAAAAATATAGAGCCAGCATTACCACGAATTTTCTTATTATCTTATTACTAGTTGTATTAAATTAGCTACATTTTAATGTTTGAACCATAAAAATCGAATGTTGCAATTTTCAATTTTGCTTGCAATTTCATCAATTTGCGTTGATTTGATGAAACAATTTCCAAATAGATGTTTAATATACAGGGTGTATTTGAAATAACGAACAGGCTCGTAACCACAAAGAGATTATATTATTTTTAAACAATATTCGCAATTATTTTGTTTATAACTGTAACAAAAAGCCCGCAATTAATTATTAAAGTTAATGAGTGAAAATACGCAACATGTTTGGGGGCAGTGGTAATGTGACCTAATTTTTAAACGGCATCGGCTTTCGATATCGAATTATAACAAGCGCGTAGGAAATATCTGAGTGCCCTTTAAGCGTCAATGAACTTGAGGACTGTTTATCTTTTACAGAAAAAAAAAACATTGCGATCACACTTCAAATTTCGGAGGCAAGAAATCGTATCTCGCGTTTTAAATAAACAAACACACATTCCATGCAGACCTAATGAAATGAAAAAAGCATGGGTTCTCAAAATGTTTAAAAAAAACCTCGAAACATTAGAAAAATTCAATTTTTTTTTTCGAATAAATTTTGACGGAAATGAGTTCAAAAATATTTTGTGTATGTGCCCTTAAATGCCTGTTTGTTATTTCAAATACACCCTGTATACTAACTTAGCTACATTTTGGTGTTCAAATCATCAAAATCTAATAAGTTCGGCTTTTGCGCAATTAACACAATAATTTAAATCATGATTTTGGAACATGTGCGAATTTATAATTATTTAATAATTTAGAAAAATTTAATTTAAGAATTCGTAATTGATTAAATATACCAACACGTCTCACGCTTAGCACTCACTATTTTTAGTAAGTTCCGCCCTGGAACACCTGCAGTGTCGGCATGAAAGATCTTGGCTGATTGCTTTGCAAAATTCTATCAATTTATTATAATTCGGTTTCATTAAATTATTGCAGATTTGCAATCATTTAAATAATGAAAAAGCAACCCATATTGTAATTTAATCAGGGACCACAAAAGTTAACAGATCATCAAAATGCGCGCCAAAAAATTAAAAGGCAGATGTTGGTGTCAGTTCATAACGGAAGATCAAAAGGCGGCTCCTATAATCCAAGAGCGGCAGAAACATTTCAGCAGTCCAATATATCGAAGTTTGACCTGGGAGACTTGACCATTAATAATCCGTTTTCACAATATCATTAGAAAAGACACGATTGATGTATGAGCACGTCAGGGAGATATTAAAATCAATTAGTAATCTATACGACCTCTCCATCATCGTTTTTTTCTATTGTCTTATTGGGCAAAATAAATAAAATTATCATGAAAATCCAATGCTTGAACTAAAATGCAGGTAATCGAATCGGAAACCGAAATTAACTGTAATTTTCAGTGTTATCGAATGAAAAAAAAATGAACTATTCTGAAACCGAAACAAGAAAAAAATTTCATTCGCGGTATTATCAACGGTATCACACTCCTCCAACGGTATAACTCATTCGTCTTGGTAATTGGGATATTTCTTGAACCCGCTTTTCAAATAGATTAGGACCGCACTTTAATAAAACTATTAATAAAAGGTTGGCCGTCGTTTTGCTAATTTATGGTAGTAAATGAGGATTTGTCGTCTACTGCCATAACTCAGCAAAAGAACCTGTCTCTTAATAGTTTTATTGAGGTGCGGTCCTAATCCACTGAAAACGTATGTAGAGTCTTACCAGAGATATTGTGAACATTCGATTTTAAGTAGATGGTAATTTTTACAACCTTAACCGCAGACCGCAATAAAACTATTTGGTCCGTCAATCCAAAACGACCAGAAGACCGCCACTCTTCTAATTTTATAACATATTATGGAAGGCCAGCCCTTATCTACTTCAAAACATTGTACAGATTAGCAAAAGTTAACAGCTGTTGAATATTGAATGTTCACAGTATGTCTGGGTGGACTCTATATCTCAAACCACCATGGAGATTAACTTATTTGTGTTAAAGGCACTTTAGTGAATAGTAAGCTATGTTTATACCTTCGCATATAAAGTTAATGGGTTTGGTGTTTTTGGTGTTTTTATCAGATTGATGTAATTAATTCAGGGTTTCTATTTTGATTATCTTGACTTTAAAATTGAGAAAAAAGCTCCTTTATTAACTAACTAAATAAGTTTATCTTTGTGGGATTATGTTCTGTAGTCTTTGGGATTTAAGTTAATTATTGATCAAGTAGGCATCTGTCACAAATAAGTTTTATATTAATAATTTTGTGCAACGTTATTTTTTTACGAGAAGTTTGTAAGTTTTCTTCATAATTATTTAATTTTCAAGGATTACTCAGTCCAACAACGTGTGTTTTGTGTAGAAACTTACATAAGAAGTAATTCGATAGTTAGGCGTGCATTCCGGCGTCAGTTTAATAACAACAATAGAGGTCACGCGCCAAATCGAAAAACTGTTAAGTTATGGGTTCGTCATTGGCGTGAAAATGGTTCTGTACAAAATTTGAAGAAGCCTGGACGTCAAAGAACAGTTCGTACACCAGAAAATATTGAACGAGTTAGAATTGCGTTTACGAGAAGTCCTAAAAGGTCTGCTAATCGACAAACCCTTAGCCTAGGAATATCAAAGGGAAGCTTAGATCGAATTCTTCAAAGAGATTTAAAATTTCTTCCCTATAAATACCAAATGGCACATCAACTTATAAATCAAGATAAGGAAGCAAGGTTAGCATTTTGTCAAGAATTTTTGAATCTACATCAAGGAGCAATTCACAGTCTCTTAATGAGCGACGAAGCAAATTTTTATTTGAACGGCATGGTTGGTTAATAAACAGAATTTTAGATACTGGTCAAATGAAAATCCTCGTGAAATCTTTACACAGAACCTCCATAATCCAAAAGTTGTTGTGTGGTGTGGAGTAGGATCTTTTGGTATTATTGGTCTATATTTTTTTGAGGATGAAAATAACCGCGCTGTAACAGTAACATCCGAGCGCTACGTAAACATGCTAGAGACATTCCTCATTCCAGAATTAAATAGACGAGGATTACTAAACAATGCCTTACTATTTCAACAAGATGGGGCAACAGCTCATACCGCCAGAAACTTTATGCGGGTTCTGCGAGAAACGTTAACTCATTTCTCGATTCGGAAATTTGTCTTGGCCTTCGAGGTCCCCCGACTTAACGGCACCCGATTTTTTTCCTGTGGGGATATTTAAAAGCCAAAGTGTTTGCGAGACGTCCAGGTATAATCGAGGAACTCAAAGTCAAAATTCGTGAAGAAGTTGAAGGAATAGGCAAAGATTAGCTACGCCGTGTAATCACTTTTTATCTAATATTGAAAAATGTGTTGAAGTTGGTGGAGGTCATTTAAAAGTTAGAATTAAATTAGCCAAATATTTATGTTATCATAAATCCCAAAGAGTTAGCTGTAATTTAGTATAATAAAAATTTTGTTTTGTTAACTGAAAAAAAAAAATTCAAATATTAAAATGGGTAGCCTATTATGGGGATCCCAGTATAAAATTTAATTTATCAAGTAAAATGATACCGATTTTAATAAAAATATTTAAATACCAATTGATAACCTTATCTGATTCAGTAAATTAATTTCGGGAATGAAATTCAATAACTTCAGAATTCCCCTGACAATAACTGAGCCCGAAGAGTGGAAGACGAATTCCGCCAGAGTTTTCCTTTGAGGTCTTTTTATCATCGGTGCCATTGGCTCATTTTAATTTGTCAATGTCGGCTGCGATCTGATCACTTTCTGGATTTACATAATCAATCGGAACCGAACGCGACTACAAGGCGAACTGCGAGGAGGAGGGCTCTTCGGCTCGTTTTAATCGATGATGCCTTATCGGTTCCAATCTACATCATGAGGCCGAACTTCAATCTGCATATTATTTTCAAAAGAGAGATAGAGAGGAGCAACGAGAGAAAAAAAAGTAAGGAACGCAATGATTTCTGCAGTATTCCACATATGCAATTCATCAGGTGATAATCGAGATGAGCGTTCAAAAAAAAATTAAATTGTCAGAGTGTGACGGGCAGTAATTGAATCGGTCTTGCAGAAACGGATATGTGGTACTATTCCTGATTATATCTTGAATATGTAATGAATCAAGGGGGGTCATACATAATAATTTTTTTTGTATTAATAACTGCATTTTCAAGCGAAATAGAATTGATTTCACGCCGCATTTTTCGGAACAATTAAGGGTACATCTGGTGTCGAGACGGAGTGCCGGGCCTGGGCGAGACCGAGATAAGGGCGCGTGCGAACCGGCGAAGGAATGCGAAGGACCACCTGCGGCCACACACACGCAGTACGCACGGCGCCAAGTTAAGGGGTTTGTCTAGTCCACTTTGCAGATAATCAGTAAAAATAGAGATAACGGGGGCTCGAGATGGGAAGAAATTCGCGTTCCCACGACCACACAAATTCTAATCAACCAAAGAAATATTGACTCACACTGAGAAGTAAAATGAACTACAATAATGATGTGCTTCACTATTTCAAAACGATATAAAAGGGCTCGAATCGTAGCAAACGGGGTCAGATGACCGCCGCTAGTCTTTCCTGATTAATGGTACTGACATCCTTACATCTACCTGTATGTCTTTTACTCTCTGGTCCGACGGGTTTCCCGTTATTGGCTTACCAGAAAGTATGACATGCACATACCCGAACACACATGAACAAATACTCATTACATAAAAATCACCTGACATCCTTACATCTACCTGTATGTCTTTTACTCTCTGGTCCGACGGGTTTCCCGTTATTGGCTTACCAGAAAGTATGACATGCACACACCCGAACACACATGAACAAATACTCATTACATAAAAATCACCTGACATCCTTACATCTACCTGTATGTCTTTTACTCTCTGGTCCGACGGGTTTCCCGTTATTGGCTTACCAGAAAGTATGACATGCACACACCCGAACACACATGAACAAATACTCATTACATAAAAATCACCTGACATCCTTACATCTACCTGTATGTCTTTTACTCTCTGGTCCGACGGGTTTCCCGTTATTGGCTTACCAGAAAGTATGACATGCACATACCCGAACACACATGAACAAATACTCATTACATAAAAATCACCTGACATCCTTACATCTACCTGTATGTCTTTTACTCTCTGGTCCGACGGGTTTCCCGTTATTGGCTTACCAGAAAGTATGACGTGCACATACCCGAACACACATGAACAAATACTCATTACATAAAAATCACCTGACATCCTTACATCTACCTGTACGTCTTTTACTCTCTGGTCCGACGGGTTTCCCGTTATTGGCTTACCAGAAAGTATGACGTGCACATACCCGAACACACATGAACAAATACTCATTACATAAAAATCACCTGACATCCTTACATCTACCTGTACGTCTTTTACTCTCTGGTCCGACGGGTTTCCCGTTATTGGCTTACCAGAAAGTATGACGTGCACATACCCGAACACACATGAACAAATACTCATTACATAAAAATCACCTGACATCCATACATCTACCTGTATGTCTTTTACTCTCTGGTCCGACGGGTTTCCCGTTATTGGCTTACCAGAAAGTACGACATGCACATACCCAAACACACATGAACAAATACTTATTACATAAAATCACCTGACATCCTTACATCTACCCGTATGTCTTTTACTCTCTGGTCCGACGGGTTTACCCGTTATTGGCTTACCAGAAAGTATGACGTACACACATACCCGAATATACGTAAACACAAACAAACACTAAAACAATAATACAAATCAAACTGGTCCGACGGTTTACCCGTTATTGGCTTACCAGAATAATGAAAGATAAATAAACAATAATACAAATCAAACTGGTCCGACGGGTTTACCCGTTATTGGCTTACCAGCATAATGAAATATAAATAAACAATAATACAAATCAAACTGGTCCGACGGGGTTACCCGTTATTGGCTTACCAGCATAATGAAATATAAATAAACAATAATACAAATCAAACTGGTCCGACGGGTTTACCCGTTATTGGCTTACCAGCATAATGAAATATAAATAAACAATAATACAAATCAAACTGGTCCGACGGGTTTACCCGTTATTGGCTTACCAGCATAATGAAATATAAATAAACAATAATACAAATCAAACTGGTCCGACGGGTTTACCCGTTATTGGCTTACCAGAAATATTAGCAAGAAAGACGATCGAATTCATACCCATTGTAATAATGTTCTGTTGTTTAAACATATTCTCAATAAATTAGGCTGCGTACGCAAAGAGGGGAAAAGGGTGAGGGAGGGAGAGGGAGGGGGGAGGGGCTATATTAGTCTGAAAGTGGAACATTATTGCTTGGGCGATCCGAAAGAATAGTTTTTTTTTTGAGTTATAACAAATGCAGTAACAACACGTAACTAACGTTTTATGGTCACGGCATTAGAATTGTAAATGGTAAAATAATCGTTTATGTTGATAATTGTCAAATATATAATTCACAATTTCGCTGCACATTTTAAACTGAACCAAAAGATAATAAACTGATCATTCGTTAAACTCACACCCCCTTGTTTTATTTGTTGTTCTTATTTAATTCCTGTTTGTCCTTAAGCCATCCTAAAGGTAATTGATCGAGTCCAGGCAAGTGAAGTAAGACCAGCATAAGTAAGTGAATCACAAAGTCAATAAAGAAAGAAAACATAGCTCAGATGATACATATTAACATCCGTAACGAAATTGTTAAATAATTAAGGGTTACTACACAACACAACACAACGTAAAAATAATACAAATTGCAAATTTGTAAAAGACCGGGGTACGAATCATTACAAATATAAGGAAACGTTACATTTCCACTCAATATTTGCACATTTGAGCTAAGTAAATGGAATTAATAATGTTCTAGGTTTATCCATTTAAAATTACCTGAAAATGTAACAGTGCAACCGTTTCCTTATTTAAGAAAAAAAATTGAAATATAACATATAAAGATAGTAGATAAGAAATAGATATTAATTCTACCAAATAAAAACTTATTTTAAGATTCTGGACTAGTTTCGCATTTTCATAAGAATTTGTTTTCTCTATTATTTTTTTGAAAATGTGAAACTAGTCGAGAATTGTAAACATTTAGAGTTTGTCTGTTTATTCTGCATGTTGTAACTTAAAAGAAGTTTTTTTTAAACAACAAAAATATTCGTATAATTATCTTTGGGTAACACTCCACTCAATTAGAAAAGTTAGTCCAACGTCTTAGACATTAGATGTCACCTCAATGGTGTTTCTATCGTAATGACAAAAATTTGTGAAATAATGTACTTTTCTTGCACGAGCAATAACTAGGCACATACATTTTTTTTAATATCAATAAATGTGCTATCTAACATTACTTAAGGTGTACACAAATTCAAACCATTATGGATAAGTATTTCCAAGCACGGTCATTACATAACTGTACATGTTCTACTTAACTTGTGATCTAAAATAGTCGGTATACAGTCACATATATTAAGATATGATGTGCCGAATGAGAAAAGGTAACGTCAGAATATTGGTATACATGGGCACAAAAGCAACTGACCATGAAGTACTCCTATAAAGTACTTCCGCTCACGTTACCGTTACCAAACATCTCGGTACTCGCGAATTATCATTGTTTATTATTTTTTGGGCGGAAAAATTGCAATGCACGTGACCTACTCGGCGAAATGGCGATTGCATCTAGGATTTTCTTATAATGGGAAAATAACGCAAAAAGCCCTCCGGACCAGCATTCAATATCCATGTACAGTTGCACCGATAAGTGATAAACACTTCCTGATCCATCGGGAATATGTATAATAGGTCGCCTGTTTTAATATTACTTTGCAATTTACCGAACGGAATTTTCAATTAACTGCGGCCAACCGTTAATTAAATATTTCAATTTATTAATTGGCCTCTGAAGAGGTTGAGCCTGATTGAGATATTACACATCGACGTCTACGTGCGCTAATTGGAAGGTTTTAGATTACGTATAAACCAACTCCGCCTGCAGTTAGAAAATAAAAATCCCAACCGAATTGATAATAAAAAGGGGAAAAGGTGATTTTTTTATTACCCACAACGATATAATTTATAATATTATAAATGTAATGTGATACCATGGGATTAACTAACTGCGCGGCAATTAGCGTTCTTTCACGGTGCGCGGTTTAATTGCGGAGGGGAGGGGGAGTACCGCGCGAATAATTAACGACTTTAAAAACTGCACGTGAAGACGGCATAATGGGGGCTTTAAGAAATTTTTTTATAAATAATTGGTGGGAGATATAATTTATGCGGTTATAAGTGGGTAATTTGTGAAAAAATTACCGTTTTAAGTCGCATTTATAATATTTGCGTTTACTCACTCATAAATCGTTGTTTACGTTTCTAATTCTATTTTTAACATAATGCAAAATAAATAATTGTGTTTTGCTAATTTTACGTTAAATGATGGATTGAACGTTCGAAATTAAAAAAAAAATTAAAAGTGATGTGGCCATCATGTTACTTTCTCCGACTTGATGGCATCATAGCCATTTATATTTACATTTTTATGGTTTATTGAAATCATATTTTAAATGTACATCGAGCGTTGCGTAAACTCGGATGAAACTGACGTTTAAAACGTCAAAATTATGAAACATGGAAAAATTATACTTCAAATTCAAAAACTCGGTTTACTCAAAAACTAACGAGATTTCGAAAAAAACTTATTCTTTAGAAGTTGTTCATTTTGGTATTCTATACAATTATTATTCACCTAAATTTACTGTAACTATTATCGTTTCATAATTATAAACCAAAAATTAGAAAAAAATTAATAATTTGGTTTCTCGAATAGCAATGATTTTATAAAAAATATTTTCAAGCAAAAGATGTTCATCTGTTTGTTGTCTTCAATGTTTGTTTAAATATTGTTGTGATATTTTTCATATTTAAGAAAATATTGGCAAAAAACAAAAAAAAACAGTTAAGGTAAACACCCACTTCCGGTGTACGAAATTTTACCAAAAGCTTTTCAGTTCTTCGGATTATCAAATAAGACGTATGTTCAAAGTTTCATATCAATTGCTCTATTAGTTTTTGAGATACAGCGCACAGACAGATACACACACACACAATTTTTTTTTCAGAAATTGTTGAAATGGCATCTAGGGACCCCAAAACGGATATTTCCGTAAAAAAAATAAAAAAAAATAAATCGCGATCACAATACTTTCTCGTACTTCGTAACGGAGATAGTAAAAAAATATTGGTACTAAAGAGTTTGAGGGCTCAAAAAATTAAAACATGTTAAAATAGTAATATTATATTCTTGAATAACCAATTAAGATAAATAGAGAAATCGATTTTATATCTTATAACTAAAACACATTTTAAGCGATATTAGAAAGACAAGAATATAAATTGTTTTTCAGTTAAAATAATTAATTGTTTAAAAATAAATTAAACAATAATAATACCACCAGTTGTCATTTTTGGGTAAACTCGTTGAAAGACAAAATTATGTCCCACATTCCGCAACAAATCCCACTGTACCGATTTGGTTTCCAGCAGCATTGTTTCACTGCCTCCTAACCTTAAATTGTAAAATTGTAACCTTACTTGATATCAAACAAGCGTTTGACTTGGTATGACACCAAGGTCTACTGAATAAGTGTTACATCCTTAATACCCCACCTCATACAATGAATCTTATTTTTTATTTCATAAACAACACTTTCACAAGTTAAAATCAGAAATACCTCTTCCTAATCTTTTGCTCCCGAGTAAGGTATACCTCAAGGCTTTACCCTATCTCCGCTTCTATACAATTTATCTGTTAACCCAACCCAAAATTCCTTAACCATGCTGCATACATTAGACTGTGCCAAAAAAAAATCGATATTTTTTTAATAGAATAAAACACTTTTTTACTTTGTTTGTATAACACTTATTAATAATAATAAGTGTTATACAAACAACGTAAAAAAGTGTTTTATTCTATATAAAAAGCATGTATAACGAAGTAGAAGCTTCCTACATAGCAGATATTTTTTTTATTTCGCTCTTCTAGAATATAATTCCCCGTTCAAATTAATTCAGGTTCCCAACATTTGAAGCAAATCTGCCAATATTTAGAGGTGCATCAAGCCAAAAACGTATTTTTTTTTTTAGCTTTTCCTCAATTTTTGAGAGGTTTCATGTCACTGTTCTACAATAACGGGATGTTTGACACTTGAGTCATATTAATACATTCAAACACGATTAATTTTACAAAGATTAGTTGATTTTGGTGCAAAATTGGCCAAGTTGTGGCCAAAAAATTGCAAAATGCAACTGGAATTTTATTGGAATTTATTGCCCTGTTTTTCCACATTTTTTTTTGGCACTGCGTACGAGCTATCAAATTTGGGTATTTTTTGACATCAGGAACATTTTTTTTCTTACCGGGTGGGAAGGGTGGAATGGATTTTATGTTACATTAACTAGGATCACATTAAAGGGATGATTCTAACTTTTTTAGAACTTGAAGATTCATTCAATTTCGACCGAATTATGGCACTCTGAATTTAGCCATTTTTTTGGGCATGTGGTGAGCTTTTCACTCGAGTAGGTATTACCATAACTGATGGGCGATTTTCTCTTAAATTATCAATTCAATTAATGATACGTGATATTAGACTACGCTAAAACAGCATAAACCTAAAAATATGAAGTTATTGAAGTTGAAATTTGAAATTGCGGTTTTAGGGCCTTAAAAAAATGTTTGTTTTTGTTAATATGTCTAGCCGAAAGTGGATGTGGCGACTAAAACTGTGTTTGAATGTATTAATGTGTCCCAAGTGTCAAACATCCCGTTATTGTAGGACAGTGACATGAAACCTCTCAAAAATTGAGGAAAGATTTATAAAAAACTTGATGCACCTCTAAATATTGACCGATTTGTTTCAATTTTTGGGAAGCAGAATGAATTTGAACGGGGAATGATATTCTAGAAGAAGAGCGAAATAAAAAAAAATATTGATTTTTTATGGCACAGTCTATCATACATATTACAATTTGTTGACACTACCTTGATCCGATATGGCACCAAGGTCTATTCTATAAGTATCCTTAATATCCCACCTCATATATTTAATCTTATTTTTGGGTATTTAAGTTAAAATCAGAAATAACTCTTCCTACTCTGAGTAAGGTGTACCTCAAGGCTCTCCCCTGTCTCCCATCCTATACAATAAGTCTGTCAACTATTTTTACCATCCCAACTCAAAATCCCACAACCCTGCTGCCTACATATTACAATTTGCTGATGACACTGCCTTGATCATTCATTCTAAAACCTTAACTAAGGCTGTTATTAAGATGACCAACCATCCTGCTGTAGGAAAGACAGTCCTTCTTTTATAGGTTCTGTCCTCCCACGAAAAGTCTCCTCCCAAAGTCCTCCTTTTCGATATTTGGAAACTAATCTGTAACCCTCTTATCTAAAGAAATGAGAGGCTTTAAAATGGACAACAATTTACTATTTGAAGAAATTGCAAGATCAAAAATAAATTTAAATTCCGAAAAATTAATACAAAGGCGAAAATGAGTATCTAGCTGCTGCACTTGCCGTAAAATTCAATATGAAGGATATATCTTCTTCGAATATTTCCAATATATTGTTAGATGATGAAAAAATATTCATTCAATGGGAAAGGATTCATTTAAATAATAATTAATAGACATGTGAGCTTAATTGCTATATAACATGTTTGCGATTAAAGTTTAATTGAACTCGACAGCAATGGTTTCTCTGACGAAGAGACAGAAAATTGAAGACGCTCCTAAGAATTGAACAATTTGTAAAACGCTGTTTTATCATTACCTGATTGGAGGGTGGGATAGGGCGCACCCACCCGTTCTGTAAACATTACGAATACATTCTTCCTCAATTTTACGATAATTTCACGTCAACAGAATAAATGTATAAATTGTAACAATTCAAGTAATTTTGAAAAGCTGAAAAAAAAATAAATGCAACGATTTGAAACAGATTTACTCATAGTATATACTAAATTGGGATTTTGTAAAAACTTTAAGTAAGTAGTAATCTCCGCAAGTAACTACACTGATGAGACCTGAAATGTCGAGGTGTTCTGATGGGGAAACGATATTTAATGTTTATTTATTTGTCTTTGTAAGAGTCATGTGGATTATGAAAAGTATCGTATTTTTTTTCATTGCAGCGTTATTCATTCTGTCATGCTTTAAGAATTGATTTCACTAGAGATAAACTGTAATTAAGAGCAACATGACCCTCGGGAATGGCGAGCCCAAATCTCTTCAAGTCGGTAATGCAATGCGTTACATCACGTAAAATAATTCATGCACATATTCCCTCTGGGTATAAACAATTTCACCTGTAAAACTATACTCATAGTTTATTTTTGCTATGTTAAAACAGAAATAAATCAGATGTGTTTTCTTTTAATAACATATTGTTATTATTATTATTATAAATAACAAATAAAATAGAAAGTATCGAATGTCAATACATACACAAAAATCAATTTAAAGATAAAAACAACAACATACGCTACAATAAATAAAATAGTTACAATTACAAAAAATAAGCACCTGAAGTTTTCATTATAGTTTTATATTTTAGGTATAAACTTTAATTCCAATAAAAAAGTTAAGTATATGTAAATAAATTACATGGTGGCCGCGTTGACCTAGTGAGTAGAGCTCCTGTTCACGGGCCATGTGGTCGTGAGTTCGAATCCCATCCGGGCGGTCACTTTTTCGGAATGAAGAAGTGGCCGTTCGGGTCCATGGATATTAGTGTATGTCCCATTCAGTATTAAAAATTTCAACTATATATATTGTTAGTGGCCGAATAGCCTAGTTGTTTACTCCAATTCCCAAATCATCCGTACTTCCTCAACCTGAATTCCCGTCAACCATTTCTTAAAAAAATAAAAATAAATAAATAAATTATACGTTGCGCACTTGATAACACATTTGTAAAAGGTAATTGCATTACTGTTCAGAAAACGTAAAGTTCTTACGATTAAAATTCGTATTCCTGTGAACGTTTCAAAGTTGCATACCTCTGAAAACTTATTCTTTATAAGTTTTTTCAGCATTTTCAAGAACACACATACACTCACAGACTCGGACTCACACACAGATACAAAAATTGTCGAAATTGCGTCATGGAAATATCCATTAAAAATTTCACGATTACAATACTTTCCCGTACTTCGTAGCGAAGAAAATAAAATAACAATTGCTGCAGCTATACTTTTTTTTTATATTCAATATAAAATATCATATAAACACTATTTTTCTGCACATCGAGTAAATCTTTCTTTCTCTCTCTCATATTTCTTTTTATCTCATGGACATGATGTTAACCTATAAAGTCGGTAATATTGCAAATAAAAAAAATGCCCGTATAAAATATTCCATTTCAACCGACTACCTACTTAACCATCACTCTCTAAAAATACCTCCAGCTGGATTGACATTATATCTCTCGTGAGATAAATTAATATTCATGTGTTGGCTTGTTTGAAGGATTAAATTACAGCACAATTTCGATAAAAATGTGCTGCGCTGTTGGATATTTAATTAATTCCGAAGCGATCCACGTTACATTTAATAAAATAATCGTGCCGTTTCAATAATTACACGGCTGGCCGATTCTCCCCAGCAAACCGCTAAAAAGGATTAATTGTGTTACTTATTACGTCAAAATTTCAAAATGATTAATAACGTTCGGGATCTACGAATGAAAGTTATGTATGTATAGAGTACTCGGAAAGGAATGTTTGACTTTACTGACGAGGCTGATGAGGTCAAAAATAACCTAAACCTGTAAATAGCTGCTAATAATATGAAAAACAAAAATTTAGTGTGTGAAAAGTATTATAGACATACGCTATCCTATTTCATCCTATAAGGCCGCTGTAATAAAATATTAACCTAACCTACGCTAACCTTCCCTCACTGAAAAATCTTGTTGGTGTAAGTCGTCCATCAAATGTAACTCTGTTTACTTATCTTAGAACAAGGTAAGCATTAATATAAAATTAGTATACATATTAAAAAACGAGTTCAATAAACGCGATTTTTTCGCACGCGTCCACGAGTATGAATGAGTTTTTTTACAATATTTTTTTCTATTTTGCCCCTTTTATTCAATTTCTAAATTAAAAAATCGCCCATACATATTTAGAAAATTGTATGGTGGTAACACTAATAATTGACATTTCAATTTGAAATTAGTTTGCGATTTCCACACATCACATAACCTCAAAACCATCTCGCCAAAAATTTAGCACAGGTTGGCGGCTCTGAATTTCAACGGTGCCAACCTTGAAAAATTAAATTATTAAAGCACTCGGCGGGCCATCCCGTATGAGTGCGTTAATTACTTCGTTTTAGACGCCAAATCGAAAAACATTTTCACTGTACTTGTATTGATAGAAATTACTACAAGCTAATTTAGACGGTTTCGGATTGTTAATCCTTAAAATAAAGTACAATAAGGTTATACTGGTTAACTGCTAAAAAAAATACCTTGAAATCGAACAACCAGCGTTTAAACTTTATTACAAAATAATCACAAATACCAATCAAATAAAATGTATAAATAATAGTTTAATACCATCGCCGCGATAAAATGAAATATGTAATACCCTGCACTATCACCAGCAATAATAATTAATTTTATTCGTTTTTAGCTACATAAAATATTTTACGACTCCTGTAATAAGACACCGCAGGTTTTAGTATTATCATTATTATTATCATAATTAAAACGAACTCGAATTAATTCCCGCTTTCACTTTTCCCGCCGCGACAGTTGCAACCGTGAACAATGTCCATTAATTATTGCTAATGAAGTAATTAATTATTCGGTTTAATTGTTGGATTATGCGGACACCTTTAAAGGTATAACGCGGATGAAGTCATTTTCTGCGATTACCGTGGAAATCGGAATTGCAAATTGATTATGGCCGCGGTAATTAATCGTGTAATTGATATGATTTACTTTTTTAGGCAACAAAAACCAAGACTAATCTAATCAGCGTGGATAAAGGTGTGAATAAAAAAAATTACATTCGATTTAATTACGTGGCTTTATAAGTGCGATAATATTAATGATGAAGGATATTAGTTGATATTGGACCAGTGGCGCACCCAGGTTATTTTCTGGTGGGGCTAAGTATATATGAAGTTATAACATGTCGAGTTGTATAATTTCTAACAGATTTCTAAAAAAAAAGGTTAATGTGGCTATCATATCGTGTGAGCCGCAAAATTTTGTTTCATAGTTGGCTATGAGATAAGTGAGGTATGTCGCATATTATTACGTCATGAGACTTAGGGATGAGTTCAATTGAATTAGATTTAAAAAAATGAATTAATCTCAGACATGACTGCCATGTTTCTCTCTCTCTCAGGTATGGCCAACTCTAAAACAAAATTCTGTGGCTCATAGACAGGTTTTTTTTCTGTTTTATTGAATTATTATCGTTTTTCAAAAACTACTATTGGGATTAAAAAAAAATTATATTATACCGTGTACGTAGAAAGTCCGGCAACGGGTCAATATTTCCCCAGGGGTAGGTTTAAAAAAAAAGTTTTGTACAAAAGTCGCTTGGTTACAAATTACAAATTCTTTGGATACTAAACCATCCCTGGTGACTTTAAAATTTTAAACAGCAACCCCCATTTTTCTCGATGGATTCAGATTTTTTGGGGAAAAATATCAATCTTTTGTCTGAAATTTTTTTTATCCGAAACTTCCCTCATCCCACTGATTCAAAAATCGGTTTTCTGACCTTTTATTAACATTTTCATGCCTCGATGACAATCTAATTTTTTTCCGACAACAAGTTTGAGACAAATTATGCTCAGTTATTAGTTTGAAGTCGTTTGCGCACTGACATACCCCTCAATCCCCACCCGCTCGTAAAGGATGGGGGTGGCTTTAAAATTTTAAATGGCAACCCCCATTTTTTCGCTGGATTTAATTTTCTGGGGAAAAAATATTAATCTTTTGTCCGAGAAATTTTTTCATCCGAAACGCACCCAAGAATCAAATCCCAAATCGCCGTTTTGCAAGATTTGATTGGATTTGGGCAGGGTGAAAAATTGAAAAATAATCCGAAACATTTTGGGATAATTTGCTACTTTTTGGTCTCCTGCAGTTTCTCGAGAAAAGCCGTAGTCACCCGTGTAAACTAAGCAATCAAGCAACTTTTGTACCAAACTTTTTTTTGGAAAACCTACCCCCGGGGAAATATTGACCCGTTGCCGGACTTTCTGCGCACCCGGTATATTAAATATGTTATATATGAGTCTTTGTTAAGGAGTAAAAGAGAACGAAAAAAGTTTTGAGCTTTGACTTTAAGAGATCTGTTAGAATCTAAGACTCATTTGAAGACATGTTACAAATTAAGAATTTTAATTTTTAACTCAGAATAGATGATTCTACATTTAGTTTTACTCAAATCATATTAGTTATTTTAAAATACTTGTAGAGAAAAATCTACAAAATAGAGAGTGTTGGGATTATAAATATCGAAGCAGAATATGTTGTATAAGATCTGAAAACGAGAGGAATCTTAAGGAAGTCTTTGTTCAGGAGTAAAAGAGGAGGAAAACAGTTCTTGATTTTGACGTTTCAAAGCTAGACGTATTTTTGAAGATCTGCAATTAATTAAGGATTAACATTTTTTGGCTCAGAGTAGATGATTCTACATCCCGTTTTACTCAAATTATGTTACTTATTTCAAAATAGTTATAAAGAAGAATTTACAAAATGCAGATAAGCAGAATATGTTGTATAGGACCTGAAAAAGTAGAGAGACTTTAGCAAGTCTGTTCAGGAGTAAAAGAGGAGTGAAAAGTTCTTGATTTTGACAACGAAGAGAGTATAATAATTTATTGTCCATATTAGTATAGGACAAAGGGTAAAGTTTAGCCATTAAGACTAATCTGTTTTAAACTAAGACTTATTTTTGATTTGCAACAAATTAGGGATTACCTTTTTTGCTTCTGAATCGATGATTTGATATCCAGATTTACTCAAATTATGTTACTTATTTCAAAATACTACAAATATGAAAGGCAAATGTGGTATATATTTTCTCTTGGCGATATTTGTTTTTTGAAAGAAAGTTTAACCTCTGTCTCAAATTTAATACTCCTGAAGTTTTTCACTGAGTTAAAAGATTTGTACCTACCCATTACTATTCTATTTTGTTTTAATGCACGCTTCAAACTTACATTCTTAATCAAATGGAATTCCCCTGACGATTGACATTGATTAGAAACTGCCAGCATCGGCGTTTTGTAGCTGAAGTAAAAATTAGACTGATGGGCCCCCTTTTTCTTGCTACGTGATTTAAAATGATCTGCGACTGGTTGGTAGTGAGAATAGTATTTTTGATCAGGATTTGTTTCATATTCATTTTCTTCCACATTCTAATATTTAAAACTTCACCAAAATTTATATGTTAATTTTTCCTATACAAAAGTGAATTAAAAAAATCTCTAATTTACTTTTGTTTCACACGGAATCATACAAAATTCTAGCAATATACAGGGTTATTACGAATGATGGACCCATTTTTAAAAATTCGTATTTATTAAAGTACAAATCCAAAATGAACAATGTTTATAGCAATGAAGAGAGGAAGTTTCAAAGTTTTCGGTGGGTGGTGATGGTTCCAGAAGCGGCCGGTAGAGCTCTCGCGTCGATAGGCCGCCATTTTGTGTCACTGTTCAGTTGTGAGTGAGATGTCTACTGTGGATCATAAGGTTTTCTGCGTTATTGAGTTCGCAAAAAGTCACATTCAGCATTGCAACACCGAAGATAAAAGTGTTCTGTGCCTTATCCCGTACAAAGGTTTATGGACCTTTTTCCTTTACGGAAAAACTGTAACTGGAATAACCTACCTAGACATGTTAGAACAATGGCTGTTCCTTCAAGTTAGGGAAGATTCACAGGATTTCATTTTCCAATAGGATGGAGCTCTGCCCCATAAGCACCTCCAGGTACGAGGCTTTTTGAATGAATCCCTTCCTCAGCGCTGGATAGGGGAAATGAAGACCTGGCTCTACACTTCTGGCCAGCTAGTTCTCACAATCTCACCCCATGTGACTATTTCTTATGGGGTTATGTTAAGGAAGCTATTTATGTTCCGCCTCTACCAACAACTCTGAACGAACTGCGGAACCGTATCACTACTGCCGTGCACTCAGTAACAACAGATATGCTTTGTCGTGTGTGGTACGAGTTTGGCTACCGCCACTTACACTTATAGTGTATGGAAAAAAACTTTGAAACTTCCTCTTTCCATTAGTATAAACATTGTTAATTTTGAATTTTTACTTAAATAAATACGAATTTTTAAAAATGAGTCTATCAATTAGAATAGCCCTGTATGTTTGCAGCTTTTGCGAAATCATAATAGTTACTAATAAGTTTTCAGAAAATTTGCAAAAAATGTTGTTGGGAATTCTTTCTATTTTTTTCAAAAATATACATTCTGTTTTAAACAATCAATCTTTAAAAGTGTACTGGAATTTTGTAAATTGTGCCAAAATTTTATGATAGTGTGGCGTCGCCTTGGTCTTGGAATGGGAAAATTAATTACCAAGGAGACAGCATAAACGATAAAAAATATATACGCGATAAATCTTAGTACCCAAAACTTAAATAAATTGGAGAGTTAAGTAGCCTTTTTTTACCTACAATAGATTATTTGATGGAGTAAGTCACAATAGTTCCTAAATTTGCGCTCTTTTCGCAAAGATCTAATTACGTGTGTTTGAAGCCTTTCACGAAATTTTAATTCCAATTCAGTTTTGGGTCTTTTGGAAGATTTCAAGTCGGTAGCAATTGTTTTTACAATTATAATTTTTCACTCGATTCACGTGGAACTATTTTAAAATTATGGATGGGTGTTTGTAACTTTCTAAACCACCATACTTCAGAATGCATTTGAAGTGAGTTGCTAGCTATTTGACCTTGAAATATACTATTTATATTTGTCGATTGTCGCTTTCTTAGCGATCAATGTGTCTCTGAAATTGTTGTAAAGGGTTTTCCAATAAGAGGTTTCATTTTGAATAGTCCGCTATCTGGGCAGCTGTCATCTTTTGACATTTGACAAGTCAAAACTATGCCACTAGTAAAAATCCAAGAATACACGCTTCAACAACGCATTGAAATTATTAAAATTCACTACAGAAATAGTGAAAATTTTGCAGTCACAGTTCGCCAAACTAAAGCACTTTTGGGTCGCCGTGAGGCACCTTCACGGCCAGCAATAGTCTGGTTAAAAAATTTTGAGCTGTTGGGACAACTTAGTGATGTGAAGAATCGAAACCGTGTGCGTCGCTCAAGAACAATTGAGAATATTGCTGCTGTAGCCAATAGTATTAACGCAAACCCAGGTTTGTCGATTCCTCGTCGATCTTTGGAATTAGACATTCCAAAAACGACATTACACCGTATTTTGCATAAAGACTTAGGTTTGAAGGCTTTTAAAGTTCAGTTAACACAAGAACTCCTGTCAATTACCAGCAACGTCGTATCTTTGCTGATTGGGTCCTTGAAATGCATCAAAATGATCCGTATCTTCATCGAAAAATCATCTTCAGTGATGAGGCCCATTTTCACCTCGGAGGCTACGTGAATAAGTAGAATTGCCGTATTTGGAGCTCGGAAAATCCAAGAATGCTTATTGAAAAGCCTCTCCATCCTCAACGGTGCGGTTTTTGAGATCGCGGTGTGATTGGACCTTAATTATTCGAAAATGAGGCTGGTGCAACTGTTACGGTGAATGGATTGCGTTATCGAGATATGATTAATGATTTTTTATGGCCGGAATTGGAAGATATTGATGTGGACGACGTTTATTTTCAACAAGACGGCGTGCCACACAAACAACGAAACAATCGCAATTTTGCAAGAAAAGTTTCCTGGCCGCGTTATTTCGCGAAGAGGTGATCACAATTGGCCCCCGATATCTTATAACTTGACACCTTTAGACTCTTTTTTTTGGGGGCACGTGAAAGATAAGGTCTATGCCAATGCTCCACAATCGATTCAAGACCTAAAAAATGGAATTCGTGAAGTTATCGAGAACATACAGCCGCAAATGTGCGAATTTGTCATGGAAAATTTCATGAAAAGGCTATGGTGCTGCAACCGTAGTTTGGCTGATATCGTTTTCCATCGTTAATGGCATACCTTTCTCTTTACAATGAAATACATATCCATTGATTTCTCTTAAAATATACTCGTCACAATGAAACCTCTTATTGTAAAACCCTTTATAATAATAATATTCAAATAGGCAGAAAGACCTTTGGCATCGACCAAACAATAATAGCATTAATTTAGTTACAATTATTAATCTGTTAATAAAGATATGATATTCAATCTTACCATTACTTAAAATATGATGTCGGCAACGACTTTACAAGCAATCAAATCATGGAATTCATTTGTCCTAGAACCGAAACAATTGCTAATTATTTTTGCTTAGTCACTTGAGAATTTACGTTGAGAAGAAATACCATTTTTACATATACGCACATCAAAATAAATTATTATAATTGTTCCGGCATCATTTCTTGTATCCAAGAATAATTGCAGGTTCCATCCGACTATTCTCGTTTTATCTTTTCCCATTAAATAGCAATTAATCTCAAGTGCCCCCTCGATTTTTTGACGTTTTACCCACATATGAATTCGTTCTTGTACTACAATGCCTCATCTAGTTAACACCATGTACGCATAAAAGCTACGCTCGTTAATTAACTTAATTACAAATGAGGTACCTACACTTCAATTTCAATTGCTGCATTTTATTGCCCCTGTTACCGTACGTACTAATTGGATTGCCTCGTTACTCGTCTCTTTTACTTTTTACCAACAATTATCATCCGGGATTTGTGTGCATCTGATGGATTGCTCAAGTGAGTTACATGCGAAACTTAAATGAGATGGGGAGATTATTAAGACGTTCTAATAATGAGTCTAAATATAGGATGATAGAAAATATATCATTATATTTACTTACAGTACTTATAGTAATAAGTTTTTGCTTCGAGATTCTTTCCTAGAACTATAGCAAATCATGTTTCCCTTATCTCATTACGGGAACAATTCTGCAGCTATTACAAAAACCAACAACGTTTTGAACCGAAACTAATTAACCTGTAGCCGCAGAGAAAGGAAACGCGTAATTGTGCCCCGTTCTTGGACCAGGAATTAGATCAAACCTTGAATTATCCGCAGATAAATCTGTGAATGTCTAAGCGCACTTAAGGCTTTTTCGTGCATTAGCATACACCGCAATGTGTTTGCTCATTAAGGTAGCCACTTAAGATCCATATTTTGATACCTGGCTTAACTGCGAACGCCAACAATTAATATTTCTTTTTTGCATGTGTGGAAATGGAAAAAATCGTGTTGAGTTCATTAAGTGTGGCTTAGTTAATTAATCTGGTGCTCAACGATTGGTAATCTGTTTAAACAGTTTGATTGTTATTTATAATGGTAGTAGTAGTGGTAATAGTATTCGTTAGGTAGAGCCTAACTGGCCATCGATCGCTTGATTCTTCATTCCGGTGCGTGTGCGTGCAACTGCGCGTGTGCGCATGCGTGTCAGCGTTGCCAACTAATCACAAGATATTTCCGCTAGGTAACCAACCGAATTCCTCCAGAAAATATACAAAAATAAATAAAACAAACATATAAATGTTACAAAACTCAAACAATCGTAATCATTCTTAAATTATCATTATTCAACTTTCTTGCGAAGGTTTTCATAAGTAATGTCTAGCGTACTGTATTATATTGTTTTTAACTTGTTTTTGTTTGTTTGTCACACAAAGTTGTCGCAATTTTAAATTGTAATTTTAATTTTTGTTTTTTCATATTTTATATTTATATTTTATTTTATATTTTATATTCTAATTAATACTTTAATGTACAGGGCGAATCCCGTAAATATATTATTATTATTACTATTATTATTATTCATTATCTTCAAGCCTTTAACTATATTTAAACAGTCCCTGCTTCAAGTCATGTATGAGCCTCGATTTTTCAAAGCATTCAAAACTAAATCCGTTATCTTGAATTGATGGCAACAAATGTTCTGTCTATTCAATCACTCATCAAAAATGAGCCAATTTTTTGAGTTATGAATTTTTGAAAATTAATATTTTAAGTTGTCAAACAATTGAGTTCCTCAAGTATTTTAAAACATCCACAGTACGACTAACTTTGATTTTTGAAAATTTGTTCATATTTGGATGTTATGAAATTTTTCCAATAATTTTTTTAAATTACCGAATATTTGAATGAAGAAAAAACAGAAAAAAAAACTGATATCACTGAATTCCTTAAAAACCCCAAGGCAATCACAACACATTTATCTTTAAAATAAACCATGATTTTTGAAAAAAAAAAAAGAAAATTGACTAAATTTTTGCGTGAGTTGTGAAGTTTTGAAAATTAATATTTTAATTTATCGAACATTTAAACAAAATAAAAATTTGAGTTCTACAAATATTTTAATACAATTACAGAACGACTACCTTTCAAACTAACTTTGATTTTTGAAAATGTGTTCATATTTGGGTGTTATCAATTTTTGAAAATTAACGTTTCAAGTTGTCGTCGAATACTTGACAACAAAATCTAAAAAATAAATACTGATACGATAGAATTTCTCAAAAATTTAGATACTAAATATATTCACAAATATCTGCTTTTAGAATTAAGGAAAATTTTTGAAAATGTGTCAATTATTGCATGAGCTATGAATTTTTCAAAATTATATTTGAAATCTTCGCTTAGAATTAGTCCTATATATTTCAACAAAGGAATTAGAATTAAGGAAAATTTTTGAAAACGTGTCAATTTTTACATGAGCTATGAATTTTTCAAAATTATATATTTGAACAAAGGAATTAGAATTAAGGAACATTTTTGAAAATGTGTCAATTTTTGCGTGAGCTATGGATTTTTCAAAATTATATATTTGAACAAAGGAAAAAAATAAAATAAAATTAATACTGCTTTGATTGAATTCCTTAAAAACTCGAATGCAATCAATAATACATTAATCTTTAAAATGAACTATGATTTCTGAAAATGAAAAAAATTAAAAATTTTTGCTTGAGATGAATTTTTGAAAATTAATATTTTAAGTTGCCGAGCACTTAAACAAAACAAAAATTGAGTTCCTCAAATATTTTAAAACATCTACAGAACGACTACCTTTCAAACTAACTTGAATTAGTTTTTAAATTAACGTTTTAAGTTGTGGAACAAAAAATCAAAAAAATTAATTCTGAAATAAAAGAATTTTTGAAAAATTTAAGCACATATATTCACAAAACATCTGGCTTTAGAATTAACCACGATTTTTCTAAACGTGTCAATTTTTGCGTGAGTAATGAATTTTTGAAAATTAAAATTTTAAGATGTCGGACACTTAAACAAAACAAAAATTGAGTTCCTCAAATATTTGAATACATTTACAGAACGAGTACCTTTAAAACTAACATTTTTGTGTGTTATGAAAGTTTTTTAAATAATTTTTTTAAATTGCTGAATATTTTAACAAAGGAAATTAAAAAAAAATACTGCTATCACTGAATTCCTTAAAAACTCGAATGCAATCATAATACATTTATCTTTAATATTGAAAATGAGTCAATTTTTGCGTGAGTTGTGAATTCTTGAAAATTAATATTTCAAGTTGTTGAACACTTAAACAAAACAAAAATTAAGTTCCTAAAATATTTTAAAACATCCACCTTTTAAACTAACTTTGATTTTTGATGATTTGTTCATTTTTGGGAATTTTTGAAAATTAACGTTTTAAGATGTCGGACACTTAAACAAAACAAAAATTGAGTTCCTCAAATATTTGAAAACATTTACAGAACTAGTACCTTTAAAACTAACATTTTCGTGTTATGAAAGTTTTTTAAATATTTTTTTTAAATTGCAGAATATTTGAACAAAGAAAATTAAAAAAAAAATATTGTTATCACTGAATTCCTTAAAAACTCGAATGCAATCATAATATATTTATCTTTAATATTGACTATGATTTTTGAAAATTAGTCCATTTTTGCGTGAGTTGTGAATTTTTGAAAATTAACGTTTTAAGTTATCGAACACTTGACAAAAATCTAAAAAATAAATTCTGAAATGATAGAATTTTTGACAAATTTAAGCACATATATTCACAAAACATCTGCCTTTAGAATTAACTACGATTTTTCTAAATGTGTCAATTTTTGCGTTAGTAATGAATTTTTGAAAATCATTTTTATAAATTGTCGAATATTTGAACAAAGAAAAAATAGAAAAAAACTTACTCCTGAAATTATTTATTTATTTATTTGATTTATCTTTAAAATTAACTATGATTTTTGAAAATGTGTCAACTTTGGGTGAGTTATGAGTTTTTGAAAATTAATATTTTAAGTTGCTGAACACTTAAACAAAACAAAAATTGAGTTCCTCAAATATTTTAAAACATTCACCTTTCAAACTAACTTTGATTTTTGATAATTTGTTCATTTTTGGGAATTTTTGAAAATTAACGTTTTAAGTTGTGGAACACTTGACAAAAAATCTAAAAAATTAATTTTGAAATGAAAGAATTTTTGAAAAATTTAAGCACATATATTCACAAAACATCTGGCTTTAGAAGTAACCACGATTTTTCTAAACGTGTCAATTTTTGCGTGAGTAATGAATTTTTGAAAATTAAAATTTTAAGATGTCGGACATTTAAACAAAACAAAAATTGAGTTCCTCAAATATTTGAATACATTTACAGAACGAGTACCTTTAAAACTAACATTTTTGTGTGTTATGAAAGTTTTTTAAATAATTTTCTTTAAATTGCCGAATATTTGAACAAAGAAAATTAAAAAAAAAATACTGATATCACTGAATTCCTTAAAAACTCGAATGCAATAATAATACATTTATCTTTAATATTGACTATGATTTTTGTAAATTAGTCAATTTTTGCGTAAGTTGTGAATTTTTGAAAATTAATATTTGAAGTTGTTGAACACTTAAACAAAAAAATTGAGTTCCTCAAATATTTTAAAACATCCACCTTTTAAACTAACTTCGATTTTTGATAATTTGTTCATTTTTGGGAATTTTTGAAAATTAACGTTTTAAGTTGTGGAACCCTTGACAAAAAATCTAAAAAATAAATTCTGAAATGATAGAATTTTTGAAAAATTGAATCACATATATTCACAAAACATCTGCCTTTAGAATTAACCATGATTTTTTTTAATGTGTCAATTTTTGCGTAACTAATGAATTTTTGAAAATTATTACTACTATTTTTTTTAGACGTAGGCATGAGCCATTTTGTCACATCGACTATTTGAATTATGTATTTTTAATTTTTTGATGAATAACAACAAATTAATAAATGAATCATGTCGAGACACGTATACAACAACCATGGACCCGAGCGAATACTTCTCGATCCCCGAAAAATCTTTCGGCCGGGCTGGGATTCGAACCCATACGGCACGCTGTGCAACCGGCAAGAATTATTTTTATAAATTGTCGAATATTTGAACATAGAAAAAATAGAAAAAACTTAATACCGAAGTTATTTATTTATTTTATTTATCTTTAAAATGAACTATGATTTTTTTAAATGAGTCAACTTTGGGTGTTATGAGTTTTTGAAAATTAATATTTTATGTTTTCGAACAAAACAAAATTGAGTTTCTCAAATATTTTAATATATTAACTGAACTAACTTGAATTTTTTTTGGGTTTATAAATTTTTGAAAATTAAAGATTTATTTTCTAAAAAAATAAATATTTATATGATAGAATTTCACAAAAAATTTAGTATATTTGCAAAACATTTGCCTTCAGAATTAACTTCTATTTTTCGAATGTGTCAATTTTTGCCTGAATTATGATTTTTTTTAAATTAATATTTAAAGTTGAACAAAAATATCTATGTTTTTAATGTATGCACACAACATCTACCTTCAAAAATAATCATGGTGATGGTTACGACCGTTACTACGTGGTAATTTATTATATAATCACTGAATAAAACACTTACTATGTTTTTTACCACAATTTATTAAATTAAATTGTTGTAAAAAACATAGTAAATGTTTTATCCAGTGATTATACTTTAAAAGTAACTTTAATTTATGAAAATGTCTGATTTTTTTAAATTACTGTTTTACGTTTCTGCTTTTTCTCTTGTACCTTTTAAAAATAAAGATTAGATTGAAATTAAACTACGCTAATTTTTCAACAATCCGCTAGAAAATCCGTCAGCTGCTAAAATGAAAATTATTTCGCAATTCAGATTCAGCGGATTTTCCACTGACCCGGTAATATTGGTGCGCGTGCGTGTGCGTAAAATACGCTAGTTACTTCAGAGAATGAGAAATAGCATAAGTAACTTAATTGGCTATAATGTTGAAATGTAATTTCTATGATTCCTGCAATCAGTTTACCGTAATAAAACCACAACATTCGCTTATTCTGTGCGAAATATACATATTGTATCTCTATGTAAACTGAAATGGAAAAAACTAATTAAAAATAGTTATAATCGTTTCCTTATTGTTGCATTCGCTGCGTGTAAATGTAATTTATACAAACGTCTTTTCACGGTGTTAAGTCTCCGGCAATAAAGCGCCAGTCAACAAATTGAAGCCAAAAGCTATGACTTGATTAATCGTCAGCAATGAATTAGGCAGCCCGAAACAATCGCCGTTCCGTATGTATATTAAATTAATCTCCATATTTGTAGACATTCGACACATGTAATAATTTACTACCGTTATAGTTTTAATTAAGAATATAATTGAACCGGCGGGCATTCCACGAACCGAAGGCGAAATGCAAATAAGTCGTTAGCGATTTCGATGGAGGAGTAATAAATATCGCCGCTAACGACAGTACTTTTGCATTGTCGAGGTTTACCTTTATACCATTTTTATTTCGTTTCTATCGATAAATATTGACATTTGATTCCGTAAATGTCAGCGTGACCCATCCCGTCGCGTCCAGAATTGAATGGCCTCATCGTGAGCATAAATTGTCTGCATTACAACCTTTTACCATTAGCACGTGAATCTTGTTACCGATAATGAAATATTATTTCAACAATAATTGGTCGTGAATGATAAGTCAACTTTTTACTAGTTACATGGTCTTATTTTAATCAGAATCATTATATTCATATTTTTCGAGTATTGTTCCGATTGTAATAAATGTAAAATTCGCTATTGAAAAAACATATTCAGCGAATAACACCTACTTGTTTAACTATAAATTGCACTATCATTTAATGGTGTTGACATACGATTAACGTTACCAAATAGGATGTAGGTATTTGCATAGCGTAATTGATACCAAACAGTTTAACGCGAATCAAATTCCACTCCAAGATTAATTAGTTTACTTTCATAAACTATCCACTATCCATTCCAACTAATCCCAAAAGAAATTACTGTAATTAATAAAACCGTATTTATATAAGACCCAGGCGCAATTACCACCAGGCCCAAACGAGCCAACATGAGAAAGTTTAGCGGTAGAAAATTACGCAAGGGCCAAATAATGATTATTTTTATATTAATTAGACCACCGATTTTGCATTATGTCGTTGCGTGTGTGCGCGCGCCCGTTTAGCCCCAAGTCTCGGTTGCGCAATGCTGGCGCAGTGCGTTTAATTAGCAATTAATCATTCCCGAATCATATCAATCATCGTGCGGCCCAGAAGTGAAAGTGGACTACTTTAAATATTGTCTGCACGGCTTCAAATTAAGGAGATCATTAAAGTGTGTGTTAACAAATTTTCGTTTCTTTTTTTTTACCCACGGGAAGATCGTATCGTGGCATTATGTCGTCGCCGAGGAATGTGAAAATGGATATCGTTACGAGCGTGATTGTACAATTAGTTTCCCTAAAATGTCTTTAAAAAATTTATGAAGATAAGGGTTTATAAATATGAAATTCTTTAAGATAAAATCTTGGATCGTGTTTAAAAGTTAACTTGCCGTTTTGATGTTCTCTTTAATTACAAGAGCATTTGTGCATATGTTCTTCTATTCAGACAAGCTAAAGAATATTTGTAATAATTATATTATTCCTAATATTAGATAATGATTTTGTTTTGAAAAAGAAACTGAAAATGGTCAATGTTAGCCTCCAAATACCCCCAATAGCTTAATTGGTAAATATTGGGTAATTATGGAAAACCGTAACGGAAAACTCTATTGAAAAGTTCCGATACTTTTTATGCCAAAATTTCATCAGAATTTAAAATTGCATCTTGTACAGTCAGAGAAAATACAAATGCGAAACTCACTCGGCGAGGGAATGCTGCCGCATGTCGGTGCTTAGTTCGGTCGAGACCCGTACCTGCTTAAAATCCATTTATGAGGTAATAAAATATGAAAATTTCATTAGTTGTGACCTTAAACCACAGTAGCCGTAAGCCGTTTATCAAAAAACCCCGACATGACCCGCGAAGCCCTAAAACAAGATTTTTTCAAATATAATTTTCTTAACCACTAAAAAAATTATTTAAAAAATGTGAAAAAATCACATTTATTATTGACCGAAATACCAAATAGGTGAATTTTTCAAGGTCATTGAATGTTATTTAGAGTATTAAAAGATTGTTTGAAAATAAAAAAAAAAATAAAATAAAAAATAAATAAAAAATAGAGGCAGAAAGACCGATAGGTCGATAGCCCTAATAAAACATTGTTTACTACTACTAAAAAAAAAAAAAATTTGCCCACTAGTTTAAAATTTTATTTCGTCATATGATCGATGTCAATAAATACCATCTATGTGACTTTTTTCATCTTTTAACGTTTGGTGCGACATCTTAAAAAATTCGAATAACTAATATTTTTACGATATTTTGATATTTGTTATAAATTTATCACAAATTGAGCGGTCATTTTATGTAAAATTATTATTAGTATTTTATTACGATTTTTTTTTCAGTTTCGTATAAACAACCCCATTTTTTGTCAAGATATGACCATGAAACTTTCAAAAATAGGTTTTTGTTTTTTAAACACTATAAAAATTTGAAAAAATTCATATATAATTTTGTCCCAAATACCAAATTTTTTTAAGGTCATTGAAGGTCATTTAGGGTATTCATTTTTTTTTAGTTTAACTTTTTTTTCGCCGCTAAGCGATCGAGTGACAACCTAAAATTTAAAACAATCGTAATTATTTCTTACATTCCTGAAAAATTATCTCAAAAAAAAGTCAGAGCCTACAATGCTGGGTTATGTTTATGAGGGTTATTACTGTAATAAAGTTTTGAATGCGCTTACCCTTTACTTAATTACTTGTCGAAATGTATTTTAAATCACTTCGCTCCGTGAGATGTTTTTAAGAATACAAAGGCAATAATAATGACGGAAATTTCAGGGAACTCGGTCAAAATGTTTTTTTAAATTCAAATCACAAAAACCATGCCGATTTTAGAATTTTGACGCAATTCAGAAACTTAAAAAAAAATGAATACCCTAAATAACCTTTTATTTGGGTAAAAAATATATGTGAATTTCTCAGACTATTATAATAATTTTTAGTGGTTAAAAAAATAAAATCTTATTTTTCGAGGCTTTCAAGGTCATATCTTGGCAACAATGGGGTTATTTATACGAAACTGAAAAGAAAATTATTAATACTAAAATATAACCAATAATTTATATAAAATTACTCTTCAATTAATAAATATATAAAAAAATATTAAAATCGAAATAACGTAAAACTTGTAATTATTCGAATTTTTGAAGATGATGCACCAAAAATTGGAAGATGGAAAGATATGGTATTAACTGATAGGAATCCGCCACTCGATCACTTAGGGATCCTAACCTCTTGTGGTATTACCCCCGATTTTTTTTTCATTTTTGATATAAAAATTTTAAGCGGTATATTACTCTTTTCGTTTCTGCTGCCCTTGTACAAATTCATAAGTTTGAGGTCAAAAAATTCATAATTTTTGATTAAAAATTTTTAAGCGGTATATTCCTCTTTTCGTTTTTGCTGTCCTGGTACAAATTCACAAATTATCGGTCGAAAAATTAATAATTTTTGATATAAAATTTTTAAGCTGTACGTTAATCTTTCCGTTTCTGTTGTCCTGGTACAAATTCACAAATTTTTGGTCGAAAAATTAATCATTTTTGATTCGAAATTTTAAGCGGTCTATTCCTGTTTTCGTTTTTGCTGTCCTGTTTCAAATTCACAAATTTTCGGTCGAAAAATTAATAATTTTTGACATAAAATTTTTAAGCCGTACATTACTCTTTTTGTTTCTGCTGTCCTGGTCCAAATTCACAATTTTTCGGTCGAAAAATTGATCATTTTTGATTCAAAATTTTAAGCGGTATATTCCTCTTTTCATTTTTGCTGTCTGGGTACAAATTCACAAATTTTTGGTCGAAAAATTAATAATTTTTGATTACAAAATTTTAAGCGATGTATTCCTCTTTCCGTTTTTGCTGTCCTGGTACAAATTCACAAATTTTCAATCGAAAAATTAAAAAAATTTGACATAAAATTTTTAAGCCGTACGTTACTCTTTTGTCCTGGTACAAATTCACAAATTTTCGGTCAAAAAATTGATCATTTTTGATTCAAAATTTTAAGCGATGTATTCCTCTTTCCGTTTTTGCTGTCCTGGTACAAATTCACAAATTTTCAATCGAAAAATTAAAAAAATTTGACATAAAATTTTTAAGCCGTACGTTACTCTTTTGTCCTGGTACAAATTCACAAATTTTCGGTCAAAAAATTGATCATTTTTGATTCAAAATTTTAAGCGATCTATTCCTCTTTCCGTTTTTGCTGTGCTGGTACAAATTCACAAATTTTCGGTCGAAAAATTAAAAAATTTGGACATAAAATTTTTAAGCCGTACGTTACTCTTTTGTCCTGGTACAAATTCACAAATTTTCGGTCGAAAAATTAATAATTTTTGTTTAAATTTTTTTACTGTCTTCGGTTTTATTGTCCTTTTTCTTCGAGAGTGTACATAATTTTATATAATTGGATGTGGCTGAAATACATGCACAAATCTTGTTACCTCAAATGCAATTTCGAGGTGTTGCCGTTCCCCCAAGAATCAAAGAAAACGAAAACAAATGAAACCATTACATTTAGAATCAAAAGAGCTTTTCAAAGATATATCACTCGACCCACTTTCCCTATTTAAAATCGGGGGTAAAGTGAGGGGTGGCTAGGGGGTTAAGGTTATGAAAGTAAAAATATCATGAAAAGTTGTCCCTTTCCAAACAAAAATCAACGTGTCTCGGCGATTTTTTCAAAAATGCCGCGTAAAGCTAAGCGCATACTTGTCGGAATCGGACGGACGGCACGCATCGGATAAAATTGCTTAACACAGTTGTAAACTAGTCAACGCACATTTATCCGTTCCATGCCGTACCGATAAATGTGCGTTGACTCGTTTACAACTGTGTTAAGCAATTTTATCCGATGCGATTCGGACAAGTGTGCGCTTACCTTAACTCAGCAAAGTCTCTTGTTACCTCTGAGATACCACCCTGTATAATAACCCGTTTGAGTTATTCTAAGAAATAAGTATTGATTTCTTTGATTACTTTTAATTATTGTGCTTCTTGGCGAGTTTATCGGAAATAAAGTATTTCCCGGTGTACTATACTCGGCGCACCGAATAGGTGGTATGGTCACGTTGCGTTCACCCCGCGTCCTCGTGATCGTTCGTCGAGACGTTATGAAAAGCCTGATTCACACAGCCTTGCCAGATTTTAGTTCTGTGCCGGAAATATAAATCTTTCTACTTTAACAAACAAAATCTAACTATTTACCACTTCCTAATTAATTGTAATTGAGAAAGGCTGATTTAAGGATGGAACGTAATCACTACATTTAAATAAGACATGGCATACAACGGGTGTGATTAAAAATTTCGGCTGCGTGACATACGCTTCCCATGCGTTTGCGCTGACCAATCAGCGAACATCACGCGAAAATCACGCAAACCCATAATACCACCGATTCGGTGCGCCGAGTATCGACCGGGAAACATTGTTTCCTGGTTATGAACAGAATGCGTAAAACATTGCTTTCGGGGCAGTGAGTTCATAAAGTAATTTATGTTATGGTCCCACAGATATATTTTTGTTAATTTTACAAAAAAATTGTTATAACTAAAATATGTGTGATAAATTAGAATTTTAATTAAAAAAAAAACAATTTATGTTATAGTCCCATAGATATATTTTTGTTAATTTTACAAAAAATTGTTAACTAAATAACTAAAATATGTGTGATAAATTAGAATTTTTATATTTACCTTATTCTTACCATGTTTTTTTTTCTTTCAGGTAAATGTTGTCTACATACGAATCAGTTAATCAAATTGGTACCTTCAAAAGGTATTTTGCAATACTCGGTAATGACAAACGACCATGAAGTCGACAGCAAAACAATGTGTTATGGATAAAAGCACACTGAGGTATGAATAATCTTTTTTAATATAATGTTTATTAAAAATATAATTGTGGATATTAATAAATCAAGGGAGAGAAATGCGTGAGTTTTTCTGAGGGCAAATACAACGCACCGAAGGAAAACTGGTATTCTCTTTCGCGAAATATACAGGGTGGAAACTTTAATTGGAACAAATTCGGTATTTATGAAATGAGAAGTTCCAGAAACAAATCCTCGGACAGGTCGATTTTTGTTTTTTATTGCGGACTTTTTAGTATCTTTAAAAATAGTATGACGTCGCTAATCTTTCACGTATGACGTCATAGAATTTTTTTTTAATGGAAACCATTTTTTTTTTATTTCACTAAATTTGTTGCCCTTTTTATTCTCTTTACGACTGTGTAAAAATATTACTCAGCCGTGACAGTTAAAATAAATAATGTAACCTCCTAGGGAGAGAAATGATTACTTCCCTCCCTAGGGAGACCAATGACTACTTCTCGTCCTAGGGAGAGAAATGTTATTTTTCTCACGTTTTAGACGGCCGAGAAATCGACTTTCTCTCCCGTTTGTGAAGAAATGTTATTTATGTCACGATTTCGACAGCTGAGAATTCGAATTTCTCTCCCGTCTGTGAAAACTATAATATATAGGGGGCATTCCGCCAAATATTTTTTTTCGAAATGGAAGTTGGCCTCTTGACTACGTCAAAATGTTCGTCTACTTGTCCCTAAACGTTCCCGAGATATCCACGATTCAATGTAGCAAAATCCAGGTTTTTGTCCATTTTTGTCAGACGTTCATGTGAAAATAACTTTGAAGAGACGCGTTTTCATGAAAAATTCAAATGGACCAAAGCTGCTCGACTTGGATAGGCGAATAAGATTCCGAGGTGGGATTTTTTTTTTGGGCGAAAACATAACCTAAAAATGGCGTTTTTTCGGAAAATTCGGGGAAACCCTATTTTCGCCCATTCGAAAATGGCCCATCTTGGTTCGAAAACTTAGATAAATGTGCCAGGAACAACCTGACAAATTTTCAGAGTGGTTCTCGACCAGCATCAGACGCAATACCAAAAATAGCCATAAAAAATGTAAGTCTCGAGAGTTGAAGTGAGTTTTCGGGGTTCTCTGCGTTACTTCTGAGGAATATTTTTCATGGGAAATTACCTCGGAAACATCCGAGATACATGTTGCATTGTCGTGTTTTATTTTTCCCTAATTATTCAATTTTTTGCCTCTTTTGTTATGGCTATTTTTGACATTGCGTCTGATGCTTGTCGAGAACCACTCTGAAAATTTGTCAGGTTATTCCCGATACATTTATTTAGGTTTTCGGACCAAGATGAGCTATTTTTGAATGGGCGAAAATAGGTCTTTCCCGAATTTTCCGGAAAAACGCAATTTTTAGGTTATCTTTTCGCCCAAAAAAAAATCACCTCGGGATCCTATTCCCCCGTCCAAGCCGAGCAACTTTGGTCCTTTTGAATTTTTCATGAAAACGCGTCTATTCAAAGTTATATGCGACGTCGCTTGGCGTCGTTCGGCACTTTGGGCATGATGGGTACTATGAAATTCGGCACTTTGGGCAAAATATCGATTCGGCACTTTGGGATCCTATTCCCCTATCCAAGCCGAGCAACTTTGGTTCTTTTGAATTTTTCATGAAAACGCGCCTATTCAAAGTTATTTTCACGTGAACGTATCCGAAAAATGGACAAAAACCTGGATGTTGCTATATTGAATCATGGATATCTCGGGAGCGCGTCTTTGGGCATAGTCTTCATTATTGGAAAATGTCTCCGGGTAAGGATTCCGTACTACAAATGACTTTGAAACACCGCAAATTAAGGTTTTTGTTAGAGTCCAGTATACTGTCTGGAAGGTGCCTAAGTTAGCATGTTATTTTCTAAAGTTTATTAGCAGATTCCTCACCATCTACGTGCGAATTTAATTTGGAGCCGAGATGTATGCCAAAAAAAATTTTTTATCAATGCCACCTTAATTAATCTCTTCCAAGGAAAAAATAAAATCAAGCGTCTTATCAGCATTAGGTGTTCATTTATTGTTGGAAAGTAACTGTCATTCCAATTTGTTGCGCTCAATTGACATTCCAGATTCGAATCCTTCAAGGATACTTTCAACTTTCAAACTTTTTTTTCGAATTTACCAATGTAGTAATTAATGAATTCATAGGCGGCGAATTTATTTTCCATTTTTTTGTGAGGTAAAGTAATTAATTTATTAATTAATTGGCGAGGTAAAGCAATTAATTAATCACTATTTCGGCAAAAGTCATTTTGTGCATCTCCATTCCCGGAAGTCCCACAAATTTTTTTATAGACAAATAGTGATCAGAATGAGCTCTTGGACATGAAAAAAAAAATTAAAGAAAAAATCCGTACCTCCGTTCCTGGGAGTCCCACAAAAAAATTGTATAGACAAATAGTGTTCAGAACGAGCTCCTAGACTTGAAAAAACAACAGAAATTTTTTTATTTAGTCATATTTTAGGCGTTTGCCGCCGATCTAAGCATCATTTACGACAAAAGTCATTAGGTGTATCTCCGTTCCTGGAAGTCTCACACAAAATTTCTATAGACTCATATAAAATGAGGTCTTAGACATGAAAAAAATAGAAAAAAAATTTGAATAAAAATTCCGGATCTCCGTTCCTGAAAGTCCCCCAATTTTTTTTATAAACAAATAGTGTGCAGAATGAGCTCCTAAAATAAAAAAAAAAAACTGAAAAAAATTTGTTCTTTTCTTCCATAACTGCTCCACATTTCGTTCTCCCCTTACGAAAGTCATACTGATTGTCGTTTAATAGTTTTCCTCTAAATATGCCAACACTCTTTCCAGAATTTTAGATACAGCTTCTCCGGAAGAACATTTACCCATAAAATGAAGATTACACACTTTTACAGAAATCGTAATTAAAACTTTTTACTGCATGGTTGGAATTATTTAGACAATAAGGCTTAGCCTGTATTATTTTAATGTGAAATTTTATATGGCAAATTTATTCGAGTTTTAGATGGGCATATCTGTTATTCATATTTTTCCCAGCAACCTTTTACCGGTCTTAAGACTGCAATGTCCCAATTTTGGTGACTTAAGGACTGAATCAAGTCTGGGGAATCAAAAACCACTATAAAGTATGATTTAAAAGGTTTTTCAATTATGTCGTTGATCCAACACTTAAAATTTTTCTAAACATTTTTTGTAATGTCCCAATTTGGGTGACTTAAGGACTGAATCAAGTCTGAGGAATGAATCAAAACCACTATAAAGTATAATTTAAAAGGTTTTTCAATTATGTCGTTGATACAACACTTAAATTTTTTTTAAAACATTTTTTGGTACTTTTGTCATAGTTCTCTTAAAAAGACAAAATTTGCACTTTATGTCTAGAAATTTGGCCGATAATTGTTTTTGTCCGTTTTGTATACTAGGATAACACCTGAAATATACCTGGTCTTAGGCAGTCATTCATTAACTGTGTTAGTGGTATGTATGATGTTAACAATGCCTTTTGTCATTTCAAAAATATCTTTGCTTTTTCAGTTTTTCAATTAATTAATTACATCTCTCTTACACCTGTTTATTTTTTTAAATTCGAGTAGCACACATGTTTGGACTTCTAGTGGCAGAAAATTGGGTCAACTATACATGGTGGTATCTGACACAAATTCTTTAATTCTTCAAATTCTTCAGATGAATGTGTAGAATGCTTATTCTTGATCAGCAACCATAATACTTGATTATTTCAGGAGTTGTCTATTACAGTTTGATATTTGGCCTTATTTGCATACACAGGGTGTATTTGAAATAACGAACAGGCTCGTAACCACAAAGAGATTATATATTTTTTAAACAATATTCGAAATTATTTTATTTATAACTGTAACAAAAAGCCTGCAATTAATTATTAAAGTTAATGAGTGAAAATACGCAACATGTTTGGGGGCAGTGATAATGTGACCTAATTTTTAAACGGCATCGGCTATAGATATCGAATTACAACAAGTGCGTAGGAAATATCTGAATGATCTGTAAGCGTCAATGAACTTGAGGACTGTTTATCTTTTACAAAAAAAAAAGAAACGTTGCGATAACACTTCAAATTTCGGAGGCAAGAAATCGTATCTCGCGTTTTAAATAAACAAACACACATTCCATGCAGACCTAATTAAATGAGAAAAGCATCGGTTCTCAAAATGTTTAAAAAACCTCGAAAAATTAGGAAAATTCAAATTTTTTTTTTCGAATAAATTTTGACGGAAATGGGTTCACTAATATTTTGTGTAAGTGCCCTTAAATGCCTGTTCGTTATTTCAAATACACCCTGTATAAGAGCATTTTAGTAAGTATGATTAAATTTTCGGCAGTACGTTCGCAAATCAAAGTTTTTTTTTACTTGCCTAGCGTAAAAAGGAAGGAGTTCCGCACATATTTCTAAATTCTACTACTTTTTTTATAATCTCTATTTATTTAATATTTCAATATTTACATTTGCTATTGACAAAATTTTACAAATGTACTCTTATTGCAATGCTAAATTGCGATTCTATAAAAATTGCAAATCCATCTATTTTGGAGTCATTTCATGCTACGGAAAATTTTGGTGACTTGAGGTCTTAAAAACAATTGTTATCGACTTGGAACGACCAAATTTGCCCAAGTCGTGAAAACTACAAATATCTAAATTTTAGGATAATTCCTGTCGTATACTTAAGTTTTAAAACATCTCTGAGTTTGGGTCGTCCGGGCCGCGTAAGCCCCCCGGCTCGGGCTTCATGGAACACCGGTGATCACACCATTGCTAGTTACTCAAGAACCTAATCTAAATCTAATTTGGTTATTTTGGAGATTAATTTATCGCCCCACCAACACCAAACTTCACGCATATAACTCAAACCTATCTCCACAATCGCCACATGCCCTTAATTAGACAGTATCACCAAAAACACCCGCCATCATCAAATCAACGAAGAGCACCATCTGCGACCGGCAAACCAAAATAATTACTTCCTCTGGCCAATTGATTTTTTTTTCTGTGATGAATATTCATCGAATAATTAAGCAGTAGGCTCGCTAATTATTAATTAATATTAACGCCGATTATAAACAACCATTTTCGGACACGGGAGTAAATCGTATTGGATAATTAATTTTTCCAATCCTGTACTTAATTAAACAAGGCAATTACGAAACCGTTCACAGAAATTATTTAAACGCACGTTTGGATAAATTATCGGATACTTTAAAAACCCGATGCCGGGTGATTCATTAATCAAATCCGTTCATTGTGCGCGAGATTTAAAATCGAATTGAAATTCCTGAATCTATAATTTTCGTTCTGGTTTTGAAACGATTATGAATACATTTAGAAATCCAGCTATCAGCAGGAATTAAGGATCTTGTATCGATAATATTTGTACCGGGAAAATCTATAAATTACCGGTCTTTATACACACACATAAAGAGGATGGATAATTTCCTTCATTAATCATCTCGAATTTGTATCGTGCCGACCATTACTTCCACGTGAATACATTATATCATTTTCGAAAAAAACCGCGATTTCCCATTACCGGCGAAGGAGGAATTTTGCGAGTAATTTATAAGCCATTTACATATGGGATTATGTTAAAATGATACATCGTTGTTTATGGCCGATATAAAAATCTTGTTCTAACAACATCATCAATAATGTCCGGGCCATAAATTTTATGTTCACGTAATCTTATTTGTGTTGACCTCACAGGTTTTCTTTTTGTGGATGGATGTGGACACATTGATGTTGTATTTTTATTCGTGTATGTTAGAATTGTTTTCCGCTAGATTTTTTGTTGATTAAGAAAAAACTCATTTTGTTAAGGTCAGTCTGTTTAAATCAATAAATATTGCAGTGATTTTTTTTCTTTTAAAATCCCACTGCGTGTTGCTATACCCACATCATCCAGCTCATATGTATAAATTGCCACGTCCATTCTTCACGAGTGCCAAATATGAACTGTCAAAATTTATGTTTACCAAAATGGCGACCACAAAACATATTAAACCTTCCCGGCTTTTAATTTATCTACGAAATTGTATTTATGTAGCAATTATATAATTGGAAATATTCTTTTTAATAGTATATTAGAACACAAGTTTCATAAGAAGGGTTTTGTCGCACGAGTCCACGTTTAGAACACGAACCGCTTGCGGCAAGTGTTCTAAACTCTTAACTTAATATTTCGAGCCTATTTGACCTTATAAATATGAAAATACAGGAAATTTTATTGCGGTTAACAACCGTAAATCCATCCGTTATATTTCAAAATTATTTATATACCGAAGGAAAAAAAATTAAACACTTGAAATTCGTAAAATTTTCAAACCGCCATAACTAGGCGTATTTTCAATCGATTTTGATGAATGTTTGAAGGCGAAAAACTTTGAAGTGTCTTCTTTAAAGTCATGCATGCGAACTTAAGCGTTTTTGCCCTTAAAGATTCATCAGGATCGATTGAAAATTCGTCGAGTTACGGCGGTTTGAAAATGGTCGAAATTTTACGAATTTCAAGTGTTTTTTTTTCCACCAGTGTATATCGTAAATGATCGTTTGACATTTGGCGTTTGATTTTTCAATGCTACCAACAATGAAAAATAAATTGCAGCATAGCACTTGTTTTGTAATGGCTTATTGCTGTTGCCGCATTTGCACGCTAAAATATCTCCATAATAAAAGCAAAATATAAAAACTCTTTTGATAAACTAACTGTCAAATAAAAAAAAAACCTTGCGGCCGCGGATGAAGAGGTCATTCAACGTGTGTAATTTTCTGATTTTCATTTTTTTATACACACAACTGTATTCAAAGCATACACTGGTGTTTTAGTTACGAGTTGTAAAAAAAAATCAATTTTATGACTTGATCAACGTATTAATAAACAAATACAATTTGCTACTAAATGCTGACATTCTCATATTTTTTTGGTCTTGAATGAATATTATCAAAGCGTTTTTTTAGTTGTTCACATTTTCGAATTTTCTTTGTCAAACTCATGGGCCTAAAATTTACTTTTTGAAACATATAATTCTTAAACTGGTTAAGAAATGTTCACATGATTGAGTTTAAAAATTAAACACCTGTTTTATCTTCATTCTATTTTCAGTTTCTTGACACAAGCTTCAATTATTGAGTGTCGTTATTGAAGAAGTACATTTTAATACTACATTCGGCTTAAAAAAAAGCGCCACTCGAAAAATCGCGAAAAAACTCGATTTTTCAAACCGTCGTAACTTGGTTCAATTTGGTCGAAAATAGATGAATCTTTCAGTTTGGGAAAGATTAAAGTTTCATCTTTAAGAATGTGTAGTTGATTTTGACCCCAAGTCCAACCCGCCACCGTAACAACGCGATGGAAAAAAAAATGTTTTTTATGTAAATAATTGTCCAACTTTGGCAAGCTGTACCGTGCGGAAAAAAAATCGGCGGGGAATTTCACCACAATGGCAGAAAAATCTAATTAATTTCCTTCAAATGCCTTAAAAATTCGAGTGGTTTCGATGATTTGGAGCAAAGTTATGAATTTTTGAAAAAAAAAACTGAAAGATTAATCGATTTTCGACCAAATTGAACCAAGTTACGACGGTTTGAAAAATCGAGTTTTTTCGCGATTTTTCGAGTGGCGCTTTTTTTTGACGCCGAGTGTATACTGTGTAGTGTTATTCTGTACTCCTTCGGGAATAAAAAGCAATTATTGAAAAACGAGCCATAAAAACAAGTGTTTGCAATGATTCTTCTATTTTTATGATTGATTCCTCAAAATATAGCCACTTTGGTATTATTCAAAAATGTATAAACGTTTTCTCTTTTTAAATCAAAGAAAATCGCATCTTTTTGAAGTTGAAAACTAAGAAAATCGAAATCGACTTTTCGTTTTCTGAAATTGCACAATCGGCGAAGGCTTTGATTGATTTCGATAATACAAATGCACAGAAAACGTTAAAGCAGTTTTCTGTGCATTTGAATTAAAATCAAAGAAAACCGCATCTTTTTGAAGTTGAAAGCTAAAAAAAATCGAAATCGACTTTTCGTTTTCTGAAGTTGCACAATCGGCGAAGGCTTTGTTTAATTTCGATAATTCAAATGCACAGAAAACGTTATAGCAGTTTTCAAAAATTTATAATAAACAGAGAAAACTGTTATATTAGCCAGTTTTTAACATAACCTTAAAATATTTTAGATGATGTTAATCATTAAAATCATCAAACATGTATTTAAATTGTTTTGTTGTAAAATCTGTTGAAACATCAACCGCAATTCAAACTCAAAAATATTTCAAAATATATTCACTTCCCTTTTTCCTGCAAGCTTTATTGGCGATATTTATTCTTTTTCATTATGCTAACCAAGTATTAACATAATTTCCATTCGTTTTGGAAATGTAGATCATTTAAAATCATCAAACATGTATTAAGGAACTTTTTTGTAAAATCTGTAGAAATTTCAACAACAGCAATTCTGCATTGCTAGTTCGATTTTTGAAAATGTACCATTTGGACCCGTTAGTTTCGCAATCATTCTAAAACTAAAATGTGCAGAATTAATTCGTTTAAAAAAATAATTTATACAATTTTGTATACAGGGCCTGCATTTCACCTCCCGTCTTCTATAGCTCATTTACTAATTAACTTGGAATTTTGATATTTTCCAGAATAAATTTGCATCCTAGAATGCATCTCAGGAAAATATTTTTGATTATACAGGGTGCCCAAAAAAGATAATTTTTTTAAAATTACATGCTATGTATTTTATTGCTTATTTGGGTACCTTTTATGGTTGCCTACATACTCCTATAATTTTATTGGAATCGATTCAGGGATATCACCAAAAATAAATAAAAACTAAAAAAAAATCAGTTTTGCACTATTGGTTTAAAAAATGATTAAAAAATAAAAATAGTGCCTTGTTAAAAAAATCAAACAAGGTACTTATTAAATAAGGTCTGATAGTCCCGTTAACCAAGTTTGATCGATATGCATTATACAGGGTGTCCAAAATTTAGTGTCAAACATTTCAAACTTTAAAGCACTTTATTTTTCTTATTTTAAATTTGAGCCCCTGTATATTTTTATGTCATTCCATGCAGAATTAGAAAACAGACATTTTATTAACCATTTCAATAGCCATTTTACTAAATAAAAATCGAAGGTGGCTTTGAAAAACAATTTATTGACATTAAAATTTAACAAGGTGGCAAAAGACTGTTTTGACTTTAGTAATGTAAAAATTTAAAGCATTGATAACTTAAGCTGTTTGTACTCAAGAATTATTTTTTCCATGACAAAATATTATTCTTTTCTAAATCCTCGTTTTTTTTTTTATTATTAAAATGACGTTTGGATTTTCTTTGTACTCTTCAATGTACGAATTAAACAATTAGCAGGTAATTTTTATCCTAGATTTTATTAGAGCCGAAACATAATTTTCAGGATATGACATTCACTCTTGTTTTTGCATTTTAAATTATGATGTTCCTATGATTATTCTGATGTCAATTAAATATTATAGATCCACTGATAAATTTAATATTTAATGATAAAAAATTTAGACAGATTTGCAACAAAAACAAAAATAGAAAATCATGTATCCAGAAATTCATTTGCTAAAAATGTGCATAAAGGCAACCTTATAATTACCAACATTGTCTTTTGGTCTTTACTTTTGTGAATTTGATAATATTGTGCAGTTATTATTTTTAATGTAAGATTTTATTATTATAATTTTTTCAATGTATATAAGCACCAACATTTCACGAGCCCTTATTTGTTTTTGTTGTCTTTGGTTCTCGTTTAACACGTGGTGAAACATTTTTAATATTCAGGATTGTATGATTTAAAAATCGAAACTAGTCGGAATAAAATATAAAAATTGTGCTTCATTTTAACAGTCCTGAATAATGGTTTATCAGTTTAATTTTTAATATTTTTGTTGCATTGGGATAGAAATTTATTTTGCATAATTAATCAAATTATTATTATTATTCCTTCTTGTTTATCAAAACCGTCAAATTAATTTTAACTGGTTTAAATAAGGATTAATTTTAAAGAAACAATTGAAAACCAGAAGATAGAGGAAGTACATAAGTGTTTATAACATTTATAACCAAATATAAATGTAATTTAAATAATTAGAACTTTTGGCAGATGCTAAATCAAAATTTTTAATTCGTTATAAAATGAAAACAGAACTAAAATAACGTTAATAACGAATTATGATTACATGAATAAATTTCAAATACATTTTTACTTTCGATTATAATTTTTTATTGAATTTTTTCAATATGCAAATGTTTTTTCCATATTTTAATTTTTACTTTTCTATAATGAATTAAAAAAAGATTATTTGGATTGAATATTTTTCTGAAAAAAATTATATCTTTATGTGAGTTTAATTAATGTGGTAAATAAAACACGTGTGTTGAGAATTTTCACAAATTTTTAATGTCGAAACACTGCGACATATGTTTCGCCACACAGTTTACTTAATGCTATTGCCTGCCTGTTAAAAAAGGTCTTTCTGTCTAGATTTGTCAGTAAAGAAATTTATTATTTGTTAGTTTGCATTTCTTCAAATTGATTGATTTATCAATAACTTTACGTAAGAAAATATTTTAGCATTATTATTTTTAATCAAACTCTTACATCGTAATTAATAATAATTTACTAGAACACTTACCTAGCGCTTTGTATAATTTGAAAATTTCACTATTTCATTGTAAATATTTTGTTTTCACTATTTTGTTGAAAATTTGTAATCGTCATTAAAAATTTTAAGTTTTTGAATATTTAATTTTTGATCATTCTAATTTTAATTGAAATGTTGAATTAATTTTAATTTATTGAATTTATTTAAAAATTGTGTTTTGTATTACAAGTTTAATTTTTTCAATTAATTTGTTATTTTCTTTAATAATGTCTAAATTTGTTAATGATTTTTTGTTAATGTATTATCATTGGTTAGAGGATTTATAAATAACTTCCACGAAACATTTGGGAATAATTCAGTTTTTATTAACTGTTGAATTTTTAAAAAAATATTCACAGATATTATTACGTCATAGGGTCATAAATAAAGAGTAATGTTATGATACAGAGTGATTTGCGTGTTGAATCCATTTAGCGTATAGGAAGTTAACAATAAATATTGGAAGTTATAATAAAAAATATATAATATTTACAAGTCTTAATAACAGGGGAGGGACAATTTACAGAAAGGCATATACTTAGCTATACAAGTCCTTATATACAGATTTCTTTTAAATTTTAGACTCGGCGGAGTTTCACACATGCACTCGTCACACATTCGTACACTCTTATCACAATTTGACACGCGCTCACAATTGCACTCACAGTCTGTAACTACGTAGTATCACAATAGGCTGACATGTTAGGATTATCCTTACTGCTAGATGTGGATGGCCACTGTGCGCGGGGCGCCGTTGCCTCCTCCGTTGCCGCTTCCGGAGTTCGGGGGTTGCTGGCGGCTGACTCCGTGGCGGTGTACGTGGTGGTGGACGTGGGGGCCGCGCTGAGAGCCGCGCCGGCGTTGGTTGGTGGGGACGTCGGGGAGGGCAAACTTGAGTTTTTCCCAGAAGAGTTTGTCACCCCACTGGAGATACACGTTCGTCTTCAAGTAGAGCCGGATGTCCGGGTCCAGGTCCTTCTGGGGCACCTCGCCCAGGAGGATGACTATGAGCCGCCGCCGGCGGTCGCGGAGGATTTGGTGGTGCGCCGATTTGAACTCGAACCGGCACCACTCTGACTTGATGAAATTCTCGGAGAGGATCATGATGGTCCGTTTTGACGACTCAACGGCTTGCACGATCGTGTCCGCGAGGAAGGCGCCCACGGGGAAGTCTCTGTAGTGTAGACAGAGTTTATAATTGGGCTCCAAGGCAGGTGCCAGCACTTCCGCCACCCACGCCTCGTCTTTTGAACTGTAACTAACGAACGCGTCGAAGAGTTTATCGCGATCGTCGCGGTCGAAATCCGAGGATTTATGGAACAACCGCACTCCGAATTTCGAATGGCACCACACGCGCACTTCTTGCCTGAATATGAAAAGCAATAAAGTCACCGCGACTATGACCGCGAATACGGCTAATGTTATCACCAGAAGCGGCAGGTAGTCCTGGATGGCCTGTCGCTTAATGATCGTTTTTGTCGCTGTTAAATTCCCATTTATGCTGTTGTCAATATTCACGGCGCCCGTACACACAGTCCCATTTTCTTGACTCACGTAAAATCCAAGGTCTGCACTATCCGCGTACATGTTCTCATTATAAAAGTCCACATCTGTCGTGTTAAACACGCATCGCACATTATTCAAGTCCGTTACCGTGTCTCCGCCGCGTACCATCCACTCTCGCAATTTTTCAGTAAACTCGCAATCGCAGGACCACGGATTCGAAGCCAAAGTCACTTCAATTAGCGTCGTTGGTAGGTACCACACATTGTAATCGATGATCCTGTTGTGGTCCAATTTAAGCACACGCAGGTGCCTCAGTCCTGCGAACGTCGTGTTGTTTATATGCGAAATCCGATTGTGCTGCAGGAAAACCTCGCGTAGTCCATCCAATCCCTCAAACTCGTATCCGTGGAGCTCACCCAGACGGTTCTCATCCAAATGCAAAACCTCTAAATCCTTCAGCCCATTAAAAGTACGGTTGTGTATCGTCTCTATGTTTGAATTATTTAAAAACAGCACTTTTAGTCGTTTACGACCGATGAATGCGTGGCTTGCTAACGAGCGGAGATCATTTCCATCTAAATACAGCTGCGTGGCGTCCATCGGTATTTGCTCGGGGAGCTTCTCCACGTATCCACTCGATGAACAATCCACCACGTTCGCACTCCATGATTGGTCGTGATAACACGTGCAATTCGTCGGGCAGGTCATTTCGCAATCACACGCATCAAAATCGCAACAGTGACAGAGCGCGAAACAGTGCGTTTGATAAGTGCACAGGAATTGATAAGGCGCGGCTTCTACCAAAGGGACATAGGTATGCCCTCGGTTATACAACAATTGGCAGTAAATACTCTCCAAATCCACCAATTTCGGCTGAGTCCGCGCGCGATTTCCACCATTAACTTTCTGCAACCATTCCATCGTGCAATCACATTGGTACGGATTCCCTCCGATATAAAATTCCGGCAATTCCTTATCCGCCGGCACCGCGGAAATCCGCAGCGAATTCGGGTCCAAACTCGTGATTTTATTACCGAACAAATCCACGCGCGTTAAATTCGGCTTCCTGAAGAACGTGTACGATTGCACTTTCGAAATCAGATTGTCATTTAAAAACAACACCTCCACGCTGTTCGGTATGGAAATTCCGGTAATTTCCGTCAGCTTGTTAGAGCTCGCGTCGAAAGTGCTCAGCGAGAGACTGGACTCGATCTCCAAGTGATTTCCGAGCTCCTTGATCTGATTGGAATGTATATCGAGCCACTGCAGCCCCGGAGGAATCAGCAAGTAATCGAAATAAGTGAGATGGTTATCGGAGATGTTGAGCCACACCAGGCTCGGCAGCTTTGCGAATAGATGATCGATATTCCTCAGATAATTACCGTCCAATCGAATCGCCTGCAGATTGATGTTGTTGTCGAACGCGCCGGGGGACACGCTTTGAATTTTATTTCCAGATAAATTCAAAATTTTTAACGACACCATTTTATCGAATACACCGTTTGATACGTTAACGATGTTGTTTTCCGTTAACCGCAATCCGAACAAGTGCTTCATATCCTCAAACGTATTATTCGTAATTAGATCGATATGGTTTTCGCCTAAATCCAGCGATTTTAACATCGGCACATTTGAAATTACTTCTGGGACGTGCAAGAGTTTGTTTCCGTTGAGGTGGAGGTCGTTGAGACTTGAGCAGTTTCTGAGCGCCTCTGGATGGATGGATGATATCCTGTTATTATCGAGTGATAATAACGAGAGGACGTTGAGGCCGTTAAAAGTATCACTGTCGATCCTCGTTAATTTATTGTTTGAAATAATGAGCGTGTGTAAATTATAGAGCTCGGAGAAAATGTTCTCGGGTAAAGTTTCTAGGAAATTATCGTTCAGTCTTAGGATTTGCAGGCCGTATAGGTCTCTGAAAACGGATTGCTCTAATTTCGTAATTCGATTGTAGGAAATGTCGAGCACGACTAGGCGCACCAGGCCGGCGAATGTGGCGGAGTTTATCCATTCGGCGGTGAGTTCGTTGTGCGAGAGATCGAGCACCAGGAGCTGCGTGAGTTCGCTGAAGAGGCCTGGGGCTAACACATTTATGGAGTTGTTCTGCAGGTACATCTCCTTGATTTCTCGGGTGTCGGAGAATAATTCCGGCGGGAGGTTAACCAGGCGATTGTCGGATAATTTTAGGATGTTAAGGGAGACGAGGCCCTCGAGCGCACGGTCCGCCATCTGCGTGAGCCCATTCCCTTGGAGATACAGCTTCTGCAGCCGGCCCAGCCCGGACATTTGACCGGACGGCAGACGGTCGATGTTGTTGCGGGATAAATCTAACAGGCGGAGATTGACACCGCAGCGTTCCGTCGGGCTTTGAGTAAATTTGAAACTTGAAACCTCGCGCAGGCGGTTGCGGGTTAGGTTCAGGATTTCTAGGGAGTAGAGCGGGCACAAGACGCCTTCGGGGAGGCTCCACATGTTGTTCTCGCCCAGGTCTAGCCGCTCCAGGAGGCGAAGTTCCTCGGTGAACGCGTGTGGGGACACCTCGAGCGTCATCGCCGACCAGTCCGTGTTGTGCGTACGCACGGTTAAATTTCGGAGCTCTTTGAGTCCTCTAAAAGCACCGTCGGATAAATTTCCGATTTTGCAGTACTCGATGGTTAACTCGCGTAATTCCACTAGAGGTTTAAAACTGCCCGCACTTAGACTGCTCTGGAAAAATAGAGCGTCGCTGCACTCGAGTCTTAATCGCACTGTATGTTGCGGTTGGATCACGCTAAAATTGGTGTTTTCTAATTCACTATTGATGGTCCTTAACCTGCAGACTAGCGCCACGTCGTCTTCGGCGCCGCTGTCCACCACCACCCATTTGCACTCATCTGGGGCTTGGTAACGCAGTGCTTTGCTAAGCGACGCGGATAACACCCCGAAAATGGTCGCGAATAACACGACACACACCACCGTGGTGCCCATTTCGTATAAACTTTTATCGCTACACCATTGTAAGAATAAGCAGCAGCGCTTTGCATGCCGCGACCGCTCTGCTTGCTGCTCGCCGCTTGACTGCAGTTACCGCTCTCACAAGGCCACGGACTCACCAATCTTCCCCCCGCGCACTCTTTCTACTTCTTCTCTTCTTACCTCACCTTTCCACTACACCACTACCTCGCTAAACCTCACCAACACCAATACTTCAGTCCCAGCCTAAGAATAGACCGACTCGGCGCGGCGCTCATAAAAAACTGTTAACTGAGACCGCTTTTTTACTTGGACGCCGGGTTTTCTATCTGATCGGCCGTTGAAATCGCCGGACAGTATCGCGCCTCGCTGACACCGCTCTCGACGAAAATCCATTCCGTTCCACTACACACGCTACAAAGCAACCCCCGACCGAACACCAACGCCTGTCTGTTTCAATAACGGCACCAATTAAAACAAATCGCGAATTTTATAAGCATCCGCGTAACCCTACACTCACCACAATCGCGAATTGCATCTCCGCGTAACCCGACACCACTCGTCAACACCTACATAAATTCACGTCCCGAAATCAACAGCAAATTTAACCCTCAATTCACATAAATATCACTGTCGCCGTCGCATCATTAATTATAAACGTAAACCAATATAAAATATTTAAAAAAAAACTCCAATTTAATGATTTCATATATATGGTGATTACCGGTCATTAATTACATCATAAGTTCTTTCCGCCGTTCAAATGTAACTTTAATTCACGCACACGTTCCGTCGATCAAAGCCGCGCGAATTCCGCTTGGTGCAGTACGTGAAAGTGCAAAAATTTAATGCGTTTTCCTCTCCGATCCCTGATGATGCTTATTAGAACGGAAATCTTCACCACCTTTTATCGCCGACACCACCGTTGATTTTTATGCGAACGAAAACGGCACCCGATTTTACGGTCCGGTTTAATTAAAGATTGAATTGTAAGAAGTATTTGCATTTTATTATATTTATGATTGGATTCGCGTATTTCCAAGTTGAAATACTCTCATGTAAATTTCAAATTCAATCATTTGCATATTATTGTTAGATGAAAGTGCGTCGTAAATTGGAAATTTAAACACAAGAACGGTTATACCATTTACGCTTCGGATTTACATAAAAGTGTCATGTACTCACGGTATTCGGTTTTTCATCTTCAATTATTTGAGCGAGAGTAATATTTAATCCGGTAATTCCAATAACATATAAATCAATACATTTCTACTACATAATAATTATACATTTTGCTTAAACGGAGCTTGAAAAGTAATAATGTTTTTTTCATTTATAAAAATGCAGACATATTTTTGATGATTTTTAATTCTTATTCAGATACACTATTAAATTTTAACCATTTTTTTTTGAGAATCTAGTTATATACAAAGACATATTTTTACAAACTAATACATGTTTAATGCGAATATTTTCAGATTCACAATATCAAACATAACGATCATATGTAACTTCAACGGGCGATCAGAAGAGTAACCCAAAAATAAAATCGAGTTTATCTTGTTAAATTGTTATGTTTATATTAAAAATGGCTCTTATTGTCTACCAGTGGCGGCTCGTGGAACATGTTGATGGTACAATTTATTGGATGAAAGATGGAAATGACAAATTATGCAAATTAAATACCGGCCAAAAATCAAAAATTTGCACATAAAAATCAATCACCTTAACCAGGGGCGGCTCGTTATGTTGAGCCATGCAACCATGACACTACCTATAGTTTCAAGCTCAGCAAGAATTTTTAAGTAATTTTTAGAACAATTTTTCACCAGTTACTTTAGTCTAGGAAGATAAATCGTTCTTTCTTTCTTCAAAAACGGAATTGTATAAGGGGCTCTACCATCAACATGTTCCACAAGCCGCCACTGACCTTAACAATCTAAAGTATAGACCAATAAAAAATACGCTCTTAATTAAGGTAAAAACCTAAAATATAAGCACGAAAAAACGAAAATTTAGACAAATATCGAAAACTCGCGGTTAAAAAAAATGCAGACCAAAATTCCGAAAATTTCACCAAAAAAATAAAAAGTTTAACCAAAACAAAAAATATTCAAGGCAAAAAACTCTAAAATTTGGAACGAAGAAATGAAAAATACAGGTCAAAGATCTAAACTATAGGCAAAAAAAAACCAAAAATGCAGGTCTAAAAATAAAAAATGCAAACCAAAAAATTGAAAAAATCAAGGAAAACAATTCTAATTTGCCATTTTCAGCCCCCAAAATTACTCATTAGCTCAAAATATGTTGCCGACCAAAAACTCGAAAACGGCAATCAAAAAGTAAGCAAAAAGTAAAAAAAAATCGCCCCTAAAAAATAATAATTCAAGTTAAAAAATCTAAAATGAAGGGGAAGAAATCAAAAACTGTACTTCAAAATATCTACAAAAAAAAAATTTAAAAAGTCGCGTATTAATATCAATCATTTAGGTTAAAAAAGTCTTAAAATCGACCAAAAATTCGATCCTGAAAGTCAAAAAAATCGAAGATTTAGAAGAAAATTTAGGCCAAAAGATCAAAAATTTAGACCAAAATATCAAAATCCCGCCTTAACAATAAATGAAAACAAAAAGATTGAAAATTCAAGTACCAAAATTGCCATTTTCAGCACTCGGCGTGATTAGCCCCAGAAAACAAAGAAAAAAACTCAAAATTTGCTTTGTGGCGAAAGAAATTTGCACTCGACGATTTGAAAAATTGTAAAAAATGTATAACCCCAAGGATTCGCTTTAAATAAACTTAAATTATTCAAAAAAAAAATTTTGATTTCCTGCGAAAACAACGACATGCTCCTGCAGAAAACAAAGGAATAAACTCAAAATTTTCTCTGTAGTGAAGAAATTTGCACTCAATGTAAAAAATTAATCACTTGTAGAATTAGCTCCAAAATTACTAAAACTACGCAGAAAAGAGTGCATTTTTAATTACTTGTAACAACATGAATTGACACAAAACTGCACTGGAGGGAATGGAAATTGCACTCAATATTTTGAACAATTGTGAAAAATTAATCACTTGTAGAATTAGCTCTTAATTAAGGTAAAAAACTAAAATATAAGCACAAAAAATCGAAACTTTACACAATTATCGAAAATTCGCGGTTAAAAAAAATGCTGACCAAAAATCCGAAAATTTCAACAAAAAATGTTTAACCAAAATAAAGAATATTTAGGGCAAAAACTCTAAAATTTAGAACCGAGAAATAAAAAATACAGGTCAAAGATCTAAAATATAGGCCAAAAAAAAAATAAAAATGCAAACCAAAAAATTGAAGAATCAAGGAAAACAAAAATAATTTGCCATTTTCAGCCCCCAAAATAACTTTTTGGCTCAAAATAAGTTGCTGACTAGAAACTCGAAAACCTCGGTTCCTGGAAGTCCCACAAATTGTTTTTATTGACAAATAGTGTTCAGAATAGTCTCAAACAAAAAAAAACGTTTCAAGAAAAATTAAATTTAATCGATTTTAGTCAAAAAGTAAAAAAAATTCATTCGCCCATAAAAAATAATCATTAAAGTTAAAAATCTAAAATGAAGGGCAAGAAATCAAAAACTGTAAAAAAAATTTGAAAATATCGGCGAAAAAATAAAAAAGTTGCGTATAAAAGTCAATAATTTAGGTTAAAAAAATTTAAAATATAGGATAAAAAATTAAAAAATTCGATCCTAAAAATCAAAATTGCGGACTAAAAAAATTGAAAATTTTAACAAAAAAATCGAAAATTTAGAAGAAAATTATTTTCTTTTAAATTTGTAAAGACGCATTATTCAAAATAAGTCTTTCAAAATTTCAACCATCTGTTGCAATAAATGTGGAATTCCCATGTGAATTTCTAAAAAATGCGCTTTTTTGGTCATCAAAATTTGCTTTCTAGTGCAACCATTTTTGTTGTGGTAAACTTGCAATTATTTTTTTTTAATTCATAAAGACACATTATTCAAAATTAGTCTGTCAAAACTTCAAACACCTGTCGCAATAAATGTGGAATTCCCATGCAAATTTCTGAAAAAAGTGCAACTATTTTTGTTATGGTATTTTCTTTGGAAATTTGTAAAGACACATTATTCAAAATTAGTCTGTCAAATTTTCAATCATCTGGTGCAATAAATGTAGAATTTGCATTGAAAAACGGCGTTGGTTTTAACTTTTAAATGCTACCAACTTTTCAAAAAAATCAATGCTACAACAGCACTTAGTTTGTAATGACAAAGAGTAATGTTGCCTGAATTAATTATGTATATACATAATTCGTAGAAGTGAGTCGAAGACTCAAGTGACTCCTGTGTAAATTTGCCGCTCAATTTGAATAATGACATTTTGTTGTGGTAAAATATAAAAATTTTGAGGTGAAGACCTCTCCTTTTCCTATTTGTTTTCTTTTTCTGATGAACAATGCAGTAGAGAGTTTGGACAAAAAAATGCATTACGAAAGCCGCATTAAAGAATCGAATGATGATATTGTTATTCCAAAAACGGTTGGCATCCCTGAGAGCTTGCTTAAGTACGTCAAGAACTCCAGATTTTGAAATGGCGCGATAGGTAGTAAGCGATATTGTCGAAAAAATAAGCAACTTTTGTAGAAAACTTAATATACAGGGTGTCCCATTTTAAATCTCCACCACAAATATCTCGAAACCTGAGCAATATGGCAAAAAATGTTTCAGATAAAAGTTGTAGGGTTCGGAGGGGGGCATATGCAGGTGACCTTGAAAATTACCCTCGGGTCAATTTTGAAGGTCAAACGAACATCAACTTTGATTTTTCAAATGGAATCCCCTATTTTTTCTTGCGGTATCGTACTCTACGGGAAAAAATACAAACTTTTTGTAGGAAACGTTTTTTTTTAATACTTTTTTCACGTTTCCTTCAAAAAGTTTGTATTTTTTTCGAGTAGTATTTTCTGTTAGTAAATGTATTTCGCTACAATTTTCAAAAAAGTTTACCTAATAATTTCTATAGGGAGAAAAGGTACTGCTTAGTTCAGGCTCCCCTTAATCAAAGACTTTTTAACAATGGTGATGGTTGCGACGGTTACTACGTGGTAATTCATTATATAATCACTGAATAAAAAATAAAATAAAAAAAACATAGTGTTGATTATGCTTTTTAACAAGTTAAATATTCATATATTTAGGCTATATTTCACTTTTATTACAGTTAGTTAAACATAGACGAAGAAAATATTTTTTATGCAAATTAGGTTACTGGCGTCCCCAGCATTGATATTACTGCTGCAATTTTCTTCCGCACTCACTGGACTTTTCATTGGTTAAGAAATTCCAAACTGAATGTGAAATGTATTAAACTATTATTTGATATATTATTTTGCTATAAATTACGCAAACACCCACTATAATATAAGATAACGAAAACGCACCTTCGCACGCAGCTTTTACATCACCACTGGATTCAATCCGCAATTTTTCTCCTAATTAAAGCAAATTTATACCAATCGACGTAGGAGCGGAATTACCACATTAACAGCCGCCTAATTACCATATTTGCATTAATATGCAAATCATCAGTGTTATTGTGATTGCGCACTATTAAATTTATTGCGTTTACAGGAGCTGCCTTAATCATTTAATTAGATGGGAATATTTTAAATCTCTTTGGTGGAATTGCACCAATTATTGCTTATACGACTCAATTTTCTATTGCGATATGTGTAAGCGACCGTTTCAATTAAGCCGCGCTTGAATAATGCGATTCTTCGCGTTAATTGTGTGTAATTTATGGTGATAATTGCTGGCAAATTAATGCGGTTTACGGAAGCTAATAATAATAATAAACCATCAACAATTCAGCGCATCGTCAAAAATATTATTAATTAGTTTCAGGCTAATAGGAAACAGATAGTGTGATTTAATGTACATGTGTGGGTTACTGAGATTCTATTATTGTAGAGTTATATCAAGCACTCGAGGTGTGTTGCGCAGTGACCATCTTAAATTCAATTGGCTCCGGAGATTTGTTGTCGCGTTCTCCAAATACTTTCGCACTCTGCTCATACTTTACCCCCACAAGTCTCGAGTGTTCGGTACTACTGTAGCTTAAAATTTTGCTTCACCGCAATAATTTACCGGGGAATAATACTATAAGAGGTTAAAATCGAAAATCATTCGAGAAATTAGCGAGTGTTTAAAACAAAATGAATCCTACAGAAATCATAGCAGCTTGTATTAGTTTAGACAATTTAACGAATTAACCAAACTGTATATTATTTCAAATATAGATGCTGGAGGGAAGTAACGGCCGTACTTGTTGGAGAATAGTAAAAAAAATGGATTTTTCTTCGATTTTTTTTACTATTTCAAATATATCTATGCCATCCTGAACATAAAGATAAAATTCAAAGATTGCCTCACCCAACAGAAAAGGACACTGTCACCGGGTAACTCGCTTTACGCTCTTCTACAACTTAAAAATCTAGGGGATAATTCTTACGCAATAAAAACCAAAGTCGTGTCCTCTACATTTATCGGAATCACCAATTCAATGAATATCATTAAAACTATGAATATTTAATTCTCGATGACAAGGTAATTTTTATTGGGCACATCCTCTGTCTCCGTCTCGCTCCCCTTCACCTTATAAAAAGGAGAGTTATGGGCCGACGCAATTACACTCTAACCCGGAACAAATTAGCATGAAGCCATCCCATATGAAATATGAGTGGTTCTTGTTAACACACTTCAGACAGAGCCGACCCTCAACCCTCGACCCTGCGCGTGACCCGCCGCTGTCCATTGGGCCCCATGAAAAATGCACAGTGGGCGCCACAATTTATGGCAATGGGAGCCGAGATAAATTAAAACGGGAGTCGTCTATTGTCGCGTACGTGTGGTTGTGGTTGTGGCTTTACTTCAAGTAGGACCAAAATGAGTGAGTGCAGTTGAATGGGCGACGGCTTTGGAATTTATACCTTCCTTGCGTAATAAATATTAAAATTTTATATAAATAGCGCATTTCGAAATTTGTGGCTTGTAATAGAAAACTATCCTTAATACGTTAGCTGTCACATTAATCCCATCGTGACTTCACATTTAATAAAGCATTTGTATTTGCTTGATGCCCAGCTTGTCATTTCAGAATTACGCGTCAACAATTATGATTGAAAATTACGTTACGTTTACGTTGAAAATTGAATCATCATTGACAAATTGTAATTGTAATTCAGAAACTACGAACATTTTGAAAACTGTACATATTTATGAATCAACTGTAGTAATTCTATAAATCTATTAATATTCTTAATAATCCTTGAAATACTGTGTTTGCGCTACTTTTGTTACAAAAATAGTTCATTATAAACCTACTACATACATATGAGTGAAGATCACGGGGGAAGAGCAGTTTATGTCCATTTTCCACTAAAATGGCGATTGGAACTCAATCTGTTGCATTTTTAGGATTACTTACCATTGAAAAATCATTAACGGGGAAATGATGAATGAAATGATGAATAATGTGAAGATGGTCTATGCTGGAAAAAAAAACGGTTCCTTGCCGTGCAACTGGGGAAGAATGGTTCCTGTCCAAACACGCCCGCACTTGCGGTTATCTCGAACCTGAAACAACAACTTCTGCTAACCAGCGACGATAAAAACGGAATCATTACTGAAGCTGAAGGTGATTGAAACCGAAAAACTATTGCATTTGAAGAAAAGTGCATAATTTTATTCCCTGAAGGAAAAACACCGACGACTTGCAATGAAAAACAATCACATTGAAGCGATTGCGATAGATTTTCAAAAAAACCTTCGACTCCAAACATAACGTACAATGATGTTAACGGCAATTAAATTTTATAAGTTCAACGTGCCTACGTTCTCTACTTCTCAAGCTGAGTCTGTGGCCAAGAAAGGATGTGACGACGTTTCTTCTATGAGCTACCACTTTGTCTACAAAATTTCGTTCTCCAAAATTTAGAGAACTGTGCGTGTTCTGTGATTATTGCTTAGATCAGAATAAAAACTACACTATAATCAGACTATTTTACCATCACACTAATGACGAACGCCGTTTCGATGAAGTGAAAATCTACTTTCCCAAAAGAGGCCACTCGTACCTCGATTGCGATAGAGATATGTCCATTAAAAATCATACGCAGAAGTCTCCGAGGACTGGCGAGAAGTAATTCGTGTGAGGAGAGCAGAGTGAAACCCTCTCCATTCCAAGTTATAGACTGCGAACAATCTGGTAGAATTTTTAAATTGGATGGAACATTTATCTGGTTTTTACCCCAAAAAATGTCTATTTCCTACTCGGCCAATAAGGATACTCGAGGTGAGTAAAGAAGACCAAAAGATTTCCTTCAAAAAGACTTTTTTATGGAAACTGCATTCCTGCTACATTCACCACCGAAACTCAAAAAGAACAGGGAGTTGCTCCATCTGTCAATTCTTCACGAGGGCGTAATAGAGTGAGAAGCAATATTAATAAGCCACTAGCACAGATAACACAGAAAAACACTAGTGTCCCAATAAAGGCTGCTAAATATCAAGATTGGTAATTGCTGAAAAAATTCTTAGAGAAACCTAGAATTTTATAAAAATCACCGTATTTGTACCTCAAACAAAGAAAGGACGAGGAGACGGAAAGAAGAAAAAAGAAGAGTCTAGTAAAGAAGAAGACGAAAATACTAGTGATTGGGGAGGAATTTTGACGAAAAAACGGTTCTTGTCCAAACCATTTTTGAATTTTTTTTTTTTTTCAACACGAAACAGTAAATTTGAATATTGAAATTTTTTGGGGATGTAAATAAATACTTGTGACATTTGTATATATTTTTATTTTTACAATTACAATCGTATACTTGCTCCTGAAAGTTCTCAAACCTTTAAATTCGTTTTTCTCAGAATCAGCTTTCATGTACCGTTCTTCCCCCTGTGTCTTCCAGTTTGACAGCCAGCTGTGTTAAATGATTCTCTATTCTGATCCACATGTCCTCTTCTTCAGTTTGCCGCTATCCCCTTCCTCCACATCCATTATACACTGGTGGGAAAAAAATGAAATACTTGAAATTGGCGAAATTTCGGAACCGCCATAAGTCGGCGTATTTTCAATAGATTTTGATGAATCTTTGAGGGCGAAAAACTTTGAAGTGTCTTCTTTAAATTCGTGCATGCGAACTTAAGCGTAACTCCTCCCGCCCCCCTCTGGCACCCCTGTGAAAAAAAAAATTTTGTTTCAGGAAACCATTTCCAACTTTGACGATGTCTATGTAACTGAAATTTTTTTGTCGACTCGGTCCACCATAAAGGCATTAAAATTTGATCAATTCCCTATGCAGAACTCGAAGAACGAAGTTCATACGACTATTTGTCATGAAGTTATTGGTGTTTGAAAACTTTTCAACCAAATTTGATGATTCTTTCGAAAAAAATCTCATTTTGGCCCTACTTTAAGGGGATAAACTCAGATTGGAATGATCCCTTTTCGAACCCTTCAACCCCCGAACAAAAAAAAGAACACATTTTTGGGCAAAAAAATGTCCAACTTTGGCAACATGTACCGAGTTGGAAAAAATGTGTAGACTCGATCCACCAAAAGGGATTGAAATGTGTTCAATTACTTGTGCAGGACTCAAAAACGAAGTTCCTATGCCGATTTGGCACAAAGTTCCGCATGTACTACGATCCTGCTTATTGTTTTTTTAACACATCACCGCTCTTAACACGATTATTTTCAATAGCAACACTACTCTGGTTATTCACTACACTAACTGTTATGGATAAAATAATAACTATACCCAAATTTATTTGCACTTTCACGGTTTTAACCAGCCGACATGAATTAACGTGTGCGGGCCTTGTAACAATGACGGTCACTGACGACATCGGCGCACGCGCACTCGAGGCTTAGATTGATGCAATTGTTAAATAATCAAATCAAGAACGCCGAGAATTGTAAACAGCTCAAGAGGGCGTGCGTCGCTGCTGAAGCACTGCACCAGTTGCCATTTTAATGAAGCGCGCACACATCGATTAGTATTTAATTTAAATAGTGTAAAGTGCAAATAAATTTCAATATTGTTGAATATGTGATGAATTAATAACCTTTGGTGTAGTGTATTTACTGCAAGTAAACGGATAGGTGTTAAAAAGCAAAAAGCAGAGCCGTATTTAATATGGAAAGGGCAACTGAAGGTTAGTGGATTTAGTTAATGTTGAATGATTTCGATTATCTATGAGATGTTACGTTATAGTATATTACATTATAAGAGTAGTAAACAGCAAACTACACACAAGTGAAAAAAATTGCTTACGAGCCTACGGCCACACGTTTATTCGCAACAAATTGAAACACAATCTTGTCAATGTGAATGCAGTAATATGTCGATATTAAAACTTCTTTATCGTTACGATTTTCTATTAAACAACCTTCCGGGGAAAAATATATGTGTTGCTTATAATAACTGTAAAATAGATTTTTTTAAAGACGGTTACTAGGTTGTAAGTTGTAATTCATTATTAAACTTTTTTTTCATTAAAAAATAGGCCAATTAGTGCATTCGAACGTATCCAGTATTTTAATAATGCGATTAATTATGTCTTTGTATCCATTAAATCGGTTACAGTAACTGTTATGCGATTTACAATCAGCATATGTACGATTTGGCATCAATATCAGCGTGTTATTACAGCTTTTAGATGCGATGGCACTCCTCCTGCTTGCACAGAACAAATCGAATCCTAGCAGAGAAATAGAATAACCAAGATGTTCTCCATTGATTGCGATATGGTCTAGTTGCTGCCCCATTGCGGCCAGGTAACGAGGTTAAATAATAATTGCTTTCGTACGGTCACGTGTCAATTTTCTGGGCTTTTTATTACGCCCAAAAATTCATCATAATAACACGCTTATTAACTGCTGATCGGATTTCCGATAGTCATAACTATTGGGGCTATTACGTATTTAGGTAAATATTTATTGTCTTCAAAGCATGAATTGAGATTACGGTTACATTAAGGGGGTAAGTGCCGCGTCAAAAATCGATGCATTTTTGATGGTCAGCATATACATAATTATGAAGTTAATATAAAATATTAAGAAATGATATTTTGCATATTTAGAGAGAAAGGATTAAACTATTCGTCTATAGAATTTGATTTTTTTTAAATCATCAGACAAACTGTATAATTTATACTGAAAATTAACAATATTGGATGGATATCTGGAGCTTTTCTCTGCAAAGAATTAAAAATGTAATGCTACAGAAAAATAGTTTATACCTTTGAAAACAATATGTACGTAATAAAATTGTCATTTGTTATCAAATAAAGTCGCAAAAACGTAAGAGCTGCACCTCTGCAAATACGAATTTGCTTCATTTTCGCCGCTGTAATGAACGCCACCTGCACGAAACATATTATATCAACCCTGGAGGCGTGAGCAAACAAATTTACGTTTCGGGCCCAAGATAGTGGCGATTATCATTTTCTATTAGACCATTCTGGGCTAACTTTAGCGCGAGGCACTTGCCCCCTCAACCTTCTGAGCCGGGCGCCAAGTCTGTGAGACCCCGTGCACGAATAAACGTTCGCCAATTTTCAGCAAACTGTTTGTTCGAGTTGTTTAGCCGAGTACCTCAATAATTTCTTCTTTAGTTCACGTTTGGAAAGAGAAGAGTTTGTATGATATTTTAGTTATTTGAAATTAAAAAATAAAATTTAGTCAAATTTTATGTAGTAGCTTGTTTTTTTTGCTTGGGTCTCTGAGATCCAGCGCCCGCTACGGTGTCAAAATTAAGGCGCCCCGCCTGGAAGGTTAACGCCTGTAAAGACAAAACAATATTTTAGTATGACGATGGTTACTAATGGTAACAATTAATTCAAATTGAAAAATATTCTTTTTTGAAACATAAGCACTTATAAAAAAAAAATATGTACAACGGGGTTTTTAAAGCGAAAAAACAATCACAACTCTAGTTTCGTAATTTTAAAACACTTGAGAGAGACAGAGAGAGAGAGAGAATACATTTTTTTTGAGACAATTTTACAAATGACCTCAGAAGGCAATTGGCCAAAGGTTTTTCAGCCTTACAGAGTTGAAACACTTCAATTTTTCAAATTATTTTCAATAACAGTCGGAACTATAACCGATAGATGATGGTTTATGTTGATATAAACCCAAGAAAGATTACTAGACAAGGCTACCTCCTTGCAGAAAGAGTGGACTTGGAATACCATGAAGGAAAAAATTATGTATACAAGCGTGTTGTTTATACTTCAATAGTGTGTTTGGAATGCAGAATTTTAGTTGCGTTAAGGTTTGTTGTTTGATTGGATGCAAATAAAAAGTTTTTGAAGTGGAAGATCGTAATCGTGCGGAGTGAGAGTGAGGGCTTCGGGGCCCGGGGGCAACAATCTAAAAGTTGCGCGAGAGGTGCCTCCACGGCCATAAAATATGCGCATGCAAATAATAATGCAAATAAATCAGCGATTTAATTTTCAAGAGGATGGCCGTTGATAAATGGAGTTGGTACCCTTGTTAGACAAACCGAAACTAACAAAGACAGGCGCGAATGCTGTCTCTCGGACGGCAATAAAACAGAAAACACGGCCCGAGTCGGCGTCCGCGCGGGCACCGCGGCACTGCCAGTTATTGCCCAATTAATAACGAGCACGAGGAATCCAGCTACACGAAAAACCCATCTCTGGGGGAATATTAAAACATCCCTATTGTAAATAAACTAAATGAACAGGCCTCTTAAGATACAGGTAATGGTCTGCCGTATATCATACCCCCGGGAACATGCCGATCGGCCCTCATTCACTTCGACTAACTACCCATTTATAATTACCGACCTATCATTTACCATCGCCAGGGTATTACTTCTAACACCTCTAACCAATTACTGACTTATTATTTCTACTTATTTAGCACCTACATGCATACCTTATGAATTTATCTGTTTCAACCGGTTAAATACTTCTACGCGCTAATTGGTAATTCTGTACAGTTCACCTTAACATAGACTCAACTTTTAATTATATTTTTAAAATATTTCAAAGGTAACCTTCCTTTAGTCATTAAACAAATGGAATCTGTCGTAGAGATAGTGATGGCGAATTTTTTCGATCACCAATGCCATAGTTATCCATGCTTTGGATACATACATTTATTTTGTTAAATATATAATTATTTTGACGTGGATAAAAAATATTATCATTAGTCGGGTCTAGAGGCGGGCGAAATGACACTTTTTTTGTGAGTCGATTAGTGGAAAAGAGTCGACTCTTGATTCTTTGCAAGAAGTAAAAAGTCTGCCTGAAAAAAAATGATGAGCAAAAAAAATGCCCTCACCTGCAAAAATGTATATATGTATGAACTTAGACTAAATTTCATGACTCATCTTGAGTCACTAATTTCAACTCGAGTCACTCATTACTCATAAATTACCCATCTCTGGTCGGGATACTCGGAATGTACCCGATAACTTAGAAAACTATCACTTTTATACTTTATACACAATTTTTATGTCTTTTTAGCTAAGTCGATGTTTTTGGCATTTGTTGATGCTTGGTTTTGCCTGTATTAATTTATACCGTTTATGATCGTTTGGAGCATTTAATTTTTGAAATTTGAATACTGACATTTCAAAATAAATTTCATAATAGTGTATTACGATACAAGATCGGTAATTCATACAGTCGAGAAAATAGTCTTGTAAAACGAGGCCTGTAGTTTCGAGACTTGTAAAGTATCGTATACTATTTTTTGCACGATCGTTTCAAATGAAATTCTATTTGAATATATTTGTTAATTATAATAATTTGATCGGTGGAAAATATACGCAGGTAGGGTTGCTATTGAACTTTTCTAAATAGAAAAGTTATGTTAGGTTTGACACTGAAGGGAAAAAATAAAACACTTGAAATTCGTGAAATTTCGACCATTTTAAAACCGCCATAACTCGGCGTATTTTCAATCGATTTTGATGAATCTTTGAGGGCGAAAAACTTTGAAGTGTCATGCATACGAACTTAAGCGTAACCCCTTCCGATCCCTCTAGCGCCCCTGTGAAAAAAACAAGTTTTTTCTTGATCGATTTTTTCGATTATTGTAGTATCAGGCAGTGGCGGCTCGTGGAACATATTGATGGTAGAGCCACATATACAATATATTTTTTGAAGAAAGAAAGAACGATTTATCTTCCTAGACCAAAGTAATTGGCAAAAAAGTGTTTTAAGAATTAATTTAAAATTCTTACTAGTGCCATAGTTGCTTGGCTCTATATAACGAGCCGCCCTTACCTAACATAAAAGTTAAAAACATTTATGATACCTCACTCGAAACATCCCTATTTCACCTTTAAAATACAAAATATGAGAATACATGAAATTCTGCTTAAATCGAAGTAAATCACAACAAATTGTCATTTAAAATTACTTATCAATATCAGGACTATATTCAAGCAATACATCAAAATATTCTGAAGATGGCTTTTGAGTTATTCAACTGAAAACTCAAAAATATTATTTTTTGGAACAAATATTGGGAAAAAGTGAAATTTTGGCTAAAATTAAAAGAAAATACAACGGACTGTCACTCAACATTACCTACTATCAGAACTTTAATATTTATGCAAAATATGAAAACATTCTGAAGACGGTTTTAGTTATTTAAAAGAAAAGTTGAAAAGTTGAAATGTCAATTTTTTGTGATAAATTTTGAGAAAATTCGCTTAAAATCGAAGCAAATCGCTATTAACTGTTCCTAAAAATCACTCATCAACATCAGGGCTATAATATTCACTGAAAATATCAAAACATTCAGCAGATAGTAGACAGAAAAGTCGGGAATGTCAATTTTTTCTAATTAATTTTAAGAAAATTCGCTTAAAATTAAAGCAAATTATAATTAACTGTTACTCAAAATCACTTATCAACATCAGAGCTATAATATCCATTCAAAATATCAAAACATTCTGCAGATGGTTTTTCAGTTATTCAACAGAAAAGTCAGAAATGTCAATTTTTTGTAATAAATTTTGAGAAAATTCGCTTAAAATCGAAGCAAATCGCAATTAACTGTTACTCAAAATCACTCATCGACATTAGGGCTATAATATTCCCTCAAAATATCAAAACATTCTGCATATGGTTTTTGAGTTATTCAACAGAAAAGTCGGAAATGTCAATTTTTCTGATTAATTTTAAGAAAATTCGCTTAAAATTAAAGTAAATCATAATTAACTATTACCCAAAATCACTTATCGACATCAGAGCTATAATAGCCATTCAAAATATCAAAAACATTCTGCAGAAAAGTTAGAAATATCAATTTTTGTACTAAATTTAGAGAAAATTTGCCTAAAATTGAAGCAAATCGCAATTAACTGTTACTCAAAATCACTCCTCGACATCAGGGCTATAATATTCACTCAAAATATCAAAACATTCTGCAGATGGTTTTTGAGTTAATCAACGGAAAAGTCGAAAATGTCAACTTTCTGTAATACATTTTAAGAAAATTCGCTTAGAATCGAAGCAAATCGCAATTAACTGTTACTCAAAATAACTCATCAATATCAGGGCTTTAATATCCATGCAGAAGATCAAAGCATTCTACAGATTGATTTTTTTTTAACTAGAAACTAAAAAATGTTAATTTTTTATATTAAATCTTGAGAAAAAGTGAAAATTCGTAAAAAATCAAAACAAATCACAATGGAATGTTACTTAACATTACCTGCTAATATCAGAACTTTAATATTTATACAAAATATCAAAACATTCTGAAGATAGTTTTTGAGTTATTTCACTAAAAAACGCGAAAATATCAATTTTTGTAACAAATATTGGGAAAAATTTGGGTTAAAATCAAAGCAAATCACAATAAACTGTTACCTAAAATCACTTATAAATATTAAGGCTTTAAAATTTATGTAGAAGATCAAAATATTCTGCAGATTGATTTTGAGTTATTCAACTAGAAACCAGAAAATGTTATTTTTTGTAATAAATCTTGAAAAAAATAAGAATTTTGTTTAAAATCAAAGCAAATCACAATTAAGGGTCACTCAAAATCAGTTATCAATATCAAGGCTTTAATATTTATGCAAAATATTCGAGCATTCTCCAGATGGTTTTTGAGTTATTCAACTGAAAACTCGAAAATGTCAATTTTTTGGAACGAATATTTGGAAAAGCTAATATAAATAAAAAGCTACGACTCTAATATTCAAACAAAAGATCAAAACATTCCGAAGTCGGTTTTAGATTTATTCAACTAAAAACTTGAAAATATCAGTTTTTTGAAACACATATTGACGAAAAATGAAATTTCGGTTAAAATCAAAGCAAAGCCCAATTATCTGTCACTCAAAATCACTTATCAATATCAGGGCTTTAATTTTTTTTTTCGGACGGAGCAGATGTTTTAGAAATATTTTATCATAATCGCATTGCTGAAGGCCGTACCTAACATCAGTGGCAAAAATTCTTGCTAGTGCCATGGCTCCTTGGCTCTATATAACGAGCCGCCCCTGGTATCAGGCACAGAACTGCTTTTTGCGCGAGATCTTGAGATCTTTGACCATGGCGACTTTTGATCGGGATGACTTGGTGAATATTTTTCAGTTGGTTTCAAGGAGATTTACTGAAAGCCATTTCCCTATCAAAAACTGCGGGGTCCTTTGCCTCAAGAGCTCAAAATCCATGGAAACAATATATTTCGGATTTCGCCTTCAAACAATTGCTATACCTAGCTGTTTACAAAACAACAACATTCCAAACTTGAATTACGATGATTTTATAAAATGATAAAAAATTATCAATTTGGGAAATTTGCCTCAAGAGCTCAAAATCCATAAAAAACAATATATTTTTGATTTCGCCTTCAAACAATTGCCATAATCGAGCCATGTACAAAACGACAACATTCCAAACATGAACTATCAGAAGCAAACGGTATAGCCGAATAAGGTGGTCAAAAGTGCCCCCAAAGCAAATCAATAATCGCGATGACTGGATGAAAGATTATTAAAAATGCCATTGATTGCTCGAAATTTCAACCTCCTGAAGCAATTCGTTATCGAGATATGACTGAAAACGTGAATTTTACGTTTTATTTTTTTTCTCGTTTTCTATGGCACGAATCAAGCTGAAACCACGTCTACCCAAAACAAACAAAAAATTACTTATCGCAGTATTTTTTTCAATTTTTTTGCCGTCAAATTCAAATAGAAAAATGAAGTAAAAGTTTTCAAATTTATTTTTTGCAGTGAAGGCATTCGAGGACTGTCTCAGTTTTTTTTCTGTAAATGTGTTTTACCAAATTCTATAACATACATTTTTCTTTCAAAATTTTAAACAGTGTGGAAGATAGTTAAAATAAATAAAAACCACTTTCACCACCTTAAAAATTTGAATTTTGCGCCAAAATTGTGATAAAAAAGTTATTTCTTTGTAAGTTAGAAAGATACACTTCACAAAAATAACTTTTTTTATTACAATTTTGGCACGAAATTCAAATTTTTAAGGTGGTAAAAGTGGTTTTTAATTATTTTAACTATCTTCCACACTGTTTAAAATTCTGAAAAAAATGTATGTTAAAGAATTTAGTAAAACACATTTACAGAAAAAAAACTGAGACAGTCCTCGAATACCTTCACTGCAAAAATGAATTTTGAAAATTTTAACTATTCTATTTCTATTTGAATTTGGCGCCAAAAAAATTGAAAAAATTACTGCGAGATGTATTTTTTTTTTGTTTTGGGTAGACTTGGTTTCATCTTGATTTGTGCCATAGAAAAGGAGAGAAAAAATATATAACGTAAAATTCACGTTTTCGGTCATATCTCGACAACAAATTGTTTCAGGAGGCTGAAATTTGGAGCAATCAACGGCATTTTTAATTATCTTTCATGCAGTTATCGCGATTATTGATTTGCTTTGGGGCCACTTTTGACCATCTTATTCGGCTATACCCTTTGGAGAACAAATTAATGTCTCGATTAAATATGAATTTTTCATTTTAAATTTCCAATATTAATTTTTAACCGAATGAATTAATGAACGACTCAGTATTTTTTTGTTTCTTTTTCTAAGAAAAAAGTTTGTCTTTTGAACTGTTATTTATATTTTTTTTTATCAATAACATGTATATATTTTTACAAATATTTAATTCTAGCCTGTTAAATGGCTATCGACATATTATTTATTATTATTTGTTTTCCTGTTTCTTTTTTTTATTGTGGTTATATGAACTGTCATTAATTATTTTTGTATTTTCCTCCTTATTTTATTTTATTTCTGTACAATGTTTTTGTATTTCTTATATACGTTCCTAATTAGTTTGTTTTCGTTTTTAACAAGAAAATAATCAATTTTTAATTTTATTTATGTTTAAGTAAGAAAGGAATTTGGTAAATAAAATTAAACTAAATTTTATATCGGTAGATATTTGATGTTCGACCCGATTTAAATTGTTTTATTTTCGACTTAAAATTTTAATTTTGAGCGAAACTAGAACGAAAAAACATTTACTTGGAACATAACCGCAAATCGGAACGAAATAAATTTCGGTTCGACTCTCTGATTTTAGCAGAAGACACATCAATGGCAAATGCATTTGCTAGCCATTTCTTGAAGACTTATAACCGATCCGAAAATGTCGATCGTAACAAAACCTTCTACGACTATTTTGTATTTTTTGTATTTTTTTTATATTTTTTTGTATTTTTTTGTATTTTTTTGTATTTTTTTGTATTTTTTTGTATTTTTTGTATTTTTTGTATTTTTTGTATTTAATTTTCCAACCATATCGATATAAGGACTCCGTCGAGAACGATATGAGAACCTTGGTTTTTGTTTCTGGCATGATTTGTAAAAAAAAATGAAAAGAAACATATTTTCAATGAAGTTGCATGCATAATCTAATTAAATGTAAATTCTGCAAGTTTTTGAATTGAAATGAATATATTATTGCTAGAGCACGTCGGTGTAGCAATAAAGTACGCTCTTGAGAACAGCCTTTGTTACTTCTCGAGCAGTGTTGTAGTTATTGTGTGTTGTTATGTACGGTGCGGAGGCATTAAAACCGAAAGGAATAAATTATTGAAAATCAATTACATCCGTTGAAACGCTTTATGCAAAAAGCAAAGTCTATTAATGAATTTAATACACGGTTAATGCTATTGTCGAGAGAGCTTACCAGCAGTACCGGCCGTGCCGGGGAGTACCAAAGTACCGACATATATCTCTCCTCTCCGCCGGAGAAGAAAGAAGAAAGAACAACAACCTCCTCCTTACCTGCAAAGAAAACACAAATTAAATTACAATATTCAAGGCTTTATGTACGTTAGTTATTGCATTTTTATGGACTAACATTCCACCTTGGCTCGTTTTCTCCGAGCCAGCCGCTGTAAATCGTACTGCTTAACTCAAAATTAATACTGCGCCCGAGTAGAGGAGGAAAAAATAAATAAATAAATAAATACCGGACGGCCCTGTGGAATTCTTGAAAAATTAAATGTGGACCGAATTTTGTTTTTATCTAAACGCCCGGCCGTTCCGAGCCGAGATAACCTGAACCGAACGGCCGTGTATGTGAACTACCAGCAGTTTTCTACAATTTATTAAAGATAATGACGGCCGCCGTTCTTAGGGAAATCCTTATCGCGCGAGGGGGCATTTATCAACGTAATTAATAGACGTTTAATAAATCCGTTTTTGATAAATAAGAAATGTCGCCCGCTCCTTTCTGAGTTCCGACCACACCACGGCCCAGATGATTTAATCTTCGTTCATTAGCGTCACACGAAACCTCTTTTATTCTCATTAATATAAGCAAAATATAGTCGGTCTGATCGTTACAAGGAATTTATATTTTGGAGCAAATATATTCGAAACCGAACGTTTGTTGATGATGTTGATGACGGAATAACAACTGTGACGAGTCCCAAAAATTGCGCAAAAGCCGTTTTACAGATTGTGTAGGAAATTGTCAGCGAAATAGAACTGCTTCCATTTTCACGCAATTTTACTATCTGATTCAATTTTTGGGTCAATTTACTAATCAATTTAAACTAGAAATGTATTTACTCATTTCTTGTCCAATAAATTGCGTAATGTCAAAAGGCTTTAAAGTATCAATAGAATCAATATACTCAATATACATTGAGCAACTGTTAAGATAAGAACCGCAAGACTTCAAGAGTAAAAAGCGATTAATGAAAAAAAATTAATTACATAGCAATTAAATTACATTACACATTTGCACGAGCGAATCAAAAATCGTGTTTTGTATTCCTAACATAGGAACCGAGATATATTGCCTCCCTCCTCACTTTTTTATCTTATACGTTGTTGGTGAAAATATTGTACACATAAATGAGTGATCATTTTCATAACAATTTAAATACCATCAAACACACAGATTACAGTACACGACTATTAACCTAAAACCGCTGAGCACCATTAATGCCACGATGGTATCATTATTACTTAAATACAATTTCTGCATCGTTAACCATTAAAATATGACGAAATTACTTGCAACAATTCCACAAACCGTTATTATTTTATAGCTAACAAGGGAAAGTGATCTGTTTTACATCCATTAGGCTTAACCACTACGAAAAGGATATATCTTTCGCTATATATCCCAGGAAATAATAATGATGACCAAATAGGCAAATATATCTCGCGTTGTGACACTCGTTGAGTTTTTCTGCGTCATTGTATGATAATTGGAGAATTCGCTTGCGCAATCGCCAAGTAACGAAATCGCAAGTTGGTAAAGTTCAAGCGTGTTTCCGTTACTCGGGCAGAATGATTTAATTTACCGTCCGAAATGTACACAATCATCTTCGTGGAGAAACGTAATCCTTTGGGCAACAATGAGCCATTGAGGATTTCATATTTTTAGGGCCACATAAAATACGTTCAGGCGTAACAATGTGTGGTAATAGAAAAGAGATCCCACTTGACCCCAGCTGGATCTGTCGCAGCGGTGAAGGAGAATGCTACCAAAAGAGGAGATACCAGTGACAAATGATACTTTTCATTTTTAATTGACGCCCGGGCGCGTTTATAGAGACGTCTCTGGTGTTGTTCCGGATTTGGGCAACAAAGGGAAATTTATGCGCCCAGTGCGCATCCGCGACTGAGAGAAATGGCGTTGCCAACATGCTAAATTGAAAATTCGCTGAATCAATCGATTACCAAGTCTCAACTGGCACCGCCTTCTATCTCCGGTAAAGACCACCGTGAAACCCGAAATGTATATACGCGAACCAAGTACAATGGGCCTCGTCCGTACTCTGCATACATTTAATCCGACGAATTGTAATAAAATTGCAAAAAACTCGATTATACCAAAGAAGACACTTTAGTTACACACGCACACACCCCAAATAATAAATGTTTTGAATCACATTTTAATTGCTTTATGCCTACCTATATCTAACATTGATACATTACGTAATATATTAATATCTAACATGACTTTGTTGCGTATAAACGTTATTTTAAGGTATGAAATAAAAACACATAAAAACCATGGTAGTGGCCATGGTATTGGCTTTATACAGGGGTCCCATTTTAAATTGCCACCCCAAATATCTCGAAACCTGAGCAACATGGTAAAAACTACCAAAAGTTTGTATTTTTTCCCGTAGAATACGATCCCGCAATAAAAAACAGGGGATTTCATTTGAAAAATCAAAGTTTACCTTCGTTTGGCGTTAAAAATTTACGCCAAGGTCATTTTCAAGTTCAGCAGCATATGTCCCCCTCCGAACCCAACAACTTTTATCTGAAACATTTTTTGCCATGTGACTCAGGATTCGAGATATTTGGGGTGGCAATTTAAAATGGGATACCCTGTATAGCATTAAAAATCGTAGCAATAACAAATGAAACATTTTCGTTCTTTTTTTTAGATCTTAGCTATCAATGAAAAATATAAAATGCAATGATTACAATAATCCAATCTTTAACTGCAAGTCTTTTTTTTTCGCAGTGATGAAATTAGACCAAATAAAAAAACCACGCACTTCCGTATTTAATTGTGTCATCTTCAGGTTTTGAAAACATTTGAACTATTTATATATCAATAAAGGATCTTCAAGCATAAAGTTTTTTACGTATTCGGTCTTTCAAAAAGATCATCTAGAGACTTTAAAATTTAATATTTGTTTTATTTTTAAACAAGCATTGCATTTTCTCAACATTTTTTTATGTAAAATAAGCAGTTTTTAATATTTTCGAGCGCTATTTTGTATTTTGTAATTTTTAGTGCCATATTCAAAATCAGCGACCTCTATATACTGTCTCACTGTGATATTGGTTAAATTAATCACGAACTTTGAAAAAATTGTCGATTGTCTTCACCAGCTCGTGGATGTTCGGCGGTGAGGCAACGGAAGAAAATTTGACCGAAAAAGCAACGGAATATTTGCTTCCTCTATTAGAGTAAGTAGTGCAGCACGAGCGGCATCTTTATCTTTGCCTCACGAAATCCACGAGCCGCCGCTGGTCTTCACCCAGAAGCGGTTCTAGGCGATAATTTAAACATCGGTTTTAGGGAGAGTTGAGCCCGACCCAACATTCAAGCCTAAAATTGCCATGTTATTGTTTGTTTTGTTTATGCTGGAGGCTTCTACTTCGTTATACATTTTAAATATTATAATAAAACACTTTTAACTTTGTTTTGTATAACTTATATATTTATTTACCGAAACTTAAGTCACAAAAATAAATATATAAGTTATACAAAACAAAGTTAAAAGTGTTTTGTTATAATATTATTGTTTGTAGATTGGAATAATTATTGTTTGTTATTCGAAGGTTCTAGTTCTAAATATCAGAAACTGGTAAAATCATTACTTTTCTTTAATTCAAGTTTAAATTCTCTCCTCCAGAATGATCTAAGCTTAATTTATTATTTTTATTTTCAAGCACTAACTTATGCTAGAAATGCATTGATTTATACGTCTTCAACATTGAAGGAGAAAAAAAAATGTCAAAGAAACAATAACCTTTTGTGATTTCAAGATACATTTTTGCACATTTTAGAATACAAAATGCGACTGAATTTTTTCTCCGTGACTCAGTAATGTTTATAGAAACTTTTCCAGTTCTTAAATATTACAAAGTTCGACGGATATTTTCGGATAGTTTTCTCCTTCCTTCATCTTGCTGAAACCACCATCTTAAAACTCGTTTAAAAGGATCGCTGTTGAATGGCACACACATTGTGCCATCGGGTGTTGTCGAGCGATGGCGATGGCACGAGTGTCGTAGGTAGTGTATACTAGAGATGGGTAATTTATGATTGAGTCGACTCTTAGAATGAGACGAGTCAAGCGACGCCCGTGCAAATTTTCTGACTCACCGAGAGTCATGAAATTTAAGAAGTGAAGACTTTTTGGTTTCCACTGCGCTTTCGGGGTACATTGCAAAATTTTCGAAGTTAAGACTTTTTTTTGCTAATTTTCTTGCTAAGCACTTTTTCCAGATATACTATACTTTTAATCTTCATCTTCCTGGTCCACTCTTTACAATAAGTCGACTCACCAAAACCAAAATGTTTGGTGTCTGCTTCTTGAGTAACTACCGGCTGCAAGTAAGCTTTCGGAGTTCCACCACCCTAAAGGGTTGTATGTCTACAATGATTAGTTCAAGGATTATCTCAAGTCTGCAATCTACAGTTTTGGTTTTTCGCAAAACCTTTAAATTATAAATTGAGCTTAAGCACTAATTATTCGATATACTCCATCTACTCATACTTCAGACTTTTTTGACATCTTTAGTGACAAACACTAGAAAATGAAAAGTGCCAACACGGCTATGAGAAAAATGTAATTTTGCAGCAAGTTAGGTTGGTACGCGACGTCACCAATGGACACGTTATTGACAATTTGTTATTGTTCTTGATTTCCGTCATGGAGAACGTTCTAAATGATGTGACGAACCAACTACACACCTACGCGGTAAGATTCTTGATGCGATTTTCGTAATAAATTAAGTTTCGTAAGTACTAATTTTATTATAGACATCACGGTTAACTCCGTGTAAAGACATTTGATATTTGACGTGTTATCACGGGTGCTACTTGTAAATTTGCCGCGTATACATAATTTTACATACCCACGCCGGCTGATATATAATATATCTGCGAGACATAAATAATGCGAGTGGCCAGCGAGTGCACTCGCGTGGTGCAAACTGCGAATGCACGCTACACTTTTTCCCGTGTTTTATTGTGCGTGCGAGCCATTAAGTACGCGTCTCATATTGTTATGGCCGCGGCGATAATTACGTGTTTGTAATTTAAATTGCTTGTTAATTTTATGTTAACTGTGATTGAGTGTTTCGGTATAATGTCGCCTAGTTTTTATCGGTGCTTCGCTGCTCCGACTCGGGCGGTGTTAATCGCTGACCAACAGACCGTGACTAAAACGCGAGCTCTGTGTTTTTGATTCCGCGTTTTATGACACTGATACAGTTTCAGAATTGCAGTATTATCATGTGATATTAAGATTCTGTTACCTTGTACTAATGCTCTTACCATGTACTCGCGTAAACCCGTGTTTAACCCTTCGAGTCCCAAGCAACGCTATTACGCTGTATGGCATTTTTCGACCATGTTCCTTCAACGACCCCTTGGACCAGTGTTGCCACACGTTCGAAAACGAATTACCGTATCCGCGTACTCTGAATTACCGTACTTATTAATAAATTACCATACATACATGTTAGATGTGTTCATTTATTAGGGTATGGACTACGAGAAATACACGCTTATAATGATGTAAACTTACGATTTCAGAGGTGAAGCGAAGGATTTTTAATTTTTTTTTTACCGAAAATATCACATAAACAATGTTTTTTCACCCTTTTATAATCTCGTTCTATTAGATTATTTCGGGGATTTACACATTTTTCTACGAATTTGTTACATAAATCAACGCTAGATGGTCCTATCTGCTAATATAATGTTAAGTATCGGGGCGAGATGGATTTTAATACTTCCCATAGGCAGTGTTGCCAGGTCAGCGGAAAATCCGCTAGATCTGGCGGATTTTGAATCCGCATTGCGGAGTAATTTTCGTTTTAGCGGCTGACGGATTTTCTAACGGAATTGTGTTGGATAGTAGAGAAAACTAGCGTAATTCAATGTAAATTTGAACTTTATTTTCGAAACGTATATTTTACAAGAGAAAAAGCACTAACATTAATTTGAAAAAAATAACATCCGGAAAAATTAATACATTTTCGAAAAGTAAAGGTAGATGTTCTGTGAATATTCTAAAATATTTGAGGAACTCTTATATCAGACCTTATTTTCTTTTCGATTTTGGTTTTGTTTAAAACATTAATTTTCAAAAATTCATAACTAACACAAATATTGACTAAGTTTAAAAAATCAAGATTAATTTTAAAATTAAAGTTAGTTTTAAAGGAAGATACATTTGTTATTTATCCATGTTACAGTTTTCTTTCTGAAGACATCTTTTGCATATTTCTACACCCTGTAAGTTCAAGTTTTTTTTTATATCTGTTATGACTCTTTTTTTAAATTTATTGAAACCATTTATTTATATTATGTATATTGACCTGTATAAACCCATTGTTATTGGCACATTAAATAAATTAAATTAAATAGATGTTTTGTGAATATATGGAAAAAAAATCGATTTTTTGTCTTCAACAACTTTAAATATTAATTTTCAAAAATTAATCTCACGCAAAAATTGACACATTTTCAAAAGCCTAAGTTGATTTTAAAGGCAGATGTTTTGTGAATATCAGGCTTCGGACGATATATATCATCGGATATATATCATGGATATTTATGAAACATACAATATCAAAAAATTCCCCCGTATCTCAATTTTTTCCAGTTGCAGCAAAATGAATAGTAAGCATATGCTCTAATATAAATTAAAGATGGGCAAAATGACTCTTTTTTGTCAGAAAGAGCCGATTTTTGAAGTGACTCACGGCTCTGTTAAAAATGAAAAAGTAAGTGTGAGCAAAAAAAAACAAAAAAAAGGACCTCCCTTTGAAAATTCTTCAATTCATCCCTGAAAACATAGTGAAAAGCAAAAAAGTCCTTATTTCAAAAAAATTTCAAATTTTTTTAACAATTTAAATATTATTTTTTACTATATTGTAAGCAATTGTGTTTGTTTGCAATAAATAAATATAATATTAATAAAATATGTGCATTATATAATTAATAAGTGATATAAACATTAATATTAATGACCAGGAATAAATATCAAGAAGTTGATATATATCGGATATATACCGGGTGACCCAGCGATCTGTAAAAGGCCCATAACTTATTTGCTATTTGAGATATCGACTCTAGTTTTCTTGAACTGATACCCACACTTATTCTGCATATTTTAAAAATATGTATGTTTTTGTACAGAGTGTCCCAATATACATAACAGACCAAAGTTATGTTTTTTTAAATGGAACACCCTATATTTTATACTTTATTTTCAACCCTCTTGAGAAGCTGATAAAAATAGTATAAGATAGTATGGGTCTATTATGGACGGTTGGTTAGTTATGGGCAAATTTGTGGCAAAACAAAGACACATTGAAAAAGTTGCAGAAGCGCTCCTAGCAATGCTAGCGTGGTTTTTTATACACTAAAGAATTTTCCACATCATGAAGAATAATACAAATCGGCTTTGGTTCTTTTTTGTTCATACTGCTATACAGGGTGTCAATATACGCAAAATAATGGATAACTATTTTTTTTCAAATGGAATACCCTATATATCTTGCCACCAATGCATGGAATTTTTAATAAGCTTTTAAATGATGTACAATTTGTATTATGAAATATTAAGGATTCTTAAGATTTATCCATAAAAACATTTTTCTTTTGTCACCTCCTGCTCATTTTTGGATTTTCAGCCAAAACTATGCATTTTCTGAAAAAATAATATGAGACCAAAGTTGTAGAGCGGAAAATTTTCGATCGATGCAGGTCTTTCGACTTTTCCAATAATGCGTGCATTGCCCGCCAGAGTGCGCAAAATCACGACCGTATTCGCATTTTAGAGTTTTTCTCAAATTTTTTGTTAATTAATTGCACTATACCTTATTTTCCACGTCCTCTAGCAGAAAAACGGGTAATTATAGAATTATTTAAATGACCTACATCGATTGAAAATATTCCGCTCTACAACTCTTAAAAGAAACAATTTTTGCCCAAAATGCATAGTTTTCTCTAAAAATGTAAAAAGCCATTGAAAAACGCAAAAATTGATATATACATTTTCAATTTGCGTTTTTAGGGAAAACTATGCATTTTTGACAAAAATTGCTTCTATTAAGAGTTGTAGAGCGGAACATTTTCAATCGATATGGGCCATTTTAATTTCCCTATAATTTCCCGTTTTTCCGCTAGAGGGTGCGGAAAATAAAGTATAGTGCAATTTATTAATAAAAAATTTGAAAAGAAAACGCTAAAATGCATACACGGTCACGATTTTGCGCGCTCTGGCTGGCAATGCACGCAGTATCTTATAAATTAAAAGACCTATGTCGATCGGAAATTTTTCGCTCTACAACTTTGGCCTCTTATAATTTTTCCTCAAAATGCATAGTTTTGGCTGAAAATCCAAAAATGAGCAGAAAGTGACAAAAGAAATATGTTTTTATTGATAAATCTCAAGAATCCTTAATATTTTGTTATACAAACTGTATATCATTAGAAAGTTTATTAAAAATGCCATAGATTAATGGCAACTTATATAGGGTGTTCCATTTGAAAAAAAATAGTTATCCATTGTTTTGCGTATGTTGACACCCTGTATAGCACTATGAATAAAGGAGAACCAAAACCGATGTGAATTATTCTTTATGATGTGGGAAATTTTCTAGTGTATAAATAATGATGCTATCTTTGCCAGGAACGCTTCTGCAATGTTTTAAATGTGTACATGTTTTTGCCACAAATTTGCCCATAACTAACCAACCGTCCATAATAGACCTATACTATCTTATACTATTTTTATAAGCTTCTCAAGAGGGTTGAAAATAAAGTATAAAATATAGGGTGTTCCATTTAAAAAAACATAACTTTGGTCTGTTATGTATATTGGGACACCCTGTACAAAAACATACATATTTTTAAAATATGCAGAATAAGTGTGACTACCAGTTCAAGAAAACTAGAAGTCGATATCTCAAATAGCAAATAAGTTATGGAGCTTTTACAGATCGCTGGGTCACCCGGTATATCCGATATATTGATATTTATATAAATATCGGATATTTTCCGAACCCTGGTGAATATACTTACTAAAATTTTTAAGAAATTCTATATCAGTTTTTTTTTGTTCGACTACTTAAAACGTTAATTTAAAAAAATTCACAACTTACGGAAAAAGTGAAGCATTTTCAAAAATTACAGTAAGTTTTAAAGGGAGATGTTTTGTGAGTGTATTAAAAAAATAATTTTTTATTTGTCTTCGACAACTTTAAATATTAATTTTCAAAAATTCATAACACGCATTTTCAAAGTTAATTTTAAAGGTAAATATATTATGATTAAACGTTTTAAGGAATTCAATCATATCACTATTTTTTTTTTCTCTTTTTTCTTTGTTCAAATATTTGACATTTTAAAAAACACCATTTTTCAACATTTATAACTCACGCATTTTCAAAAATTGAAGATAATTCAGATGTTTTGTGAATATACTATTTTTTATTTTATTTTTGATCAATTATAGCATATCATGTAATCAATCAAGTATGGGAAATGAACATTTTTAACTGCCAAAAATGACAATTTTCAACTGCCAAAAAATAGAATTTTTAACTGCCAAAAATAACAATTTTCAACTGCCAAAAATGACAATTTTCAACTGCCAATAATGACAATTTTTAACTGCCAAAAAGGCCAATTTTCAAATGTCACAAACGACCATTTTTAACTGCCAAAAATGACAATTTTCAACTGCAAAAATGACAATTTCTAACTGCCAAAAAAGACAATTTCAACTGCCAAAAGGCCAATTTTCAACTGCCAAAAAGGCCAATTTTCAACTGCCACAAAGGCTAATTTTCAAGTGTCGGAAACGACCATTTTAAGCTGACAAAAATGACAATTTTCAACTGCCAAAAGGGCCAATTTTCAACTGCCAAAAGGCCAATTTTCAAGTGTCGGAAACGACCATTTTTAACTGCCAAAAATGTCAATTTTCAACTGCAAAAAATGACAATTTTTAATCGCCAATTTTTAACTGCCAAAAACGATAATTTAAAACCCAAAAATGAACACATTTTCAAAAGTTTTTTTTGAAGGTACATAAATGTGTTATGATAGCATCGGACTTTTTAAAGAATTCAATCATAACGATATTATTTTAGTTTTATGTTTTTTCTTTGTTCAAATATTTCCACAAATTTTCAAAAATTCATAACTCATACAGAAATTGGCAGAGTTAGTTAGTTTTAAAGGTAAATGTTTTGTAAAGATATCAAAATTTTTGAGGAATTAGTATTGTATCAGTATTTATTTTTAGCCAAAATATAAATTTTCAAAAATTCATAACTCGCTCAAAAATCGACTAAATTTCAAAAATAAAGGTTAATTTTAAAGGTAAATGTATTATTTATTTATTTATTTATTTATTTATTTATTTATTTATTTATTTCCCAACAGGACAATCCCAATATAAGGGGAAATATCACACATAAAACATAATACAGAGTATAACTAAAATACAAAATAAAATAATCTAGATTTCGTCTATACAACATTTACAAATATACAAATATGCATACATGCACACATATACATAATTTCATACCTAATTTATACTATATATATATACATGATTTTAAAGATTTTATAAATTTACTATAGTTTGACATAAATATGTCAATATCATATTGCACATGATGATAGGCTGATAGCATATTTAGAAGTGGCGAATGGGCAAAATGAGAGGTGCGTGGGCGTTTATGACAAAATGTACGAGAATTGCGGGTATTATACGATGGAACATGAAATTCGAGGAGATCTAGAATAAATTTGTTATCTAAGTAATGGTGAACATGTTTATATAAAGTACTTACTAGTATGTACTTATGCCTCTGATTATTATATTATGATTTCATCAGAGTTTTTCAGGAATTTTAATAAGTCCAATTTATGTGGGATGGATGTTGTACCTCTCACAATTCTATTCTCTCCACTACTTCCAACGCTCTTAATAGAGCGGCCATTTCTACCGTGCGATAAATTTGTCGAATTAAAAACGAGGTAAAAATGCGGTTTTAACATTTGGACCGTATACCGCACTTTCGCTCAGAATACCGTACAAGTACGGTAATTACCGTACGTATGGCAACACTGCCTGGGACTCAAATGGTTAATAATCGTTAGTGGCTGAATGGTTGACGCCGAAGCCAATCAAAGAATTCTGAGAAATAACATTCTATGTGTCGATATGAATTGGAAAATCATCACGCAAAAAGATAAAAGGAATAATAATAGGCTAGAAAAATTACGTTTTAGTAAATGACTGTAAGTTTGGTTAAGCCAAACAAATATTACTTTAATTTAGCGACCCACGGAAGCATTCACACACATATCTTCACATGCACATTGGCAATTACTCTCCCTGCAAACGCGGAGACGCTAATTTGTTTAGCGGGAATGCCCGCGGGAATGTTTATTGGAGAACATTCAATGTGCTACTATAAATTGATAAATGTGATAAAATGCTGGTGCTGAGAAATAGCTAGATAAACACAGAATGGAGATCGAATACTTCAACCCACCTCGGCTGCAGAAAACACGATACCAGAACTATCGAAGTTATGGTATCAATAACCAAACTGTAAATAACACCTACTTGAGGCCGCTAAACATTGCCAACGTTTTATTTGCATTAATACAATCGCGATTAAATGAAATAATATGAAAAAATAATTTTTCCTGATGGCAGCAGCTAAGATAGAGATGCCGCTAGTCCATTGATTACTCTTATAGAGCAGTTATGACAAATGGAATTTTTGTGGCCCGCATGCTCAGAAATAAATTGTTAAAATAAACAATCATAAAAATTCTGCTCGTCTGAATTCTAAATCAAAAGTCTGGGTTCACTAACAATTATTCCGGTTTTTCGTACTGAAATTTTTTTCTGCCAATTAACACCAAATGTTAATATTTATTTATCAAAAAACAAGTTTACAATACAATTTTTAATATACTTCATTTTTTCCTTCCAACGTGACTTATTCAGATTTTTGGGATTTGGTTAACAATTAAGTTGGCGTTGTCAGGGATTTGTTTATCATGCTTTAATTGTTTCTGACAAGTGTCAATGTTTACTGAAATTTAGTTTTGTCATCAAAATGTCGATATCTCCAGTAAGATGTGCACGGATAATAGCCCACATTAAAGAAGGACATAGCCCGAGAGAAGCAGGCCGTAGGTATGGAGTTTCTCAAAACGGGGTTCGAAGAATTTGGTAGAGGTATAAGGAAGATGGTCTACGAACAGCCAGAGCATGGTCAGGAAAACCAAGAAAAACTAATGGTCAAAATGACCGATTTATGTTGTTACAATCTTTGTAATTGAGAAATTACAGCTAATGAGCTTGCTGTTGTCAGAAATGTTCAAATATCGGCACGTATAGTTCAGCGCCGACTTCGAGAAAATAATCTAAAGTCATATCGGGCTGCCACTGGTCCAAAACAAAATCGATCGAATTTATCAGAACTGGAGGGCTGCCGAGTGGCGACATGTCTTATGGTCTGATGAATCCCGTTTTACCTTGGATGCTCCAAACGGTCATGCTCGGGTATGGAGGAGACCAGGAGCACCAGTACCATGACTCCTAGATCCATTTTTTCGGAGGCTCTGTAATGGTATGGGGAGAGATTTCTGTGGAAACTAATACAGAGCTCCATATTTGTGATAGAGCAGCCCTTAACTCAGATACGTACATTAGGAATATTGTAGAGGAACATGTTGTACCATATAACCACTTAAGTGAACAAAACTTTCGATAATGCTCGCTCACATGTGCCGAACGTTACCCTCCAATATTTAAACGAAGTCGTAATTAGGTATTTGGATTGGCCGGCTTATTCACCTGATCTGAGCCCTATCGAGCACGTGTGGGACCAACTGGGAAGATCCATTCGAGCTCGCCCTGATCGCCCTCTTCACGCCCAGGTTCGCCACATGTGGCAACAAGCGAAAAATGAAAACAAAAACATTGTACAAAAAAAAATACTTCTTTAGCGCTATCTATGGAATATTTTTGCATATTTTTTTGCATAAATGGGAAAGTTTGTGACAGTGAAATCATATTTCGTAGAAAGAGTTAACAACAAAGAAGTAATTTTTAATCAAACCTGGGATTAAATCAAAGCAGCATGGGCGCGAAGTGGTTAAGAGACCTTACAGCACGTTTGGTTGAAGAATGGGACAGACTGCCGCAAGAAAACAGCATGTCTAGACGTCTGGACTGTGTTATTAGGGCTCGTGGTGGTTTTTGATTTTTGTTTTTTGACAGAAAAAATTTTCAGTACCAAAAATCTGAAAAATTGTTAGTGAACCGAGACTTATGTCGCGGAGTGTATAATATATAAGAAACTTTTCATACCATCACACGAAATGGCCCGCGACAGAAATGAGTTTGATACACCTGTTCTGGAGGAAGCTGCTATTTTGGTCAAATTTTCTTCTGTAGCCTCCTCGCGAACCTCCACGAGCCGCGATTTCTTTCTGTTTTCTAGTTTTAAAAATAATATTCGCAAAATCTTGAAAATATCCTTTTACGATTTAAGCTTATTTAAATTTTATTTTCAAATGAAATTACCATAAGAAAATAATTATTACATCATGATGCGTATACAGAATTGGTGGTTTGTAATGCTAATTCCATTTGAAAATCACTGAACGGAGATCGCAAATCTGGTGTCCACTTAATGATGGAAATATGACCGAAATAGTTTTATGATGGTCGGTCAAGACACTAATTATTCACAACCAATACAGCCAATTTTATGGTCTTCAGTCACCAATTGTAAAAATAATTTACAGCCGATTTCTGTGTGATTCGTACTTCATTGCATCGGAACCATAAATTCCGAACAGAATATTATAAAACCATTAGCCGTTGTGTGAAACGTAATATTTTGTAAGGTCGTTTGGGAAACCGCGAAAACCCTCGGGGGGGTTGTAAATATTCGTGTCGCCCGTTGAGCAAACAAGTCAGGTAGCCGGTTTGTCATTGTAATGTGGGTATAATGAGTCGGCCCTTTTGAGAACACGACCCGGGGAGTCCCGGCCCTTTGTTAAATTAGCAATAATAATATTACACGGTGCCCTTTTTCGGTCGAGAGCAGACGGAGAATCGGGACGATATAAAATCTTTTGTGCGGCTTAATCTTCATCGGAACACATGAATGGGACTCACTGATATGGGTCCTAATGCTTTGTTGCGAGGGGATGGAATCTTATAAATATTTTATTGGCCGGCGAACGTGATCCACCTCAGAAAACCAGACATCCGAGAAGGTTAATGCTTTTATTGGCGTGAAATCCTCAATTCCTCAATGATGCCCTATAAATATTATAACACGAATTGTGTCGCAACGCTGTTTTCGATCCTCGCATTCGACCACAAATATTATAACAGTTTGTCACACAAATCATCCGATTGTAATACATTTTATGGCAGCGATCATCAAATTAGATACAAACACACGCAGGAAGATGATGTCATGTAAATTCCGATTGTGTCTTCATATTTAATGAGGAATAAAAAGAGTAATATTTTTATAGCGCCAACGTGACGTTTATGATTCGATTACCACCGCCTTTTTTAGAGACACTTTTATTACCAAACAACGCTGTTCTCGGTGGAAACCAATAAATTCTTACATAACCATTAACAATAGACATTGTGTTTTATTTGACGTTATCATAAAAAAAAATGTAATGGAATTACCGTTTCTGGTAACAATAGGGGACATCTTCAAGTGAACCCCATTACGAAATTTCTTTAATTGTTAGATTCGACATGGATACTTTATTTTACATCCAGTGAATGTACAACCGTTTATGGTAATTTGGAAGAGATAACTAGCAAAGATGTGTACAGATTAAATTTCACTAGGGGTTTTATGTTTGTATTTTTTTTCCACTAGACGCACAGCTGCAGTTAGAAATTGTACTACTGGTACAATCTTTTGTAAAACAGTGAACTGAGTTATTTAAGACTTGTAATGTGATATAAATATTAATACTGTATTTCTGGTTAGCATTATTAATATCTATTTCATAAATATGAATTAACAATTCGTAAACTGTAATTAAAACCTTAATTAATTGTTTTAATATTTAAAGGAGAGTAATGGATATTTATTCTACCAAATAAAAACTCAAAAGGGAATTAACTCAAGTATTCCCCTCCGATTTGAATGCAATTTTGTGGATTTATAGAGGGAGCAAAAATATTCGATACGTATATTTTTTTTAATTTTAAGGAAGATTGGCGGGAATTCGGGTTGAGGAAGGCGGATGATTTGGGAATTGGCTTAAGCATCTAGGCTATTCGGCTACTAACGATATAGTATAGTTTTTGAGATTTCATTTTTAATAATGAATGGGATATACACTAAACACCCACGGCCACTTCTTCGTTCCGAAAAAGTGACCGCACGGATGGGATTCGAACCCACGACCACGAGGCCCGTGAGCAGGTGCTCTACTCAATAGGCCACCGCGGCCCCCCATATTTTTTTTTGTTTCGGCTAAAAACAAGCAAAAATATGGCTTATTTTCGAGGGGCGGGTTCACTCCCTAAACATGTGTTTTAGTCGAAACAAAAAATACGTATCATATATTTTGACCCCTTCTATAAATCCGCCAAATTTCATTAAAATCAGAGGAGGGCACGGGTTCGTTTCTTTGACAGTTTAAATTCTGAACGTTTTCAAATTCGCGATAAGTTTAGCCTCATTATTACATTTTGATTTCTATTTAATATGACTTTCCTCAATTAACTTAAAATAATACTTCGTAAGAAAGTGAAGATGATTAGTTACCTAATTCATACATAGTTGGTTTAGTCTTTGCAAAAGAGAAGATTCTATCAATGTTATGCTTTCTTTTTAAAACACCTGCAAGGGCGAATAAATCATTTTGCGCTTTAGCAGAAGATATCGATCATAGCAAACAAAAACGACTAAAATTTTTTTATCAAAAAGTAATCCACTACATATAGAAGTATAAAATCAGTTTGAAAGTACAATTACCCAAGTGAACTACGACCTTAGATTATGACAATGTTGGTCGATTTCCCGACACTTAAATAATTCCGAATTCGTTTCTCGCCATTGACACTTCATGCCAGGTCGCTCTCTTCCTCCGTGCTGCACGGGATACAATAATAATTTCATCTTCATATTTAATTCCGAATTCGTTTTCGCCATTGACACTTCATGCCAGGTCGCTTTCTTGCGCCGTGCTGCACGGGATACAATAATGCACGCCAATTTTTTAGTTGGGTGGTCACGGATTGACGGCGGAAAAGTGCAAAATCAGCACACCATCGTTCCGCCGGTGTTCCCGTTTTCTTTCTTTCTTTTTTTGGTCGCTTTTGACTCGTGTCGGCCGATCTCCGTCTCATGCTCCAGTATGGTATGAATCCCTCCGATTCGTCACGTATCAATTTTCAAGAACCGCCAGGATATTGATTTCCTCCTCTACTTCACACCACTGGACACGGCTCGAAAATAAATTGCTTTTACGGACTCGTGAAATGATGAGAGAAAAGAGCTCGAGGTGTTAACTCAATATATATGAAGAATGAAACGAAGATGGCTTGTCCTAGGTTGGGAATAATTTAAGATAAACTTTGTTGGCTGGATCTTTTCAGTTAAATGTAGAATTAAATTTATTTATGATTAAAATCTATGATCCTCTTACTAGCTTCTTAATCGATTGAATGATGCCGATGGACTTCTAATCTTTGTTCTAATTGGTAACATTGCTTTGAAATACTACATTTTGAGTAAATGGGGCTAATATTTGGTAAGAATTATTTTACAATAAAACTTAATTAACTGTGTGGTTTTTACAAATTTATCTTTGGACACGGCAACAATTAATATAGTCAAAGTTTTCTTTTTTTAAGGAAGGATGATTGGCGGAAAGAGTACCTACAGTTAACTTAGTTAAAATGCCCCTATCCCTAGATTTTTGAATTCACCCAAGAGGGTGCTTTTGGGTGCAAAAATAAGGCCCCATAGTCAGTGGGCCGAAAACCCCCCGGGGGTAAAAAAATGTTTTTTTTAATATTATTAATAGTCTACCCAATTACCTATTTGATAAATTTTTCCAAGGTCATTTAGATCCTAAAAATGTATTATTTGTTAAAAATGAACTTTGAGAGTTCTGCAAAATTTCACGTAAACTCTCTAATTCTCCTTGAAATAACAAAGAAAAGCAAAAAGTTGTTTCCTTAGAATTCGCAACTTTAGAAATAAAATAAAGATAAGTTCATTGCCAATGAATTTGATTAATATTATACAAATCTATACTAATTATTAATTAACTTCAGATTTTTTTAACAAAAGAAATAAATTATTATAAACTATTCCACTAATTGGTTTCCTTATATGTATGTTTACAAAAATCCACATTCTACTATTGATTGAGATACTAATGAGCGCATTACGCGGCTGAGTTAAAAAGAAAAACTACACCTTGCAATAATAAATAGCTAGCACGTTTATTTTGCATAAATCGACAATATAATAAATAAAGTATCACGACTTCCATAGCAATCACGATAAATTATTACACATTATCTGTGTCATGAAACGAAAAAAATTAATAACCGAGATAATGATCGACGTAGGTTCGGTGATAATTCCAGTTTTAAAATTAATCCCGCATGAAATTCTAATTGCACTTTGATTACATTAATCTGGTTGACAAATGGGCGTATTAAATAATAGGAAACTAGTCGGGGGGAAATATTAAACCGGCATTAGAGGTGCATAAAAGTGTATTAAAGGGTGACCCCCTAGACTGTAATATAATATTGTGGACAATCACGTATTCAATTACATGTAACTATGTAACTGCGCGCCAAGATAAGATTGTGATCGGATACATTAGATTTGAATATAAGGATATGTAAGTCCCACGCCAATATAATGTGAGAGTAATTTAGACAAAAATTTTAGAAGGCAGGCTCGCGTTACATCGCTCGTTTTGATTGGAGATGATTTATAACGTGGATTATCATTAAAAAACCGTGTTCTAAATATCCGGTTACTAATTACCAAAAATAAAGGAACGATGTCTAAAGTGCCATGTTCGTATATTTTTTCTACTGGTCCAAAACCGTGGTGGTAATATCAAGGTCATTAACCAGGGTGTAATTCTTCATGGAGAGTATCTCTGACAGCGTTGTTTTTTATCTTGAAGCTATTTCCGATTCTTTTAACTGTTGCGTTAAAATTAAGTTTTCAATTTTTGTCAAATACTATAATAACATATTTAAAGTTTAAGAAATATTCCCGACCTAACATGATTTTATAAAAATAGCTTCCGATTTTTGACATAGAAAAAGAATTTTTGTATTCTAATCATATTGTTTGCCTCAAATCTTGCAATCACCATTTTCTTTTTATATGATGAAAATATTATTATTAAAATCCCGGTAAAATTGAAAAATTATCGAGTGAACAATTTTCGTCAATGGCCTTTTCCAAATCAGTTAAGATTTTAAAGTTTCGAAGCTTCCGAATTTTTGAATCCTGAAACCCTAAACTGACAGCAATTTAAACTTGTATGTGATTTCATAATTTTTACCTCGATAACCAAGACGAAACTTAGGATAAGTTGCTATATTTAGGAAAATATCGTAAAAATTTTAAAATCTCTACGAGGGTGGGTGGTACCCACTTTCGGTGTACGAAATTTTATCTAATCCTTTTTTAACCTTAAGTTTAACTTTTCATTAGAAAAACTTTATTAGCTTCTAAAATTCATTTTTCCATAATCGGAATCGACCCGAGAAATCTCAAAATAGATATTTTGGTTGAAATTTCGAATTCAAACATTTTTACGAAAACAGTGCATTTTTGAATTGAAACATTACATTTAAAAAATTTAAGAATTTTATTCAACCATGATTTTCTATCTCTTTTTAGCAACATATTATTATTAAAATCCCGGTAAAATAAAAAAATTAGCGAGTAAATAATTTTGGTCAATGGCCTTTTCTTAATCAGTTTAGATTTAAATGATTTTATCATGAAAAAAGATAACGTTAAAAACGAATTTTCAAATTTTTATTGTAAAACCCACTAAGATAATGCACAACTTAACAAAACATATTATTTCTGCTGAATCACATGAAGTTATCTAAATATCTACGAGGTATGTTTGCAAATTTTTATTGAATCTGAAAGAAGAATCGATTTTGAGTAAGTTTGTATAGTTTACCGGAGTTAATAATCAACTAGAAAACTGTTCATTATTTTTTTATGAGCTCACAAATTAACTTCATTCGACACACCCTTAAAATCCAATTTACGTTGCCAGATTTATATAAAATTTATAAAAATGATTATATTTTGAGTAAATTTGAGAAATTTTTGAAAACTAGCAGCAATTGTGCTTCTGTCCGCATTGACACCTGATATCCATATTGTATCCCTTGTGTATACATCTACTAATATAGATTCAAGACAAACAAATAATAATTTCATCGCAGAAAAATAATAACATGCAAGCAAAATTCCATAAAAAATTATCCTCAAAATCCGAAGTGTCGCTTATTCAAAAGCAGTTAGGTTTTTCAAATTCAACAATTTTCAATCGAGATATGAATTTTTGAAAATTTTTGTTTTAATTTCTTGAGCACTTGAATAAAAACATCGCAGAAAAAAATATAAAACGTGCAGGCAAAATTCCACAAAAAATTATCCTCAAAGGACGCTTATTCAAAATCAATTTGGTTTTTGAAAATTCAACAATTTTCAATCGAGATATGAATTTTTGAAAATTTTTGTTTTAATTTCTTGAGCACTTGAACAAACCATCGCAGAAAAAAATATAAAACGTGAGGCAAAATTCCATAAAAAATGATCGTCAAATGCCGAAGTATCGCTTATTTAAAATCAATTTGGTTTTCGAAAATTTAACAATTTAAATAGAGATATGAATTTTTGGAAAATTTTGCTTTAATTTCTTGAGCTTTCGAACAAAAACATCTGGGAAAAAAATATAAAACGTGAAGGAAAAATTCCACAAAAAATTATCCTTAAAGGCCGAAGTATCGCTTATTCAAAATCAAATTGGTTTTTGAAAATTCAACAATTTTCAATAGAGATATGAATTTTTGAAAATGTTTGTTTGAATTTTTTGAGCACCTGAGTGAAAACATCGCAGAAAAAATATAAAACGTGCAGGCAAAATTCAATAAAAAATTATCCTCAAAGGCCGAAGTATCGCTAATTCAAAATCAATTTGGTTTTTGAAAATTCAACAATTAAAATAGAGATATGATTTTTTTTAAATTTCTGTTTTAATTTTTTGAGCATTTGAACAAAAACATCGCGGAACAAAGTATAAAACGTACAGGAAAAATTCCATAAAAAATATGATCAGTGGCCGAAGTCTCGCTTATTGAAAATCAATTTGGTTTTTGAATATCCAACCATTTTCAATAGAGATATGAAGTTTTGAAAATGTTTGTTTGAATTTTTTGAGCACCTGAGTGAAAACATCGCAGAAAAAATATAAAACGTGCAGGCAAAATTCCACAAAAAATTATCATCAAAGGACGAAGTATCGCTTATTTAAAATCAATTTGGTTTTTGAAAATTCAACAATTTTCAATAGAGATATGAATTTTTGAAAATGTTTGTTTAAATTTTTTGTGCACTTGAACAAAAACATCGCAGAAAAAAATATAAAACGTGCAGTCAAAATTCCATAAAAAATTATCCTCAAAGGCCAGGGTCTCGCTTATTCAAAATAAATTTGGTTTTTAAAAATTCAACAATTTTCAATAGAGATATGAATTTTTGAAAATGTTTGTTTGAATTTTTTGAGCACTTGAAAAAAAACATCGCAAAAGAAAATATAAAACGTGCAGGCAAAATTCCATAAAACAATTATCCTCAATTACCGAAGTATGAATTGATAGATATGAATTTTTGAAAATGTTTTTTTTTTTGAGCACATCGCGGAAGAAGAAAAAACGTGCAGGAAAAATTCCATAAAAAATTCTCCCCAATGGCTGAAGTATCGGTTATTCAAAATCAATTTGTTTTTTGAAAATCCAACCATTTTCAATAGAGATATGAATTTTTGAAAATGTTTGTTTGAATTTTTTGAGCACTTGAACAAAAACATCGCAGAAAAAATATGTAACGTGCATGAAAGTATCGCTTATTCAAAATCAATTTAGTTTTTATAAATTCAACAATTTTCAATTGATATGAATTTTCGAAAATGTTACCTGAACAAGGAGCATTTGGATATTTTCGCAGTTTAATAAATTGTTTTTATTTAGTTTTTTTCAGATCATGAAGTTTGCAATTTGAAAATTAATTTCGTGGTATTATTTCAAAAGGTATGTTTAGATATTGCACTCAATCTTAAATTAAAATGAATTTTGAGTAATTTTGGGTTCACTGTTTGTAGGAATTGTTTTATATATATTTTTTCAAATAATAAAGACGAAAAATTAATATTACTTATATTTGATAAATCTGTAATAAGTCTGAAGTTATTTTTTTTTTTCAGTTAATAAAAATCGTAATTTGAACGTGAGAGTAAATGGGAGTATACAGTATTGATAATAAAATAATATTTAGAAACGCTATTCTTTATTTTCTTTTAACAATAATGTTTTAAGTAACAGTTACAATTTAAATAGAAATCACTGTTTAGGTAACAGTCACATTTTAAGTAACAGCTGCAGTAAGTTTTAATAGTAATCACGTCTTGAGTAGCAATCACTGTTTAATTAGCAGTCACAGTTGAGATTTCACGATTTAAGTAACAGGTGCAATCACGGTGAAGTTCGCCTATTAGTAACAGTAACGACCAGTGATTTTTTAATATCACTGAAAAATCACAGGTACGTGAAATATCGCCCATACCCAGTATACATATTTACTTTTTTCGAGGCAGAAACAAGCTTTTTATGGTCCTATTTACAATTATTCGACGAAGAACAATACTTTTCAGACACGATTTTTAAAATCGGCAATTTTAAACAATTCAAGAATTTTTTTTTATCTTATAGAAGTTGCTTGGAATGAGATGCCTCAAGAAGATTTAGACCATTTGATTCTAAGTATGCCTAGAAAAGTAAATTCTTGCATTGCTGTGCGAGGCGATGTAACTCATTATTATTTTTTTTTCTGTTGAATTAAAGTTTTTTTCTTTTGATACTTTAATCATTTTGTACCAACGAATAAACAATCATTTTCTCTACATTATCTTATCTACATCTATACAACACTTTACACGAAGAATTATCAAAATATAGTTATCCGTTCAAAAACCAAAGACCAATTGAATTTTTTGGTCTTATCTGTATCTGTTTGTTCAATACAACACTCTGCTGAAAAAAATTGGCCATCAGTTCCAGAGTTATCCTAAAAAAATAATTGAATTGGTTGGTCTTATCTGTATTTATTTAATGAGTGCAACACATTTCTGGGCGGATTTTTAAAAACTGCTGTTTTGATGAAGAGTTATCTTCTCAAAACCACAAAGTACTTGAACAAATAATGTATTTTATTAAATCTTTTATACATCTATTCGGTAGCTGCAATACTTTTCTGGAAGAATTTTCAATATTTTTTTTTTATCCGTTCAAGAGTTATCCTCAAAAACTAAAAAACTGACAATTTTTTTTTTTGATGAATGGAACACTGCTGGAAGAATTTGACAAATTTGTAGGAAGAGAAATCCACTTAAAACAAAAAAATAATAATAATTTTTTGAGCCTATCTACATCTTTCGGATGAATGTAACACTTTGCTGAGAGAATTTTCAAGATCTGCCTTTTCGTTCAAGAATTATCATCAAAAAACAGAAAACAATTGAACTATAAATTAAATGTTTTGGGTCCTATCTGCATGTGTTCGAAGAGTAGATGAATTTTTAAAATCTGGTCATCCGTTCCAGAGTTATCTTTAAAAAAAAACCGAAATAGGACTGAACGACGAATTTATTTTTTGTTCTTTGTTCTTCATCTACTCGACGAGTACACCACTTTGCATGCCTCCTTACGCGCCCCCTACTGCCAATATTTTAACGAAATACTGTGCTCGAAGTTGGCTCTGTTAACGGCGCGCGGCGTTGCATTGGATTGGGATATAAACGCGTTGCGATTTTTCTCAACTTTCGCAGACTTCGTTTAAACATTTAAAATGACGAATCGGTATTTTCAGAATTGATAAAACAATTCTTGCTGAGCTTGAAATTGGAGGTACTGAACTGGCTCCTTGGCTCTGGGTAAAGAGCCGCCCCTTCAATATACGTATAATAATAATTGGAATTATTGTTCCATATTCCGAAACAGTTTACACAAAAGTCATGTAATGTAGATTTCATTAGAATAACTTGATAAAACAATAATATATGAGAAAAAAAACTAAAGCTATAAAATAATACACAAGTCACAAATTAAAATCTTTACACATTCACTAAATTAAAATGACAAATTAATTAACAAATACATTTAATGTGCGATTTTGGTGGGACACCCTGTATATAAAAAAGGCCCGAAAATATAGGTTCGCCTCCGGGCCTCCAATTTGAAGTTACGCCATAGAGGCAAAGTACAAATGATTTAATTTGCGGACAATTTGTAACCGTATAAGATTTAACTACGTCGTAGGAGAGTTAATATTAATATGTATAATTTTATGGCACCATACGGGACGTTTATGTGATGTAAAACATATAAATAATACGCCCGGGCAATGTTTTCTATGGGCCTGTCATATAAACCAAAACTCGAGTGTAAAATTTTATTAATGGGCCGGACAGTCCGCGCCGTCCACCAATAAAACGATTTCTCAATAATAGAAAATACCTAACGACTACATACTTATTGCCGTCGAATAAAAATGCACTTAATGGTCCTGGAATAAATTACAAGTCCCGGAATGATTTGGTAGGAAATGGGATGTAAATTATGGGTGTTATACATCGAATGACGCACCCATAACCAATGCTAGACTAATTACTACGTATTATTTACTGGGTCACAAACTGGATGTTGAAATTGTTAAAGCTGTTACCTGATGAAACTCCATTAGAAAATCACAGATTTTTACTGTGAAAAGACTGCGAGAGTTGACGTGTAAAGCCAGTGTTTAACCGTCTTGAGCGGCCATATGGACTTGTCTCCGAGGCCAAAGAAAAAGCCAGTGTGTGGTAAAAGGATTGTCGCAATGAGAAATTTTATTATTTGTAAAAAAAAACAGTGGTATTAATTTATCCGTTGTTTAATTATAATCGAAAGGTCCAATCGTAGAAATTTTTAAAGAGTTGCGACCCAAACAATAAATATTTCAGTTACATGTAGTAGGTATGCGTTCTAGAGGATGCTTTTCTTGAATCAACAGCTTGCGGTATGCCCGAGCCACGGTAGCACCTGAAGACATATGCAGGCCTGGTAGGAGGTGTTGTATGCACTCCGCAAATGTTATGATAGATCGTTACAGAAAACATCGATATTTCCATAATTTACACGGCCTGACATGGATACTGGTATAGAAAGCTCGTTAGGTGTAAATATTGCATCTGTAGCGTAATATTGCATTATTATTCTCGTCAAAGAAAAAATGTAATCAGCACAGATCTTAGTTTATAATAGCAAAAGGGTAAGGTAGTCATTATTCAAATTATACTTTTAGATTTGTACCTCTAATAAACAGGGACGTATTGGAGCATGACTCCTCGGGCGATTTTAAATACTTTCTGACACGACGATTATAAAAAGATATTTGGCAGTAATAAAATACTAGATTTGTAAATATTATCAGTTAGATGCTAGACCTATTTTTACGCCATTGTTTATTCTTAATGAATGACCTCCAGCCAGCCATAACCCTACAAGAATACCAATTTTTGTGTAATACATGATTGCGTTTACTTAGCGTTAGAAATCCTGAAAGTCATGACAATTTTGGATAATACAGTATTGCATTTGCTTAGCATTAGAAATCTTAAAATTATGACTATTTTCGAACCTGAACATCCCTAATCGAGTTAGTGGAACAAAGATTAAAGCGATATCTTTGTTCCGCCGTTAAAACCATTTATATCTCTCGATTAAGCTGGAGTTAATCAGGCGCTGTGGTGCAAGTGATCCGAAAGGGAAAGAGCAGAAAGAGTAAAAGATCTTCTGGATTGGATGGACTGGACGCATCAGTGCCTTTTCCTCCTTTGAAGCTGTTCGTTCGCCAAGATACGTGCGTAGTCCAAGCGAACGGCACACATTAATCCTACAGCGTGTGAACGGCGGCGCTTCATTCCGTTAAAGTTAAAGTTTCTGACGTCGAGCCCAAGATAGCCATCGATATCGCGAGATCGGAATTAAGAATGCGTTTTAATAATTTCGTAGCCGGTATGCAAAGCGGCTAAATCCGGACTGGCACCGGGAAGGAGCTTATTATTCTAATGCCACTAAAATAATACCATTATCGGGTTTTAAGATGCCTGGCGGAACGATGCCTCTATTTGATAAAGTGATTACCAATTGAGCATATTTTACAAACATAAAATATTAGAGTTTAGAATTCAAATATATGCGAAGAACTTTACCACACTAAGTGCAGCTGCTTGTACAGAGTGGGCAAAATTCGATGTTTGTATAGGGGATCTCGATAACTATAATAGATACAGAAAAACGGATGGCGCATCCTCGATCTCTTTTTTGAAGAAAAACTCTTTCTCTTGTTATAAATTTTTGGATTTTTTAAGTTAACGAGCCTTTTCCTGTGATCTTGAGACAAGATATTTAAGGTACTAGGACGTAAAAAAACAAATTCCTTGACTTCTGTAGATAAATAAAATTAAAATGAGAAATTCGATCTTTTTGTCTTCCACAATCGAATGGTCTTAAGGCTTAAGATTTTTAAAATAAAATCGTTCGGCCCCGATTCGAATACCGAGACAGGTTCATCATTATGAAAACAGAAATCATCAATTATGTTTTGCAATTTGAATAAAATAAATGGGTTAATGAACGTATAACAAAACAAGTTGTTTATTTCCGTTATTTATTTAATTCACTGATCTGATAAGGGAATTTGGGGCGCGCCCATTTCCATGTTTCATATTTTAAATGATTTAATTAGCGTCCGATATGCATCATAACTTGGCGAAATGTGTCCATATATAACCATTAGCAAGATGATTATGCAAATTTATTGAGGATCTTAAGGAGTCTGCATAATTTAATAGTCCGTCGCGGACTTTCGTTTCATATTGTTATATTCTGAGGACACGGATAATCAATTACCATAAAATTTCGCTTGTAAATAAATTTCACTTTCAGACCTCATTTAATGCACGTGCCTTATATAAGAATTCCGCTGCATAATGGAACCAAGTTATTAAAAATATGATTATTCCAGAAACAAAGGATGATCTTATATAATGCCGGATGGTGAATGCGAACGTACAGAATGAGCACAAACTGGGCAAAGTTGAAATTGAAGATGCCTCTGACGCACTTATGCGTCTTCTGAAAGGGGCCTGCCCAAAGTGCCGAATCGGTATTTTGCCAAAAGTGCCGAATTTCATACCACCTACCATGCCCAAAGTCTAAACAAAACGACAGTTTGGACATTCGGAAAAGTGTCCTTGTACCGAGCTATGAGCATGGCCCAAAATGCTGAATGCAGGCCGATTCGGCACTTTGCCCATTCGACAGAACGTCTTCGCTCGCACCTACGAGTAAGGTCCAAAGTGCCGGATGCATATCCTCATATATGTTCTTAATGTGCGAAAATAATTTTTGATAATACTAGTTTACCAATGGAAGGTATTAGGGTTGGAAAATGTTTTTGTTTTTTTATTTAAAAGAAAACAAATTCTATTTTTAAACGTTTTTAAACAAATAACATATTCAGCATAGTGGGCTTTACTCGTAGGTGCGTGCGAGGATGTTGTGTCTTGTCGATTAACCCAAGTGCCGAATCGGCGTGCATTGGTATTTTGGGCCTTACTCATAGGTCGGTGCGCGGACACTTTGCCGAATGTCCAAACTGTTTGTCGATTCGCATTCGGCTCAGACGCTTTGTTTACACTTTGGGCATGGTCGGTGGTATGAAATTCGGCACTTTTGGCAAAATACCGATTCGGCACTTTGAACATTAAACTGCCGACTCGCATTCTGCTCTTGCGACGCCTTGTTTACGAACGATGCGACGTCGCTTGGTGTCGTTCAGCACTTTGGGCATAGTCTGTAGAATGAAATTCGGCACTTTGGACAAAATACCAATTCGGCACTTTGTCCCGGACCCCACCGAATCATACCTACCCTTAAAACTAGAAAAAAAAAACGCAAGTAAAGTTTTATTCTCACCAACTCTCTCTCCCTCGTGAAACTCAGCATGGCTAGCTATTCAACCGTAGACCATCTCTTACTAAATCTTCTCTGTATTTCCGGTAATAGTCTTTTTCTCCATCTGTAGCCTTCGCTTTGCCGTAGCCATGATTAATTTAATTAGATATCATCCATTAAGATTCCATCTCGTCTCGCCCCTTATGTATAGGCACAATAATTTCTGCCTTCCACTCCTTTGCAAACTGATTACAAGCCCTTTCCATATCGTTTTTAACAGCATTATTATCTTCTGTTTTCCTTCTGTACTACACCACCTTAACTCCGCTCCGATCCGCAGCTTCCCTCCCCTTTAATCTCTCTGAGCGCCCTCTCTAGCCCCTTTATACTGAAATCTTCTTTATCTCGTCTCCTCCTTTATATACAGGCACAATAACTCTCCTTTCCATATCTTGTTTAATAGCATTATCATCTTCTGTTTTTCTTTTGTACTACACCACTTCCACATTTCTATCTTAATTCCATTCCGACCAGCAGCTTTGCTCCATTTTCATCTGGGAGCCTTCTCTAGCTCCTCCGTATTGAAATCTTCCTTATTACCACCATCTTCTTTCCCCCTTCAAAATAAACTCCCATGTATTCACGTCTATTTTTTTTACCTCTTAAACTTCGTTTGCATACATTCCTCGCTCACTCACCAACACCAATCTTCCCCTTCTCTAATTACTGATCGCCCCTAGTAGATCGAATGATCCGAACTGTACCCTAAATTTTTACTTCGTCTCTAATATCATCCGCCTTCAAGATACAAGGTGATCAAACCAAGACGGACGTTTTTGTAATGGGTAGTACTAGGGGGATGGGGTCGGGCAAGGTCCCCGGCCCCTTCAACTCATAGAACATCTGGAAGTTTAGTTGGAATGAAAAACCGGAGCTTAGAGCATCGCGTGTTTGCCGTAGATGAATTTATTTGCAATGGCGAGATTATCATGGCTACTCATCGTGCTTCCTTCGCGTAACACAATTCTGAAGTAGGTGCATGATGACGATAAAGAAGACAAGTAGTCGAATGGTAGCCACAACAAAAAATATTGATTGTTATGCTTTTTAATCCCTCATCTTGAAGAAACTGAATTTGACACCACTTACAGCATATAGTTTCAACAAGACGGAGCTACATCTCACACGGCAAGGATTTCTATGGACTTTGTGGGATCGATTTTCCCCCGATGCGTGATGTTCCCTGGCCTTCGCGCTCAAATTTTTGATGTGTCGTGTTTCTATCAAATACTAGAAGTTTTATTTCTTTCCTTTTAACAATACATATTAATACTATCTTTACAAGCTATCCCTTCGTTGTAAAACATAGCAAAAAATCTTCTATCTATTTAGATTACTGTATCGCTTAAGCCCCTTTTAAAAATGTTTGCTGAGGAGTAAAGACTTTTTCTTCGAATTTGTGCTTTGCCTGTATTTTGATTAATGTATTTATTACGCCTTCTTAACTTTTTTTTACATACCCCAGCACTGGTTACAATTTTGTCAGGTACCAAACCAGACATAAGTATTTTGGGAATGGGTTTTTCTGTTTAGGCTCTGTAGTAAAATCTTGAAGCTTTTGAGATCAGAAACTTTTTAAAAGTTTGTTATAATAATAATAATAATAATAGTATTTATTTTCTACAAAAGTACAACGTTTACCACACAATAGAATAGAGAGAAAAAAAAATAAAAACAATATTGTAGAAAACCCATGGGCGGAGTACAGAATTTGGCATGCACAAGGATTTATACTGCTAAATATTAAAATATGAATATGCAGCAGCATAACAAAGTTTTTAATAGTGCTTTATTTAAAAAAATCTTCTAATTGTCATTCGATCTCTGTTTATGGAATATAGTACTATTGTACGGCCAGAAAAATATATTTTATTTACAATACAATACTTAGAGATGTGAGTATAAAAAAGTTATCTAACGGTTACTAAAATTAGAATAACAAATTATTGTCCTGGATTTGTTAGATTTGAATGTATGATTTGTGGTACGCGCCCAGAAATTATGTGCGTGGTGGCAGGAACAATGGGCGCGGGTACGACTGCAGAGCTTCCTTCCTGCTGCCAGTTGCTTAAACGAATTAGTCATCTAGCGAACAAACAAGTCATAATTATATGCATTTACAATATGGCTTCCCAGATAATGTTACAATGCGCTCTTTAATTATTGCTATCGAACGTGAAGAAATGCGCGCGCTCATTGTGGCCGAGCCCGCCGTCGTACCTTTTGTGCATAAATTAAACAAATTCCAGATAACTGTGTTTGCGGCGTGTGGAGGATTGAATATGCTTCCGTTGTTCTTCGCTATTCACCGGCCATCAATTTGTGACGGGTGTTAAACAATGGCATTCGTATTGAGGCACGTCACAACGTCCAGACAGCGAAGTCGTAAACAAAGAGCTATTAGTACTGATAGATCTAATCATGGACTACGCTTTTTTTGCCACATTGGAGTCCATTATGTGTTAGGATGTCATTAACGCGGTGATTCGAAGAGGATGTGTGAAATATTGTATTTGTTATTGCTAATAAAATATAGCTGGAGGGTTAATTAGTTCCTTGTTTTAAATTTAAATAAATTAGAAATCTACTGAAAATTCATCTATGCCAGGAAAAATGCAATCAGAACATCAAAAAAAAAATTTCTGACTTGCCCTTATATCACCAAAAACATATTTTGATAAATAAAACACTATTACTTTGTTCGAATAACTTGGACAAACATATTTTGGCATTAAGAGCGAAAAATTATGACTACACTATGTTATGCGGCGAAACTGAAAAGTGATTTTTACTTTTTCTATTACTAAGTACGAGAATGTATTATGATCGTGAAGATTTAAAAAAAACATTTTTTTTTGTGGAAATATCCGTTTTGAGGTCCCTTGAAGCGATTTCAACAATTTATGGAAAAAAAATTGTGTGTGTTTGCGTCTGTCTGTGCGCGCTGTATCTCAAAAACTAATGTAGCAATTAACATGGAACTTTGAACGTAAGTCTCTATCTGAAGAACCATGATGATGGTTGCGCCCGTTACTACATGGTAATTCATAATATAATCACTGAATAAAACACTTACTATGTTTTTTACACCACAATACATTTAATAATAAAGTGTGGGCAGTTACCCCATCTTGCTGAAACCAAATTCTCCCTCGAGCGACGTAACCCTGGGACGAATTTAGGGATCATCGAAACACAACGCAACTCTTAAGTTGAAGAAGAAGACCTCCACCATCCCTAACTTAAACGCTGCAGCCCAAACTCTAACGCTTTGATAGTAAAAAGGGTGTTAGTGGAGTTCGCGAGAGTTAGTTGGTGACCAATAAAGTTTTCTTAATTTACATACCCATTGCGGTTGAAATGTACTTCTTCCGATTACAAAGTAATGATTTTAGTGTCTTCAGCAATCACGGTTTACGCGAAAGCTTCTTTTCTTACGTAAACATACCCCTGCAATTCTTGAACAACTTATATCTGGTCGTAGCATCTGCTGTAAAGTTTTTTTCAAAACTTAAGATCCATTGAAAGTATAATAGATAAAAAAATCATGGAAATCATAAAAAAAACTCCCAAATAAATGCTTCTGAACAAAAGTCCTGAAAAACAGTATTGAAAAAGAATCTTGGAAAAAGTGCTGAAAAAGATTCCTGAAAATAAAGACCTGGCAAAAAATTCTGAAGAAAAGTCCTGAAAAAAGTATTTAAAAAAGTCCCCAAAAAAGGTCATAAAAGCAGTCCTTAAAATAATCAAAAAGTCCTGGAAAAGAGTTATGTATAAAAGTCCCGAAGAAAATGTCCTGAAAAAACTCTCGACTAAAATAGTCCCAAAAAATTCCTTAAAAGGGTTCCGAAAAAAGTCTAGAAAGAGGCCTTGAAAAAATGTCCTAAAAGAACCGGAAAAAGTTCTGACAAAAAGTTTGAGAAAAATTTTGAAAGAAGAGTCCTCAAAATAAAGTCTTCAAAAAATCTCTTTAAAAAATGGTGATGTGGCCATCATGTTACTTTCTCCGATTTGATGGTATAATAGTCCTGATAAAATATCCTATAAAAATGTCATTAAAAACCACCTCTTCCCTATATTTCAAGTTTTTCTGACGGGTGCAATTTTGAATTTGCTCATTTCCTATTCCGCTAAAACAATTTTTGCGCACTTGAAACTTTCAAAATTTACTCAAAGTTGGCTCTTAATTACGATCCAATGGCAACCTTAAAACATCCGTGCCCTATATTTCGAGAAAATCTCACAAGAACAGAACTTATTGCAATCTGAACTTGCTCATTTCCCATTCATCAAAAACATTTGCTACACAATTTAAACTGCCCAAATTTATTCAAAATCAATTCTTTACTGCGATCGAATAGAAACCTGAAAACACCCCTTTCTATATTTCAAGATTTTCTCATGAGAGCAGAATTTACAAGTGTACATAGGGAACCCATAAATTCAAAAAAATCATTCTGAGGAAGTAAAGTAGTTCATCCTTAGCACCAAACCATTTTCTGTTGCTGCGGAATTTCAGTCTCAGGGGGTGAAACCACTCCTCGGAGAAAACAGACAGTTTTTTTCCTAGCAAATCTCTCACACGTAGCACAAAACCGTTTTCTTCGATTTCTGCGGAATTCCAGTCTGAGTCCTCAAAGAAAAAAAAATACCAAATTTCTTCTAAAGTACAAGACATATGAAAAAATGGTTCATATAAAAATTGTAGAGTATTTTATTCTCTTTGCTTCAGTATATATTTAGATTTTTCCGAAATAATTTTTTTATGGGTGGAGGAGGGGGCGGGTGGGGTAAATGTTGCTTTTTCGCAAAATCTGAATACACCTTAGCAAAGGGAATAAAATTCAACCTATATATGAACCATTTTTTCATATGTACTTTAGAAGAAATTTGCTAAAAAAAAAACTTTTTTTTCTTTGAGGAGTGGTTTTATTACCTCAGACTGGAATTCCGCAGAAACCGAAAACGGTTTTGTGCTACGGGTGAACTACTTTACTTCCACACAATGTTTCAATTTTTTTTTTGAATTTACGGGTTCCTTATTGTTTCCTTGTTAGCGCAATTTTTAATTTGCTCATTTCCCATTCGACCAAAAAAATATGCGAACAATTGATGCGCACTTGAAATTTTTCAAATTTGCTCAAAATTGATTTTAGATTACGATCTAATAGTAATCTCAAAACCTACATACCGTAAAATTTGAGATAATCTTACGAGAACAGAACTTATTGCAATTTGAACTTGCTCAAAAATTATTTAAAAAAAAAACTTGAAACTTCCCAAATTTATTTAAAATCGATTTTAGATTACTATCTAATAGAAATCTTAAAATGCCCTTTCCTTAGATTTTGAGATAATCTCACCAGAACCGAACTTATTACAATTTTGAAATTGCTCATTTTCCATTCGGCCAAAAAAAGATATAAAAACAATTGCCACGTACTTAAAACTTTTCAAATTTACGCAAAATCGATTACAAGTCACGATCTAATAGAAATCTTAGAACACCCCTTCCCTCTATTTCGAGATAATCCCACAAGAACAAAACTTATTGCAATCTGAAATTGCTCATTTCCCATTCATAAAAAACAATTGCTACACAGTTTAAACAGCCTAAATTTATTCAAAATCAATTCTTTGTTACGATCAAATAGAAACCTCAAAACACCCCTTCCTATATTTCAAGATTTTCCCACGAGAGCAGAACTTAGTGCAATTTTGAATTTGCTCATTTCCCATTCGACCAAAAAAATATAAGAACAATTGCCATGCACTTGAAAATTTTCAAATTTGCTTAAAATCGATTCTAGATTACGATCTAATAGTGATCTCAAAACACCCCTTCCTATATTTCAAGATTTTCCCACGAGAGCAGAACTTAGTGCAATTTTGAATTTGCTCATTTCTCATTCGACCAAAAAAATATAAGAACAATTGCCATGCACTTGAAAATTTTCAAATTTGCTCAAAATCGATTCTAGATTACGATCTAATAGTGATCTCAAAACACCCCTTCCTATATTTCAAGATTTTCCCACGAGAGCAGAACTTAGTGCAATTTTGAATTTGCTCATTTCCCATTCGACCAAAAAAATATAAGAACAATTGCCATGCACTTGAAAATTTTCAAATTTGCTTAAAATCGATTCTAGATTACGATCTAATTGTGATCTCAAAACACCCCTTCCCTAAAATTATAAATAACCTTTCGAGAACAGAAATTATGACAATTTGAACTTGCTCATTTCCCATTCAGCCAAAAAATATAAAAACAATTGCTACGCACTTGAAACTTTCCAAATTTATTTAAAATCGATTCTGGTTTATGATCTAATAGATACCTTACATTTTGAGATAATCTCACAAGAACCAAACTACAATATCTAATTTGCTCATTTCCAATTTGGCCAAAAAAATATAAAAACAATTGCCAGGCACTAAATTTACTTAAAATCGATTATAAATCACGATCTAATAGAAACCTTAAAACACCCCTTCCCTATATTTCTTGCCAGAACAGAACATATTACAATTCAGAAATTGCTCATTTCCCATTCGGCAAAAAAAAAACCATTACCACGCACTTGAAACTTTTCAAATTTGCTGAAATTACGATCTAACAGAAACCTTAAATAAAGCACCCTGTTCCAAGAATTAGATATAATTTCACGAGTACAAAACTTATTGCAATTTGAAAGTTACCATTTCTATAAACAAAAAAGATATAAACAAATCGAAGAAAGTTACATAATGGCCACATCAACTTTTTTTAAGCAGAAACCGTGTGCTTTTGAAGCTTCTATAGTTGCTATAATTAATCCGGCACGAATTAGCGTAGGAATTTTTTTTTGACTTCTACAGCTTCATCATTAGAATTAGAAGTAACTTAACTTGGACAGCTGAAGGAGCATGCAGTCTATATATGCTCATAAAATACAATCACCCTAGACTTGCACACCGGAGCATAGATTAGTAATATTATGCATTACTAATAAATGTTTAACCCATATGTTGTTGTAGGGGGTATGGGTATTAAACGGGTCGGCCGGTCGGGCGGTCACACAGGCACCGGAGCAAGCACACATGAAGTTAGCTAGATATATCTTTCGGAAACCCATTCCAGTTCGTACATCATAAATAACTAAAAGATGAGATCGAACGGCGACGTTCACAGTCGAAGCGGCGTTACAACTAATTAAACAGCACCTCCTGCGACGACCATTTAATAAAATGCAAATGTTCGATGGACACTTGTTGGAATGATAATTCGAATATAATTGTTGGTGGTGAGTTATCGACTACCCCGGGGGTTCCTAAACCTTCACCCCCCGTCGACTCCACTTAACAACCTCAAACTAAACTAACACACCGGGCCACAATGGCCGAAAACAAGAGTTAAGTTGTCCGAGATATTAATTCGATCTGAATTATATGGATGCATGGGAATGCCATTAGGAAACAACCCTCCGACGTCTTATATTACGTTTCCATGTAATATAAAAGTCCGTCCTTCCTGTCGCGCTACGAACAAAGATCAGAAGCCGAATTTCGTGACCAGTTGCGCGTGTCCAGTTGTCGCTCGCAGGTGAACAATATCACAATATCACTTTGTCATGAGCCTAATGTCACGCTACGATGACGAGACGTCTGATGGTTTGGTCACTCATGCACATAGTCCGTCCTGAAATTTCATTCTTCTTCTCAAGCACACCCCACTGCTCCAGACAATGATTTACATAAAATCTTCCTTTCACACTTCAGACGATAATCATTTTCACACTTCAGACATAAACTCTATTTACACCGAGAAACAAATCCATCATACTCCGGATGAAATCATCGAGCTAATTCCGCTCATTATTTCTCATGTTGGCCGTGACTGCAGACTTGTTAAAAATATCGTGTAGCCGATCGATATTCTTTTACTCCTGTATGAAATCTTTGACACCACAAGGTCCCCCTGGTGAGGAATAACATGTTCTCTCTCTCGTCGCTTTTTTGCGCCAGCAAGTTACACCATTAAGCAACCGCAGAAAACCAGGACATGTTTACATGATTTCTTGCAGCGCACGATTTTTCTGCACGGCCATGTTCAATGGGTGGAAAATCGTTTTTCCTGGAACCGTTGTATTAACTTTTAATTAATTGACTTTCTCAATGAGAATTTTTTTTATAAACCAGAACAAAATAGTCTCAGACCCAATTTATATATTCAGTTCGGCGATCTCAAGCATCAATTGTTTGTCTGTATTTATTTCAGCCCTTCACATGTTTAATGGTTTATTGGTAGAATTTCCTAATAACTACACAAATTAATGTAGTCTACGTAGCAGTATGCAAAGACAAAGATGCTGCTCGCGCTGCACTAGTTACTCTTACAGCGGAAGCAAATATTCCGTTGATTTTTTGGTCAAATTTTCTTCCGTTGTCTCATCCACGAGCTACAACGTAGACACGAAATATACCTAGGGGCAAATAAATAATTTAAACGCGAAATTTTTCTTTCTTGAAAAATGTGCCACGAGAATTTAAAAAAATTGATCATATATTTTCGTTATCAATTAATCGAGGGTAGAAAGGGTTGGAATTTACAAATATCCAAACAATCAAGAGAATAATTTCCAACGTAGAACATAAACAACAGAATCTTACTGTTCCCCTTGAAATCCAAAAATGCTGTTAATTGGCGGACGGTTGAATACATCACCGGCGGAAAACCTTCCCGGTTTTTTATGTACACTTCATTCATATTGATGACTTTCTGGATTCGTGAAATTCCTAGCTAGAAAATACCGCCGCGGCGAGCTACTTCACACGATCCGCGATGTGCCGAAAACAAAACAAAAAAACAAAACAAAACCGGCCGACGACAAATTTACGGCCAACTGTTGTCTCAGGCGGCCAGAAATAAATCACTTTGTATAATTGGTTCTCGGAAAACGCGAACGGGCGTATTGTGTAATTTCCAAAATTTGTTCAGACGGAGGCAATAGCATTGTTGACACTGCTACTGGATATTTAGTTGAATGACCAGATTTTGGTGTGTACCAAAGAAAAACAACTTTGATGTATGTACCGTTTTTATTGGCGGCAGCAGGAAGTCTTTGTAATTGCATTTGTAGAAATTAGCACAAACGGTAATCGAACTCAATGGTGTAACTAGTTACTGTGGGGAGTGGAATTAATGGCACTTTCGATTCATCTAATTTTGTTACTTTAACAGTGTGTTTCAAATATAAATTAATTGCAGTCGCCTATGAATTGAACATGGCAGTTAACAGAAAAAATGGTGATGTGGCCATCATGTTACTTTCTCCGACTTGATGGTATCATAGCCATTTATATTTACGTTTTCATGGTTTATTTTCAATTGAAATCATATTTGAAATGTACATCGAGCGTTGTGTAAACTCGGATCAAACTGACGTTTAAAACGTCAAAATTATGAAACATGGAAATATTATACTTCAAATTCAAAAACTCAGTTTACTCAAAAACTTATTCGAAAAAAACTTATTCTTTATAAGTTGTTTATTTTGACATTCTCTACAATTCTTATTAACATATATTTGCTGTAACTATTATCGTTTCAAAATTATAAACCAGAAATGAAATTTTTTTTTCTCGAATAACAATGATTTTATGAAAAATGTTTTCAAACAAAAGATGTTTATTTATTTGTTGTCTTCAATATTTGTTTAAATGTTTTTGTGATATTTTTCATATTTAAAAAGATATTGGCAAAAAACAAAAAACGGTTAAGGTAAACACCCACTTCCGGTGTACGAAATTTTACCAAAAGCTTTTCAGTTCTTCGGATTATCAAATAAGACGTATGTTGAAAGTTTCATATCAATTGCTCTATTCGTTTTTGAGATACAGCGCGCACAGACACACACACACAGACACAAAAAAAAAATTTCCAGAAATTGTTGAAATGGTATCTAGGGACCCCAAAACGGATATTTCCGTAAAAAAAAATTTTGAAAAAAAAATTACGATCACAATACTTTCTCGTACTTCGTAACGGAGAAAGTAAAAATGTTTACCATTGACCAAAAAGCGTTAATCTGGTTAATGATTTTTCCACAATGGTCAATTGTTTGAATGACTGCGAATGTTTAATTAGAGACATGCGCATTTCAATTCATAAGCGACTGCGTTTATTTTCTTTTTGAAACGCGCCGTTTTTGTTTTGTTTTAATTTTTGCAATCTTTCTTCGCGTATTTTTTGGATTTCTGTTACAAGAAAAATAAGATCACTAATAATGTGGTAATTCTTTATAAATGATTTAGCCATGCGCAAGCAATAGGCCTTATCATCACTCTACTTAAACAAACAAACACACATACACTCACAAATTGACTACCAAGATTTGGCGATCTGAAGTTATTAGTCTTTTTTTTTAATTATTTTTAAAGCTAACGTCAAGAATCTAGATCCAAAATAAGAATCCAAAATAAGATCATCTAATATTAAGATCCGATTTGATGCAGGAGGAAATACTTTTCTAAACGATTTTCGAAAATTGGTATTTTGAAAGAAACTGATATAACTTTATAAGTGGTTTATTTTGGAATTCTCTACAATTTTTGTTTGCATCAAGATAATTTTATCATTTCACAATTTAAGACTAAAAATATTTTGGATTTTTTCCTCAAAAATCATTGACTGTAAAATACATTTAGTAACGAAATATGTGCAGCTCTTTTTAATTTCTATAAAGATTTTTGTTGTTTATTCATATTTATAATTTTTTTGAAGGATGACAAAAAACGGTAAGCGTAATCACCTACTTCCGGTTTTCAAAATTTTACCAAGGGCTATTCAGTCCTTCAGATTATTAAATAAGGTGCAAATGTAAATTTGAAAATCTTGATTAGTTTTTTCGATGTCCGCCGACATACCAGGTGACCCAGGGATCTGTAAAAGCCCCATAACTTATTTGCTATTTGAGATATCGACTTCTAGTTTTCCTGAACTGGTATCGACACTTATTCTACATATTTTAAAAATATGTATGTTTTTTTACAGGGTGTCCCAATATACATAACAGACCAAAGTTATGTTTTTTAAATGGAACACCCTATATTTTATACTTTGTTTTTAACCCTCTTAAGAAGCTGATAAAAATAGTATGAGATAGTATTGGTCTATTATGGACGATTGGTTAGTTATGGGCAAATTTGTGGCAAAAACAAGGACACATTGAAAAAGTTGCAGAAGAGCTCCTAGCAATGCTAGCGTCATTTTTTATACACTAAAGAATTTTCCACATCATGAAGAATAATACAAATCGGCTTTGGTTCTTTTTTGTTCATACTGCTATACAGGGTGTCAGCATACGCAAAATAATGGATAACTATTTTTTTTTCAAATAGAACACCCAATATTTCTTGCCACCAATGCATGGAATTTTTAATAAGCTTTCCAATGATGTAAAATTTGTAGAATTAAATATTAAGGATTCTTAAGATTTATCCATAAAAACATTTTTCTTTTGTCTCCTCCTGCTCATTTTTGGATTTTCAGCCAAAACTATGCATTTTCTGAAAAAATAATAAGAGACCAAAGTTGTAGAGCGGAAAATTTTCGATCGATATAGGTCTTTCGACTTTTCCAATAATGCGTGCATTGCCCGCCAGAGTGCGCAAAATCGTGAGCGTATATGCATTTCAGCGTTTTTCTCAAATTTTTTGTTAATTAATTGCACTATACTTTATTTTCCACGTCCTCTAGCAGAGAAACGGGTAATTATAGAATTATCTAAATGACCTACATCGATTGAAAATATTCCGCTCTACAACTCTTAAAAAAAGCAATTTTTGCCCAAAATGCATAGTTTTTGCTAGAAATGTAGAAAACCATTGAAAAACGCAAAAATTGATATATACATTTTCAATTTGCATTTTTAGGGAAAACTATGCATTTTTCGCAAAAATTGCTTCTATTAAGAGTTGTAGAGCGGAACATTTTTAATCGATATGGGCCATTTTAATTTCCCTATAATTTCCCGTTTTTCCGCTAGAGGGTGCAGAAAATATAGTACAGTGCAATTTATTAATAAAAAATTTGAAAAGAAAACGCTAAAATGCATATATGGTCACGATTTTGCGCGCTCTGGCGGGCAATGCACTGATTATCTTAAAAGTTGAAAGACCTAAGTCGATCTGAAATTTTTCGCTCTACAACTTTGGTCTCCTATAATTTTTCCTGAAAATGCATAGTTTTGGCTGAAAATCCAAAAATCAGCATTAGGTGACAAAACAAATATGTTTCTATTGATAAATCTCAAGAACCCTTAACATTTTGTTATACAAACTGTATATCATTGGAAAGCTTATTTAAAATGCCATTGATTGGTCGCAACTTATATAGGGTGTTCCATTTAAAAAAAAATAGTTATCCATTGTTTTGCGTATGTTGACACCCTGTATATCACTATGAATAAAAGAGAACCAAAGCCGATGTGTATTATTCTTTATGATGTGGGAAATTTTCTAGTGTATAAATAATGATGCTATCTTTACTAGGAACGCTTCTGCAATGTTTTCAATGTGTACATGTTTTTGCCACAAATTTGCCCATAACTAACCAACCGTCCATAACTGACCCATACTATCTTATACTATTTTCATCAGCTTCTCAAGAGGGTTGAAAATAAAGTATAAAATACAGGGTGTTACATTTTAAAAAACATAACTTTGTTCTGTTATGTATATTGGGACACCCTGTACAAAAACATACATATTTTTAAAATATGCAGAATAAGTGTGGGTACCAGTTCAAGAAAACTAGAAGTCGATATCTCAAATAGCAAATAAGTTATGGGGCTTTTACAGATCCCTGGGTCACCCGTTACATACAAACATTTTTCAAAAACTGTCGGAATCGTCTCGGGGATCCAAAATGGTGTGAAATCTCGATTTCGAAAAATCGAAAAAAATCACGAAAACAAAAATTTCCCGTACGGAGAAAGTCAAAACGGATAAATCCATTTTCTTCTTGAATTAATATAAAAAAAAGGGCGCATCACGAAAAAATACTTTCCCGCACGGAAAAAGTAAAGACTTATAAATCCATTTTCTTGTTGAATTAATATAAAAAAAGGGTGTGTCAAAATCGCACCCTTTCCGAGTCTCTTATTCACAGAGCAATTCAGAAAAAATGTTAATTTTTGGTCAACAAAGTTTTATTTATGGTGCCTATATTTTTGTTACTGTGTGCTTTGGATAATTTTATTTAAGCTATTGTGTAAAGACACTTTATTTAGGATTTATCTGTCAAAATTTTAAGTATCTGTCAAGAGAAATATAAAATTTTTAGATCAATTCCGGAAAATGTTAATTTTTGCCATCAAGTTTTTATTTGTGGCCCCGCTATTTTTGTCATTCTAAAGTTTGGATAATTTTCCTTAGGTTATGGTAAGGGCACTTTATTGAGGATTCATCTGTCAAAATATTAAGCATCTAATGAAAGAAATGTGAAATTTCCACAAAATTTTTGAAAAAAGTTCATTATTGTTCATTAAAAGTTTACTTCTTTCGCAGCCATTTTTGTTACTGTAAAGTTCGAATAATTTTTTTAATTAATTGCGCAGATATTTTTTAAAGATTATGTTACATTTTTAGTTTCTGTCGAAAGAAGTGTGGAATTCCCATAGCAATTTTTGGAATAAGTCAATTTTTGCTCATCAAAATTTTTCCGGACTACATCCACTGCATATGTGTGTATGTATATGTATATATGTAAATGGTGGCTTACGTGAAAATAAATATGCAACCATTTTTTATAATTGCTAAAAATATTTCCTGCGCTGGTTTGCCATACCCAATCCGCCCCTGATCATATGTTATTATTAAATGCTTAATCAAATAAGTATTGTGTGATTAATTTTAGCTTTTAAGACAAGCATGTTATTTTTTTCTTAAATTGAAGCTTCCGCTATGAAATAAATAAATTGGATTTACACTAGAAGTAAAGGTAGGACTGGGAACTTCCTGAAAAAGTTGATTATGACGCGTCAGACTATGACTTGCTCTCTGGCGATTTTGTTTGTAATGTATTGAATTACATTCTCACTGATTGATGTAATTATATGTAGATTAGTGGGACGTACCCTCGACCACAAAAAAAGTCTCTTGATAGATAGGTGAAGCGTGCTTGAAACTTGCGTTGGTGGCCACTTTCCACTCGTTTACATTGCGATTTTCTCCTTTAAAAATTTCGAACTCAATGCGGCTGTGACGGCGCACTTTTCGAAAGACACAAAGCGTCCATTGTGCACGTTTGGCCAGGTAAACATTACCTGCCTTCGACCGTAAGGGGATATGCCTACCTGCTTTTTCACAGCGATAAATCTTGACGGGAAAACACTCACGTAAGGAGAGCTTTCGCCAAAGAACGCCGCTATCTAATCCAACAGGTTGCACACCTCCAATCTTTTATTTTGCGTTTCTGGAGCGTGCGATTTCCTCAATGCGGTTTATCGAGGTTGTGAAGTGTTTGTAAATAATATTTTATATGGGGTGGTAAGTATTTTATATGGTGGTGTTATTTATCTAAGCAAGTGTTGTGTTTACTTGGGATAAGTATTTATAAATGTTTACTATTTCATAAATGAATTTACTGAAGGTGAAGAATACAAAATCTTTGAATTCTGGTGATTCATTATGACCCGCAGTATGATTGGTTTTATTGATGTTCTTGTAAAATTTACCGTTCTGTACAAAAAAAAACTATAAATTAAACGTATGATGCCCGTATTAAAAAACTCCATAAACAGAAGTTTACAGCAAAAATAAATAAGTATCCTGTGAACCGTGAAAAAGAAACGGCCCCCTAATACAACATAAAATCCCATTACGCAAATTGTAAAATCATATTTTTATTGGCAGCGTAATTTATGAACGGAGCCAGCTGCGCGCTGCCGCCATAAAATTCGGAAATGAATGAGGGAACCCACGTATTTACTGGTGGTAATACGGTTGGCCATCGCATTTTTAGCATTCCACTCATATGTGTACTCATATAAAGTTCCGTGTCGGTGTGAGGTGATAGCATCTGTGGAGGATCCTCCTTGTGTACTTTATCCTGGATCGAAACACACCTTACAGCTTGTAATATGGAGGGTGCACCGCGGGACCAGAGCCATAAATTACTTTCTTGTCGGGCCGAGGAATGCCTCGAGAGATGGGCGCGGGCGCGGATCGAAGCAGGGGCGTAGGGTGGCCGGTGTTGTCTGTGTGTGGGGGTACATGCAACTTTCAACTATGACCGATCGAGGTCTAATTGTTACCTCGTTAGACGGGCAAAAAGTGCGGCTTCATCCGGAATATCCATTGAAACTGCTTCCCCCGAAAAATTCATGGCTTCCTGTTTCTAATGGAGCATAGCGTAATTAATTGGAAATGGTGGAATAGTGCTTGTCACCAAGTGCTAACTAGACACTGTCTTGGTAATTTACTCTTTAAGCCGGTATATCTGATAGTAATTACGAAGAAGGAAGAATGTACTTGACGTCTCGACATTATGGTAAACCGTAACTAGTTGCCATGTTGAATAGTTTTAAAGTTTTGCTTTTCCATGTGTATTTAGCAAAAATGTTCCTTGTAAAAATTTCTTAATCGCTAGTAACTAAGGCTTGAATGTCCAATGGGTGTTTATACGCCCTAAACCCAAAATTCATAGTCTACAATATTTCTTGGGAAATTATTTTAAACAAATTCACGATAATTTTATAAAAGTGTAGCATTGACTACTGTACATCAGTGGCGGCTCGTGGAACATGTTGACGTAGAACCACTCATACAATACATCCCCCCCACCCCTTTTTGAAGGAACAAAGAACCATTTATCTTCCTAGACCAATCGACTATTTTGGCCTAAAAATCAAAAATTTGTAACAAAAAAAAAAAAATCCTGGTTTAAAAATAAAAATGCAGACCAAAAAAATTGCCATTTTTAGCCCTTAAATATAACTCTTTTTAGCTTAAAATAAGTTCCAACGAGAAATTCGAAAGTAATAGCAAAAATTAAAAAAAATCACACAATAAAATCAATAATTCAAGTTAAGAAAATCTAAAATATAAAGGCTGAAAGACCTCTGGTCAATTGCCTGTTGAGGTCATTTGTAAAAGTATCTCAATAAATGTATTCTCTCTCTCTCTCTCTCTAAAATATGGGACAAAAAATAAAAAATTAAGACCAAAAATCGTACCCAAAAATCAAAGTGGTAGACCAAAAAATCAAAATTTTTAACAAACGAATCGAAAATTTCGGCCAAAAGACCTAAAATTGAAACCAAGCAATCGAAAATACAAAATATAGGCCAAAACGTAGGACCTAAAAAGGTGAAAATTTAGACAAAACATCGAAAACGGGCGTAAAGATAAAGATTGCAGACAAAAAAAATCGAAAATTTCTACAAACCAATCGAATATTTTGGTCAAAATAAAGAAAAATAAAAAGAATTGGAACAGAAAAATCGAAAATATGGAAATCTAAAATATGGGCCAAAGAATCAAGAATCCTGATCTAAAAATAAAAAACGCAGACAAAAAATTAAAAACTTAAGTAGAACCAAAATAATTTGCCAAAAATAAGTTTCTGATCAGAAATTTGAAAATGGGGCCGCGGTGGCCTAGTGGGTAGAGCTCCTGCTTCTGGGCCTCGTGGTCGTGGGTTCGAATCCCATCCGTGCGGTCACTTTTTCTGAATGAAAAATGTCCGTACGGGCCCATGGATGTTTAGTGGTTGTCCTTTCATATCAATATATGAATTAATTACAAAAAATCGGTTGTGGCAGAATAGCCAAGTAGCTTACGCCAATTTCCCTAATATCATTCACTCTCCTTAACCCGAAATTCCATCAACCATCCTTCCTTAAAAAAAAAAAAAATTTGAAAATAAACTCACAAAATTAAATCAATAATCCAAGTTAAAATATCTAAAATATTGGATAAAAAAATAGACTAAAAATCTAAAATATCCGACACAAAATTTGGGCATAAAAATAAAAATGGTGGACCAAGGAAAGAAAAATTTTATCAGATAAATAAAGAAAATTTTAGGGCAAAAGATAAAAGAAAATAAAAATCTACAATGTTCACCAAACATCGAAAATTTTGACAATAAATTCGAAAAGTTAGGTAGGATTAAATAAATGAAATGAAATGAAAAATAAAGAAAAATTTAGGTCAAAAGATTAAAAAAATAATAATAATAATTTGTAATGTTGGCCAGAAAGTCGAAAATTTAAACATTGCATAGAAAATTCGGACCTAAAGATAATAAAATTTATTATAGCTTTTCATATCTGACAATTTTTAAGTTTAAAAGTTTTTGAACTTATATAAATAAATTTTTCAAACAAAACTTGTTTTGTCCATTTCATTATCCGATCAAAACTCAATAGGTCCACTCTGTTCAAGCAAAACTCAATAAATCCAAATCAAAATGCTAATTTTTGTGCTTACATTTAAATTTAATAAAAATCTTCTTATACAATAAACAAATGTTCGTAACTGACGACATAATAATGTTAAAATAGTAAAATTTTATAAAAAATTACCCCTCCAATTAAAAAATGTAATTATCTCAAATGTTAAAAAATGGACATATTAACTTTTGCGTGAATTCTTCTCAAATGCAGAGTAAAAAATCGAAAATTTCAACAAACAAAACGCGAAAATACCGGAAAAAATAAAAAAATCTCGCATATAAATCATTAATGCAGATTATAGATATTTTAATACAAATCAAATCAAAAATTTGGAACTAGAATTAAAATTTCGGCTCGAAAAATAAAAAATGCACTCGCAATGCGGACCAAAGAATAAGAATTTTTAACAATTAAATCGAAAATTCAGGTCAAAATAAAGAATAATTAGAGATTTATTTATTTACGGGAATTTTCCTTTATAATACACAAAATACCTCTAAAAATATTACAAATCTGAGAAAATCGTACAAAAGATCAAAAATTTAAACCAAAAAAGAAAGGAAATCGAAAATACAAAGATAAAATATTTTGACCAAAAATATCGAAAATACAGGTCCAAAATTTAAAAATGAATAATTCGTCGGGAAAAATAAAAAATGCTGATCAAACAGTCGAAAATTTTACCAATTAAATCAAAAATTTAGGTCAAAATAAATAATGTTTGGTCCAAATAACCAAAAATTTAGATATATAGGCCAAAAATCAAAAATACGAACCAAAAAAATCGAAAATTTTAACAATTAAATAGAAAATTTATGTCAAAATAAAGAATATTTAGGTCAAAAGATTAAAAATTTAGACCCAAAAGAGTAGAAAATACAGGTCAAAAATCTAAAACATAAAAATTCGGCGGGAAAATCAAAAATGCCGGCCAAAAAGTAGAAAGTTTAAATAATTAAATCGCAAATTTAGGTCAAATTGAAGGATATTTAGGACAAAAGATAAAATATTGTGACCAAAAATATTGAAAACGCAGATCAAAAATAAAATTCGTCGGGAAAAATAAAAAGTGCGGACCAAACAGTCGAAAATTTTACCAATTCAATTGAAAAATTAGGTCAAAATAAAGACTATTTAGGCCAAATGATCAAAAATTTAGACAAAAAAAAATCGAAAATACAGGCGTAATAATAAAAAATGCGGAATATTCTAGTAAGAAAATGGTTTAAATTAGTCTCAAAAATCATTTCAAAGTAATTTTCCAATTTTTTTTTTACAGCAAAACATTGTTTTTTATTTTCGCTTTAATTGTTCAAAATTGAGAAACTAATTTGAAAAAGAATTCAAATAAAATCATTAACTTTGGAATTAATAAGGAAAAATCATTATTTACTTAATGGAATGAATTTAGAATTTTTATAAATAAATTTGAGACAACCTCACTTGTTGCAGAAGCATTAAATAAATTTAGTATATTATGCTTCAAGTAAAGATTTCTCAATTATTATTATTAGTAGTATAACAGTTTATTGTACTCGAGATACATCGATATACAACAGGCCATCGACCGAGGTCTTTCAGCCATATTATTATTATTACATTCCTATTTCACATTTTACCAGAAATTTTGAATTTCAAATTTATCGCCAACAACATCCGTGAAAGGAAATTTTTGTAAGCCATTCACATCAAACCGTGACACGCCCAAGTCATTTGTTGGTCCTCGTTATTTACGACAAATTGGATACTTGTAAACTCCCGACCCACGTCGGTACCTCCACAATAAACCAACAATTGTCCCCTGTCCACCTCGAAATTTCCCTGGCAGCCACTGCATAAAACATAACCACAATGGTCCTTCGGTTTTGAGCTTGCGGGTGGGAGGAGTCCTTAATGACCAATAAATAAGAGTGTTAATGGCCCGGGCCGGGCAAAAACTAATTCCATTCCGCCATTGTATTAACGGAATTATTTATACTGGTTTATTTACAATGTCACGGTGTACCCGGTGGTTCCATATGGTACCGGTATTTATGGTCACCGCGGGCCACCATAGATCTCAATATACACAGTGGCCAGGCAATTTACGACACCGATCACGTCCATAAATTACCCAAATAAAGATTTCCATTGTCGCACAGTTACGTATAAATTCAGTTTGGTACAATGCAGTGAGTTATTGCCAGCCAGTGAGATCAAAGAGATGTATGCGTAACAATGATGCGGATTTTTCGTGCTTGCCGGCTTTAATTATGGACATGATCTTCTTGGAATTGAAGAAACTCGTTGTTGGGGAGTTGTAAGTTAAGTCCCGTGGATTTCGTTTATGGTCTTAACAACATTTCAATTTTATTACAATCGAATCTTAAATACTTGTAGGGATAGTTGAGCAAAACGTGCCTATGAAATTGGAAACTAAAACCGGTACTAATATTAATAAATTAGTAAACACTTATAAGCACGTAACAATGTAATTACACCCATTATGTACTTGTTTACCTGTTACGTTTAGAGTAGATAAATTAGAGCCGCACTTCAATGCTTCAAATTTCTGTGCTGTCGAGCAAATTAAATTGCGCTCGGCAGGCGATCAATTTCCAGACGTTGAATGCTTCGAGTGGAATTAGTGTTTCGCGTTAGTAATACCTGCGGACTATAAACATTCCTAGACATAAAAGTGAGTACGTTTACTACACTTTCGAATATTTGCTCGTTTATGGTATTGCGTGTTTATGTTGTGCGAGAATTCGTTCGTAATTTCATTCTGATTTATAAATCCCGGCATTCGCGATTCGAGGAAGTGCCGGAGCTAAACTTGGGCAGACGACCATTCGCTAGATGATTTAGAGCCGTCTGGTTTTTGATTAATGCTTTAATGGAATTGGATATTTATATCTATCATAGGGTTATGGAACTTGTAATAACATTAAATTCGTTAACGTGGATTAAAATCATTTGAAAATTTACCAGAGATCAGGTTAGATTTTATTCGGTAATAGCGTTAATGTGAATTGGTTAAATTGTATTGTGGTAGTAATTTGGAAAATTACCCTAATTGATCTACTGAAATGTGGTGCTGCCGCTTGTGTGGTAGGCTGTTCATTTTCGGAATCCCAATTTTGCTAAGATTTTTCTCCCTGCATCATAATGTATTGGTGGGACCCCTTTTTCTTCTTCCAGAATAATTTAGCAGATGTTAGGGTGGTTTAATAATAATATAATATCTTTATTATCAAACTGTTAACCTATACATAATTTTACAATACTAACAAATGATAGTATGATTAGTCTGATAATTAGCTATCGACCAGAGGTCTTTCAGCCCGGATATGTCTGTCTTGTCTGAGATGTTGATGGATGAAATGATGAAATGAACTGTTGAAGACGGAGGATTGTTGAATTTTGGATTGATGTTGGGATCTCTGCGTATACAATATAAGGAGAGGATGTGGAGGTTGAAAGGATTTTTAGAAGGGTGGTTTTATTTTATCGATTTTTGGAAGACCTATTCAATAAAAGCGAGTTTATCTTCTAACTCAGAGGTCTCCATACTACGGCCCGTGACCTCAATGAATCCGGCCCGCGGCAAGCAGTTACATTTTGCGTAAATGTAACATTTTAAAATTCTATAAAGATTTTTTGTTTTGAAATTAATTATAAAATTGATTACAACTTGGCCCACTAGATTATGAAGAATTGTGTATACGGCCCGCGAGAAAATCAATTAATTCAATATATGAATTAATCCTTTTTCCCACGTTCAGTGAAGTAGTAATAATAAAAATGTCACTACTTCATTCATAATCCCAAGCGAATTGATCAATCACTGCTAATAAGAAATATTTACACACATAAAGAATGATTAACAAGAGCCGCGATAAATCAGAACCATCCCATAAATTAGCAATTAAATCGGTAATTATAAGCGATAAATCTAGAAAAAATCGCAAGGAAGTCGTTGCCGCAAGTGTTTATAATTTTCACATTTTCACTACGACAGACGGAATTAGTTCCAATATATTAGTAAGTTATGGCCTCCGGACGCTGAGAGCGAAAGTAAAATTATAGTCCGGCTGTAAAAAAAAATAGTTTGGTGAAGCGAGGGCAGATTTATGGGAGACGGTGTGCCCTAGAATTATGGCCACCATACACCATAACGCGTAAATGGCCCTATTTCAATATGTGCCTATCGGATACCCCATAATTACAGGTCTAGTTCCCCACATTTTTTCTTAGTCTGGATAATTATAATTTTCGATGTTTCGAAGTCTACGGATGGGAATTTTTGATGGACGACTCGCAATAAATAAAAGACGAAAAATCCGCGGACTTCACCGTTCCCGTGTACTTCGCGCGGAAGAAAATTTATGCGCCGATAAATTTTATATTTAAACTTATTGGACGCATCAAGTATGCAAACAGGAAAAAATAAATTTATAGTATAGTATTTAACTACCAATAATTTTCGTATTTTATATGTGTGTGCCTTGCTCGCAACCGTGTCATGTTCGAAACTGTTATTATATCTAAACATAACATACGCACGCATTAAATGCAAGTGAACAATTTATATTCCTCAATTATATGTTATGTGTGACATATGTTATTTACGATCGAATACTTTGGACCGATGAAGCGTGTATTAACTACCATCTAAAAGTCACCAGGAAGTGAATGCTTCCCTAATTTTTCTTCAATTCGGCCTTCTCTTTAATGGTTTCTTCATCAATCATGCTTCTTGGGTGCTCGATGGTAAAATTGTGTATTTTGTTATTATTTTTACCAAAATAGCCAAGCCAAGGGCATCTTTTAGTAAGAAAGAAAGTCATATTCAAATGAGACGAAGCTGAACAGAAATCATTTCGTAAATTGAAACTGACTCTAGTAAACCCACACTTTATTCGCCAAACCGACAAGAACTTGCCATATCGCGTAAGGACAGATGCTTGTAGGTATGCCATCAGAGCTGTTCTAAACCGGGGTAAGGGACGTACGTTGAAGTATTAATAACAACCATTTTTTTACTACTAATGCTAGATTTTGGAGCAAATTATTCCACCAGACATATAATCCGTATCTAAGATGTAGGAAGAAGATAAGCTATCCATATATTTCAGCTAGGGTTACTAAGCGAATGATGCAACTTGTTTTACAAAACATTTTTTTCGTAAATCACATTTTGACTGATTTTTTTAAATAAAACAGTTTCTTTGTTAATATCACACTTGATTTTTTAATATGATCGTAACTCGATTCAGTAAAAAATAAAGTGTGATATTAACAAAGAAACTATTTTATTTAAAGTTCTAACTCCTCAACCATCAATCAATTTGATACAATTTTTGTTTGATAAAGATTGGCACTTGATCGAAACTACAGTCGCTAAAATTGAATAATATCAAAAAATCAACAAAATGTAATCGAAAACAGTCCGATGGTGGTTAGATTCCCAGACTTGTGGTCGTAACGGATCAGTTGGTTGTAATCGAAGATAGCTCGTTCTCGTTGGTAGTGTATTAAGAGAAGATCAGTCAACTGAATCTGTTAGGTCAATAAGTGAAGATCAATCAACTGAATCTGTTAGGTCAATAAGTGAAGATCAATCAACTGAATCTGTTAGATGAATAAGTGAAGATCAATCAACTGAATCTGTTAGGTCAATAAGTGAAGATCAATCAACTGAATCTGTTAGATGAATAAGTGAAGATCAATCAACTGAATCTGCTAGGTCAATAAGTGAAGATCAATAATTTATTTCTGATTAAACATCACAAACTATTACCGATTAACCCATTAGTGGATAGAATCAGTTTTTACTGTTTAACTTTTTCCACGGTGAAGCAGGAATTCTGTAGCTGGTTCATGTTACAAGAAAATGAGCTTATGTAACAATGAACCAGCTACAGAATTCCTGTTACATAAGTTACACGTCAAAAAATTGTCACTGTTAATCAAATTTGAACGCAAAAATGGTTTTTACTTTGGAACGTAAAAGATTTACCATTGATGGTGTTTTCAATAACGGATAATGGACATACAGCGTTGTTGCCTGTTTGGCCGATCTTCTGCAAAAGTTAATTTAAATTGAAACAGGAATATGCAACAAAAAATACTTCCATACATTCCAGAGTAGAGATGGATGAAATAAGTCAACTCGTGGAAAAGAGTCGATTTCTTTGGAAGAAGTGAGAAAGTATGTCAGGAGAAAACTGATGAACACAAAAAAGTTCTGTCCTACAAAAATAGTTATTTACAGTAAGAGCGAGGAAGGTGAAGCTTTCGCTCGCGTGAATTACGTGTTCGATGCAATTCGACGATGCAATTCAAGTGAATTCTCGAGTTTTGTTCGATACCTCCCCAGAAAGTCTGTAACTTTGTATTCAAAATTTTAAATAAAAATAATTCACACCTTCGGAGATTTGTTGCCATGAAAAAACAAAAACAAAATAAAAAGTTCTGTAATGTCAATAAAGTGGTTACGTGCAAATTGTGGAAATTGTGAAAATCGATGACGAAGAATTATATGTTCCTGAGGATGTTCCTGATGATGTCCTGGAAGTCGCAAATGCCACAAGGTACCAAATGTTGCCTATAAAATCAAAATCACGTTATCAGAAAGAATTGGAAAAATGTACACAATGACAACTCATTATGCGTTCATAAAAATCAGTGAGTGAAAGACAGTGAGCGAAAGTAAAATAAGCGAAAGAGGAACTTTCACTCACGGGCAACTATGGATACAAACTCACTTTCTCGCGAGGTATCGAACAAAGTATATTTTAACTGCTGTTAACCTACTTTATTTGCAAATATTTGCAAATAGTCGACTCTTTTCCCTTACAATGTTAAAGAGCAAAAAAAGTCCTCACCTACAAAAATTTGTACTCCACGAGTAGCCTCTTTGAAGCGATTAACGCATGAGTTATTCATCTCTATTCCAGAGCATCTAAACTTTTTGTAGACATGCTTCCAAAATTTCAAGGGCTTATTTCATCTAAATAATTTTTGATAGCACAACATTACCTGTTTGTAACAAAAGTTCGCCAATTGATACTAAATCATCAACTGTTTCTGACAGTAGTGTTGTTAATGATCAACTTATCCAAGAATGCCAATTAAGTACCTTTTTCCAATAAACTAACGTTTTAGTTAAAAAAAATCAATCAACTTATTATTTTATAAAACCGATCACTAATACATCAACTATAGGAGATCAGTAGTTTAGATGACTGTTGACCAGTCAATTACTTGTGATAGTGTTCATCACCATCTGTTCACATAACGAACCATTTTGATGCCAAAATTGATCAAATCATAAATCCATCAGTTTCTGGTAGAAGACACACTTTTTATTCAGCTTTATACGGATAATCTTCGTCCATTATTTATTTAATTATATTAATACTCCGTAATTCGGGAAATCATCGAATATAATTAATAATCTTTCCAATCTTGCCATTCCGGGGTGGAATCTATCCTAATTTGGTCAGATTTTTAAAAGGATTTGTTTAATTTTTGAAGGGATGTAATGACCTTTCGAATACATTTCCAACATTGCAAAGATTTTATTTAAGTTATTGAGCACAAAAGTGGATTCATTCTAAAAATGAATAGTCAAAGTTATGAATGAATTATTGTTAATATCAAAAACTTAAGAAAATGCGCCATCACACCTATCCTGGCGCGGCCACCATCCACCACAATGCTAGGATAGACGGAATAGGCGCAACTACCCAACCCTACACAAAGGAATCGAAGGAAAGGCGTGCCATCAGGCAGAGTGGAACGCGTCGTCGTCAGTTGTCTGCCAGCAGCAGCAGTGGCCTCAACTACATTTCTTTTTTTAGAAGACTTAGTCCCATATAAGGGTGCACGACTTTAACGTTTCCACTAGGTCTATTCATCCTCCACATTTTTTGTTTTAGGCGTGGAGGGCTCAGCTGATGTTCGGCTGCACCATGTCGGATATGTTTCTGAAAGAAGCGTTCCCGGCTCCCATGGCTGTGTCGATAGCCATCATAAGTCGTGCACCTTCTGTTTGGCCATTGGTCAGATGTAAGAGCATATCTCCGTGTTTCGATCTACAGGGATTGTAAGCTCTTGAATACCCACCTTCTGTCTTAGATCCCTTAGAGTATCCGCGAAGCTCTTTCCGCCAGTATTGACTAGGACAGCGTCTGCTCTTGGCTTTGAGCGAGGAATATTATTGCTCTTTTCGTGCCAGTCTCCGGTTTTCTTAGCAAAATTCTTGCTTACGTTTCCTGCGATTTGCTCCTGTCTTCGCCCGCTTCTCCTGTAACTCTATCACAATCTCGAACCCGCTGAAAATCGATTTAGTTTTGCCCCAGGCTAATTGGTCCTTACCCGTACCAATTTCGGGCGTTTTAATACAGCTCAGACCACCAGCCAGGGTTTTAAGACAATTTGTCCATGTCTCCAAAGTTGTCTTCTCGGAATGGCCCTCCCTATTCACGAGATGAAAAATTTGCGCTGTGGTCTCCTGGGTTATGGAGTCCGCCACCATCATCGTCTGTATGAACCCCTGTTGGAGAACTTCAAGGGCGTGCGATCAAGCGTCTTCATCAGTTGTCTGTCAACATCAGCGGTGATCTCGACCCCACTTAGGCCTACCCAGGCTCACTCGAGTGGGGTTACCTCATTCTGCCTGACCGGTGCCAAGAGGGCTTGCAATTTGCTATTGCAATGTCTTGTCGTTTGAATATGTTAATTTTATTTTTATTATTTTAATTCAGCCGTCTTCTCTTTGCCTTCCACCAATAGCCTTCAGTTAGTCGGCATCATAAAGGGCTAGGTCAGAGTCGTCCGAAGCCTCATCATTGCCGCTGCCCCAGTTTTATGGAAATCCCCTCGAGATACCCCTTTTGAGGAGCCTGCTTCATGTCATTTTATGACCTGACACTATGGCTTTTTATCCCATGCCTCATACCAGAGGCGCCCAGATACTGTGCATCCATGTCACCCTTGATTTTAGCCACAGTTATTTATTAGATGGTAATAACTTAATTTAATTCAATCCGCATTTTAGTTTTAAACGGCTACTCTTGGGCTTCGTGATCTAGTAAGTAAGTTTGTGTATTTGAATGTGTTACTTCAAATTACCCTTAATGGTGAATGATGTTCAGAGCTGCAGCTAAATACGCCACCGGCGTCTACAAATCGGCTATTTTTAAACTTGGATGCGTAATATGAAAGTTTATACTATACCATGCACCCCTTTTTGAAACGTGTCAAAAGGAAGATTTCAATTTTCACAATGTTGCCACTTGTGAAATTTGCTTATACATGTGCCTTGCGTAGTACTTACCGCACTAGGTCGGTAGTAGTACTTTTCACCAGAATAACAGATTTCTGTAGGTGTTGTAAATATATATGTATGTATTTTACCATAGTTAGAATCATTTCGGTAATGTAATATTTTGCTGATGAGACATCTTTAATAGATTGCAGATATTATGGATCACGACCACGCCTCGCACTTTCCTGAACAGTAAAGTTCACTTACCGCACAAATTGTGCACAAATAATTTTTCATTTTGATAAAAAAAACATTAAATATATGGTAATGATATGTTTAAAACGTTTTATAAGTTGTTAGCATTTCATTAAAATAAAATAGTACCTTATTAAAGAAAGCTCAATCAGACGTAATTTTGCAATAATCACTAATAAATATTAATAAACCTGCATTACCTTAGATTCTGCTTTTTCAATCAATTAATACATGCAAATTACCCTAATCCTCAGAGCTAACCGATTTTTTGTCCATTCCGAGAATAACAAATATTATTAATATTTATACGCGTTGAACAAACAAGCAATAAATTATAATAAATTAAGTATAAGTGGATTTACCACGAAGCGGTTTCTAAAAACGATCGCTGATTGACGATCCTACCCGGAATGTGCACGCAGACGTATAATTTTCTCGTTGAAATTGGGCGAAATGACTAACAAACCTTGCAGAATCTATCCCCCTGGTTATGAAGCAATCTATTAGTAACAGAAATTGCAGGAAATGTAAGTCGACCGCAACGGAAATTTTAAGCAAAACCATCCCAGCCGATGGTATCGAATTGAGGAGTTGCGGTTTTCGGATCATGTTTAATTATTTCGGATTATGACGGGTCGTTGAAGGGTATAATTATGATGTGATTAATTTTGATTTATCACTTTAATTAAATTTTCGTACAGCTATAATTGTGTACAATTTTTACATTTTTTCAATAGAATAAATAATTGTTAATAATTTATTCGTTCGTAATTTTCAAGCTAGATATAAATATAAAAATATAAACATTGCAAATGTGACTAAAAATTGTTGCTTATTCAAAAACTGAAATGCCTTTTAAAGATCAACGTCTTATTAATTGAAATGAACTATTGTAGAATTTTATTCCGGCATTTGATAATAATTTTAATATTTTGGCCCGAGTGTGCGACCAAGAAAACACATTTTCAAAAATTCATAACTCGACTGAAAATTGTTGCATCCTGAAAATCCAAAATTATTTTGAAAGATCGACGTCTTGTGAAGTGAATTGAATTTTTATAGAATTTTATCCTTGCGTTTCATATTATTTTTTTAATTTTTTTACGCTCGAGTGTTTGACATTGAAAAAAAACTATATTCTTGAAAATTCGTAACTTGACTGAAAATTGTTGTATATTCAAAAATCAACATTATTTTGAAAGATCGGCGTCTTGTGAAGTGAATCTAATTTTTGTAGAATTTTATTCGTGCGGTTCATATTAATTTTTAATTGTTTGCGCTCGTGTGTTCGACATTGAAAAAAAGAAATTTTTGAAAATTCGTAACTTGACTGAAAATTGTTGTATATTCAAAAACCAAAATGATTTTGAAAAATCGGCGTCTTGTGATGTGAATCTAATTTTTGTAGAATTTTATTCGTGCGGTTCATATTAATTTTTAATTGTTTGCGCTCGAGTGTTCGACATTGAAAAAAATATTATTTTTGAAAATTCTTAACGACTACAAAATTTTGTATATTCAAAAACTAAAATTATTTTGAAATATCTGCGCCTTGTGAAGTAAATTGAAATTTTGTAGAATCTTATCCCTGCGTTTCATATTATTTTTTTTTGCGCTCGAGTGTTCAGCATTAAAAAGAAGATATTTTCAAAAATACGTTACTCGACTGAAATTTGTTGTATATTCAAAAACCAAAATTATTGTGAAAGATCGACGTCTCGTGGAATGAATCGAGTTATTGTAGAATTTTATTCCTGCGTTTCATATATATTTTTTAAAAATTTTTACGCTCGTGTTCGTCCTAGAAAATAAGAAGTTTTTGAACATTCGTAAATTAACTGAAAATTGTTGTATATTCAAAAACCAAAATTATTTAATTATTTTGTGAAGTGAATCAAATTTTTGTAAAATTTTATCCCTGCGTTTCGTATTATTTTTTAATTTTTTGCGCTCAAGTGTTAGTCATTGAAAAAAAGAAATTTAAAAAAAAAACGTAACTCTACTGAAAATTGTAGTATATTCAAAAACCAAAATTATTGTGAAGAGAATTGAATTTTTGTAGAATTTTATCCCTGCGTTTCATATTGATTTTCAATTTTTTGAGCTCGAGTGTTCGACACTGAAAAAAAGATATTTTTAAAAATACGTTACTCGACTGAAAATTGTAGAATATTCAAAAACCAAAATTATTTTGAAAGATCAGCACTTTGTGAAGAGAGTTGAATTTTTGTAGAATTTTATCCCTGCGTTTCATATTGATTTTCAATTTTTTGAGCTCGAGTGTTCGACACTGAAAAAAAGATATTTTTAAAAATACGTTACTCGACTGAAAATTGTAGTATATTCAAAAACCAAAATTATTTTGAAAGATCGGCACTTTGTGAAGAGAGTTGAATTTTTGTAGAATTTTATCCCTGCGTTTCATATTGATTTTCAATTTTTTGAGCTCGAGTGTTCGTCACTGAAAAAAAGATATTTTTAAAAATACGTTACTCGACTGAAAATTGTAGTATACTCAAAAACCAAAATTATTTTGAAAGATCAGCACTTTGTGAAGAGAACTGAATTTTTGTAGAATTTTATCCCTGCGTTTCATATTGATTTTCAATTTTTTGAGCTCGAGTGTTCGACACTGAAAAAAAAGATATTTTCAAAAATACGTTACTAGACTGAAATTTATTGTATATTCAAAAACCAAAATTATTTTGAAAGATCGACGTCTTGTGGAATGAATTGAGTTTTTATAGATATTTATTCCTGCGTTTCGTATTATTTCTTTATTTTTTTACGCTCGAGTGTTTGTCATTGCAAAAAAAATGTTTTTTTTGAAAATTCGTAACTTACCTGAAAGTTATTGTATATTCAAAAAACAACATTATTTTGAAAGATCAGCGTCTTGTGAACAGAATTTAATTTTTGTAGAATTTTATCCCTGTGTTTCTTATTCATTTTTATTTTTTTGCGCTCGAGTATTCGACATTAAAAAAAAAGATATTTTCGAAAATACGTAACTCGGCTGAAAATTGCTGTATACTCAAAAACCAAAATTATTTTGAAAGATCGACGTCTTGTGAAGAGAATTAAATTTTTGTAGAATTTTATCCCTGCGTTTCATATTGATTTTCAATTTTTTCAGCTCGAGTGTTCGACACTAAAAAAAATATTTTCAAAAATACGTTACTCGACTGAAATTTGTTGTATATTCAAAAACCAAAATTATTTTGAAAGATCGACGTCTTGTGGAATGAATTGAGTTTTTGTAGAATTTTATTCCTGCGTTTCGTATTATTTTTTTATTTTTTTACGCTCGAGTGTTTGTCATTGCAAAAAAAAAACGAAATTTTTAAAAATTCGTAACTTACCTGAAAGTTATTGTATATTCAAAAAACAACAATATATTGAAAGATCAGCACCTTGTGAACAGAATTTAATTTTTGTAGAATTTTATCCCTGTGTTTCTTATTGATTTTCAATTTTTTCAGCTCGAGTGTTCGACACTAAAAAAAATATTTTCAAAAATATGTTACTCGACTGAAATTTGTTGTATATTCAAAAACCAAAATTATTTTGAAAGATCGACGTCTTGTGGAATGAATTGAGTTTTTGTAGAATTTTATTCCTGCGTTTCGTATTATTTTTTAATTTTTTTACGCTCGAGTGTTTGTCATTGCAAAAAAAAACGAAATTTTTAAAAATTCGTAACTTACCTGAAAGTTATTGTATATTCAAAAAACAACAATATATTGAAAGATCAGCGCCTTGTGAACAGAATTTAATTTTTGTAGAATTTTATCCCTGTGTTTCTTATTAATATTTATTTTTTTGCGCTCGAGTCTTCAACATTGAAAAAAAAAAGATATTTTCGAAAATACGTAAGTCGGCTGAAAATTGTTGTATATTCAAAAACCAAAATTATTTTAAAAGATCGACGTCTTGTAAAGTGAATTGAATGTTTGTAGAATTTTATCCCTGCGTTTCGTATTATTTTTTATTTTTTTTGCGCTTGAGTGTTCAACATTGAAAATAAGAAATTTTTAAAAATTCGTAACTTGACTGAAAATTGTTGCATATTCAAAAAGCAAAATTATTTTGAAAGATCGGCGCCTTGTGAAGTGAATTGAATTTTTGTAGAATTTTATTAGCGCGTTTCATATTAATTTTTATTTTTTTGCGCTCGGGTGTTTCATTGAAAAAAAGATATTTTCAAAAATACGTTACTCGACTGAAATTTGTAGTATACTCAAAAACCAAAATTATTTTGAAAGATCGGCGCTTTGTAAAGTGAATTGAATTTTTGTAGAATTTTATTAGCGCGTTTCATATTATTTTTCATTTTTTGCGCTCGAGTGTTCGACATTGAACATAAGAAATTTTTAAAAATTCGTAACTTTGAAAATTGTTGTATATTCAAAAACCAAAATTATTTTGAAAGATCGGCGCCTTGTAAAGTGAATTGAATTTTTATAGAATTTTATTCCTCCGTTTTATATTATTCGACATTGAAATTTTTTTTTACATATATTAGTAATTGTACAATTCTTTAAAATTCAGTTAAATGCGTTTTTCGTTTAACACGTAGTAAACGTAGGATTGTTAAAATGAGACATGGTTGATTTAACAATTTTTACATTTTTATTCCGAATAATTATCTAGGATTAGTTATTATCGTTTCCTAGATAACGATTTAAAAATCAAAAATAGTCGAAATAAAATATATAAAAATTGTGAAACCAACCAAGTGCCTTATTTTAACAATTCTGAATGTGTATCTTCATTGGCAGTCGACCTATGATTTTTCAATTTGATCTTCTAGAGGTACTACAATTTTGAAGAATATGCGAAATGCTAAAAATTGTCCCGTGTAACCGAGGGCTGGCTGTGACTATATCGAATACAGATGATCCATTGGTAAAACCTTAGTAAAGCACACCCCAAGAGATACCACTAAAATCCTATTTAATAGTACCGTGAAATTTTGAACACCTCCACCGTTACTTATTCTTTTAACCCGCCACATACCATATTAGCTAGTCAACATTGATTTTGAGGCTACTGAAGAGTAATTTTCATCGAGCTGATACCCAAACTTCAATAAAAGACACATTTTGATAAATTTGACTGCGAACCACGTAACTAGTAGATTACATTTAAAAAGTAGCCCATTCTAGGTATTGCTAGCACTCAAATGTATCAGTTCGGACAACCATACATGTTTCTGACTGGAAATAAAATTAATGCAAACTGACCATAACAGTGTTCCGCCGTTTTTTCTCGGAATTTTCGCGAACGCCGGTGGCCACATAGTTTTCGGAAATTAACATTTTTATATGAAGTCATATTTCTGGGGTCCACGTTGCAGGCCCAGCAATATCTGTTACTGGATGCACATTACGAGTAGCACTTTACATACATTAGACGCGATAAATAATGGAGGAGCGCGTTCCCCGATTCCAATAAAGTCCGATTTTAACTATCCAGGTTACATTCAATTACCATAAACATGCCCCTTTTCATGTGTGCTGGCATAAAATTTAATTTGTTTAAGTGAATGTGGCAATTTTTCCCTGAAATACGAAGCGCTCGCGGTTTATTTATTCGGATGTGCGGATTTTAATTTCCATTTTGGATGCGCGAAAAAAATGCCGAACTCTTGTCGGGGCTATTTTTAGGTTGTTATGTGTTTACAGTTGGCTTGGGCAATTTTGAACCATTCCTCGGCTCGTTGATGTCTGACATTGGCATTAGATGTAAGTGCGATATCATAACGGGATGCATAGTTGAATAATACATATCTGTGTAACGAAAGGAGAATTTCTCGCGACCTCGCCGTGTCAAGTCAAAGGGAATCATCGTATTTACGGTGATGAATGGTTTCGGCGGAGGATCGTAGGTATTTGGTCGCTGGATGATGGTGCATGTCATGTATCTAATTGGTTGTTTGCGTTTGAGCGTGATAGTAAATCAAAATATTGGCACATTTAGGTGCTGTTGATGCAATAAGGCCAGAGGGATCCATTCATCAAGCGCTGAAGCACTGCTCGGATCTCGTTAGATTGGTAAGAGATGACAATGGCGGGCGCGGCTGACCCCGGAGACCCCGCCGACCCAAAGACAAAGACAATGGCCACGTAACTCATCACATTATTGGCATACATTATAGAGTTATAACGAGTTTTTATCCCTACACGCTTCCTAATATATCACGGGCCTTGTTAAAAATGTAAAGGAGACGCGCCTAATATGGTATAAGGACTGAATTATAATTCACCCCGGACGGACGGCCGTCGCTTAAAGGCTTAATTGAAAGGGAATTTCAATAACGCGCCGATCCGCAATCGGCCTCATCAAATTTTATACCATCTTCACACTTTTTACACCTCATTTAGGTCCGCTCAAAGATTTCATTTCCAGCCGCAATTAATTAACAGCTACTGAACTTAAATGTTGAATGATGCACCTAAGGAGATTCCTGCAGTTCATAAATCAATGCGACATTTCTCTGGATTCATTCTACTTATATATTATAAAATTGTCTCTAAACTACAGATTGGCGAAATGACTCATTTTTGTAAGTCGACTCATCGTGAAGAGTCGATTCTTAAAGTAACTCTTGACTAAAAAATATGTCTGGAAAAACAAAATTATTAATAAACAAAAACAATAAAAAATCGCCCTTTTACAATTTCAGAACATTTACATCCTCGACTCATTTCTAAGAAATTTAAACGACTAATGCATGTCTGGGACAAAATCTAAACGCATGATAAATGGAAAGTATACATACTCATATTTTCAGCTTGTTCGGCTGTTTGAAATTATGAACCTTTACTTTACAACTAAAAATTACGGCTGGGAATCGAATACGAATAGTACGAATAATTCGAATACTCGAATATTCGAATACGAATAAATCTACAAAAGAATTATTCGAATATTCGAGTATTCGAATTATTAGAATATTCGAGTATTCGAATATTCGAATTATTCAAATATTCGAGTATTCGAATTATTCGAATATTATTCAAATATTATTTGCGGAAGAAACGAGAAGAATTAAATTTATGGGAAATTTAATTCTAAAGATATTTGTATTCTTATCTTTTCTCATCAGTGATACTTCTTGAAAAAAAAAACAAGAAACACTTAAAGTGAACACACATTACCGTGTACCCCAGAAAAAATGATATAGAAATAATTTGTATGAAAATTAATTCTAAACACATTTGTATTCTTATATGTTTCTCATAAAAGTAATGAAATTTAAAACATTTTCTAAAAACAAAAACAAAAAACACCAAGAGCGTACCGACACTACTGCATCTCTTTCAAAGAAAATAATAATAATAATAATAATAATAATAATAATAATACTTCTTTATTGTCCAACAGATTAACCAAAAAGGACAAAATACATAATACAAAAATATACATAATAATAATGATTATAGAACAAAAATTACCTAATTACCAAAAACAAAACAAAAAGTATACATCATAATTACAAATAGTTAATTCTTATTTACAATTAGCAATCATTTATGATTATATTAGCATTTCGACTCATATGGGCAATCGGCGCTCTCATCAGAATGTTGGTGTTAGCAGTCATTTATAAGAAATGTCATTCTAAACATATGTATTTTATTTTTATGTGTTGCTTATAAGTGTACATTTTTCAGACATTACCGTGTGTCCTAGAAAAAAATGCTATAAACATAATTTATTGAAAATTTAATTATGAACATTTGTAATCTTCAGATTTTTCGAATATTTCAAACGTTATAACGTTTATTGGTAGTTTAGTATTCGAATATTTATTATAATTACCTGTAGATTTATTCGTATTCGATTCGCAGCCCTAGTGTCACATGATTATCAAAAAATATGTATGTTGGAAATAAATACTCGAACTATTCGAATATTCGAATATATATATTAGAATATTAAAACTATTCGAATATTCTATCTATTCGAATACTCGAATATATGCGAATATTCGAATATTCTAATATTCGAATATTCGAATACTCGAATACTCGAATTATTCGAATATTGGAATAATTCGAGTATTCGAATAATTCGAGTATTCGAATAATTCGAGTATTCGAATAATTTCGTGAACGAATATTCGAATACTCAAATCATAAAAATTCCCAGCACTACTAAAAATAACCTTGGACCATGAAGATGAATCGTTCTTTCTTTCTTCAAAAAAGGAGGTGGGGCCTCCCTATATTGTATAAGTACCATTAACATGTTCCACGAGCCGCTACTGAGAGTCATACTAACCAAGTATTGTTAATATTTTGAATTATTCAAAATGTATCTGCTAAATCTTAAGTTATCGAAACTGCCGGCACACAAGGTGAAACAATAAGCTGATTCCAATAAAGTTAATGGTTTTATTTGAATTCTTTTTCAAATTAGTTTCTCATTTTTGAACAATTAAAGCGAAAATAAAAAAAAATGTTTTGCCATTAAAAAAAAAAAAATTGGATTTTTGGATTGTGATTTTTGAGACTAATTTAAACCATTTTCTTACTAGAATATTCTGCATTTTTTATTATTAAGCCTGTATTTTTGACTTTTTTTGTCTACATTTTTGATCATTTGGCCCAAATATTCTTTATTTTGACCTAAATGTTCGATTTAATTGTTTAAATTTTCGACTATTTGGTCCGCATTTTTAATTTTTAAATTTTAAATTTTTGACCTGTATTTTCGATATTTTTGGTCACAATATTTTATCCGTCGTCCTAAATATCCTTCATTTTGACCTAAATTTGCGGTTTAATTGTTTACATTTTCTACTATTTGGCCCGCATTTTTGATTTTCCCGCCGAATTTTTATGTTTTAGTTTTTTGACCGGTATTTTCTATTCTTTTGGGTCTAAATTTTCTATTTTTGACCTAAATATTCTTTATTTTGACATAAATTTTCAATTTAATTGTTAAAAATTTTTTTGGTCCGTCTTTTTTTATTTTTAAGACGAATTTTTAATTTTTAGATTTTTGACCTATACATTCGATTTATTTTTTGTCTAAATTTTTGATTATTTGGCCCAAACATTATTTATTTTGGTCTAAATTTAATTGGTCAAATTTTCTAGTGTTTGGTCCGCATTTTTTATTTTTCCCGACGAATTTTTAAATTTTTGACCTGTATTTTCGATATTTTTGGGCAAAATATTTTATCTTTGTATTGTCGATTTTTTTTTAATATTCTTTATTTTGACCCAAATTTTCGATTTAATTGTTCAAATTTTTTATTCTTTGATCCGCATGTTTGATTTTTTGGGCCGAAATTTTTTTGATTCTTCGGTCCGCATGTTTGATTTTTTGGGCCGAAATTTTAATTCCAGTTCCAAATTTTTTATTTGATTTTGATTATAATATCTATAACCTGAATTATTGATTTAGGCGAGGTTTTTTTATTTTTTCCGATTATTTTGAGTTTTGTTTGTTGGAATTTTCGATTTTTTAGCCTGCACTTATTATCTTTAGGGCGGATTTTTTTATGCAATGTCTAAATTTTCGACTTTCTGGCCAACATTACAAGTTTTTATATTGTTTATGCTGGAGGCTTCTACTTCGTTATACATTTTAAATATTATAATAAAACACTTTTAACTTTGTTTTGAATTCTTGAATTCTTGTTTGAAAATGGTAATTGTATTACCGAAACTTAAGTCACAAAAATAAATATATAAGTTATACAAAGTTAAAAGTGTTTTATTATAACAAATTTTTATAATTTTTTTAAATCTTTCGACCTAAATTTTCTTTATTTTGATCTAACTTTTCGATTTTATCGTCAAAAATTTCGATTTTTTGGTCCGCATTTTTGATTTTTCGTTTAGTCTGCGTTTATTATCTTTATGCCCGAGTTTTCGATGTTTTGTCTAAATTTTCGACTTTTTGGCCAACATTATAGTTTTTTATTTTCCTTTATCTTTTGCCCTAAAATTTTCTTCATTTGTCCGTTAAATTTTTTTTTCCCTTGGTCCATCATTTTTATTTGTATGCCAGAATTTTAGATATTTGGTCTAAATTTTGTATCGGATATTTTAGATTTTTAGTCTATTTTTTATCCAATATTTTAGATTTTTTAACTCGGATTATTGATTTCATTTCGTGTTTTTTTTTATTTTTTGGTTATTATTTTCGAATTTCTGATCAGTAACTTATTTTTGGCAAATTATTTTGCTCCTACCCAAGTTTTTAATTTTTTGTCTGCGTTTTTTTATTTTTAGATCAGGATTCTTGATTCTTTGGCCCATATTTTAGATTTCTGTATTTTCGATTTTTTTTTGTTTCAATTCCATTTATTTTTCTTTATTTATTTATTTATTTATCTCAATATGTCAAGTATGCGGTCATGGAAACCATTGTTAGTGTTATCATATTTATTTATAATAATAAATAATCATTGTTTTACTGCTCGTTTTCCCACGACATTTGATAGCATTATTTAGAATACAAATTCAGCTGTTATAAATGTTATGTTTCCTGTCCAATGATAAATTGGACCGCAATTTGATATATTATTAAGAGGGTGGTTTGAGATTAAAATTTATTTTGATTAAAATATTCGATTGGTTTGTAGAAATTTTTTTTGTCTGCAATTTTTATCTTTATGCCCGTTTTCGATGTTTTATCTGAATTTTCACCTTTTTAGGCTATAGTGTAGATTTCTTTATTTTTCGGTCCAAATATTTTTTATTTTGACGAAAAATTTCGATTGGTTTGTAGAAATTTTCGATTTTTTGTCTGCATACGCCCGAGTTTTCGATGTTTTGTCTAAATTTACACCTCTCTAGGCCCTACTTTTTTGGCCTATATTTTGTATTTTCGATTGTTTTGGTTTCAATTTTAGGTCTTTTGGCCGAAATTTTCTTTATTTCGTCTTAAATTTTCGATTCGCTGGTTAAAAATTTTGATTTTTTGGTCTACCTCTTTGATTTTTGGGCTTGATTTTTTATTTTTTGTCCCATATTTTAGATTTTTGGTCTTAATTTTTTTATTTTTTGTTCCATATTTTAGATTTTCTTGAATTATTTATTTTATTGTGCGATTTTTTTTAATTTTTATTTTTGCTATTATTTTCGAATTTCTCGTTGAATTTTATTTTAAGCTAAAAAGATTTATATTTAGGGCTGAAAATGGTAAATTATTTTTCTTTGGCTTGTATGTTTCTTTTTGGTCTGCATTTTTTATTTTTAAACCAGGATTTTTGATATTTTAGATCTTAGGCTGTTTTGTTCCAAATTTTTGATTTTTTGGCCAAAATATTCGATTGGTCTAGGAAGATAAATGGTTCTTTGTTTCTTCAAAAAAAAGGGGTGGTGTATTATATTATAAGTGGCTCTTCCATCAAGATGTTCCACGAGCCGCCACTGCAATAAAGGGGCATAAATTATTGTTTCCCATAAATGTCAATTACAGATCGGTTTCTGACTATTGAGCATCCTCAGTACATGTCATATACTTGTTTCTCATTGATCACTTGGTGAAACATTATGTTAATATACTTAATAATTAAATTTTAATCGTGAAACAAACCAAGTGAATTTTAATTTTTAAACCTATATCCTCAGTACAGTTAGCTTGTTGATGAAAAAATGCTTTACTAGGAGTCTCAAACGATGCAACCGTACTAAATTTGCGCCATCTATGTTTATAGTTATTATTAATGGGGAAAAAGCATGTAAGCCACTCGTAATTATTCACCTGTCACGTCTTTTGTTAATTACTTAACCCATTGTGTGCAAAGGGGTCGTGAAAGCAGATGGTCGAAAAACGCCAAAAAGCGCAATAGCGATTGCGAAGAGGCCCAACAAAAAATCTCAAAAGCGCGACCAAGCCACTTATTATTATATTATAATTTGGGGTTTGAAATAAAGGACTTTGTTTTGTTGCATTGGTCGATTTTTACCGGTCACGTGTTTTGTCAATTACTTAACTCTTTCGGTCCAAAGGGGTCGTTGAAAGCAGATGGCAGAAAAACGCAAAAAAGCGCAATAGCGATTGCGAAAAAGCCCAAAAAGAATCTCAACGGCGGAAGGGTTAAATAATTGTCGTGTATTAGAAAACTGAAATTTTTTTATGAAGCAAAATCGAGCAAAATTCATCGAGAACGTAACGGTGGAAGGATCAACTATAATTAATTATCAATCAAATAAGAAATATTAGTATTTGTAGGTATATACTCAAATGATAATTAAATATCAAATTACATGTTTGCTTTCTTATTTTCGGAAATGGCTTTTTAATTCGGCGTAATTTCGTTATCTCCAACCCCCCATCGTCGGATATCTTCGCATTCATCAGTGGGCATAATTGGTCACACGCACTTCTAACGTAACCGAACGTGACATTTGGCCGTCACTCAAGCAGAAGCAGCCCTTTGTCCTTAATGCGCCTTCTAATTTAGGATGACGCCTCTCTTAAAAGGTCCCGAAAGTATCGAATTCAGGTGCGCGCTTACCGAGGGCAATTAACCATTGTATGATTAACGTCAAGTCCAGGATGTGTGGCCCATTGTGGCGGGCAGGAAGTTTCAGATTATTCCAGATATAGAGCGGCCTTTTTGAAATTCGTCCGTAAAAGGGTGGTTCGGTAACGTATTCCACATTTTCACATAAAACACGTTTAATTATACGTCCTCGTTATCTCGTCCACCATTATTTACGACCGCTCCTGATGGTATGACGAAATTACACGGCATCTTTATGGAATCCGAGTATATATTTATAAATTAAGATTCTCCATTGTTTGCAATGCCTTCTTATTAAAATAAGTTATTGCTTCTAGAGAAGGAGCTAAACTTATTACAGCTTGCTCGTAAAAAGTTCACTTTCATTATAGAAAATAAGTAGCAGCCAAATATGGTTCTTCCTTTAACCCTTTGCACTCGTATTTATTAGTGATAACACGTATTGTGTCGACAATAAGTCGACATACGAGTGCAAAGGGTTAAAACCATTATCGGTGAAAATGTTGTACCTGAATTTTTTTTATCAAATCGGGGAAAGTAAAATGATGGCCATATCACCATTTTTCTTGAAATTAGTTTATTAATTTTTATATTTGTTTGTTTTAAGTGGTACGGCGTTAGAGAAAATAATCTCAGAGGGATAAAATTATTCAAAAATTAATTTCTATTAATTCACAAAATGCTTTCCTTCTCTTAAAACCATTGATGTTGCGGCCACAACATGGTGGATTAAGGATTAGGGTAAGTGAAGCAATTCTCCACACCCCTTAAAGCTAGATTGTTTGTCGTTTGTCATGATCTTTACGAAAATGTCAGTGTTGGCATTTAAAATTTTAATGTTAGTTGTGTGTTGTTAAATTTTTCATTAAATTCCTATGGATATTTGTTTCGAGTTCCTCTCCCTTAGAAACCCCCTGGATCCGCCTCTGCATATTAATAATATAAAATGCATAAATCGCACTTTTCACTTGTTCATGTTCATGGTGACTAGCTAATTTTTTTGCTATTGAAGATAGCTGAAATTTTTTAACGGCAATCAATTTCTCTCGTTTTTCTGATGAAAAAGAAGTATACTTCAACAGTCTACGATGATTATTAAGAAAGTTGCATTTTTTAACAAAAGTTCCAAGCGGTTTACTCGTGTCTTTTTTCACGTTTTCATCAAAAATTAAAAATCTCTAATCCGACTAATTGACGTACGAGAAGCTCAGATTTGCAACCCGCGTTCAATTTGGAGTTTTCGTTTAGCCGCTACGGCGGATCAAAGTCTGAAAAATCAATTTTTTTTTCTAAAATGTTCATGGTGACTGGCTATTTTTTTGCTATTGAAGATAGCTGAAATTTTTTAACGGCAATCAATTTCTCTCGTTTTTCTGATGAAAAAGAAGTACACTTCAACAGTCTATGATGATTATTAAGAAAGTTGCATTTTTTAACAAAAGTTCCAAGGGGTTTACTCGTGTCTTTTTTCACGTTTTCATCAAAAATTAAAAATCTCTAATCCGACTAATTGACGTACGAGAAGTTCAGATTTGCGTTCAATTTGGAGTTTTCGTTTAGCCGCTACGGCGGATCAAAGTCTGAAAAATTAATTTTTTTTTCTAAAATGTTCATGGCTAATTTTTTTGCTATTGAAGATTGCTGAATTTTTTTAACGGCAATCAATATCTCTCGTTTTTCTGATGAAAAAGGAGTATACTTCAACAGTCTACGATGATTATTAAGAAAGTTGCATTAAATATTTCAAAATTGTGTATTGATTTTTGAAATTGCACAACTGCCAAACGCGTTGTCCGATTTTGATGATTGAATAAAAAAAAAAGAAGAAATGATGATGTGGCCATCATGTTACTTTTTTCAATGCTAATGAAACTATCAGGTTGCTCAAAAACTAATGAAACACGAAAAAAGCGTATTCTGCACAAACTAATGAGAGACCAACGATGACAAAAATTTTCACTTTATGAAAAATATTTTTAAACAAAAGATACGAATTTCTTTATTATTTTTAATGTTTGTTTAACCGTTTTTATAATATTTTGCATATTTAAAAAACTATCGGAAGAAAACAAAAAAACGGTAAAGGTTTTCTGTTCTTGGGATTATCAAATAAGACTTCATGTTAATTGCTGTATTAGTTCTTAAAATGGAGCACGCACAGACACACTTTTTTCCAGAAATTTTTAAAACGGACTAGGGACCTCAAAACGGATATTTCCGTTAAAAAAAAAAAAACATTTTCACGATCACAATCTCGTATTTCGTAACTGAGAAAGTAAAAATGTATACGCATTGGTGTGAAGCTATCCTCTAAGTTCATTATCAAAGTTAGCAAACATCATTACCACTCTCCTTTTGAAATGGTTAAAATAATCCGAAAAAAAGGAAACTAAAAAACCAAATTTTAATTCAATTACACCTAGGAATATCTCCACTTTTAATAACAATGTTAAGAATTGTTTAAGCAATCGTACTTATTTAGTATTCATTGATTGATGTCTTAAGATTCCTATCAGTAGAGTACTCGAGGTAATTTATTGCTTATAAGAACGGTACCAATTAAAGTATTCTGTACATGTTGTGGATATGAAGTGGTGTTTCCAGTAAAACCTATAAATAAAAAATGTGGTATGCCTGTCTACATATTAAAATTATGGAAGGAACGTAAATATGATTCAGCTTTAAACAAGAGCCATTGGGGGCATGAGAAGGAATTCTCCGAGACTCCGCTTTGAATATTAAAGAGGCAACAATGCAGTAATTTCTGATGTTAAATCAAAGGTTCATTAAAATTGTTCATGTCGTATTATTTATGCAGTATACATAAAAAAAAATCATGCATGATTATTTTAATTGAAATCTCACTCTATCTTTATTTATATACAGGGTGAGAAAAAATTATCGAAATATTGAATTTTTTTTTGCTTTTAGAGTTTACTAAAAAAAATCTTTAAGCAAAATTTGTTAGGTTAGAATTAATTTACATAAATGTGACCTTGAACTTCTCTGTCATCATCATGTATAAGCTCAATGATATACAACTGCAGTTTTTTTTATATAAAAGAGGTAACAATGCAGTAAATTCTGATGTTAAATCAAAGGTTCATTAAAATTGTTCATGTGGTATTATTTATGCAGTATACATAAAAAAATCAAGTATGATAATTTTAATTGAAATCTCACTCTCTATTCATACACAAAGCGAGGAAAAATGATCAAAATATTGTTTTTTTTTGCTTTTAGAGTTTACAAAAAAAATCTTCAAGCAAAATTTGTGAGGTTAGAATTAATTTATATAAATGTGACCTTGAACTTCTCTGTCATCATCACGTATAAGCACAATGATATACAACTGCAGTTTTTTTTTTTATAGCAACTTATGCTCGTTGATCTTCTTTTTCACTCCTCGTTTTCCGCTTGCACTTATTTCCCAATGAATAAACGATTTCTTTCGGAAATTTTCATTCAAACAAAACCATCTGAAGCCACCATCCACTAGTGGTGAGTTGACTACCACTAATCTAACCGATTACCATATTATTTAGTCAATCTTATCTAAAGCATGTTTTACATTACTCAAGTTATTGAACTCTAGAAATGAACTAATTTCTTGTGCAATTTCATAAAGCCAGTTGTTCCAAAAATTACGTCAGGTTGTAAAATTACATACAAAAGAGAACGCCGTCTATTTCGAGACAATTTTCTACCCAATTTTGATTGTAACCCTTAGTGTTTGTAAATTAATTTTCTTGACGCACAATAATCTAAACATGAAATTGAACAAGGAACAATAGTAACGGGTGTGAAGTTAACAATAGATCCAGCAATAGATTTTAAAAATTCATATCTCAGAGAAAAGAAAAGCAATTCGAAAAAAAAGTGAACCATACCATTAGGGAAGGTCTAAATTAATAACACAAAAAGAATCAACCCTTAATTTTAACCCTTTATATTTTTTTCACCCCTTTCAAAAAAGTTTTTGTTTTTGTTTTTTTAAGTTTGCAATCTGCAAATAAATAAAAATGCTTATTCTTACCACTAATACAAGTACTTTAATAATCAAGAGTCAAAAAAACGTTACGGGTACTCCTTTAACAAAAAAAAATTCTGCGACTTACGGAGAAATGATCTTTTTCTGAGTTGAAGGAGTGCCCGTAACGTTTTTTGACTTTTGATTATGAAAGTACCTTTATTAGTGATAAGAATAAGAATTTTTATTCGGTTATGGCTACTTGCAAACTTTGCCAAACATCGAGATTTATAAAGCGAAATGTGGATTTCTGCGACTTACGGAGAAATTATTTTTTTCTGGGCTGAAGGAGTGCCCGTAACGTTTTTCTGATTTTTGATTATGAAAGTACCTTTATTAGCGATAAGAATAAGAATTTTTATTCGGTTATGGCTACTTGCAAACTTTGCCAAAAATCGAGATTTATAAAGCGAAATGTGGATTTCTGCGACTTACGGAGAAATTATTTAACGTAACGTTTTTCTGATTTTTGATTATGAAAGTACCTTTATTAGTGATAAGAATAAGAATTTTTATTTAGTTATGCCTGATTGCAATTTTTTTCAAAAATGGAGATTAATATCGCGAAATGTGAATTTCTGCGACTTACGGAGATTTTTTTTTTGTTGAAGGAGTGTCCGTAACGTTTTTTTGACTCTTGATTATTAAAGTACTTGTATTAGTGATAAGAATAAGCATTTTTGTTTATTTATGGCAGATTGCAAAAAACCAAAAACTATTTTGGAAGGGGTGAAAAAATATAAAGGGTTAAAATTAAGGGTTGATTCTTTTCGTGTTATTAACTTGGACCTTTTCTAATGGTATGGTTAACTTTTTTTTCGAATTGCTTTTCTTTTCTCCGAGATATGCATTTTTAAAATCTATTACTGGATCTATTGCTAACTTCACACTCGTAAAATAGTACTAGAGTTGAACAGCACATTTCTTTACTCGTCACGACTGACCTGTGCATTAAACCTAAAATTCTTCACTCGTTTGCTTTGATTTCTGCGCTGAATGTTGAACTATTTATTTGTGTAGTTTAAAATAAGTAGAATTTATCATTTCATTTTTTGAGGAAGAAATTGTAAAACGAATTGTATAATGTAAAACAGCTTTAAAAAAAAAACAGCAATAACACTTGATTTATTATTGCGTAGAAAATTTTCCGTGTTTCATCACGCGCTAAATGAAAACCTAATTTAATCGATTTAATCTCTTCAGGGACAAATTAATTTTGAAGTTTCAAATCCTTTAAGAAACAATTGATATCTCGCCAGTAGACAGGAGGTATCTGCATGGAAATGTGCAACTGTAGCAGCTTTCACAGCTTGACATGAGATGGCAGTATTGAGCTAAATCAAATTTGTTTGAAATGTTTTTGTCATTTTTTAAAACGTACATAAATGTGTTTCTGTCCCCGAAGAGGTTAAACTAATGAAATAATACAACTTATTAAGGTTTCAGTATTCAAATGTACTGCTAATTCATACTTGCACATTCCTTCGGTTACAATATTTGATATTTATTCCTTGATATCATCTCTTCCTTCGCCAAGAAACACACACTTTTCATAAATCCTTCAAAAGCACGACAACCTTCACGATCCACGCCACGATAACCAGCCTCATCGCGGCACTAATAGCATCTTCCTACCCGTGGTACCATTTCACCATAATTAATAACTTGTTTGTTTCTCGAAAACGCAAACGTATAATTTGAATGGAAATTCGCTTATTTACATTATTACGGTCTCAGCGCCCGTGTTGTGTCAATGGTCCGAGAGGTAGCAATTAGTTTGTCTTAATAACTCATGCGGTTATTGAATATTTGAGAAAACTGCCGGCTCGTATAATTATCGGCTGCCAGGCCGAAAATATCGAACGGGTCCGTAACGGTTTCACACTTTCAACAATAAAATCTGCAATAATTGCAACCGGAGAATGCAGTGTGCAAGAGTCGGCTTGCGCAACGTGCAGCGTGTATGATGTATGAGTTATTAAGTACGAAATAATAAGTTATTAAATGATTGGTGCACGGTTCGTTTATTCAGGTCAATTCGACTCGTTTTATGGCCAATTTGCCCGTGGAAATTATTCCGGCCGATTTGCTTGAGACAATGTCTTGTGCGTGTCCGTAACATGGACATTCAATGCATTAACACCTTCGAAAACAATACTCTTCTATAACGGTTAGTTTATACTGCATGGTTATTAGTAGCAGTCACAACAGTATTTGATTGATCTGCTCATACAGGCAAATCATTTTCTTCCTCGCAGTTTGGAAGCAAGTTAAGCAAAATGCCAATCAAAATTATTTCTTAAATATTCGTTTCAGGTTTTAAAAATATTTAAATCTCACTAGTCATCTCTATAGTCAATTGTGAAAAGCTTAAGGAATACTGTTATTAGAGTCTGTCACATATTAATAATCTCAATCATAGTAAATAAATCAGCTCTTGCTGAACTCAAGAAACTTTAACAAATTTTCAATGACTTTTTCTCAGTTACTTTTATTTGGTTAAAATAACTGCATTCTGACTTGATAAAAGTAACTAAAGTCATTGAAAATTTGTCAAAATTTCTCGAGTTCAGCAAGAGTTGATTAATTTATTATGATTAAGATTATGAATATGTGTTAGACTCTAATAAGCTTTTCACAACTAACAGTAGATGAGAGATTTAAAAAAATTCATTTGTTGTGTAACTTAAGAAATCTACGTAAAATGTTTAATAATTTTCTGGTTAAATTTGCCTAATCGGAATGTAGTTATGATCATTATATTCTTCCTTTCGTTAATGCCATGTACAGTTACGTGCATCATACAATTTCGTTTCTTTCGGGGCAGTAATATAAATAAAGGCTCGCGTGTAAACTAAATGTTCCCAGCAGAGGTAAACGCTACTTGTTAACGACATCAATTATTTTTATATTTACCCAGAGTACGAATCTTTGAGCAGAGAGAACGCAGTGATCGTTGGGAATTAGAGAGGCATTCTAAAGTCGAACTAACATCTTTTAAATTGGAATTATTAGTGGAATCGTTTAAAACAACACATTATTTTAAGTGGATCCTGCAAATGGCTCAATAGGTAACGATTTTCAAAAGATCATGTCTGGGTTTTATTACCCATTAAATAGTAAATTTTGTATCAACTGGAAGATAATGCCAGTAATTAAATTTGTATTAAAGTATTATTACTTCATCTACATCAACTCTTCCGAATATTTTTGAATTCGTCAAACTCATAAACGTTTTAAGAGTATAGTGAGAACAGAAAGTCAATATTTGATGAGACTGTGAAAATGGTATATTTTACAGTTAGAGATAAAATCTCTTTTCCACAATTTACTTTTCTAAACCCCAATAATAATAACAAAAAATGGTGATGTTACTTTCTGCGATTTAATGGTATCATATCATTTCTATTGGTGGAAATATCGACGCGTGGATAACAAATTGGATTGTAGGATAGAGCCTACCCTTCGTATCAACTTTATTTTAATCTACAAGTCCTGTTGGGTTAAAGGGACTTCTTTGGGAAATAATAGGAAAAGTTGAAAGTCTACAAAACGCGATTTTGAAGTTTAAATTTAAGTGGAACTGGGGGTGAGTGGGTGGTCTCTGTTCCACCCTCCGATTTACGGATAATAAACAAGAGTTTACATGCTGAAGTTAATTAATAACTCAAGAGTAAGACAGACATTTATGACTTTATGTTTTTGTGATTCACTTATTTTTATTGGTGGAAATATCGGCACGTGGGCGACAGGTTGGATTGTAGGATAGGGACCACCCACTACCCTCCGTATTAACTTTATCTTAACCTACAAATCCTTTTCGGTTGAAAAAACTTCTTCGGAAATTAATTGGAGAAGTTGAAATATACAAATTACGATTTTGTATTTTAAATTGAAATTGATTGAGTGGCCTGTGGGTGTGAAAAGGACAAACTTGTGCCTTATCGATTTTAAAAATTTTAACAAACAATCTGCTCCACCTTCTAGCATTTCTATTTTTAATTTTCAGTGTTGCGCTCTTCAAAATCCAATCAATAATTTGAAGGACGTACTTGTGCCGAAATGACTAGAACTTTTGGTAAAAAACTCTTCTTTAGATTGAAACTTCTACTTTTTCCATTTTAATTGTTGAGTACAGCAATTTCCAAAATCCAAACAGCAGTGACGGCTCGTGGAACATGTTGTTGGTAGAGCCACTTATACAATATACCCCCCCCCCTCCTTTGTAAAGAAACAAAGAACTATTTATCTTCCTACACCAATCGAATATTTTGGCCAAAAAATCAAAAATTTGGAGCAAAACAGTCTAAGATCTAAAATATCGGCCAAAAAAATAAAAAATCCTGGTTTAAAAATAAAAATGCAGACCAAAAAAATTGCCATTTTCAGCCCCAAATATAGCTCTTTTCAGCTTAAAATAAGTTCCAACGAGAAATTCGAAAATAATAGCAAAGATAAAAATTTTAAAAAATTCGCACAATAAAATCAATAATTCAAGTTAAGAAAATCTAAAATATGGCCAAAAATAAAAAAATTAAGACCAAAAATCTAAAATTCGTATCAAAAAATCAAAATTGTTAACAAACGAATCGAAAATTTAAATCGAAATAAAGAAAATTTCGGCCAAAAGACTAAAAATTGAAACCAAAATAATCGAAAATACAAAATATAGGCCAAAAAAGTAAAAATCTACAATAGGGCCTAAAACGGTGAAAGTGTAGACAACACATCGAAAACGAGCGGAAAGTTAAAAATAGCAGACAAAAAAAAATCGAAAATTTCTATAAGCCAATCGAATATTTAGCTCTAAATAAAGAAAAATAAAAAAAAATATCGAAAATACAGAAATCTAAAATATGGGCCAAAGAATCAAGAATCCTGATCTAAATATAAAAAACGCAGACAAAAAATAAAAAAACTTAGGTAGAAGCAAAATAATTTGCCATTTTCAGCCGCCAAAAATAAGTTTCGGACCAGAAATTCGAAAATAATGGAAAAAATTTAAAAAAATCACTAATCCAAGTTAAAAAATGTAAAATGTAGGATAAAAAATAGACCAAAAATCTAAAATTCTGACCTAAAAATAAAAATAGTGGCCCAAGCAAAGAAAAATTTTAACAGACAAAAAAAAATAAAGACAAATTTAGGGCAAAATCCACAATGTTGGTCAAAAAGTCGAAAATTTAGACAAAATATCAAAAACTCGGCCCTAAAGACAATAAATTGCAGACTAAACGAAAAATCAAAAATGGGGGCCAAAAAATCGAAAATTTTAACAATAAAATCGAAAATTTAGGTCAAAAGATTAAAAAAATAATAATAAAAATCTGTATTCTTGTCCAGAAAGTCGAAAATTTAGACAGTACATCAAAAACTCGGACCTAGCTATAATAAATGCAGACTAAAATATTGAAAATTTCAACAAACAAAACTCGAAAATGCCGGAAAAAATAAAATAAATCTCGCATATAAATGAATAATTCAGGTTATAGATATTTTAACCAAAATCAAATCAAAAATTTGGAACTAGAATTAAAAATTCGGCCTGAAAAATAAAAAATGTGGACCGAAAAATCATAAATTGTAACAATTCAATCGAAAATTTAGGTCAAAATTAAAGAATATTTAGAGCAAATGATCAAAAATTTAGACCAAAAAAAAATCGAAAATACATTTCAAAAATCTAAAAATTAATAATGCGGGCCAAAAAGTCGAAAATTTAAAGAATTAAATCGCTAAAGGTCAAAATGAAGGATATTTAGGCTAAAAGTTTGAATATTTTGACCAAAAATATCGAAAATACAGGTCAAAAATTTAAAAACTAAAAATTCGTCGGGAGAAATAAAAATGCGGACCAAATATGTAGTTGAAAATTTTAACAATGAAATCGAAAATTTCGATTAAAATAAAGAATATTTAGGCCAAATCAAAAAGTTAGACAAAAAAAAATCGAAAATAGAGTCTTAATAATAAAAAATGCAGAATATTCTAGTAAGAAAATGGTTTAAATTAGTCTCAAAAATCACTCTATTGTCCAAAATAATTTTCCAATTTTTTTTTATTTTCGCTTTAATCGTCCAAAAAAGTGAAACTAATTTGAAAAAGAATTCAAATAAAACCATTAATTTTGTTGGGATCATTGTTTCACCTTTAGTAGATAAATTTTAAATAATTCAAATAAAACAATTCACTTGGTTAATGTGACTCTCAGTAGCGACTCGTGGAACATGTTACTTTTACAATATGGGGAGACCCTCGCCTTATTTTTTGAAGAAAGAAAGAACGATTAATCTTCATAGTCCAAGATTATTTTGAGTTGTAAAGTAGAGGTTCATAATTTCAAACAGCCGACCAAGCTGAAATATGATTTATGTATACTTTTTACATTTTGTCCCAGGCATGAACTAAATCTGTAACACCATTCTTCGTTCACGTAAGAATTAATTAAAAATACTTGAGCTGAGCTCAAAACTAGAGGTAGTGCCATGGCTCCTTGGCCCTATATAACGAGCCGCACCTGCCAAACAGTATTTAGAAAAGGACGTACTCGTGCCTTGGCGATTCCAAAAATGTTGCTCCACCTTTTAACTTTTGTATTTTATATTTTCAGTGCTGCAATTTCCAAACTCTAATCAATAATTTGGACACGAGGTATTTGTGCCGAAATGACTAAAAAATGTACAGCTTCTAACTTTTACATTTAAGTGCAGCTATCACCAACATTCAAACAGGTCGTACTTCGTGGCTAAGTGATTCCAAATTTATTTTAAATTTTCAGATCTGCAATTTTCAAAATCCAATTAGTAATTTGGAGGAATACTTGTGTTTGAACACTATCAAATATTGGCAATACACTGTAAACTTTTGGTTAGACATAGTTTACTATATAACCAAATGACACCATTAACAATTTGTACTGCTTCCTCATACAATTGAAGATTTTTATATCATTTCAATCCCTAATAACGCTTTACAAACTGCCAACATAGCAGTAGCTTATAAGTGAATGATTATAATTTCCCCGTCTTTTATTACCAGATATTATCTGCACATGGCGGAGGAACGCTTACAAAAATCCAGTCGTAGGTGTCCATTAAGCCATTAGATATGGCATGCTGCATCGTGGGTTTAGCAACAAATCGATATATTTATAAGGATCCGAATGGGATTAATGGTCCCGTATTCTGCGAGGGAATTAGTTGTGAACACAATGGAGAATCAGGAGCCGCATTTCTGTAATATTCAATGCGATTGCCTTTAAATGACACAAATTATGCACTTATCTCCGGGTGATTATTGTGTTTACGAGGTAAAGGTGTGTTGGATAATTACGATTCACGGCCGGCGTTCAAACAATGACCACGTACTTTTGAAGTCCACGGGTGGAAGCCACCAGCGCACAGTTATTACTATATTATTATTTATAGAGTTGAACGGCTTTCGCAGTCATAAGGATTAATGAAGGGGGAAATGGACTGTTACGGCTTGATGGGTGTGAAAAATGTTGCGAACACTTTTAATCGAGTCGAGAGAACAAATCGCCATTAATCTGTTGAACACACCTTCCGAGCAAATAGTAACGAGCAATAAATAGTTCGTATTAAAATTGCATAATTGTTCTGTAACCATTTTCAATATAATAATTTCAATACACCTTCACTTCATCCATTTTGTATTATTTGTTTCTATCATTAGTGTCATTTCGGAAATTGATTAGTTACGTGTTTTGAGGGCAGTAATAGATCAGATAGATCAGTGATTCCCAACACGGGGTACGCGTACCTCCAGGGGTAGATTTTTTAGGAATACTGAAAAAAGTTAAAAATGCTAAAAATTCAAACCAAAAAATTGAAAAATCAAGGAAAACGAAAATAATTCGCCATTTTCAGCCCCCAAAATAACTCTTTAGCTCAAAATAAGTTGCCGACCAGAAACTCGAAAACTTCAGTTCTTGGATGTCCCACAACAAAATTTTCTGGACAAATAGTGTTCAGAATGGTCTCAGTCTTGAAAAAAAAACAAACAAAAAATTTTGAAAAAAATTTAATTTAATCGATTTTAGTCAAAAAGTACCCAAAAAGTAAAAAAAAAATCACCTATAAAAAATAATAATCCAAGTTAAAAAATCTAAAATCAAGGGCAAGAAATCTAAAACCATCAAAAAAACTTGAAAATATCGGCACAAAAATAAAAAAAAGTCGCGTATAAAAATCAATCATTTAGGTTTAAAAAATCTAAAATATAGGATAAAAAATTCAAAACTTCGACCAAAACTTCGATCCTAAAAATCAAAATTGCGGACCAAAAAAATCGAAAATTTTAACAAACAAATCGAAAATTTTGAAAGAAAAATAAGAAAAATTTAGACCAAAATATCAAAATCCGGGCTTAACGATAAAAAATGAAAACAAGAAGATTGAAAATTCAAGTACGAAAATTGCAATTTTCAGCACTCGGTGTGAGCCCTAGAAAACATAGGAAAAATCTCAAAATTTGCCCTGTAGCGAAGGAAATTTGCACTCGACGATTTAAAAAATAAAAAAAAAAATATACTTGAAGGTTTCGCTTCAATTAAACTTCAATTATTCAAAAATAGTCTACTTTTAATTTCCCGAAAACAACGACATGCTCCTGCAGAAAGGGAATAAACTCAAAATTTCTCTGTAGGAAGGAAATTTGCACTCAATGTTTTGAAAAATTGTAAAAAATTAATCACTTGTAGAATTTCCAAAATTACTAAAACCATGCAGAAAGAGTGTACTTTTCATTACTTGTAAAAATATTTTCAATATTGCTACTGAAAACAACATGAATTTATTCAAAACTGCACTGGAGGGAACGGAAATTGCACTCAATGTTTTGAAAAATCGTAAAAAAAATAGTCACTTGCAGAATTACCTCTTAATTAAGGTAAAAAAACTAAAATATAAGCACAAAAAATCGAAAATTTAGATAAATATCAAAAATTCGCGGTTAAAAAAATGCAGACCAAAAATCCGAAAAAAACAAAAAGAAAAAATCAAAAATAAAGAATATTTCGGGCAATTTGGAACGAAGGAATGAAAAATACAGGTCAAATATCTACAGTATAAATAGAAAATATTAAACATACATCGTTTAATTATAGGCCAAAAAAATTAAAAATGCGTCTCTAAAAATAAAAAATGCAAACCAAAAAAATTGAAAAATCAAGGAAAACAAAATTAATTTGCAATTTTCACTTCCTAAAATAACTCTTTAGCTCAAAATTAGTTGCCGACCAGAAACTCGAAAACGGTAGTCAGTAAAGTAACCAAAAGTAAAAAAAAATCGCCCATAAAAAATAATAATTCAAGTTAGAAAATCTAAAACGAAGGGCTGGAAATCAGAAACTGTACTTGAAAATATCGGCAAAAAATAAAAAAAGTTGCGTATAAAAAGCAATCATTTAGGTTAAAAAAATCTAAAATATTGGATTAGAAACCAAAAATTTGATCTTAAAAATCAAAATTGTGGAGTAAAAAACCGAAAATGAAAAATAAAATCGAAAATTTAGAAGAAAATTATTTTCTTTGGAAATTTGTAAACACGTTATTCAAAATTAGTCTGTCAAAATTTCAACCATCTGTTGCAATAAATGCAAATTTCTGAAAATCACAAACATCAAAATTTGCTTCTTAGTGCAACCATTTTTGTTGCAGTAAACTTGTGATTATTTTTTTAGGAAATTTGTAAAGACACATTCCGAATTAGTTTATCAAAATTTCAACCATCTGTAGCAATCAATGTAGAATTGCCATGTGAATTTCAAAAAAATCCGCTTTTTTTGTTATCAAAATTTGCTTTTCTAGCGCAACCATTTTTGTTGTGGTAAACTTGTGATCATTTTTTGAAGAAATTTATAAAGGGACATTATTCAAAATTGGTCTGTTAAAATTTCAACCATCTGTCGAAAGAAATGTATGAATTTCTGAAATATTTGCCTTTTTGGTGATCAAAATTTGCTTTTTGGTGAAACCATTTTTATTGTGGTAAACTTGCGATGATTTTCTTTGAAAATTTGTAAAGACGTATTATTCAGAATTAGTCAGTCAAAGTTTAAACCATCTGTTAAAATAAATGTGCAATCATTACTTGTATTTTGAAAAATGCGCCTTTTTGGTCATCAAAATTTTCTTTTTAGTGCAACCATTTTTGTTGTGGTAAACTTGCGATTGCTTTCTTTGGAAATTTTTAAAAACACAATATTCAGAAATAGTCTCTCAAAATTTTAACCAAAAATTTTAACCAAAAATTTTAACCAATCTGTTGAACTTCCACGCGGTGTTACAGGTATTGTTTAACATTTAAAGAGTTTTTTTAAGAATCAGGTCAAAATTTTTGCTGAGCTTGAGTCTACAGGTAGTGCTATGGCTCCGTGGCTGTATATAACGAGCCGCCCCTGACATGGATTAAAAATCAGCTGCAAATTCAAATTTTCGAAAAACATCCTGACAATAGTATATTGTACAACGAGCATATAATGATGGCTATTAATCACGAGAACGATGTTTGCGGAACGAGCCGTAGGCTTGTGTGATTAATAGCCATTATATGCGAGTTGTACACTATACTTTATTCACGAAAATTGAAATAAAAATTAAAATCAAAATAAAAAAAAACAAAAAGAAAATTAAAATCAAAATTAAAATCGAAACTAAAGTTGTAATTACAATTACAATTGAAAAAAATTAAATTAGTATTAAACAGGGGAAATATTATCATAAATCGCGTTCTGTGAATTAAAGCGCGAATTAGCGTGTTTAATGACCATATTAAACACGAAAATGCGTGTGCGTGTTTAATAAGCATATTAAACACGCAAATGCGTGAGTGTTAAATGTACCCTATTAATGCTGCTCGTACAATTAAATAATGCACACATTATAACATTGTCGTGAACAAAGATTGTTTTATTGCACCATTTACCAAATAAATGGAGAATCCTATTTAATTTTTTTTGTGGGAAAATTTAAGTGAACGTTACTGGAGGATGTGCCACTTGATATTATTAGAAACATGCACTTTATGCATGATGGAGTTCCGGTCCACTTTTCGCATATCGTGAGAAATAATTTAAGTTAACGGTTCGGATACACATTGATTGTTATGTACGTGAAATAGATTAATTTTGCAACAGAAATGAAGTATTATTAACTTCAAATAAATAAAGGCAAAAAGCGGATTGAATATATGATTATTCAAACTGTTTGTATCTCTGCAAAATTAAATTAAATTAATAAACACTAAAGCTCAACAACCTTTAATACTAAAGCTAAAGTTGTCGAAACTTTGATTAAATAAAATTAATCAAAATGTATCACAAAGTTACAGCCGTTTCAATATTTGGAGTCACATTGCGCAGTGAACATCTTAAATTTCAAGAGAAGGGACGCCGAAAACTCATAATTATTCAGCGAGCTCCGCCGAGCGAACATAATGTAAATGTAGACACAGAATCGGTAGCGAAGTGATGATTCATCTTCTATTCGGTGATGCGACCACGCGTATATTTGTTATCGCGTTCTCTGTGAATACTCACTCTGCACAAACTTTACCCCAAGGTGACGCCAGATTTTGGGACAGCTCTACAATCTTTATATTTTTTTTTTTATTGTGTTGAGTTTTTTTAGAAAATTAATTAACAAATTCTAAGAGATATTCAGTTGAATTGCCACATTATATAATCAGACTTTATAGGCTCGCCTTTTGTTTACCTCCCTGCATAAATAGCCTTTTAAATAACATCTCGGCTAATGTGCGTATTAACTTTAATTATACAAGGTGTCATAGTTTGGAACGTGGTCGCAAAATTATTTAACGATTTAAGCAGTTCCAAGTGTGATTGCCATAATTTACGCCTCACTGAAATGCTTCACCTGTGCAACTCACTTAGATAACTAGAATCATTTGCAGAGGTAATATTATTGCGGTCTTGTTAAACATCCACTGATTACACCATAATTGGAAACGGTAATATTTTTTTGATGGCCACTAATTCATAGCAAGAAAGTGTGTGATCATGTGTATCATTACTTGCATATCACATTCGTAATTATTCGAATTCACAGGAACAGGTCCCCGACGAGCAAATGAATGTGCGCTCACACATATTTGAAGCTTATACACAGATATCTAATCAATGAATCGATGATGAATCCCAAGCGCGACCGGCCGATATCAGTGATCGCCGTGTAGACCGGTCCGGTCAGTATTTTAACCCCCTTCGGCCCGCGCCAGTCCTTCAACCCGTACCTGGTCTCTGCCCGTACAGTTGCCTCTAAACTCAAGGCAACATTCGTTAAATACTCTAAAAAACCATTACTCCACTCCACTCCACCAAACCATCCAGATGAATCTCGAAAAAATCGCACCCTCCCACTCACCGTCAACACGGCCACGGTAATCCCTGCTTAATACCAAATAACGTTGTTGGTTTTACAAAAGGAGAACGCGACGGCTTCATAAAATCGCGGTAATCCCGACAGTGCCGTAATCAATTAAGTTGATTTTTTTGTGTGATATCCGTGAAGAATCGTAATCCTCTATGTATCGAATTTATTAGTTTGAGCGAGAGCCATCTTATTTTTTCACGGCGATTATTAGGCCATTATTACACGCGTAGATTCTGGATAAGCAATATTTCATCATTGACTAATTTGATCATGTAAATTTATGGCCGACACTGTAAATAAAGGCATTGTCGAGTAAATGCGGCCGGGAACTGAAAAATTTACATTTGAATATCAATTGTGGATCAGGCGACGAACCCACTGATCATTGTGTAATTTCGTATACGGATTTATCTCAAAATCTGCCAAGTATAATAGAACATTGTACTCGGTTTCTTTAATGGTAGTAGTACTAATAATTGATTTTGTTTTTGTTACAGGTAAGCGCATTGTTGTTATCACGAACGGATGGTAAGGGTTCATCCCGGACCACCTGAAAAACATTCTAGGTGACACAACTCGAATGGATCCTAAATAAGGTAACATTTTTAGAAAACGGCTTTTATACATATTATTTGTCATACATTATACAGGGTGTTTCAAATTCGAGGCTCACCATGGGGATCTCGCTTATTATAAGAGATAGATGGTATGTTTAAATTCGGCACTTTTGCAGAATTTTGTGCTGATTAATAATCCTTTGAAATAAATAAATAAAAATATTTTGTTTTCGAGTTATGTTACAAAAACTGAAAAAACTGATTTTCTTATTTTCTTTATATCTTCGTTATTTGAGGTGATATTTAAAAACGGAAAAGACGTTCTTATAGCACTTTTTTATTATCTAATAGATGACGTAAGATTTTTCTTCGTAACATATTTCGTTTCTTTTGAACCATCATCAACTTTCTTATTTCTTATGGAAGCCATATTTCTTTTTTATCACATCTGAATGCTCAATTTATTGTGTTGACAACAATGGGCCCTATTCTGTTTTTATCACTTTCGAAAAGTTTTCGATTGTCATCGAAAACTTTTTACTTCACGCAAGTTTCCGATTCTGTTTCTATCAACGATCGAGTTTCGAATGACGTCAGTCGAAAAGTAAGGTTCAGTTTTATCACCGAGTTCGGAGCAGGTGGTAAGTGTGTGTTAACCATAAAATTGTGAATATGGTCTTTATTTCGCTTTATTATTGCTGCGGGAACAAGAAGCAGCAGCTGAAAATTATTATTTGCTGCAATTTTAACGACATTTACGGAATTTAACAATCCATTTGAGACGCCGAAATGTGAATTTAGAATATTTGTTTTAAAAACAACAAATTTGTGAGTGTTTCGAATCAACACACCAATATTAGATGGTGATTACTAGTTTTTAATTCCATAATTCTTCAAAATTAACTTAATTACAGTTCGCTTCAAGTGCACTCGGTACTGATTTTTCCGCGCAAATTTGAAAAATGGCGAAAGCATGCCGTTATTAGTTCACTTGCTTCGATTTTACAGTGTTGTCACACTTACTTTAACACGTTCGAAACGGAATACCAATTTGCCGTTCGATCGAAAACGATGTGATAAATTTTCACGGCGTAAAGTTATCACCTTGATAAAAACAGAATAGGGCCCAATATATCACAACCTACATTTAATATCATAAATGAACATAAAATCGTTTAAAACACTTTTATTGGCAATCTATGTAGCGCTTACCAAAAATCATCCGTGCCATGGAATTAGAAACAATTTAAAAAGTTGTCACCTACCATACGGTAATAAAATTACTCAAGAAAGTCGCAATCATATTTTGGAAATGGTAATAATAAATGTGTCTTAATTCAATAATTTTACAGTTACGTACAAAACATATTTCATTTGAAATAAATTCTATTGTAAACAATATAAAATTCATTCGGGCCATACACTTGCACCTGCTGACAATTTAAGAAGCATTTTGTAATTATTTGCCACAAAAGTGCAATGAAAATGATATTTTTTTAAAAACATTATTTGAACAGATGAATGCCAATTCACGAAGAGTGGCATATTTGAACGTCTTGATTTTTTTCTTTTTGGCGTTTTGTTAAAAATATAGTTTATTGTTACACTCATAAGAATATTGAATACCTCAGAGATGGGATTACTAATGCTTTTAATTCGATCTCCAGAATAAATGTTTATAGAGAAATAAATAATGTTAAAAAACGCGTTCAATTGTGCATTAATGAAACCGTTTTTTTTTTATTTGAACATAAATTATAATTAATAATCTTCATGTTAATATTATGGTTATTAGTATTGATTTATATATTATTTTATTTATTAAGAACATTTATTTTATATCGCCTAAAATAATTATGTATTTACACAAAAACTGTTCGAAGGGGTTGCCTTCTTTCTGGATACATCTGTAAATATTTTTGACTAGCCAATGTATTTCCGTTTACTGAATTAGAAGTATGGTACATATCTTGCTTTTCTAAATTATCGAACGACATTTTTATTCATAAAGAATTATAATGTTTAACAAAAAGTTATTCGGATTTCCAATTGTTTTAAATTTCATGGCATGCATGATTATTAGTAAGTGCCATATAAATTGTCAATAAAAGTGTTTTAAACGATTATTTGTTTATTTATGAAATTAAATATATGTTGTGTTATATTGTTGTCATCACAAAAAAATGAGCATTCAGATGTGACAAAAAATAAATATGGCGGCCATAAGAAATAAGAAAGTTGATGATGGTTCAAAAGAAACGAAACAGGTTACGAAGAAAAATCTTATGCCAAATTAGATAATAAAAAAGTGCCATAAGAACGTCTTTTCCGTTTTTAAATATCACCTCAAATAACGCAGATATAAAGAAAAAAAGAAAATCGTTTTTTTCAGTTTTTTTAGCATAACTCGAAAACAAAATATTTTAATTAGATTTTTTCAACCAATTATTAATCAGCATAAAATTCTGCAAAAGTGCCAAATTTAAACATACCCTCTATCTCTTCTAATAAGCGAGATCCCCATGGTGAGCCTCGAATTTGAAACACCCTGTATACGCTTATTACATGATTGGTATACTCTGTGTACATACAGTAAGGAATAAATTCGATTAAAATTCAGGACAGAAAAATGCTTGGACGCGTGTATTATTATTTTTGAACGCGCATTTTTTGAGATAAAATTCAAATATACAGGGTGTCCCAAAATCGAGATACGACCCCTAAGTTAAAATTTTCAAACGTGAACCCCCATTTTTTGTTGCATTTATGGATTCTACGTAAAATTCTGAGTATTTTTTATGTAGCATACCCCATGTCGATATTCAGCTGTTTTCGAAGAAAGGGCGTTTAAAAAAGTACTACTTCTATTTTATTTCTGGTAAAAGATAACATGGTTTCATCGAAACATTGGAATGAATAAGCAAAAATCATTAATTACTTAATGAAATGATTTTTCCTTATTACTATTATTTAATAATAGCAGTAGTACTTTTTTAAACGCCATTTCTTCGAAAACAGCTGAGTATCGACATGGGGTATGCTACATGAAAAATACTCAGAATTTTACGTAGAATCCACAAATGCAACAAAAAATGGGGGTTCACATTTTTAAATTTTAACTTAGGGGTCGTATCTTAATTTTGAGACACCCTGTACATTTGAATTTTATCTCAAAAAATGCGCGTTAAAAAATAACAATAAACGTGTCCGAGCATTTTTCTGAAAGAAAATGCCCTGAATTTTAATCGAATTTATTCCTTACTTTATGTACACAGTGTATGCATTGCTTACGCCTTTCATTCCAGTGTCGATCATCTGTGCGAGAATGATCGGCTGATCATTCCCGCACTGCTGCGCACGACCAATGGTGTGAGAGACAAAACCTAACCTACAATATGTCAAAATGACGGAGTAGATTTAAAGATGTTTACTTTGCCGCTTCTACATACATGGGGCGTAAATTGTAGTACCTCGTCAAATTCGTTGTTTTTGATGTTTATCATACTATTTACTTACTTCTAAACATAAACACTAAGAATGTATAAACTCAAGAAAAGATATGAGCCATAAATAATAATGTAGCGACTTGGTTTGTCACTTGTTTTCGCGGTAACTTTAAGCAGATGACTCTGATAAAAGTTATTTCGTACGAATTGTCCACTGTCAGTTTTTAATTATTCACAACAAAGTTGTAGGTAAAGTATAGTGTAAAACTTGCATGGAATTACCAATTTTTTCGCTCGTATGATTTGTAACATTCGCCTGTCTGCTCATACAACTCCATATTCGCGAGAAATGTGTGTCATTCCATGTTCGTCGTACAATATACTATTTTGTAATTTAATGTTCTTCCTTGAAATTTGATCATTTTAATGGTTTTGCCATATTTTAATGAATTAAGAAAGACCGTATGAATAATTAGAAAATATTTAGTCTGTGCTTTTCTGTCAATTAATTCAAATCCAACAGCTTTTAAACCAACATTCCTCTTAATTATCATGTTAATTTTCACGTCAGAAATATCGTCGATTCGGAATATCCCCAGAAAGGATTTTATCAGGTGTTATTGCTCTCCGCGTTATCGTCCCATTAATCTAAAGCCGTGGATTAGGCCTCCGATTAAGACATTATCGCACATTTCTATGATTATGCGTGCAGGTGTCTCGCCAGTGTCGGGTTTCCGGGAGGACACTAAATCTCCAAATTAAAATTTTTAGATACTCGCCCAATTAACGATCCGGTATTTTTGGGTTTCTAAGAATGATTCTCATCGCAAATGATGATGTATGCTTCTGTCAGGCGAAGGTGGATAAGTACACACATGAAGGAATATTATCGTGAGGTGAGGTCATATCCCCGTGTGTCTGTACTTAAAAAAAAATAATGGAAAGGAGCGAAGAAGTTGATGGTATGGCGGCTCGAAAATTGGAATATGCAAATTTGGTTTCGTTGTGTTATATCCGTTGGGCGTATTGTTGTAATCATATAAATACATTATACTTTTAACATATCCTTATTGGTATCGTGTTATTAAGTATGTGCTCGGTTTAAAATTTATCATTCTGAAATTTGTTTTTATCACGCAGAAGTAAAGACAAATAGATTCAGAATTTATGTTTTAGCTCATTAAAACCCATTCATGCTCTTAAAAAAACCATTCACCCACCGTCTGCAGTAATAAGAAACTCTATTTGTTCCTCCTACGGTCATTCCCTAAGGTTCTCTTTAACAGAGACTTAATTTTCGCTGCGTTTTACTATTTTTATTTTAATGCAGAAATATTTTTTGTAATACAATTTCATGTTGTAAAATTTAAATAATAAGAATAACTTAAATTTGGATTAATAATAATTATATTCCAAGATTGCATTACAGTAAATTTAAAGAGACATTAAATTTAATCGTTTTTCGGCATTTCCAGTCGATGTGAGAACGATCCACGTAAAAAGAAATTTTGCTCGTCTCAGTTCCTGTAAGTCTCACAAATAATTTTTATGAACAAATAGTGTTCAGAATAGTCTCCTGGACTTGAAAAAAAAACAAAAATAAATTTTCGAAGAAAAATTAAATTTAATCGTTTTTCGGCATTTCCAGCGATGTAAGAACGATCCACGTTTGGGTGGATCACTTACATTATCTTATCTATGTTCCGTTGAAGTGAATGCTTCAAGCGAATTTACGAATAGGCGCAAGAGGGCCTCATAAATTCAGAGAGCCCAAAAACTTAGCTCTCAAAATAAACTTAACCTAATCATAAGTACTAATCGTTGCAACCGCCAACTGTTAAGTGAAGACAAGCTGGTTTGTTAAGTGCACCAATGTATTCCTAGCATTGTGTTGCTAACAATGCGCCACCGGTGCAAAATTTTATTTTATAACTTAAATTACATTTACAATGGGCAGCTCTAACCCATTTTTTAAATTCTTCAATCAATGAAATTCAATCATTGAATTTATGTGGTTAAAAAAGTCTGAAATTTGACCTTCAATTGTTTTCGTGTATTTTATGGTGGCTCTTAAAGGCATGGCCAGATTTTAGAAATTTTACTTTCAAAATTATTATTTTTTTTTAATTCGAAATTTCAATGAAAATCTCCATTTTAAGGTCTACCGAAGCAATTCCGACCAATTTTGAAAAATGTCTGTGGGTGTTTGTGTCTATGGACGCTGTATCTCGAAAATTAATAGGGATTTATAAATGAAACTTCAACTTCAAACTTAAGCTTTATTAGACAATCGGAAGAACTGAAAAGATTTTGGTAAAATTTTAAATACCGGAAGTCATTGTTTACTCCAAGCGATATTTTGATTTTACCCGATATATTTTTAAATATAAACATCTTTATATGAATGTTTCATAAAGCAAAAAACTCGAGATTTTTTAGTAAGAAATTTATTTCATATTTATTTTTTTCATTTTTGAGGAAACATGAAATTTTCGAGATAAATGATAATTTGAATTAAGCGATTTTCAAGTCACCCATGATTCATATTCGAAAAAAAAGTTGGAAAACAATTGCCAGGCACATGAAATTATCCAAAATTACTTAAAACAGATGCCTGCATAATTCTGTAAAAATTAGAACATAAGTTTTATTTAGATTTCGAGATAATTTCATTTGAATTTGAATTTAGCAATTTTCAAGTCGGCCGTTATTCACATTCGAAAAGAAAGTTGATAGGCACATGAAATTTTCCAAAATTACTTAAAATATATGCCTTTACATAATCCTGTAAAAATTCAAAAATACGTTTTGTATAGGTTTCGAGATCATTTCATTTAAATATGAATTTAGCAATTTTCATGTCAAATATTATTCATATTTGAAAAAAAAAGTTGAAAAGCAATTGCCAGGCACATGAAATTTTCAAAAATTACTTAAAATAGATGTTTCTGCATAATTCTGTAAAAATTAGAACATAAGTTTTGTCTAAATTTCGAGATAATTTCATTTGAATTTGAATTTAGCAATTTTCAAGTCAGCCGTTATTCACATTCGAAAAAAAAGTTGAAAAGCAATTTCTATGCACCTGAAATAGTTCAAAATTACTTACAATAGATGCCTCTGCATAATCCTGTAAAAATTAGGCGATACGTTTTGTCTAAATTTTGAGATAATTTTATTTCAATTTGACTTTATAAAATTCAATTCAATTAAATTTAAAAAATGTTTTTTTTATATTCATGAATTACTAGTTTTTTTTACTTTCTCCGTTACGAAGTACGAGAAAGTATTGTGATCGTGATTTTTTTTTCAAAATTTTTTTTTACGGAAATATCCGTTTTGGGGTCCCTAGATGCCATTTCAACAATTCCTGGAAAAAAAATTGTGTCTGTGTGTGTGTGTGTGTGTATCTGTCTGTGCGCGCTGTATCTCAAAAACTAATAGAGCAATTGATATGAAACTTTGAACATCCGTCTTATTTGATAATCTGAAGAACTGAAAAATCAATTATTTTTTAAATTTTCTAAAATGTTCAAAAAATCAAATTTGAATCCAGTTAATTTATTTATTTAAAATATGTACGGGAAACCCCTTTTTACAAAGAAAATACAATTTATAAGTGTGAAAAAAAACTACAAAATTCTACCGCCAAGGTTATTAAATCATGTAAAAGTATGTATATAATATGTGCGTTAATATAAAAGTAATATAATTTATATTAGAGAGCCCTATATCTAAATATCTAAACTTGAAATTGATTAAAAATTTATAGTTCTCCAGTCTCCATAGCCATTAAGCAAAACCGAATACCTAATTGCTTTCAATTTATACTTCAAGGAATATATTTAAATATCCCATCCCATACATTAAATTGATACGCCAATGCAGGTAGATTTCCATCCTTTCTATTCCAGCCTGAACCGGATATAATTGACAAGGTGTAATTTGGTGCTAGAATTCCAAGGAGGCAATAATTGGTATCCTTGCGTGGACTTTATCAACAATTTATTGAGCAGATTTATTGGCCGTTGTTGGAACTATTGCGCTAGGAAAAGAGAACGATTTTATAATAACCCAGCTATAAATTCCCGAGTCAGCAACTTCCGTCACCTGCAATTATTCGCAGAGTTTATATTAGGTTATTAGAAATTTTTCACTTTCTATAATTTATTGCTTATTTTTTTTTCGAATAATTATGTACGATTTATAAAAAAAAAAAGATTTATTGAAGATTAAATTAAATGTAGCTTATCACTATAAATTAACTTGATTATCTTCTAATACATCTACGGAAGTACAAATGAAAGACCGTTTAGTAGAATGTCAATAAATGTGATCCAGAGTGTGATTGGGGATATTCTATCAATTTAAAGAACCAGCAAGATAACGAAATTAAAAAAAAAGATTATTTAAGTTGGAGATGGAAAATTATAATAAATTTTCATGCAAAGAATTTAGTGGAATGTCAATAGATATCCTCTAGACAAAAAAGGCAAACATGGATGAGATCTTTTCTTAACAAATTATTTCATTCCAGATAGATATTTATTTCAGATACTTATTGATCATTATCAGTATCTAAAACATACAACTAGCGAAAATACAATGGTTTCCGAAGAAAAGAGCTGTAATAGCTTTGAGATCATTAATTTTCAGACGTCAAATATGTCAAATGACGATATATAATTTTTAGGTTTTGTTTTGAAACGGACTAAACTACTGTTGTCAAACGCTATAAATTTTCCTAAATTTTCATATCTATAGTAAAAAGGGACAAAACCTAAAATCCTCATTTCGTAAGTCATAATATCACATGTGTCATTTCGTACCCTGTTAGTCCTTTAAAACTACAATATCGCTATAAATTATCCTCCATCAATTAATTATCTATTCTAAACAGATCTGGTTTAAAAGAAGTTTCAACTACAACATTGCTTTCTACTATAACAGATATAATTTTGGTCATCCTACATTAGTCACTTTTAAACAATATTTAAAAAAATTGTTAATGGAACTAAATCAGATTACTAGTCATTTTTTGTTTTCTCTTCTTTTTTTTTTGCGAGCATAGTATCTACTAACCTTTTGATCTTAAACATTTAAAATATATACTTTTTTATCTCGTACTTATCCCTATTCTTAGTCATATATTTTTAGTTATTTAGTTTAGTTATTTAAGTCTGTTTAATATATATTTTTGTTTTGTCTTGTTTTTACGATCTAGAGGAAGTAACAGCGATATCAGATTTGTTCTGGTATAATATGCTGATCTAGATTCGTTTTTGTCACTAATTTTCTGTAATATTGCATATTTTTTTTTAATTATCAATATTTACTTTTGTACTATTGATTGAGACTGAGTTACAAATAAATAGATTTATTATTATTATTATATGCTTCTACTCATATATAGAGTGGGCCATTTTAATCCATGCACCCAAATTTGTTTATACCTAAGACGGATACGGAAAAGTAGTCCAGACAAAAGTTGTTCAAGATAAGGGGGGTTACCTATCTGTGTTTTTTATTGACCTTGAGACTACTTTTTAAGATTATTTGAAGGTATTCGAATCCGATGACAACAATAGAGGTTCCTATTTAAAAGAAACCACACTGAGCTTCAAAAAACCTTGAAAAGCAGTCTCAAGGTCAAAGCTAGTTACGCAGATAGGTGACCTCCATTATCTTGAACAACTTTTGTCTGAACCACTTTTCCGTATCAAAAATTTGGGTGTATAGAATAAAATGTCCCACCTGGTACAAACCAGTGGTGGATTCAGAAAGTTTCTAAGGGAACCAGTGGCGGCTCGTGGAACATGTTGATGGTGGAGCTACTTATACAATACACTGCTCACCCCTTTCCCTCCTTTTTTAAGAAGAACAATTTATCTTCCTAGACCAAAGTAACTGGTAAGTGTTTTAGAAATTCTTGCTGAGCTTGAAACTACAGGTAGTGCCATGGCTTCTTGGCTCTATATTACAAACTGTCCCTGCTAAATTGGATAAAACGCTGATTTGCAAAACTAGTTTAATTTTTGTAGAAGTTAGTCGACACGTTTTATATTTTTTTATTTTTTTCTTCGAGTATTACACAATTCGAAAACTAAAATTTTCAAAAATTCACAACTCGCGAAATAATTGGCAGATTTTCAAAAACTCTATTTAATTTGATAAAACGATGATTTGCAAATATAATTTAATTTTTGCAGAATTTCGACGATACGTTTTATATATATTTTTTTTATTTTCACTCCAGTAGTACACAATACGAAAACTAAAATTTTCAAAAACTCACAACTCGCGAAATAATTGGTGGATTTTCAAAAACTGCACTTAATTAGATAAAACAATTATTTGCAAATCTAGTTTATTTTTTGTAGAATATAGTCAATACGTTTTATATATTTTTTAAAATTTTTTGCTCGAGTATTACACAATTCGAAAACTAAAATTTAAAAAAATTCACAACTCGCGAAATAATCGGTGGATTTTCAAATACTCTATTTAGTTTGATAAAGCGATGATTTGCAAATCCAGTTTAATTTTTGTAGAATTTAGTCGACACGTTTTATATATTTTTTTAATTTTTTGCTCGAGTCTTACACAATTCGAAAACTAAAATTTTCAAAAACTCACAATTTGCGAAGTAATTGGTGGATTTTCAAAAACTGCACTTAATTAGATAAAACAATTATTTGCAAATCTAGTTTATTTTTTGTAGAATATAGTCGATACGTTTTATATATTTTTTTAAATTTTTTGCTCGAGTATTACACAATTCGAAAACTAAAATTTTCAAAAATTCACAAATCGCGAAATAATTGGTGGATTTTTAAAAACTGCACTTAATTAGATAAAACAATTATTTGCAAATCTAGTTTATTTTTTGTAGAATATATTCGATACGTTTTATATTTTTTTATTTTTTTCTTCGAGTATTGCACAACTGGAAATCTAAAATTTTCAAAAATTCACAAGTCGCGAAATAATCGGTGCATTTTCAAATACTTTATTTAGTTTGATAAAGCGATGATTTGCAAATCCAGTTTAATTTTTGTAGAATTTAGTCGACACGTTTTATATATTTTTTAAATTTTTTGCTCGAGTATTACACAATTCGAGAACTAAAATTTTAAAAAACTCACAACTCGCGAAATAATTGGCGGATTTTCAAAAACTGCACTTAATTTGATAAAACAATGATTTGCAAATCTAGTTAATATTTTGTAGAATATAGTCGATACGTTTTATATATATTTTTTTAATTTTTTGCTCAAGTATTACACAATTCGAAAACTAAAATTTAAAAAAATTCACAACTCGCGAAATAACCGGTGGATCTTTAAATACTTTATTTAGTTTGATAAAACGATGATTTGCAAATCCAATTTAATTTTTGTAGAATTTAGTCGACACGTTTTATATATTTTTTTAAATTTTTTGCTCGAGTATTACACAATTCGAAAACTAAAATTTTCAAAAATTCACAACTCGCGAAATAATTGGCAGATTTTCAAAAACTCTATTTTATTTGATAAAACGATGATTTGCAAATCTAATTTAATTTTTGCAGAATTTCGTCGATACGTTTTATATATATTTTTTTTATTTTCACTCGAGTAGTACACAATTCGAAAACTAAAATTTTCAAAAACTCACAATTTGCGAAGTAATTGGTGGATTTTCAAAAACTGCACTTTATTTGATAAAACAATGCTTTGCAAATCTAGTTTAATTTTTGTAGAATTTAGTCGACACGTTTTATATTTTTTTTTAATTTTTTGCTCGAGCATTACACAATTCGAAAACTAAAATTTTCAAAAATTCACAAATCGCGAAATAATTATTGGATTTTCAAAAACTGCACTTAATTAGATAAAACAATTATTTGCAAATCTAGTTTATTTTTTGTAGAATATATTCGATACGTTTTATATTTTTTTATTTTATTTTTTTCGAGTATTGCACAACTGGAAATCTAAAATTTTCAAAAATTCACAACTCGCGAAATAATCGGTGGATTTTCAAATACTCTATTTAGTTTGATAAAACGATGATTTGCAAATCCAGTTTAATTTTTGTACAATTTAGTCGACACGTTTTATATTTTTTTTTTATTTTTTGCTCGAGTATTACACAATTCGAGAACTAAAATTTTCAAAAACTCACAACTCGCGAAGTAATTGGTGGATTTTTAAAAACTGCACTTCATTTGATAAAACAATGCTTTGCAAATCAGGTTTAATTTTTGTAGAATTTAGTCGACACGTTTTATATTTTTTTATTATTTTTTTTCCGAGTATTGCACAATTGGAAATCTAAAATTTTCAAAAATTCACAACTCGCGAAATAATCAGTGGATTTTCAAGTACTCTATTTAGTTTGATAAAACGATGATTTGCAAATTCAGTTTAATTTTTATAGAATTAAGTCGACACGTTTTATATTTTTTTTTTAATTTTTTGCTCGAGTATTACACAATTCGAGAACTAAAATTTTCAAAAACTCACAACTCGCGAAGTAATTGGTGGATTTTTAAAAACTGCACTTCATTTGATAAAACAATGCTTTGTAAATCAGGTTTAATTTTTGTAGAATTTAGTCGACACGTTTTATATTTTTTTATTTTTTTTTTCGAGTATTGTACAATTGGAAATCTTAAATGTTCAAAAATTCACAACTCGCGGAGTAATTGATGGATTTTCAAAAATTGCACTTAATTTGATAAAACGGTGATTTGCAAATGTATTTTAATTTTTGCAGAATTTTTATATATATTTATATATTTTTTTATTTTTTGCTGGAGTATTACACAATTCGAAAATTATTTTTTTTCAAAAACTGTACTTAATTTTAATAGCGGCTCGTGGAACATGTTAATGGTAGCGCCACTTATACAATATAGCCCCCCCGACCCCTCCTTTTTTGAAGAAAAAAAACGATTTATCATCCTAGACCAAAGTAACTGGCGAAAAAGGGTTTTAAGAATTAATTAAAAATTCTTGCTGAGCTTGAAATTACAGGTAGTGCCATGGCTCCTTGACTCTATATAACGAGCCGCCCCTGAAGGGAACGGGGCTCTCAAAACAAATATTTGAAAGAATTTAATAACACAAACATTGGCACTAACATTTTCGTAAAGTTTCTGACAATTTAAAAAATCAAGGCTTAATTGGTGGACGAGGACAATTGGCAAACATAACAAAAGGACGCGATAACCCTTTCACAAAAATTAATATCCAACTGCCATAAAACTGGATTAACATATAAAATAATATCTGCACCTGACCGCTATCATCTTCACTAAATATAATTTATATACATATAAATTGTTTTAAATAAAATATCAGGAAAATATGTGTCCGTAAAGTACTCGCTCAGCACTTAGTAGTTTGAAATGTTGTTCAAATATTAACGGCTCTTGTAATTAATCCGGACTCTCACTCTAATTGCTGGTGCGTGTACTAAGTTATGCAAAGTGAAGCTTTTTCGCTTGCTTATAACAATTTGCATATTTTATATAGATGGGTGTATTGACTTTGAAAGTATATGTAATTGAATCTTATAAAATACAAATGCAAGTCACGAGATGTTTTTTTGCAATGATTGTGAATGTAATAATTTCATAATTAGAAACCAAAAATTTGAAAACAAATTTATTGAAAATCAAGGAGCGTATGAAAAACATTTATCAATGTAAATGTATATTTTCACCGGTATCTTCAATATTTATTTAATGTATTATTCATAAGATTTTTTTAGAAATACCAAAAATTAAATAAAAAGCAATTGCTTAGAAAATCACAGTTTATGTTAATATTAATTTTCTCTGTTATCTTCAATATTTATTAAAATGTCTGTATTAAACTATCTCTTATCTCTAACAAAACATTGGTAAAAATCCGGTTTTTCAAATTTGACCAAGCTTTTCAGTTCTTCGAATTGTCAAATCAAGCTTGGGTTCATAATTTGAAAACTGTATGAGTTTTTGAGATTGTAGGCCCCACATAGACATTTTTCAAAAAAAGGCCTAAATCGTCTCGGGGCATCTCAAAATTGATATTTTCGTTCAAATTTCGAATTCGGTTAATTTCTGTTTTTCGATATAAATTAAGTCGCCTTATTCTCTTGCCGTATATTAGCACAATACTTTTTGATAAAATGTTACCCATAAGCATAACTTTTAAATTATTTTAATACTTTACTAGCGGGTGAGACCTCCCAAGAAATCGGTGGATTTTCAAAAACTCTATTTAGTTTAATAAAACGATGATTTGCAAATCTAATTTAATTTTTGTAGAAATTCGTCGACACGTTATATAATTTTTTTTAATTTTTTTGCTCGAGTATTATCCAATTCGAAAACTAAAATTTTCAAAAATTCAATTCTCACGAAATAATTGGTAGATTTTCAAAAACTCTATTTAGTATGATGAAACGATGATTTGCAAATATGATTTATTTTTTGTAGAATTTAGAGACACGTTTTATATTTTTCTTTTTAATTTTTAACTCGAGTATTACACAATTCGAGATCTAAAATTTAAAAAAATTCACAATTCACGAAATAATTGGTGAATTTTCAAAATCTCGATTTAGTATGATAAACGATGATTTGCAAATATGATTTAATTTTTGTAGAAATTCGTCGACACGTTTTATATATTTTTTTCATTTTTTTTGCTCGAGTATTGCCCAATTCGAAAACTAAAATTTTCAAAAATTCAATACTCACGAAATAATTGGTGGATTTTCAAAAACTCTATTTAGTATGATAAAACGATGATTTGCAAATATGATTTAATTTTTGTAGAATTTAGTAGACACGTTTTATATATTTTTTTTAAATTTTTAACTCGAGTATTACACAATTCGACATCTAAAATTTTCAAAAATTCACAATTCCAGAAATAATTGGTGAATTTTCAAAATCTCCATTTAGTTTGATAAAACAATGATTTGCAAATCTAATTTAATTTTTGTATAATTTCGTCGACACGTTTTATATTTTTTTTAATTTTTTTGCTCGAGTATTACATAATTCATTTTCAAAAACTGTACTTAATTTTAGTGGCGGCTTGTGGAACATGTTGGTGGTAGAGCCACTTATACAATATACCCCCCAACCCCCTTTTGAAGAAAGAAAGGACGATTAATCTTCCTAGACCAAAGTAACTGGCGAAAAAGTGTTTTAAGAATGAATTAAAAATTCTTGCTGAGCTTGAAACTACCTTGGCTCTAATAACGAGCCGCCCTTGGGTCAGGATAAACGAAATTCAGTCGAAGTGTCATTTCCAATGCACTCTTTGCAAAAACAGGATTTTTATATATCCATTAAACTACTAGACCAAACCCCAACACGTGACACATCACCGTAATCAGAAAAAAAATCTGTATTTGAAAATGTAAAAATTCAAGATGGCGCCCATAAGAAAAAAAATCTGTATTTGAAAATGTAAAAATTCAAGATGGCGCCTATAAGAAAAAACAAATTTGATGATGTTTCCCGAAAATCGAAACGTCGAATTTTTATTATAATATCACCACGTTGTAGAGCGTACAAAGTGGCAATGATAAAGTGTCAATTGTTTTGAAGTATCTCTATAAATAGTCTCGCAAAAAAATAAAAACCTTTTTTGAAAATTTCGATTTTTTTCGGATATCTTCGGAAGTAGTCGGAATATTTTATGTTTCAAAACGCTATTATGTTATCTCTTCAAATGACCTAGATCCCCTTGCTTGAGCTCCAAAAACGGGCACCCTGTATAGTTAAGAAATTATTTTTTTTTTAAACTTGATTTATTTTTTTGATAAATGATATGGAAATTACCAATTTACGATTGTGCTAGGAATTATCAAAAATGTATAAATGGTTTTTATATACACAGTGGGCCAAAAATAACGGTTTTTTTTGGCCCACTGTGTATATCAGCAAATCCATGAATTATGCTCCGATTTATTCCGAATTATTCCGAAGTTTAAAAAAACCCCTCAACGCGACAAAGAGGACAAGATGATCCCTGATGGCCATTATCAGACATGTGTGCGTTTATAGAGTTTGGCCAAATGTGTGGGGGGCAATATTTCGGCATTTTCTGGCTCCTTAAGCCATTAAGGATCTATACAGCTACCTATCAATGCGAAAAATCAATGATCAGTCATTGGTCGAAAATGGCGATTTTCTACCAGGTGGCCAAATTTTGGTTCCGTTCTCACTGCTCTGCTCTGGAGGCCATAATAAAAAAACATCCGTTAAATACATGTGGAAACATTGAATAACCCGAAAATTTCTGAACTTTTTAGTCGGTTTTTTTGGACAAAAAGGCTGTACAAAACTATTCTAGCAGTTTGTTTTCCTTGGTTCATTGGCTTGGGTGTCTCCTAAGGGTCCAAACTAAGGGAAGAATCGACTTGGAAGGGTGTACTCCTCATTTTTTTTTTAATCAAAATCCGGTCGCTCAATCGGCGCATAATTCATGGATTTGCTGATATACATGATCTTTATTCCAACATATATACAAAACCTACATATGTTAGAAAGGACCATCGACCTAGTCCTTCAGCCCTGGTGTTTATATTTATCGCATATTTGCAAAATATAGGAATTCAAAAAGGACATAAAAGCATTATACATCATTAAAAGCAGCACGTCATAAATCCATCCCTAGCCATAATTACCAAAGACTTAAAAGCCATTCCTTTCCAGCACAATCCATCCATAAACGACACCAATCATCCCAAAAACAGAGCCCCCTATTTCCGTTACCTCTTCAACTCCAATTAAAGACGAAATCCGAATCTCCGGTGTTATTTATTAAACCCGCCATACTCAAAATTATAATTAATTTGCACAGTAAAATTATTGCTTTATCTAAATCGGGGCCGTAAAGGTAACATTATCATTATGGCTAATAAAAGAGTTTCGGGCAATTGCGCGCGACTCGTAAAAACACGATCCGAAAATAAAGTAGCAAAAAAGGATCGTAAAATGGTCAACGCTACAACGAATAAAGCATCGTCCAGAGACATTCCACTTTCGGTAAGGTTCGATTCGTGGAAAGGCAGTCAATGGTAATGCCCTTATCTTTATTTAAATAGTTGCGTTAAATTCCCCCCGATTTATTCGTTAAGCGATTCGGTTGTGAGCTTTTATTGATAAGTTAATTATATCGGGATGTTTAATTGGCTGTTACTTAATTTATGTCTTGAAGATTCCTCTCGGGCGTAATGAGGACTTTTTCTCGGAATTTTCGCAATTAATAATGAATGGTTAAGTGTTTCAAATTCTTTTACAGCGACTGTGATAATAGAATAAATGTAAAATTGCGAAACATGAGTTTAGATAAAGCACCTATTAAATTGTTGTTGTATTTAAAACGGTTGTATTAATATTCGATAGTAATACGTTTTTATTTTGTTTTTACTGAAGGATTTTGTTTAGAATTTGAATACAAAATAAGGTAAGAACAAAAGGGTCATTCCAGCCGGGGACAGTCAAACCAGGGCGCAGCCATGCCACCGATTTGGCTAAAACTTTTTCTATAAATACTGATATATAATAGGTGTTCCCTCAAAGGACCTATTTTTTTTTTAATATCTATGCAATAAAACATTTTTGCAAAAAAAATGAACCTTTTTGAAATGCAAATTGTGATAAATGCACTTTCTCCAGAGATTTCTCTATAAATTTAACATTTCTTAACCCGCCACTGGTGACGTAAATTTGACTTTGATCAATGATGACGCCGGTCTTTTCAATTGAAGATTTTTCGAAACGTGTTACTAATAGTTCATGTATTTTTTAAATTTATACTCAATAAAACAAACATATTTAATCAATTTAAGCTCTGCAATGCGGCAGCTACTCGAAATTGCAACAAAAAACAATAACGGAGAATAAAGTTTTTCGATTTTTTTAACACACCCGGTCTCACGGACCAGTAGGTCATCATTGCCGGGTTAAAGACTAGAAAAAGCGTGTGGGGTAATTATTTTCCCCAAAAAAATTTTTTTTTTTTTCACCAACTGAAAATTAACGTAAAGCCTTGTGGGAAGCGATTACCGAGAGCCTGCAGATTGATGCTATCGGACACCGACTAATTTGAACGAACAAATCTTGGTTCGTGAATACGGCAGATAGTTATGAATGGAAGTATAGAATTCTAGAAGAATGTAGCTACAAACTTCTGTAATATCATCCATATCTGTTTTGTAAGACCGCGCCAAAAAAATCCCAAAATCGAGCGGAATTTCTGGCCAACTTATGAATGCCAAATCCGAGAGCGCGAAACGAGAAAACTGCAAGTACGATTTGGCTAAAAATTTAACCACGTGTTCCCCGTTCTTTTGTGAATATTTTGATGTACATTACAAGTCATTTGGCCATTTCATGATTTTCGCCCATTTTAGTCGGGGGAAAAAAAAGAGAAAATATTGGATCTTGGAAAAATCTGAAAAAATTCGTGACAGTTCTTAATGATGAGAAAAAGCATGTAGAGTAATTATTTTTTCGAAAAAAACAATTGTTCCTCCCTTTTTCACCAATCGAAAATTAGCAGTCAGAAATAGTATATTTTAACAGTCAAAAATCGCATATTTTAGCAGTCAAAAATGGTGAAGCTGGCATATTTCACAGGCCAAAAGTGTCAGATTTTAAAAAGGGATATTTCACCTCCTAAAAATGGCATATCCATCCAGTCAAAAATGGCATGTTTTATCAGGGGTAATACCATAAGAGGTTTAATTTGGCCGGATAAATTTTATTTGTTTACACGAGCCATTGAATCGACACAAATTTCGAGAATGAATTAAGATGGAAAAATATTTTACCTTATCTCAATTTATTCAAGAAATTTGCGATGAAATGACGAGTGCTTAAAATAAAATTTATCCTGCCGAAATTATAACCGCGAGTGGTATTTGTTCAGATAATTTAACGAATAAGAACTATATTTATATTAACAATTTATATTAATTAAATGTACAATGGGTGAAAGAGCATTGTTTATTTGTGATGGAATTGTATGATGCACCAATTGTCAAAATCGTGTGTGGGTAAAATGAAAATGGTTGCGCCACAGGAATCGCGAAATTCGCGCCTGCACGTTTGCGAGTGGTACAAACACTAGTATCTAGCCGTTAAAATGATATTTACAATTATTGTTTTATATAAATATATATTATTACTTACATTTAGTATACATTCCATACATTTCTGGCGTTTCTTAAATTATATTATAGGTTGTAATTTTCTCACGGACACGCACACATACAAGCGACATAAGTTAGGAGACCAATAACGGCTGATCGTTTAATTGCCGGTGCACTTATTTCCGACACACATAGAAGAGAAGACGCCAAGTGCACTAATATAAAAATGTTTATTTCATACTATTAGAACATGATAGAACAAGATGATATTAAATGCAATCCAATTCTGCTTTTTACGCATTGTGGCAGCGCTACCGTACACTTGCGACATCTCACGACACTAGGCCGAAGTACGAAATACTATGTCAGGCTTTAATTGCAAATGTACGTAACTAAATGTGTATTATTGGTGAACGGACAATACTTACTCAACTTATACATGGATCGGAATGAAAATCGTGAAATAATTTTCACGTGGAAGCGTGTCCGAAACGGATTTCAAATATATTTCACCGCAGAGGTATTCAGAACTGACACGAACTGCCAGTACAACTGAAATCAGCTGTTTACTAAAATTGTTAATATAGAGATCGTTGTCTTGGTGAAGGTAAATAAATTTTTAACCATTTGCAAATTTTTTGTCCGCCGTTTTAAATGCACCTTTTTATGCATGAGTTGAATTATCGATATTTTACCTGTTAAAAATGGCATACTTTAACAGTCAAAAATGACGCATTTTACATGTTAAAAGGAATATTTTACCATTTCAAAATTTAATATGTAATTGGTCACAAAGAGAAAAAATCAAGTTTTCCTTATATGAATATATTTATTCATAAACGGAAAATACACGCATAAAAACATTATTCCTATTTAATAGGTAAAAGATTGTTCGATTAAAATAATGAAATAATCGATTAATAAAGTAATCAAATGATCGATTAATCGATTAATTGATTATTTTTCCAGTAATAATCAAACAACCGATTAATCGCTTGATCGATTATTTATCGATTAATCAATTATTTTGCACGGCCCTTGTTGTGACTGCATGGTAGGGCTCGACGTTTACTCCGTTTCTCGTTTAAACGTTTAAACGTGTAAACGTTTTAGTTTGATAAACGTTTACAACTCGTTTAGCTTAATAAACGTTTACAACACCTTTAATCCGAATAAACGTTAACACGTTTAGCTTAATGAACGTTTACAACTTGTAAACTAGAAACGATTTCTCATATTTTTATACTTCAAAAGTAATTTCTCGGTGTTTCGTAAGGTTTAACATTTTAACATTTTTTGGATGATCGGTACCATTCGCCATTGGGATACAATTAATGGTCCGGAGCAGGACGCTGAAGTAAAAAGCCAAAAAACCCAGTCACACACACACACACACAATTGTACAAATCTACATCTCGCGATCGATGGCCTGTTAGGCAAATTGTTTAACAAACATCACTACTACTACTTGAAATCTCAATATTCAAAACAAAAATGGACAGCTTTCAGACTAGCTTGGCAATATTCAAAGTCGATAACAATTGTTTTTACATATTTTTTGATTCATCAAAATTGGTAATATTATGTAAATTATCAAAAAATCTAGTGATCGGATATGAGCAACTTTTCAAGAAATCAATTTAGGATTAATTTGAATTATTTTTGGAATGTTTCAAGTGGAAAACAATAGCTTTCATATTTTTTTCGAGTCGCCGGAATTTGTAATATTTTTTTGCGCTAATACGACGTCAAGTTATCTAAAAATCTAGTGATGGGATGTATATAGCTTTTTACAACAATCAATTACTAATATATTTTGGCTAATGTTGGAAAGTTTCAAGTACATAGCAATTGTTTTTATTTTTACTTCGAGTGTACAAAATTTGTTATATTGTCTACAACTTCACGCCCTGAGCACATCAAATTTAGTGATGTATTGAACGTATATTTTAATAAAATCAACAAATTTTGGAAAGTTTTAAGTCGATAGCAATTGTTTTTATGTTTATTTTGAGTCTCCAAAATCGGTTATATTTTTTTTACAACTTTGCACTGCGACACATTCAAATTTCCAAAGAAAAATTACGAAATTATGTCGAAATAAGGTACATAATAACTAAACACTAAAATTAAAATAAACTTTATACAATACTCGAAATTAAATTAATTAAGATTAAATTAAGAAATACTAATACACTTTTAGAAAAAGAAATAATATTATGGCCAAATATATCGTTGTTTTAATAATTATTTCGAGTTTTCAAAATTGGTTCTATTGTTTACAACTTTACACTCCAAGACTTCAAATTTCCAAAAATCTAGTTTACGATATCAATTTACAATAAATTTTGAGTAAGTATGGAAAGTTTTAAGTCAACAGCAATTGTTTTAATAATTATTTCGAGTGTCCAAAATTGGTTCTATTGTTTACAACTTTACACTCCAAGACTTTAAAATTTCTAAAAATCTAGTTTAAGAAGCCAATTTCGAAAGTATTTTGAGTAATTTTGGTAACTTTTAAGCCGACAGCAATTGTTTTTATATTTATTTTGTGTCCAAGCAAAATTGCTTCTGTTTTGGAAACTTTACACTCTGAGCATATCAAAATTTCCAAAAATCTAGTACCGGTATAAATGCGGCTTTTTAAGAAATCACCTTCGAATGTATTTTGTGTAATTTTGTATAGTTTCATGTCGATAGCAATTGTTTTTATATTTATTTTAACATTTTTACACATTCGGCTCAAACAGGAACCATCTGGTATATAGGGAGTTGGGCCCTTCAAACTTCGGGTGCCGACGTATCGGACGGTTTCCTAGAAACTTTTTTATTTATGAAGGTGTCCCAAATAATAGTTTTTTTTTGATATTTGCAGGGTGAGTTATACGTTTCTATATTGAACGATTTTCGTCAACACGTTTAAACGAAGAAAACATGTTTAACGCAAATATCCGTTTAAGCGTATACACGTGTAAACGTGAATATCCGTTTAAACGCGAATATTCGTTTAAACGTTTAAAAACCGCTTGCTAACTAAGAACACGTTTATCCGTGTACACGTGTATCCGTGTATTCAGCCCTACTGCATGGAGTTTATAAAGGAATATGATGTTAAGAACGAGGGTAAACATCTGTTGGTTTTAGAACAGATTATTGCTAAAAAATTCATTTAGCATAGCTTCTTGTTAAATAAACTTTGACTTCTGAACTTAAAAATAGAGCATCAAGGTATGTCGCCGTCGGAGTGCGAGGCAAAAATTGCCGCCCCCTTTCAATGTGCGGAGGGGGGTAGATAAAATGAAAACTACCATTGATCGACGCGTCTCTAAATTATTTAGAAAGAAATAATTTCGATATAAACAAAGAGAAATGAAAAAAAAAAGTATTTTAGATTGATTGATTTTTTGATTTGGTAGGCGCCAAGCTAAGATGTCTCTTGCATCGATACTTCGGGCTAATGACCTGCCGCCCGGGTGCTGAGCACCCCTAACACCCCTGTAGAACATGAGTCTTCAACGATAGATGATCTTGAAATGTATTATTCTTTCGTCAAGTGCAATATTGGCGTAGTAAGGTCTTGGATTAAGGTATTATATTTCTGTTGCGAGTTTTTTTTTTTTCGTAAACAATTATTATTTTCCCTCCAAAAGATTACCAATACGATCCAGAGACAATTTTTGGCAATCACCATTTGGTTGAAATGAACTTCTAAGATATGCTCCGAAATACCAGGGTATATAACTAAAAAGTTCGAGTCAACATTCTATTCATTCAAGAGCGGAGTAACGAGGTGATGTTAAAAGTTTGGCCGAAAAAAGCCGTTCCAGTGGACAGCGTTGGTGCGCACCGCAGAGAAAAACGGGCGGCACTTCGAAAACGACCTACAAAACAGGAAAAAAAAAACCGGAAAAAAGAAGCATAATGGGTAAAAATGATCCGAATGATCTCGGCAATGCGAGCCTATAATCCGAGGGAGGGCAGCTTTTTTTCACGTTATAATAATGAACGTACGTGTTCAGCACTAACACGGGATGCCACTTATCGCAGCTACCGACTGCGGGGGTTATTATACCTTAGGTATGTCTATACCGAGCGACTCCGAAATTCCATCACCTGAAGTCGGTAATGCGGTGGTAACCGGCCTCTTCTCGTGCACGATTTATACATTCGCTAACTGGGCCCGACTCGGCCCCGAACGTAAAAGATAAAACCCGTGTTTTCTTTATTGAAGTGCTGATAGCCTGCTATGCTCTTGGCCTCAAACCCGATACCAGCTCGATGTCATGCTCATTAATTTTACCATATTTCACCGAGCTAACTGCCGACACCTTTAACCGCGACATTTTTCTCCACCACGCCCGTGCTAAATATTATATTTCATTTGTGTGCCAAATTTAAATTTACTCCGACATATTAGTGTCTATGGGATCATTCGGTTTGACCTCGTATTATTTTACCCAGGCGGGTATAAAATCAGGAGGTCTAACTGGTTGATCACGTTTCTATAGCTTACCAAGAATTGAAAACTATATGATTATTAAGTAATCCCATCAAATGTCTTATGATTTTTAAGGTCACTCATTGTCTGAGGCAAATCATTCTGTCCTTCTACGCCAGGATTTGAACTGTCTCCTTAACGTTGATATATAACTTCAAACTTTCTACTATGATTATGTACTTTTGCATAACGATATCCTGTGTTTTGGAATTAAATGGCAACGAACTTCCTAAATTATATTTTAATGACCGTTTGCAAAATCGAACAATGATTGTCTGTGCGACGGCGGCTTTACTCTCCTATTAATCAGTTTCGTAACGGGCTCCTTTGGTGGTTTGTGAAATGATGTTTGGTAATTACGTAAAATATAAATTATTGCAATTCGTGACCAACGATTTTTAGAGAGTGAGGTTACATGTAGGGTCGGGTCGTCTCTAAAATGCACAACGCTCTAATCTTACCATTTTTGACAACCTTCATCATGTAACATTTTGATTGAAGACATCCCCTTCTTAATACATTATGAGCGGGCACGGGTATTAGTACCCGTTTCGCGGACTGTCGTCTATCAGCCGGGCGGGTATTAGTACCCGTTTAGATGTACGTTTGTATGTTTCAACGTTTAAATGTAATACTGGGCAAGGTACCAGTAATACACATATTGGCATATTCTAAGAGATTTTTAAGTAAATAAGATGATCTCATATATATTGTTCAGCATTTTTCAGATGTATCTTGTCGGACAACTTTGTTAGTTTTCGAAACTGCTCTTTGGATTATGTGCTTATTACTTTACAGCATATTTATCAGCTCATCGCCCTGCAATAAAATGTAGTGATATGTATGTAAGGTGTGAGCCACAGAATTTTGTTTCTGAGTTGGCCATGCCTGAGAGAGAGAAACATAGCAGTGATGTCCGAGGTTAATTCATTAAACTAATTCAATAGTCTCATGCCGTAATAATATGAAACATACCTGAAACAAAATTGGCTCACACGATATAACGTTGGGGGGGTTGTTGTCTGAACCTGCATTAGGAGCTAAATCATTTCTGGCTCTTATCGTGCGCACGTCGACAACGTGCACTTGTTCATTTTTTCACGCTGCACAAGATGAACTTAGTTCACGTAATCATGTAATGTAAATACATTCAATTGAGCAAAAAACGGAAATTCGACGTTCAATTGTTTTTTTGATTTTTTAAGTACACCTCTTGAACAAAGGGGCAGATTTTTAAAATTCTTCTGAGCAAGTGTTGTTCTCATTGAATAGATGCAGATAGAACAAAACATAAATTCGCCGTTCAATTGTTTGAAAGGATGACCAGATTTTATAAATTCATCCAGCAGAGTATTCTACCCGTCGAATGGAAAATTAAATGCGCCGTTCAATTGTTCTTTTGTGAGGATCACTCTTGAACGGATTACCTGATTTTGAATACTTCCAGCAAAGTATTGTACTCACTGAATTGATGTGAATAAGATAAAAGATTAAATTCGTCGTTCAATTGTTTTGTGGTCTTGAGACGATAACTCTTGAACAAAATAGCAGATTTTCAAAATTCATCCTGAAAAGTGTACTCATCGAATAAATGTAGATAGGACCAAAAAGTTATTTCGTCTTCAATTGTTTTTTTTTTTGTTTTTGTTTTGACTTTTGTGGATAATTCTTGAACGAAAGGACAGCGTTTGAAAATTCTTTCGGCAAAGTGTTGTCCCTATTGGGCAGATGTAGATAAGATCAAAAATAAACTCGCCGTTCAATTATTTTCTATTATTGCTGAAGATAAGACAGAGTTTTCAAATTCTTTTAGCAAAGTGTTCTATAAAAAATATGTAGGTTAAAAAATTAAATTTGTCGATAAATTCATTTCTGTTTTCTTAGATGACCAGATTTGTAAAATTCTTTCAGCAGTCTTAAAACATTAAATTCGTCGTTCAATTGTTTTGTGGTTTTGAGAAAATAACTCTTGAAGAAAATAGCAGATTTAAAAAAACCGTCCAAAAATGTGTTGTGCTCATTGAATAAATGTAGATAGGACCAAAAATGGTCATTCGTTTTCAATCGTTTTTTGTGGTTTTTTTTTTGAGGATAATTCTTGAACGGATGACCAAATTTGGCAAATTCTTCCAGCAAAGTATTGTACTCGTCGAATAGATGCAGATAAGATTAAAAAATTAAATCTGTCCTTCAATTGTTTTCTGATTTTGATAATTCTTTCAGTAAAGCATTGTACGTACCGAATAGATGCAGATAAGATACAAAAATAAATTCGTTGTTCAATTATTCTGAGATTTTGAGAAGGAAACTCTTGAACAAAATAGCCGATTTTAAAAATTCCTCCTGAAAAGTATTGTGCTCAACTAATAGACAGTAGACAGGACAGAAAAAATTAATTGTCTTCAATTGTTTTTTTTTTGAGGATAACTTTTGAACAGATAACCAAATTTGGCAAATTCTTTTAGCAACGTGCTGTACTCACCGAATAGATACAGAAAAGACATAAAAAATAAAATTTGTAGTTCAATTGTTCAATTTTTTGAGGGTAACTCTGAGGCCAGATTTTGCAAATTATTTCAATACTCATTAAAGAGATATAGACCCCGCCTTATGGTTCTCTTTTTGTTTTGTATTTTATGTATAGATTGAATTAAGTTTATTATTATTATCAAAAAATAAATTTGTAGTGTAATTTTTTTCCTTTTTTATTTAAACCAAAAACAGAGTTTTCAAATCCCTAAAGTACTGCATTCATTAAAAAGTTGTGGATAAGGTTACAAAATAAAATTCTTCGTTTAATTGATTTCCGTTTTCTTTTTTTTTAACGTGGACAAAGAACGGTATTGCAGATTTAATGAATTTTGCAATTTTGCAGAATTAGGAACAGCTTGAATATTTATATATTCAGGCTACTCTCAGTCTTGATTTAATTTTTTGAATGCTTTTGCAACAAGTAACAGTTTTCAATGATCGGTTTTTCTTTCCTGAAAAATGAGGCGGTGAGATATATTGTATGCTAAGTGGCTCTACCATCAAAATGTTCTACGAGCCGCCACTGTACTGTGGAGAAGGAAATCGATTACAACAAACAATTTTAAATCTTCTGCAGTCATATTGTGACACTTGTAAACACTTCAGGAATATAGATTCCAAACTTGTGGCACTATTCGCGTAAACAGAGACGAAACTAAAAAATGGTGATGTGGCCATCATGTTACTTTCTCCGACTTTATATTTACGTTTTCATGGGTTTATTTTCAATTGAAATCATATTTTAAATGTACATCGAGCGGATGAAACTGACGTTTAAAACGTCAAAATTATGAAACATGGAAAAATTGTACTTCAAATTCAAAAACTAGGTTTACTCGAAAACTAACGAGATTTCGAAAAAAACTTATTCTTTAGAAGTTGTTCATTTTGGCATTCTCTACAATTATTATTCACAAAACATTGCTGTAACTATTATCGTTTCATAATTATAAATCAAAAATTAGAAAAAAATAATAAATATTTTTCTCGAATAGCAATGATTTTATGAAAAATATTTTCAAGCAAAAGCTATTCATTTCTTTGTTGTCTTCGATGTTTGCTTAAATGTTTTTGTGATATTTTTTATATTTAAGAAAATATTGGTAAAAAACAAAAAACAGTTGAGGTAAACACCCACTTCCGGTGTACTAAATTTTACCAAAAGCTTTTCAGTTTTTCTTCGGATTATCAAATAAGATGTATGTTCGAAGTTACATATCAATTGCTCTATTGGTTTTTGAGATACAGCGCACACATACAGACACACACACACACAGACACAACAATTTTTTTTCCAGAAATTGTTGAAATGGCATCTAGGGACCCCAAAACGGATTTTTCCGTAAAAAAAAATTTTGAAAAAAAAATCACGATCACAATACTTTCTCGTACTTCGTAACGGAGAAAGTAAAAAGGGGGAATCTATATTTCGTCGCCGGCAAAATATTTGATTACAATGTTGGTAATCAAAAACGACAATACATTCAGCCGATTTTGTAGAAAGCCATAATATTGATTGGGTAAGAAAAGAACGAATTTGGAAGCCAATATTTGTCGTATTACTCGATTGTACGTCTTACCAAGAAATGGACCAAAAGGGCTGTGATGTTTCTTATCAATTTTGCTCTATTTAATGCGTTTAGAGTTTTTAAAACATTCAATCCAAATTAAAAAAATAAGTATAAAGTTTTTTTACATGAAGTAGCAAAAGAATGGATAAGCGAACCTACTCCGCAAAATGCAGATGATCATATACCAAGTATATCAGCTACATCTAGAAGAAATGATCCTTCAGGAAGATTGTCAAAGGATGCAAAACACAAAAATTGATTCAATTTTTTACAGGTGGCATGAAAGTAAAATCCCAGAAATAATATGCCGTGTTTGTGCTACGCATAAGAAAAAAAAAATTAAATTGATATATGTGCCAATTTTTCGAAGTGCCTTTTCATAAGGAAGACTGTTTTTTTTTTTAAATTCCACACTTTAGAAAAATATTAGTGAGTAGTTTTATAACGTAAGTTTAAAAACAATAAGATATTTTTTACATAATATCTATTATACTGGTTTATAAATGTAAATTTATCAATATAGATTTCCTTTTTGAATTATATATACAGATTAGTTCAATTACCAAACTTTTGATTAAATGAAGTTAAGTATAGTTGTAAGTAGTATATTACCAAAATTTATTAAAATCTAAGCATTACTTTTGAATCTATTACTTCATTTTTAAACGCGCCTGTTTTGCTTACCTCGTAAAATACGCCCGCTACGCAACACAGTTGCATCTGTTAGACTACCCGCTTAAAAAGTGTTAATACAGTGCTTAAGATTGTAATACTAGTAAATATTCTTTAAAATAATTAAACACTTCAATACACAACAATTCATGACTCAAGTTACGAAATTTCGCCCTAGTGCAGGTTTTGCAAATTAATAATTTTAGAAATGAATACCAAATGTCACTTTTAACGCGTTGGTCAGCTTTTAAAAACTTAAAAAGACAACGATAATGCTCCCTTAGGATATGATTTGCTTGACAATACAAGTTGTCTGACTGCCGATACAATTTCCTGAATAATCATACCTTATCTTGTAAACTGCCTCAACCGTTTGTCCATTCCATCATTTCATTCACAAAACAAGATACCCACGGGAAGCGCATTGTTACGTACTTTAATAACAGCCTGTGAGGTATGTAATCCAGGGCTATGATATCTGATCTGAAGGCATAAATCTAGAGCAAACAGGGAAGTCATGCGATGATTTATCACATATTGTTCGTGGAAAAAACGGACAGCATTCGAAATTGTAAAACGAGAAGTATTCGAAATTGTCTACTTAGCCGGGGAATTCTACGCGTGCAGCTATGCATTTTCTTACCTGTAACGGAAAGAGAAAAAATGGAATTAGATCGTAATTTCCACGTTATAAATCAAATGCACTTTACTTATTGCTCAACAAATACAGCCGAGATTGGCAAATGCTGTGTTCAACATTGATTTATTGTTGATCGGAATATTCTTACAATATTTATTGGTTGAATAATTTCAGTGCAATGGCAAAATTGCAGCTGTATAAAGTGAATTTTAAATATAAAAAGAATATACTACATATACAGGGTGTTTCAAATTCGAGGCTCACCATGGGGATCTCGCTTATTAGAAGAGATAGAGGCTATGTTTAAATTTGGCACTTTTGTAGAATTTTATGCTGATTAATAATCCACTGGAAAAATCACTTAAATTCTTTTGTTTTCGAATAAAGTAAAAAAAAAACCGAAAAAACTGAATTTCGTTTTTTCTTTATATCATCGTTATTTGAGGAGATATTTAAAAATGATAAGCACTTTTTTATTATCTAATATATGGCATAAGATTTTTAGTTGTAATATGTTTCGTTTCTTCTAAACCATCATCAACTTTCTTATTTCTTATGGACGCCATATTTATTTTTTGTCACATCTGAATGCTTAATTTTTTGTGATGACAACAATATAACACAACATACATTTAATTTCAGAAATGAACATATAATCTTCTAAAACACTTTTATTGGCAATCTCTGTAGTGCTTACTAAAAATCATCGGTGCCATGGCATTAAAAACAATGAAACATCTGAATAGCTCTTTGTTTGTCAAACATTATTATTTTTTTATGAATAAAAATGTCGTTCGATAATTTAGTAAATAGAAATACGGTATTAGCTAGTGAAAAATATTTACAAATGTATCCAAAAACAAGACAACCTCATCGAACATTTTTTTCTACGGATGGACAGAAATTTAGGAGAGTTTGGATCAATGATTCAACATCACAAAGCATACGATAGTAAAATTACCCAAGAAGATAGCAATTATATTTTGGAAATGGTAATACTAAATGTATCTTAATTCTTTAATTTTAGAGCAAGTTTAAAAAAAAATGTTTTTTTGGGATTTTTTGCAAATGGAAACATTTTAGAGCAATTCTGGGGGCGGGAATGGATTCCTTTGAAAATTTTACATCGATTATAGGTACTCTCAAATTTTCTAGCGTACGATGTGTTTCTGGTAACGGTTTGGAGAAAATTTGTCATCGAAAACAGAAAACGCGAAAAAAACGAAAATTGGCCGTAAAAAACGCTAGGAGTAATATTTTTGGCTGAAAATTTGGGATAATACTTGTATCGAAACTACAATAGAATGAAATAGTTTTGTTTGGGAAAAAAATTATGACGCACTAATCTGACGTCAGTTGACATGGAATCGCCCTTATTATTAATAAGCTTCATATTTGTCTTATAGTTATTAGTATTGTATATTATTTTATTTATTAAGTCCTTTTAATTTTTTATCGTCTATATCGACCAAAATAATTGTTCATTTGCATAAAAAATTGTTCGATGCAGTTGCCTTCTTTCTGTATACATTTGTAAATATTTTTAACTAGCAAATTCTATATTTCTGTTTACTGAATAAAAAATATGTAACATCTCGCTTTTCTGAATTGTCGAACGACATTTTTATTCATACAAAATAGTAATGTTTGACAACCAAAGAGGTATTCAGATTTTGAATCGTTTTTAATTCCATGGCACGGATGATTTTTAGTAAGCGCTACAGAGATTTCCAATAAAAGTGGTTTAAACGATTATATGTCAATTTATGAAATTAAATGTATGTTGTGTTATATTTTTGTCATCACAAAAAATTGAGCATTCAGATGTGACAAAAAATAAATATGGCGTCCATAAGAAATAAGAAAGTTGATGATGGTTGAAAAGAAACGAAACATGTTACAAAGAAAATTCTTATGCCATCTATTAGAGAGTAAAAAAGTGCCATAAGAAGGCCTTTACCGTTTTTAAATATCGCCTCAAATAACGAAGATATAAAGAAAAAACGAAAATCAGTTTTTTCACTTTTTTGGACTTTATTCAAAAACAAAAGAATTTAAGTAATTTTTTTCAGTGGATTATTAATCAGCACCAAATTCTGCAAAAGTGCCAAATTTAAACATACCCTCTATCTCTTCTAATAAGCGAGATCCCCCATGGTGAGCCTCGAATTTGAAACACCCTGTGGATGCAATGTCATTAAATTAAAACTTTTTTATATACCGGGTGCCCGTTTTTAGAGCTCAAGCGTGGGGATCTCGGTTATTTGAAGAGATACAAGGTCGATTGCATTAGGGCAAACTTGCCCAATCTGAAGTGCAACATAATGCCGTTTTGAAATATAAAATATTCCGACTACTTCAGAAGATATCCGAAAAAAATCGAAATTTTTATTTTTTTGCCAGACTATTTATAGAAATACTTCAAAACAATTGACACTTTATCATTGCCACTTTGTACGCTCTACAACGTGGTGATATAATAATAAAAATTCGACATTCCGATTTTCGGGAAACATCGTCAACTTTTTTTTCTTATGGGCGCCATCTTGTACTTTTACATTTTCAAATACAGGTTTTTTTCTAATTACGGTGATGTGTACTGTTACTAGTATGTGTTAAAATAAAATGTATTGAAGAAACTGAAATAAACGGCTGTTTGGAACATCTTCTGGCTTATGTATTACGATTAATACGGATTATGTACACAATACAGCCAGCCTGGATTATTCAAATGGAACTCACTAAACGGCGCCTTCCATATTTATCCGACTGTTGCAATTAAACGCTTATGATGATTTGGCCGAGCTTCAGGAATAGAGCCGTATGCTCGGATTGAATTTAATAACACGTGAGGTAATCCACACCAGAATTTATCGAGCCTCAATTACATAAAGCGCCGGAGCTTACGACTCTATTACAGTATTCTACAGGTGCGCTGAAAAGCACGTCTGTGATTTGAATACAATTTCAGTGCATCTCTCGCGTCCCGAGATTCTATGACAGAAGACACCTGCGCCAAAGAGACTTACGACCCACCGTGACTCGTGCATTTGAATTCATAATTGGCATTCGGGCGGTTGGCTTATCGGGGAGAGTTAAGCGAAAATGTTGCGGGAAGAATTTTAATGGTAATTAGGCTGCGGAGGCACGGAGTTTTCAGGAGGGCAGAGCCGCTTTCAGCGCGAGCGCCATTATCTCAATATAAATTTTAATTAGGGATTTCGGCTGATGAGTTCACCACCTGTGCGGGTATTCGGGTATATGGAAGGGCAGATGGGAATGGGCCGATGTTGGTTTTTGATGGCTGTCCGATCAATTAATTAGTTTGATCTTCGGTGATTAATGTTCCGGCGCGTCAGCCGTTTGATGTGCTCTTGATGGAAGTATTGCTCAAATCAACGTCGTCTTTCGAATATCTCATTGTTGTGTTTGTGTGTGATTATCAAATAAAACTTAATAATATGAATTTATTCAATAATTAGACCATGAACTACAATTTTGGTGAAGTGTATTTTAACCCGCTATTGGCGACGCAAATTTAATGGTGACGCCGGTTTCACGCACCGGGGTTTTCAACTGAAGATTTTTTGAAACGTGTTACTAATAGTTTATGTTTTTTTTTTAATTTATGCTGTTTAACAAAGATATTTAATCAATTTAAGCTCTGCATTGCGGCAGCTACTCGAAATTGCAACAAAAAACAATAACGGAGAATAAAGTTATTCAACACAGACCAGTAGGTCACCATTTGCGGGTTAAAACTATTAACTGCTTTGCGAATGCCAAATTTAAAAATTATCTGACTCTCCTTTATTATTTAAAGAAAACTTGGATAAAGCCATAACACCAATAAATGCCTCAATTACGTTTAAAATACATTCTAGCGATGACTATGAAATTATGATATTTATATAGTTGCGAAATTCCCTTTATTCCCCGTTTCGCGGCTCTCTCAGTTTGTTTTCGCTCGCACGACCATACCAACATAAATCACCGCGACTACAAGTATTGGTATCCGACGTATATTGTAAGTGTGCTGCTCTCTGACCCCTGAGGAGCTCTCCAACACAAACCAAGTCCAATCCAATCTTCCACATCAAACAAGAACAATGTTGGAGTCGAGGTACACGCACCAGCGGCGTCGCTTACACACCAACAACAACCGATTATTATTCTTAATGACATCTCGGCGAAAATAAACGAAACTGTCGGCCGGAATGCGCGGGGGCGGCTCAAATGCGCCGCCAATGGGCCGAATTCGTACTTAACACGGCCGAAAAGAAAACTCGCATTGTTTCTGCTCTCTCGGACGGATGTGGGAACAATGGGTGTTCAATACGGTTGAAGGTATTACACGGTTGATCCAATTAAAGTTATCGTATCCACGGCGAGAATTGCGTTCTAAATGTATCCAATGATTTGATATTTATGGTGCAAATCATTGGTTTTGTTTATTCTTACAAGGATAGGTATTTACATCGCACCATCATGTCCTGTTTTATTTTAAATTTACAACATATTGTTCTCGGTGAAATATACAAACAACTTTTTTACTGTTCTACTCTTCGCTAGTCTTACCGCAAGATGGCGCCAACTGCACTTAAATCTATTTAACCAATTTAATTTCAAATTTTATACGCCCCTTTAATAATTTTACTTATCTTTTTAAATGATTATAAACTATGTAGAGATTGTAGATTGCAACCCTTGAAATATGCGAAAGTGATAAAGCACGCGCGATCAAAACTGATGACGATAATTTTCGCAGCACAAGGCAAAGATTCGTACGTAACTTATGCACATTTATTGTATAAATTACTTCATTTGATGTGCGCCGCTACTGAGTTATGTCCAGTCGTACACCCATCCTCATATACCCATACGCAGCGTGCAAGAAGAAAATATGGAGGAGAGCAGAGAGAAGAGGAGAAGAGAGAAGCGAAAGAGAAAAATAAGATTGCCGCTTGGCTCGGGGCCTTATCATAGCACCATCGCACATGATGCCATATTGGGAGCCAGCTATTGCATAACCACAATAAAATATCAACAAGTTAACAAGCCCGGACCCGTGAGATACTCAATCAAAAATAAAGCCCGTGCATAATTCACGCATTTATAAAAATTAAAGAGAACCGTTCCACGGGTAGGAGTCGCGCATATTATATGAGCTCTTGTAGGCAAATAAAGTAGGCACCGCACGATATTTTGTGTGTTATAAATTGCGCCAGGCCATGGACCTGAAGAGCTGATGATGTGCACCAGTTTTAACGCCATTGGTAATCACCGCTTATCACGATCTTAATTCTCCACGTCCACTAATCTACTTTCAACATATATTCTGTTGAGATAATAAATCTGTTCCCGTGCTGAACGTATTTGTTCTCCTTTTCAAGATATAATGATCATGCAGAGGTACCTACCTACCAGGGATATAATCATTATCACAGTGCTATATTACTAAAGAACAAACATATTGACATGTAGTGGTGACTTAAAAATTTTTACAATTCACGGAACCCTTAAGGATATATATTTTTATACCAAACTCAAAAAGATGTTAAGGATTCCTAGAAGATGCTTCAATCTTTGAACATTATTGCGAATTTCGACTCTTTTAACTTGAATAGGTTGTGTAAAGCAGTGCTGAAAAACCTCTCAGATTCAGATAAAGATGACGAGGTCAAAGTATGCAACCCATTATACACCAAGAGCTAACTCTTCAGCAGACCTATAATTTTTATAAAGTTTAGGATCTGATCTGATAGACAAGGTATCAGACAGGAAACCACTGATAAAAAATCGTTGTCAATCAGTGGCAAACATAGCTGTATTTGGTAGTGGAAAGTGAAATACAGGATTGCTCTGCACTCAATCATAGAGGCAATACTTATCGAACAACTAATTCGGTACCAAAACAAAGACAAGACTAACTTACTTATTTTAACCGTTTGATTCCCAGGGGTCAAAAAATGCCAAGCAGTGCAATTGCTTTAGCGATTGCGAAGAGGCTCGACAAAAACTCTCAACAGCGCGATCGAGCTGCTTGGCATTCAAACGATTAAAAAGGCACGCGTTGTTTATTTATTAGTTTAATAACTATTATGGAATAGTAAGTGCAGTTTATCAGTCGGAGATTATATTTCCAAAATTATCTGAGACTGGTACAAATATACATAGATTCCATGATGCTTACTAAATGTTTTGCACGATCTCAAATAAATTATAAAAATATCTCTATGTTCTATGAAATAATAGTGTTCAGAATGGTCTCCGGACTTGAAGAAATACAAAAATTAATTTTTGAAGAATAATTAAATTTAATCGTTTTTCGGCATTTCCTGCCGATTTAAGAACGATCCACGTAAAAAGAAATTTTGCTTGTCTCAGTTCCTGTAAGTCTCACAAATAATTTTCATCAACAAAATTAAATTAAATTTAATCGTTTTTCGGCATTTCCAGCCGATTTAAGAACGATCCACGGAAGTCTCAAATTTCTATGGACAAATAGTGTTCAGAATGGTCTCCGGACTGGAAAAAATACAAAAATAAATTTTTGAAGAAAAATGAAATTTAATCGTTTTTCGGCACTTCCAGCCTATTTAAGAACGATCCACGTCAAAATAAATTGTGCTTTTCTCGGTTCCTGTAAGTCTCACAAATAATTTTCATGGACAATTTTCGTATTTTTTTTTTCGTGTTTTTATAAATAAACATCGAAATGGACGACCTTAAAGACTCCAAAATTATAAACCCTTGGAATATTGGATGTACTCCAGTTATTCTCGCAAAATCCAGAAACCGATATATAAAGACGTATAAAGCCTTACAAAAAATGGAGTATTGATAAAAGGGCTATGGTAAGCGAACAAGTTTTTTTGGCATATTTATAAGCTCCAGGATGTATACAACATTACTTGCGTTTCTTAAGAGAGTGAGCGGCGAGTATCTACCGATGAAATCAAAAACTTTCACTGCAGAAGAAATGTGCAAATTTCTAACAGAGTCACCGGATAACGTTTATTTAATTCAAAAGGTATTGCAGATTTTCATTTTAGATTGCTATAAAAACAAATTACAAAATATGATAATTGAAGTGACTGGTGCATGCAGAAGAGAGTAATTGTATATTATACTAGATTGAAGATGGCGGATCTTTATTAGTTGTAAAAATACCAATCACCAAAACTAATAACCTGCGAACATTTGCTGTTACGCATGAAAGAATGAAAGAGAAAGAATGTACTTCGTGAACATTTACCGAAAATTCGCAAAGCAAAATTCAACGCTACTGCTTTTCAAATATTTGGTTGGTGCATAATTATCAGGGGTTTTGGAAAAAACAATATTTATATGGAAAATAAACATACAAATTCTACAATAATTTTGTTAAATAATTATTCCCGAGCGTAGTTACTTACCATCGACTTCAATAACTGATTCCCATTTGCTTGGAAGACGGTCGATTCCACGGGAAAAAAGTCACGTTTCTTGGAGGCAATCCATGCTTTGACATTGACCACCAAGCTATCAAAATCTTCGAAAACTTTGTGCACCAGTCAAATTTTCAGCTATCGATTGACGTGGTAGTCCGTAGGCGCTTCTGTGGGAGAATATGGCGGATATGGATATGGAAGCTTATTGGCGATGCTTTCGACAACACGGTGCTCGATATGTGGACGCGATGACAAGATTCTTCAGAAACGGAGCTTGTTCGTTTCGTAGCAGCAAATCGGTAAAAATTCGGACACGTTCGACTTTATTGTTTTTGAAGAGTTCATGAGGAAGCCATAGCCTTCCGAGTTTTTCAGACGACGAACTATGGTTGAATGAAGTCTTCTGCCAGCATTCGAGTTGTCAAACTTTTGTCCCCTTCCACGGCTTCCAAAAGTGCTTGGTTGTCGAAATTTGATGGTTGACCTCTTCCTAGCTTATCCTCCAAGCTAGTGTCGCCAGATTTGAAACGGGCAAACCATTCCCTGTATTAACTTATTGTTCCTTCGCCAAAAGGCCAACAAAGATTAATAAACTAAACTAACAAGGGAACGATTTAGAGTGTCCCTCACCGATTGCGACGCACCTTGTATATGTTGTAGAGCATTAAAAAGTAAGAGACCCGTTTTTTATGTGCTTATCTCAAGATTTAGGGGTGAAGAAAACGGCCTAGATTAAAAACTTAGCAATTTTTTAAAAAACTTAGTACGTCGTTGCAAAGAAAAATACTGTAAAACTTTTATATAAAACATTTTTTCATATACCTCGTATTTTAGAAGATATATGCTACAAATGAAAAAAAGCCATTTTCTTCAAGAGGTGGTTTCACCGCCTAAATCTCGAGATAAGCACAATTAGTACAAATTTGCTACAGTATCCCCGAACCAAAGCGATTAATAACTTTTCGAAAACTAATTTGACTGATCTAACAGGGCAACGTCGATTTATTGTATTATATTTGCTAAACTTTAATTAGTGTCACTCATTATGAAGTTTCGTGATGAAAGAATCGTTCCTTACATATTAAACGATCACTTGATTCTCATATCTTCATGAAAAAAACAATATAAAACAACAGTTATTCACACCTATTTATAGCATCCATAAAGGTAATTATATTTTCCAATTTGGTCAACGTTGGATATGTAGAAACCAAAATAGCAATTACTAATTATTAATTTAAGACGTAACAGGGTAATATTTTACATTCCGCGCCTATTCCCAAAGCATTAGCTCTGAGGCAGGAGTGATTTAAAGCAGGTTTTGCACATAACTTACACTTTTTAATTATTGACTTTGGCTGGGAGTACGAGGCAGAGTCCGCGATAGGTAACGGTACAATGGGAATTAGTTATGACATAGATAGGTGATCGGAACAATTCTGGAGGCGTGAAGGAGCAAAGGAACATTAGAAGTATTTTAATTAGTGATTTGCATTTAACGTGCGCAATTAAATGTTTATTAATTATGAGTTCTCGAGTTGTTCCAGGCGGCGGATGGTGGATTTTAAGCGCACGGCATTCCGCTGCGCCGGCGACATTTTCTGTAATTTATATAAACAGTTCCACAAATCTTAGGCGGGAATTGTGTGCAAATGAGATACTAGAAGTAGTCTGTCAGAAAATCCGTCAGAATCCATTAAAATGCAAAGCTGGAAGTCTCGTACCGCAGAATCCTAATTAATTAAAATGTCGGTGCGCGAGATTCCGCCTCCTCCAGCATTTCGCGAATATCGTCCGATTTTTATTGGCCTAAGTATTGCCGATTCTGTTCCATATAAGTTCTCAACACTTACACACACAAGGATTTGCCGCACGCTGTCTATTGTACGATAATTTCCATGATTAGCTTAAAAGTATCGCGCGCGAATTCCAATACCGGCAATCACTTTAATCGTACCATTTATATGCATATGGCATTATATATCTCTTGAAAATTACTTCTCACAGATTACTATTCTACACAACACTTTATACCCTTATCTATACTTAACTATACCTACCTTTTCTTAAACCTCGTAAAGTACATAATTGCGATACCGTTGAAACTCACATAAAATACATATTGTCTCCATTTTTAACTTCAATTATCCGCCGCTCACATATAAAGCACGTCTAATTGCTTTTAATTCAAAGAACACACAATACCATCCTGGGACGCTGGCATCTGCGCGACCACAAAAATTAGGTTAAACAATCTCGTTTATTTACCGCTCCAACTTAAGGTAGTGTACAGTTTCCTGTAATTTTACTCGTTTTGCCCATTGCGCAATTCTAATTCACTTTTAACTATAATCTCGTCCATCCGTCTTAAACATGATTTCCTCCATTACTATTTAATGTCCCCTTTTCGATCAACGTGCTTTCGGCCCGAAAACAAAAAACTAACGAGCTTGTGTGGTCCTTCGCATACTAAATCGATAGCTTAGGATCGTTAACCTTTTGCTGCATTTAGAAAGACTGCCGAGTGCGTTCGCAAAATGCAAATTCGTTCCAATGGGCAGGTTATAAACATATTGTTATTATTGTTATTATGGCGGCGAGTTATACGTGAAAAAGGATATTACAGTTATTTGCGTACACTGAGAAACGTAATGTTGTTTGTTATGCTTCTGATTTCACAGAGTTGCTACCATGAAACGATACCGCGCCGTCCCATTTCGCTCCGAGTAAAACAGACCTTGAAGAACACTTCATCCAAAGCGAGGGCGAGGAATTTACCATAGTAAAATATCATGTATTTATTGCAAGTAAATATTCACTAATAACTTGAGTAACTTCACGTTATTAAATTAACTAGATTTCAACTTTAATTTGACTCGCTCAAAGTCCTTCGGTTCTTCCTTTAAATCTCAAGTTTATCTTCAGAATCACTTCGATATCGAAGTAGACTAACTGGATTTTTACAGTTTTTCTGTGTACCATCAGTGTAATCTTTCATTTTTCGTTATTACCCATTTACCAGTGACTGGTTCATTTATTTATTTGTTTAATTTTACACGAAATCATGATTTATTTTTGATGGCATATTGGATTTCATCTTATTGTCCCACACTACGACTCTTAAGAAAATGCGGATTTTCAAAGATTAAAAGAATGGTGGAACAGATGTACAGGGTGGCGCAATGGGTATTGACAATTTTTAGAGTGTTATTGTGGACATGCTAATAAAACGATTCAGGTCAAAGAAATACATTTTTATTACACATATAATGCAGTTTTATAACGGAAAGTATGTTTTAAAAATAGCATAATTTAAATGGCCACCACGCTCACACACAAGTCGTGACTGAAAATTCTCTGTAACTCGTTGTAGCATTTCCAGGTTAATCACTGATCTCTTGAGAAATGTTGTAGTAGCAATTTTTGGCCTATTTTTAGAGGAAGACTCCCTGTCACAATAGATGTTGCAGTTGCTGGAGTTTTACAAGAAATGCAAAATTTAGCAATTGAAAACAAATATGGAACAAAACATAGCAACTATTCCAGCAGATCTGCTCAGAGAAACGACATAAATTTTATAAAAGTAGTACAGATGCAATGATTGTAGTATAAGACATATAAATCTGCCACTTAGTTTTTAACACCTGTTGAAATCTCCATGTAAAATAATAGGAAGAACTCCATAAGCGACGAACCCAAAATTAAAATTTCTCTATTTAATTTCTCGCGCATGCCCTATTTATTTTTCAGAAATAAGTTCACATACGTTCTTTTGGACAATACAAGTTGTAAAGAAAATTTTTGAAAAGCGGCTGTGAATGTTTATCATTTATTTTGTAAATATAAAGCATAACTAAATGAGTAAGAAAAGTTTAGTTGCCCACAGAAAACCACTACAAAGGGCCGACCAGTACAAAAATTCGCCCAAAAATATGAGGATGATTAAAAATCACGTCCCCCGAAAAAACGAGGGGGGGGGTGTAGGGTTAAACCTCACCCCTTATCGGGGCGTTATTCGGTAAAATTTTGTTATTTTTTAACGTCCAGAAAACCAAGATTTTGGAACCGGTCCGCTTTTCGTTTCACTCCCACCCTCGGGGGGAAATTTTCAAACGCAGATTTTCGATTTTTGCAAGTTTTAAAAAAAAATATCTCCTCCGTAACCGCCGGAGCTGGACGATCCCAGTATATCTTAAAATGATCTTAAAGAAAATATCTAAAATTGATCGGGCCACTTTTTTTAATTTTAGCCCCGTTTCCGAGATGATTTTTTAAAAACCGGGTAAAAAAAATTAACGAGCCTTGGACACCCTCCGTATCACGTATGAGTTTTGTAGGAATTATTGTTGTTAACATTATATTTGATCGTAGTTTCAATGCCCCCATGGCAAATTTGATGAAATTTTATCTCTCCATTTCGGAGCTAGGGCGCAAAATACGTGATTTCACCCCTGTACTTCTTCGGAGGACTTTTTTTTCTTTGAAAGTCGGAAAGCTGAAATTTTCAGGGATCGTACAGGATACAAATGGCTTTCATTGGGATTTTTTTCCAAATTTTTGGAACCAGCCTTACCCGCCATTTGCACCTCCTAGATTCGTTTTTCTTCTTTTAAGGACGTATTTTTTTCTTTTAAAGTCGAAAAGCTGAAACTTTTAGGGATGACAGAAGGGATAACTGGCATTCATTGGGTTTTTTTTCAAAAATTTTGGTACCACCTCTACGCGCCATTTGCACTTCCTGGATTCGTTTTTCTTCTTTTAAGGACGTATTTTTTTCTTTTAAAGTCGAAAAGCTGAAACTTTCATGGATGGCAGAAGGGATAACTGGATTTCATTGGGAATTTTTTCAAAATTTTTGGAACCACCCCTACGCGCTATGTGCACCCCCTGGGTTCGTTTTTCCTCTTTTAAGGACGTATTTTTTTCTTTTAAAGTCGAGAAGCTGAAACTTTCAGGGATGGTAGAAGGGATAACTGGATTTCATTGGGAATTTTTTCAAAATTTTTGGAACCACCCCTACGCACCATTTGCACCCCCTGGATTCGTTTTTCATCTTTTAAGGACGTATTTTCTTCTTTTAAAGTCGAAAAGGTGAAACTTTCAGGGATGGTAGAAGGGATAACTGGATTTCATTGGGAATTTTTTCAAAATTTTTGGAACCACCCCTACGCTCCATTTGCACCCCCTGGGTTCGTTTTTCCTCTTTTAAGGACGTATTTTTTTCTGTTCAAGTCGAAAAACTGAAACTTTCAAGGATGGTAGAAGAGATAATTGGCTTTCATTGGGAATTTTTTCCAAATTTTTGGAACCACCCCTACGCGCCATTTCACCCCCTGGATTCGTTTTTCTTCTTTTAAGGACTTATTTTTTTATTTTAAAGTCGAAAATCTGAAACTTTCAGGGGTGGCAGAAGGGATAACTGGATTCCATTGGGAATTTTTTTTTACTTTTTGGAACCATCCCTACGCTCCATTTGCACCCCCTGGGTTCGATTTTCCTCTTTTAAGGACGTATTTTTTTCTTTTAAAGTCGAGAAGCTGAAACTTTTAGGGATGGTAGAAGGGATAACTGGCTTTTATTGGGAGTTTTTTCAAAATTTTTGGAACCATCCCTACGCGCCAATTACACCCCCTGGGTTCGGTTTTCTTCTTTTAAGGACGTATTTTTTTTCTTTTAAAGTCAAAAAGCTGAACCTTTTAGGGATGACAGAAGGGATGACTGGCTTTCATTGGGAATCTTTTCAAAATTTTTGGAACCACCCCTACGCGCCGTTTGCACCCCCTGGGTTCATTTTTCTTCTTTTAAGGACGTATTTTTTTCTTTTAACGTCGAAAAGCTGAAATTTTCAGGGATTGCAGAAGATTTTTTTTCAATTTTATATTTCACTATTTCACATAAAGAACACTATTTCACATACGTTAACTTTAGCTTAAAAAAACTAGTTTATTTTTTAAATATAAAGCATAAAACAGGCCAATTTATAAAAATCTTGAGGATAAAATAAAACAAAACAAAAATGGTGATGTGGCTATCATGTTACTTTCTCAGAAATTTGCAGAATTTTATTCCAACGCCAACTATTTTTTACTCGATTTTAATTCTTAGCACTATTCATCACCGTTCGTATTTTTTTTTTTAAATTTATATCTTCAAATCTTTTTGTATTAGAATTACAGTTTTAATGCATAACTGTAGATCATTTTACTGTGAATTAAATCTTTTAGGTTTCAAATTTATTTTTAAGTTTTCGAGTTGAGTTAGAATGAGCGTCTGTTTTAGACGAAAAGCTAGTTGGTTTTATCAATCGCGAATTAATTCTGCAAAATGAATCGTTTCTGATGTGTGTAATGAGTTTGCAGAATTTTATTAGAACGCCAACTATTTTTACTTGATTTATTTTCCTCAGCGTTCTTATTTTTTTGCAAATATATAACTTCAAATCTATTTGTGTTAGAATCATAGTTTTTATGCACAATTGTAGATAATTTTACTGTCAATTAAAGATATTTTTCAGATTTCAAATTTAAGTTTCCGAGTTAAGTGAGTTAGAATGAGCGTCTGTTGTAAACGAAAGGTGAGTTTGTTTCATCAATCACGTAACGCTTTGGAAAATTAATACATAAAATGGGATTTTTTCCCGAAAGAGTCATCAAATTGAATTTTGAATTAAATAGTCACTGAGTTATGTGCGAAAAAGCTCAAAATGCACTTTTTTTCAAATACCCATAACTTGGTGTCAAATTGTCGTAGGAACTTCGTTCTTTGAGTTCTGCATAGGGAATTGATCAAATTTTAATGCCTTTATGGTGGATCGAGTCGACAAAATTTTTCCAACTCCGTAGACATCGTCAAATCTGGACATGGTTTCCAGAGAAAACTTGTTTTTTCACAAGGGCGCTACAGGGGGGCGGAAGGGGTTACGCTTAAGTTCGCATACATGACTTTAAAGAAGACACTTCAAAGTTTTTCGCCCTCAAAGATTCATCAAAATCGATTGAAAATACGCCGAGTTACGGCGGTTTGAAAATGGTCGAAATTTCACGAATTTCAAGTGTTTCATTTTTTTTCCTTCAGTATATAAATGAATAACATTATTTTTAAGTATTGCTTGTTTTGCGAATTCGCTTGCTTTAACTCCTTTTAAATATACATTTTATTTTCAATGGTAATTGGTATGAGCTGAAGTCATGTGTCGAATAAAGTTATGCAGATTTAATTTGTTTCAGTTCGACCAGTTTTAGAATAGCAAGATCATTTCTATTCTTAGAAAACCTTTTGAATTAATTTACGAAGCAACAGAGAATGTGTGGTAGTAGATTTATGTGTATATTTCAGACCCTTGTTTAGATTTCATCACGTGTCCGTTGAAAGGTGAAATATTTTCGGTATCGATTTGAATAATCAGTTTTTTGCCGCGGCCGGTGAAATTTAATGGGTGTTACACAAATGCAAATACAATACTCTCGTTTTTTATCGAAATAATAATAAGAAGGCGGCATTCCTGGGGCCGGAGGTAATCTAGTTTACCGATCTGTTCTGACAACGGCGCACAGTGCATTCATATATACACATCTGGCGACGTTGTAAATATTTCGTGATGGTCTTTGGAATGATTAGTGGTGTCCTTATTAAAATCATCGAGCGGACAGTAAAGAGCCCCGACAAGGACATGACAGCCAGAAGCTCGACTCCAAAGACATTCAATTACAAAACTGACTGCAATAAGATATTGTCGGCGGTGGCGGCCGTCTCTTTCGCACTCTTTGCTTCTTGCTCTCCGCTCGCCGGATAGATCGCATCTCGTGAAATGATATGCCGGAGAAGTTTGACTTTAAATGGAGTATCGGCGATCTGAGGGGATTATAAGGATTTGTAAAGCGATATTGCTGCTAATGTCGCCGTGCCAGCGTTTACCAGACATCGGACGTTCAGTCTCTATCCAGTTTATGTTATTACCCGGTCGCGGTTCGTACCTAGTTATAAGCGAGTTGATCAAACCGTGTCGCAAACAAATATCGTAAGAGATTGTCGCAGACGGAAGAACAGTAGTAATAGTTTGTTCATTGGTTATGTAAAAGTTTGTTTGTACGTATTAGTAAAAACTTGTGCAATTAATTAGACGTTAATTTCATTTTACATATGTACTCGCTAATGTGGACGTGGCGCTGGCTTAACGATTGCGTCTCTGTAAATGGATAGGGCATTATTATGATAAATCTCTTTTTATCCGGTCTTATTAAATCGCACGAATATCTTAATTACGCTCATATACTGCGCAATCCATGAGTGCTCAAATGTCAGGCTCGAAAGGTCACACGCGTTTTATTCTTAAACATCTTGTTAACACCATAAATTGAGATGTGTAAGAATTATATTGTTTCAGCTCGGGTTATTAATTGTTGCAATTGCACTCAAGGGTATCCGTGCCTTTGCAAAATTAATTATTCTCACTGACATTATCATAAAACATTCTCGTTCCTGCATAGAACTAGTGTAAACAATTTCTGTGCAGATCACGACGTGCAAGGTTGATTTATCGAAATTTTACATTGCAGGTAACGAGAATATCAAAGTTGGGTAGCGCCTTGTTAAATAATATTCAAAATCGTACTAGTTACATAAATAAATAAATTTGACGCAGCAAACTGTTAATGTAATTATTACAGATTATATATTATCAATTATTATTCCGCTATATTTCAGTTACACGACCACAATTATAGAAAACGTTACATTTGTAAGGCAAATAGAGTGTGTATTTGTGAAATCTTGATTGAAAGTTGTAGGAAAAGATAGTAATTGGAGATAATTATGAGAACAGGCAAATTTCAAATTTCCGAAAGTGAAATGTGGCACTTAGCAGATCGTAAACAGAGATAGGGCGGTCAACTCTAAGGTAATTCGAATGTTATTTGGGTTAATTTATGTTATAAAATATTTATCATAATGTCATCGTATCGCTGTTTACTTTCACTCGCAATTAGAGCCACAAATGATGTAAGATTTTCCTATATTGTCTGCAATCGAATTATTAAAAATATTTCTCTCGTATTGCCCTGTCTTCAAGTCATCTTATCTTGTTATAAATAAAATAGAAACAACCTTACTTGTTGCAGAGAGTATTAAATCGTTTTTTGAATTTATTATCTTGTTATATTTATAAATACCTAAATTGGTGAAAATGGTAAAAATTGCGTTGCCTAAAATTCGAAAGCGAATAATAAAATATTTACCTTTTTTCCATCTCTCCGTGTGGCTGTGAAGTATTTGAAAGTGTCGGCGTTGCTTTACATCGGAACCAATTCGCACGCTGTTCGCCCCATTAAATAACCATAAACGTTACAGTGTAGCGTTTTAAGGCATCACCTCATTGTGTACGAGTGTGCTTATTGGCATCAACATGCCCTTAAAGTAAACCTTTGTCAGCTGTAAGCCGCCTCCGTAATAAAACTTCGACGCTCGATCAAGCGACGAACCCGTTACCTAAGGAACTTTTATTGCCTGTCCCAACTGACCCATGCAGAAATACATTGTATCAAACATACCAAATCATGTATTCGTTTTAAACAATGCCTAATAAACCATATATACTGAAAGAAAAAAAAAACTCACTTTAATTCGTGAAATTTCGACCATTTTCAAACCGCCATAACTCGGCGTATTTTCAATAGATTTTGATGAATCTTTAAGGGCGAAAAACTTTGAAGTGTCTTCTTTAAAGTCATGCATACGAACTTAAGCCTAACCTCTTCCGCCTCTCTCTAGCACCCCTGTGAAAAAAAAATGTTTTTTCAGGGAACCATTTTCAACTTTGACGATGTCTATGGAGTTGGAAAAATTTTGTCGACTCGATCCACCATAAAGGCATTAAAATCTGATCAATTCCCTATGCAGCACTCGAAGAACGAAGTTCCTACGACGATTTGGCACCAAGTTATGGCTGTTTGAAAAAAAGTGCATTTTGAGGTTTTCGACTTTTCAACCAAATTTGATGATTCTTTCGGGAAAAAATCTCTTTTGGCCCTACTTTAAGGGGGCAAAAATTTCAAGTGTTTCATTTTTTTTCCTCCAGTGTATTTACCTAATGTTCAGCCTGCCCTTACGTCATATCCTAGATATTGATTGATCGTGCATCCAGGAGCGGCTCGTTATGTAGAGTCAAGGAGCCATGGCACTACCTCTAAACAATGCCCGTGAAACTTTAATGAGTAGAGAAAAATCGCAATGCATTTGTTCCCCAACGCAAACGGAGCCAAATTACTTCTGGTACGACATTTCATTAGAATGTTGGCAGCGGCGGGGAGGTGCGCGGTTCGGGGAGGGACGCGTTCTGAACGTGCATTTTCTAGTCAAATCATTTCTGGCTCATCTCGTGCACGCGACAACATGCACTTGTTAGTCCACGATTAATAAATTTAATTGAAGCCTTTTCGCTCATGTACTATTGACAAAATTTACAGGCAAGTCATGTACGAAAAAAATTCAATTGTTTTTTTTTTTTTCAAGGATAACTCTTGAACATATATTTATCAAGCCCGATAGCCACACCCCCCTCCTGGGTACTCGCCTTAATAAAAGGACATATTTTGAAAATACTTTCGGCACAGTATCGTACCCATTGGACAGATGTAGATGAGATTAAAAAATAAATTATTTTCTAATATTGTTAAACGTTCAAATTCTTCTAGTAAAGAAATATTAAATTTGTCTTTAAATTAATTTCTGGTGTTTTAAAGATAACTTTTGAACTGACGACCAGATTTGTAAGACTTATCCGAAAGATGCAGGTAGAACCAAAAAATTAAATTTGTTGTTCATTTGTTTTTCGAGTTTCAGAGGATAACTCTTGAACGGATGACCAAATTTGGCAAATTCTTCCGAAAAGACCAAAAAAAAATAAATTTGCCATTTAATTAATGGTCTTTGAGGATAACTCTTAAACGGATAAACAGATATTCAATTTTCTTCCAGAAAAGTATTTCACTCACCGTGTGGACGTATAAAATATAAAAAAAATCAGTTAAGCGCTCAATTGTTTTGCGGTTTTGAGCAGTGGCGGCTCGTGGAACATGTTGATGGTAGAGCCGCTTATACAATATACCCCCCTCCTTTTCTTTGTAGAAAAAAAAAAGAACGATTTATCTTCCTATACCTGTAACTGGCGAAAGTGTTTAAAACATTCTTGCTGAGCTTGAAACTACAGGTAATGCCATGGCTCCTTGGTACTTTATAATGAGCTGTCCCTGCTTAATTTGATAAAACGATGATTTGAAAATCGAATTTAAATTTTGTAGAATTTCGTCAACACATTTTATATTTTTTTAAATTTTTTTGCTCGAGAAGTACACAATCGGAAAACTAAAATTTTCAAAAATTCACAACTCGCGAAATAATTGGTGGATTTTCAAAAACTGCACTTGATTTGATAAAACAATTATTTACTAATCTAGTTTAATTTTTGTGGAATTTAGTCGACACGTTTTATATTTTTTTGAAATTTTTTGCTCGAGTATTACACAATTCTAAAACTAAAATTTTCAAAAATTCACAACTCGCGAAATAATTGGTGGATTTTCAAAAACTGCACTTGATTTGATAAAACAATGATTTGCAAATCTAGTTTAATTTCTGTAGAATTTAGTCGACACGTTTTATATTTTGTTTTAAATTTTTTTCGAGTATTACACAATTTGAAAACTAAAATTTTCAAAAATTCACAACTCACGAAATAATTGGTGGATTTTCAAAAACTGCACTTGGTTTGATAAAACAATGATTTGCAAATCTAGTTTAATTTCTGTAGAATTTAGCCGACACGTTTTAAATTTTTTTTCAATTTTTTTTTTCGAGTATTACACAATTCGAAGACTAAAATTTTCATAAATTCACAACTCGCGAAATAATTGCTGGATTTTCAAAAACTGCACTTGATTTGATAAAACAATGATTTGCAAATCTAGTTTAATTTTTGTGGAATTTAGTCGACACGTTTTATATATATTTTTTATTTTTTCTCGAGTATTACACAATTCGAAAACTAAAATTTTCAAAAATTCACAACTCGCGAAATAATTGGTGGATTTTCAAAAACTGCACTTGATTTGATAAAACAATGATTTGCAAATCTAGTTTAATTTCTGTAGAATTTAGTCGACACGTTTTATATTTTGTTTTAAATTTTTTTCGAGTATTACACAATTTGAAAACTAAAATTTTCAAAAATTCACAACTCGCGAACTAATTGGTGGATTTTAAAAAACTGCACTTGATTTGATAAAACAATGATTTGCTAATCTAGTTTAATTTTTGTAGAATTTAGTCGACACGATTTATATTTTTTTGAAATTTTTTGTTCGAGTATTACACAATTCAAAAACTAAAATTTTCAAAAATTCGCAACTCGCGAAATAATTGGTGGATTTTCAAAAACTGCACTTGATTTGATAAAACAATGATTTGCTAATCTAGTTTAATTTTTGGGGAATTTAGTCGACACGTTTTATATTTTTTTGAAATTTTTTGCTCGAGTATTACACAATTCTAAAACTAAAATTTTCAAAAATTCACAACTCACGAAATAATTGGTGGATTCAAACGTCAAAATATAGCAAATTTTGTGCAATTTTAAAACGAAAATTTTCTCTTGAAATTAACATAAAATGCAAAAATTTCACTGTTTCAGTTCGGTTATTGTAAAATCGTAATTTTTATTTTTGAAATTGCACAACTGCGGAATTGTTTGATTTTGATGATTCAAACGTCAAAATATGGCAAATTTTGTAAAATTTTAAAACGAAAATTTTCCCTTGAAATTAACACAAAATGCAAAAATTGCAATACAAAATTTTAAAATCGCGACTTTGATTTTTGAAATTGTACAACTACCGAATGATTTGTCCGATTTTGATGATTTAAATGTCAATGTATGGCGAATTTAGTATTATTCAAAATGGTTCATCAGTGGCGGATCCTAGGGAGGGGTAAATAATCTCTTCCTTGAGTCTAGATTTCTTGTCGGTCGTCGTGAACTTTTCGAAAATGTCAAAAATTAACGCAAAACGCCAAAATTACGAAAAAGACCAAAAATTTTAAACAAATTAGAAACAACCTTACTTGTTGCAGAAAGCATTAAATAAATTTAATAAAACGAATTATAGCCTGAATATATGAATATTCAACCTGTTCGTAACTCGCAAGCAATTTTTTTTTTTTTACTTTGGCAGGTGCCCTTCAGTCACATCAGTTATGCAAGCAAAATTAAGTCTTAAGACTTTTCGTTTAATTGAATTCAAAAATTTTAATTGCAATTTTGATTTTTAAATTGCTCAACGCGTTGACCGATTTTGATGATACAAATGTCAAAATATTGTGAATTTAGTGTCATTTTAAAACGGATTTCCAAATTTTCTCTTGAAATTAATGCAAAAATAGCAGTTTTTAAATTTCCAAGATTTTCGCGACTTTGATTTTTAAATTGGACAACTGCCGAGCGCGTTATTCGATTTTGATGATTTACAATAATAATAACAGTTTATTCGTGGCAATACCAGGAGTTTACACAAGTCAGAAAATGGCTTTTATGGATTTAAATGTCAAAATTTGAAGAATTTCTTGTATTTTTAAAATGGATTACATTTCTCTCGTGAAATCACTGGCCTATTTCGTGTTTGTCAATTTTACATCAAATTCTTTTCAATATTTGTTCGAGATTTTTTTTTAGACGTGATTCGTTATTGAATCGATTCCTGTTCCTAAGATCGTTATTAAATCGGTTATAAGAGTTACTGTTACTAAGAAGTGATTCGTTATTTAATCGAGTTCCTTTTATACAATAACTTTTAAGAAAATCACCATTCGTGGGATTTTTCAATAACCGTTACCGTTATTACTTCTTAGTAACGGTTGCAAAGTAGCAGTTAGTGAAAATAACGCTCATCACTAATTAACCTCTTCATGGACAGAAACACATTTGTGTACGTTTTAAAAAATGACGAACACATTTACAACAAATTTGATTTAGCTCAATACTGCCATCTCATGTCAAGCTCTGAAAGCTGCTTCAGTTGTACATTTCCATGCAGATACCTCCTGTCCGGTTCTACTGGCGAGATATCAATTGTTTCTTAAAGAATTTGAAACTTCAAAATTAATTTGTCACTGAAGAGGTTAAAGAGATGTAGATAAGATCAACGAATAATTTTCCGTTTTTTAACCAAAAATAAGTTTCAAATTTCAAGTATTGCAGTTATTAAGGAGATGTAGATAAGGTTACAAAATACAATTCATCGTTTAATTGATTTCCGCGGGCGAAGAACGGTATTACAGATTTAATGCAGGCTATTTTTCGTGTTTATTTAATTTTTTAATGCTTCTGCAACAAGTAAACGTTTTCAATTTTCTTTCTTCAAAAAGGAAAGGATGCTAAGTGGCTCTACATCAAAATTTTCCACGGGCCGCCACTGCATGCACCTACATTTTTTTTCGTCTTTATTAAATGTAAAAAGAATCCTTTCTAGTTGTTTGTGCTTTTTCGAAACCAATTTTGAAAAATAAGTAGATCATTCTTTAACAATGTTAATGATTCGTTTGTTATGATTTATCTGGATTTAGAAATATATCAGAGTGAACATTATTTGCGGATATATTTTACTGCCTTTGCTCGTGCTACATAAAGGTATTCAAGATCATCTTTCTCATTCCTCTATTTATTTGTAAAATATTCCATCATTGCATTTAGAGAAGAAAATTGTGCTGAATTACGTTATCTTGTGGTATTTTGTGTTTGAGGTACACTTTTATCTTATCGAATTAAATTTCTTTCTGGTAAAGGTGTTAGAGGTGACAGCGAGTTATTGTCATTTATAATTTGCTGGTCCTTTCATCCAAATTATTTTCTGTTATTATGTTCAGGTTGGATAATTTAATTTTCACAATTCTCTGATTGTGCGTAACTACCAGATGGAAGTTCATCAGAAACATCATCAATAAAAAAAAACTTTACTTTGTAGTCACAGGTTTTAGTGTTGGAAAAAAACAAATATTTTGTCATCTACCTAGTGAAGCTAGTGCCTGGTGAAAAATAGTTCTAATATCCAATAATATACCTTTACAACTCAAACAACCATTGAAAACAGTTGCAATTAAGTTCTAAATTGAAACAAGAGCGTTAATAGCAGTGAAACTTTATTTTAGTTTACTTCTGAAAATCTATGATTCCTGCAAAGATACATCATGAAATTCGCAGGTTGCGATGGCAAAAGTCAGGCAACGTTGGTCCCGACCGGTAATTGGATGGGTGATCATTATTTTAGTTTTTTAATTCCATCTTTGTAACAATTTTCATTAACACATTTTAATAAGCTCTTAACGCTGCGTCATTCCTAACGAGCTATGATTTGCTTTTATTTCAGCATTTTTTATATAAAACGTAAGGGGTAATATCTTTGTGAATATCTAGAAACCATTGTTCAAGAAGATTGTATGAATTCAATAGATAGGAGCAAGATTTCAATAGATCGATAGATTGTACTTAAACATAGAAAACATGCGTAGGCCGAATAATACCGAATATAATTTACCGTCTCTATCAAGACCTTATCTCGAGGAATTTGGCAGTAGCCGTGGCGAAGCGAACGCGGCAACTGGTTTACATCATCCGTAGATCCTAATCTCGGGCTTAGAGGAGAGAAAAAATATTGAAATCTAAATACGCGGCCAATTTCTCAACGCATAATCGGATACCTCATCAACGGTACTTACAAAACATCGCTACCAGCGAATTTAATTAATATTCCCCCTTGTCATGTACATTATTAAAAATAAATGTTTACGGTCAAACGTTATTTATGGCGACGAAGAGGGAGGAAGACGAGGCGACGCGTTTCTTCTGTTTTATAAGGTGCACGTATACTTAAAAATAGAGGAGAGTGCGCCTTCAAAGGTCAACACGATTATAAATTTAAGAAATTTAGCGGCCGGGACTGCCGAGGTGAATACACTTTCGAATCAATGAATGCTTACGTATAAACCATAAACGGAGTGGAACAGACTGTTTTTGGGTGTTGATCCTTTTGGGAGAATTAGTTCATGAAGCGGTCCACTAATTCACAATATGTTGCATGGTAAATTTTCATGATTAATCATTTTATTTGAAGTGGTATTCAGGGAGAGGGCCTCTGAGGAATATGTAGTACATATATTTCTTTTTTCTGCAGCCGTCCAGAAAATAAAACTTTCGGTATGATTTATTAAACCGAAAGTACCACTTTACATAAATAGTACCGAAAGTAGTTATTTTCTGCTTTTTTAACATACAAAACGGCTGCAGAAAAAATAATGTACGTAACACGTTCCAAAAGTGATTTTACGGGACTCGGAAACTTTCTACTCATCCCGTAAAATATCACTTTTGGAAATAACGTAAATTACTATTACGTGCAAAATTATAAAGGACTGAAAAATTAAGCGAATTATTTGATATGATAACGAGGGAGCGTTTTTTCTTTTATTTAAAAAGGACGGATAGTTCGAGGTTGGAATTGGCTTAGGCAATGCAGGCCATTACAGTTGTATCAAGCACTCGAGACGTTTTACGCAGTGGCCATCATCTTAAATTCAATTCTCCATTGTTGCGTTCTCCGAATACTTTCTCTCTGCGCAAACTTTACCACCACACGTCTCGGTTGCTTGGCAATGCTGTACAAACTCTTTAATTCTTTTTACAAACAAAATAAACAACCATGCCCTTGCCGGGTTTTGCACCTTGAAGATTAATAATAATAATAATACACGCGGCTAGTAAATAAAAATTTTGCGCACCCCCTTCACGACAACTCTACGATCCGATCTAGATGGTATGGTAATGCTGTACAAATTCTTTAATTCTTTTTACAAACAAAATAAACAACCATTCCCTTACCGGATTTTGTACCCTGAAGATTAATAATAATAATACTTGCGCTTAGTAAATAAAAATTTTGCGTACCCCCTTCACGACAACTCTACGATCCGATCCAGATGGTATTTCGGGAAATATTCATCAATTACTATTTCTAATAATAATTCTAAATTCATGGAATGAAATACTTTCTAAATTCATGGAATGAAATACTTTATTACATATTATTAGGACCGTTTAACAAAATTAACTTTTTAATAAAGCAATTACCATTTGCTGTATTTTTTTCAATTCTTAAAAATAACCCGCGTATAAAATGTAAATGTTTCTGATTATAAGAACCGGAAATGGGTAATTTTTTATCACAATCTCGTGTTGGCGTGCCATTTTTCCGTCGTTGATTCGGATCTTTACGTATTGTTCCCCATTTTATAACATCCTGCGCACGTGATAATGTTGCGGAATAATTTTAACAATAACAGCGCTATCTGGCGTCGTCCAATTTTAATTCAACCCTTTCACGTCCAGGCCGTGAGATGTCTAAGACGTGATAATGCCCGAGCAGCAGTCGGCTGCCCCCATTACCTCATAAATAATTCCGCGCACGCAGTTTCTGGTGAGCAGCGGTTTCCAGAAACATAAATATAAAGAGCGTCCCACGGGAGTTGCCGGCAGAACATATTTATACTTTAATTAAGTTTAAGTTTACTTTTTTCGGATTGCGAGTTATGATTGGTCTAACGTCCGGTACGATGGAAATTTATTTTCTGCGAAAGTCAAAAATCATTCGTAATGCAATGTACGTCGTTGTTTTCGAATCCATGACATGTAGGTCCGCGAGGAATGTCTGTACATATACAATGTAGCGTATTCCCTCTCCCACACACAAAGTAAACAACTGGCTCGAAACAAGCGCACTAAACTAAGCAGTGTGGCTGCCATTGTAAAGCCATTTTGTCTGCACGTCGACCGGTCATCTTCCTTTCTCGTCTCCTCCAAAGATAATTACAAGTGTATCGGAGATACCGAGCGTGGGTTAGGGTACCACCATCAACCACAACCAGAACCAGCGCACCAAGTAAACCAGCTCTTCCACGGCTGTGGAAAAAAATATAAAACTAGTCATTTGTATGCCAAGTGCCGATGATCAAGGCCTCGTCGGATAACACGTATTATACGTATCCCTCATTTTTACCATTTAAGGTCCAACATTTTACATGCTTTACCATGTACACACTATGCGCCGTGTTTTCGTTGCATTCGGTTAATTATTGCTTTGGGCCGGATCGTTATTGTTTTTTGTTTTTTTTTCCGCACGCTCAGCACCCTCGTTCTCAAAACGAATAACATTCAGCTACTATAAATCCTTATATACACCTCGTCAACAGATAAAAATAAAATTAAATTGCGTCAACGTGACACTCGTCCATTAAACGTACGTCGGACCGGCGAAATAACGACAGCGAGACACTAATAAAATTCAAACTCCCCAACGGACAATCCGACAAGAAATATAAAGTGGATGGGCACGATCAAACAATTTTTCGAAGCATGAAAAATTCATCTATTTCCCAATTCGTTACGGCCCATTGAATCGGAGTTCTAATTATTTATAACACGGGAGCTAATTTGTAAGCGATTATTTGTTATGGAATATTCAAGAAGACACGGTATAACGAGGAAGAGACGTGCCCGTAATTGGACTGATAAATTAGTTGACAGGTGTTTATTGGTAGTAAAGAAAAGAGATTTAATGCCCTGAGTACAATTTAAATTTCAAAATATGGACCTAATTGTGCCGGCTATCGTCCATAATTCATCGCTATCAGGTACAATCAGGGACTCGGAAGATGTACACAGTAGTCTTTAATGAGTTGCGGCATGTGTGTAGCTGGGGGTGTTCTTTTTTCATTATTTAAGTGTTTGTTGATGAAGTGTATTCTTAAAAGATAAGTGCTTTTGAATTTTTAATGGTTAACTTGAATCAAATATAAGTAAAAATTGTCTGACTATATGTAGATGAATAAAATTAAAATGAGAAACAAAATGCTTTAGGACCAAATTCACATTTAGCGCATATAAATTAGTAAAAAAATAACTATTCAATTAAAGGCATTCTGAAAATTATGACCAGTGTAATTAGTAAAGCGATCTTCATTTTATTAGCGGAAAGTCGAAAAAGAACTTTTTTTATCGAAATTCTCTTCTCGTGTCCACGTGAATTATGAGATGCAGTACGTGATATTTGTCATTCCTTATGGCACGGCTAAAATATTTCGGTTTTCTTTTTGTCTCCCTTACTATTCCTTTGTCTTTTCTTATTTTTATTAGGACCTCTTTATTTGAGATAAGTTGTGTCCTTGATACATTAAGAATACGCTGGTACATCCACATAGAAATCTTGTTTGTTTTCATATCATTGTACTCAGTTTCCGGACACGTATTTCGGACCATTCTCAAAGGAATTACAAAAATAGCTAATTGTAATTTCTTTGAAAATTGATTGAAACACGTGTCAGAAAATGTTTTCATTCAAAATTAGGTAATAGTATAATTTCGTTTCATCAAGAGTGCAATGAACACAGTTTTTATCGCATATAGAAACCGTTTAGTTGTTTTTTTGATTTCTTCCGTATCAACACCTCAGAAAAGTACATCACGGCAGCGAAAACGTACTATTTTGTTAATTTTATCTTCAGTGTATTGACAGGTTTACAGCATATACATTTTTTCGTGTTGTACAATGCTGTTTTAGCTTTTTTGATTCGACAACTTATATCTCCTTTGTAGTCCCAGTGTTTCTAAGTAGACTGGTAGACAATTTGCTATATTACGAGGGTTGTCCTTAACCCTTTGACGAGTACTCCTCGTATTTAAATATTCGGACCAAACACAACGACCACGAGCATATCTCGTGGCGCGGCGCTTGGGCCAATCAAATCGAGCACGAGCTCAACTCCTAGTAGTGCTGCACAATGAAAGCATTTTCTTGCGAAACAGAATTTTTTGAAGTCCATATTTCACGTTTTCAGTTGTGCCATGAAAAAGCACGAATTTGTGCGCTTACATTTGGTCAGTACTGTAGCTTGACTTCCTCTCTTTTAATCCCCACACCGGCGAGCTGCCTGCGATGTACAGTTTTGCCTTGACAGCCGTTAGAGATGGAGCTCGCACTCGCTTCTCCCGCCAGGTGCAAATTACTCTGTGTAATTCGTTTTTTGTGTGCAAAAATCTCTGCGCCGATGCACATTCATTCTCAACTGTGCGAAGTCTACGGAGAAAAGTGTATGAGTCTGTAACACGTGCGCAAATGGTGCAGAGAATTCAATGCCAAGGTTTGTGCAAGGTGGGTCACGAAAATGCTGACGGAAGACAACAAACGGAAACGTATTGAAGTGGCCCGCGAATTTCTTCAGGCCTACGAAATCCATGGCCAGGAATTCTTGCCACTGGGGACGAGACCTGGGTCCACCACACGACACTGTAAACGAAAGATTAATCCCGTCAGTGGAAATATCCAGAGTCGCCAAAGCCACGGAAGTTCAAACAAACATTGTCTGCCGGAAAAGTGATGACGAGCGTCTTTTGAGACTGGAAGGGGTTATTGTTGTGCGAATTCATGCCCTCCGGTACAACAATCAATGCAAACTGTTGTGAGACGTTGAAGAAGAAGAGGAGAACTGCCCGTTTAAAAACCGATCTCATCTACAGATCTCGATGGGATACTGTCACATTACATACAGCCCAGAAATGGCTACCATCTCTTTCCTGAATTGAAGAAACAACTGGACGCATTTCAGAACCGGAAAGGAGCTGAAAGAAGAGCTTTTAAGCTACTTTCGCGGCGTGGCGGAAGAGTCCTACGATTCAGGCATAAAGAAGATGGTACTCCGCATGCAAAAATAATGCATTGATCTCAACGGCGATTATATCAAAAAATAGGGGAAAGTCTAAGCTTTCCAACAATATATTATTCAGTGCAAACAAACATGTTTTTCAGTGTGAAAAATCATTGGGAACCTTATTTTACGGACAACCCTCGTAAAAGAAAATAGATAGCACTCAAAATATCTGTACTGAACAAGTGGAATATTCTGTCTATTGGACGGGAATTTTATACGAAAGTATACGAGGATTTAAGGTATTTAGAATGTTCTAGAAAAGATTACTTATTACCAAACTAAATACGCAGGTGTTTGTAGAAGACTTTTGCACAAAACAATGGAATGGGATTTTTCAGGATTCATATTGTACACCAGAAATTGAAACGATTGGAAAGGAATATATAAAGTGAAGAAAATTTATGATAAAAGAGAAGGCGGAGACCATTGGAAAATCTAAATAGATGCTAATTGTGTGTGAGAGGAAAAAAATATTAAAAGCATTCTATTGCATTGATGAATTCAACAGGCAATTGTCCGGGGTCTTTCAGCCTCTAGATGTGAATAAAATAGAATTGTATAGTTTAACCTAAAGACTTCAATTTAATAATTACTGTAAAGATACAGTATGAAATCTAAAAGATTTAGCTTTTGCTGAACAGAAACCTCGATGCCATAGTAAGTCAAACGTTTTTCTTTTTTTAATAAGTAGAAACAATACGGTAGATTGATTATCCTTTCGTTAAGATTTGTAGCTTGATTGGATGTGAAGATGAAAAGAGAGTGAAGAGGTTTTTCTTGGCTGAAAAATAAAATTTAAAAGATTTAGTTTTTGCGATCTGAACAGAAACTTCGATGCCATACTAATTGTAAGTCAAACGTTTTTTTTTTTAATAAGTTGAAATAATATTATAGATTGATTATCTTTTTATTAAGATTTGTTGCTTGATTGAATATGAAGATGAAAGAAGAACGTAGAGGATTTTTTTTTTGGCTGGAAACAATTCAACAATTAAATTAAGAATTTTATCTCTGAGAATGTATTCAAGGATTTTGCCAAGGGCTGGTAGGAATGTTATTCGTTAGAAGATAACAGGGTATCGATTTAAATTTTCCTTTTTGATATAGAACATTATACGTTTTTTTTTTCAACCTCCGATGGGCCATAATCAAAAGACAAGTGTATATAAAACAATGATTTTTATACCAAAAGTTATGTACACTTATGGTTATTTATCGACATAATCACCTTGGGGATTGAGGCATTTGTCGTACCTGTGAACAAGCTTTCCAATACCCTCTTCATAAAATGTTGCCGCCAATTAATTTAAATATGTCTTGGCGTTGTCTTGAAGCGTTTCGTTATTTTGGAAGCGCTGCCCTCCTAGCCACTTGTTTAGTACAGGGAGAACATGGAAGTCACTCGGCGCTGGGCCAGGACTGTATGCCGGATGATCGAAAATATCCCTCTAAAATTGCTCAACCAGCCGTTGGGTTAGAGCAGCCGTGTGAGGACGGGCGTTGTCATGGATCAAAACAACTCCAAAAGTCAGCATGCCTCTTCTTTTGTTTTGTATGGCTCTCCGCAGACGTCCCTGGCTGCATGAACCATAACCATAACCTTTCAAATTGACATAGACTTGACCTGCTATGAATCTTATACTTTGGTATTTATACAGTAAGCATTGGAAGTAGAGGCGACTCTTTGTAAGAAGTAAAAACTACACGTATGTCTGGAAAAAAAGTGATGAGCAAAAAACGAAGGTCCGCACTTACAAAAATGTTGAAGAGCAAAAATGCTCACCTACAAAATTTTATATTTCAACACGCTAATAAAAAAATTCACTAACATTCACGACTCATTTGAATCATAAGTCACTTGACTCCAATCTTTGATTCGACTCACTCATGAATCACCTATCTCTAATTGGAACTATCCAGCCCCTTCTCGGATTCCATATTTGTTTTTTTAATAAAAATGAACAAATAGTAAGAAGTGAAATAATCTGTATTGATATTATTTTCCGTTGTAAAATACACTGAAAAAGGTTTGTCACTTATTCAATGGAATAACATTAACATTTTGGTTGACCTAAAATTCTCCATTTGGAAATACAAGATTGCGTGTTCTTTAAAAAATATTGTCTATTCAAGTATAAGACCTTAGGTGTTACGAGAAGATAAGTAATGTAATGTAGTAAATAATAAGGGATCTTGTGGAAATACTAATATTTTGAATTTAACTTCTAAGGTTTTGTTTTAAAAGAAGCTGAGAATGTAGCTCTAGGCCTAACAGAATAAAATGTCTCCCTGATTTCGAGAAATAACCCCGCTGGTAGGCTGAAGCAATAAGAGATTTATGGGATGATTATCAAAAGACTTTGGATGAATCGTTTGGAAGCGAAATTAACATCTGGTGTTTTTAGAGATAACGGATTAAATTAAATTTTATAATTTCAAAAGTAGCTTCTCTCGCATTTGGCAATGACGAATTCCAGTTCAGCGAATTTCACGGAACTTTTTTTTGTGTGAGACAAGACCCAATTTTAAACCTGCAAAAAAATGCCCGACAGAAGATAATCGGGTAACGGTTAACTGGAATTAAATTATTATGCATTTTCACCACGAAATTTGAAAAAGTTTGCACCATTACTGAATTAACTTGAAGGAATCTAAGTAGTTTAGAAGATATGCGGGGAAAATATGAAATATGTGTTATTGGTATAGTAACCTGTAAACTCAAAAGATGGACAAGGAAGATAATAGGGTAACTAATAAAAATAATCTTCTTCATTGTGCCAAGCAAATTCCTACATAGGCATCCCGGTTTGACTTATCATAACTGACGGTTAAGTGGTGCATTTTGTAGAGACCTAAAATCTTGAAGTCCATTAGCGTATAGAAAATGCTTCTTACATCCTATTCTTACCTTCGATTTTTCCTTACAGGGTAGGGCGTGGGAAACTGTATTTTTTCACGTCGAATAATGTACCCAAGGTGTGAAATCTTCATTTTCTTTACAGTACATAAAGAAGGAATATAATAGAGTAACTGATAGAAATCGTCTTCTTCATTATAGCAAGCAGATTCCTGCGTAGAAGTTCTTTGTTTGACTTTATCATATCTGACGGTTAAGTGTTGCATTTTTAGAGACCAAAAGTCTTGAATTCCTCTTGCCTTCAATTTTGCTTTATAAAATAAGGTGTGAGAAACTATATGTTTCACGTGGAATAATGTGGCCAAAGTATGAACTCTTCTTTACAGTTGTGCGCAGCTCACGGTCTTCGAGCCCCGATCTTCGGATTACCTCTTCGTGCCTTACTCTGTCGACCCAGCATATTTTGAATATTTGTTGTAGTATCCACAATTCGAAAGCTTCCGGCTTATTTATTGAATTTACTCATAGCATCCATACATGAGAATTCATAGAAATTATTAATAGTATCTTAAAATAACAGAAAAGTTTCATGCTACATCCTCACGAGATCAGATAAGTTCATTGGATAATTACATCCGGAATCAGCATCATGTTTCTTTTGCACTAGTAAACTAAAATCCTAGGAAATATGAGAATGTTACATTCAAATTGGAATAACCTCTGAAGCATTCACGTTTGCATTTTAACTTAAATTTAAAAAAAAAAACTCAATGAGTGATTCTAACTGATTGAACCAGTTAAACTCACGTGAGCATGGCGTAAGAAGTTGTCTACAGCCAGTCATACTTATAGTCTGAAAAAATCTGATAGCACGTATTTTTGTCAGGTTTACAAAACACCCACTACAGATCTGGAAAAAAATCCTAAAAGCATCATGGGTAGCCAGAGACGAATTATCGATTAGACAAAAAATCTTAGGCCCGCAACTGCTAAAGGTGCTATTTACTTTATATGTTTTTTGCTGCTGAATTTTCAAATTTTCAAAACGCGGTTAGTGGTTATTCCGTCACTGTGGCTGCGGAACAAGTATCCGAAGCAAGGCACAAGCCGAATTGACTTAAGTGACAAGTCTTTAATGCCAATAGGGACGATGGTGTTTTGCAGAAACTTTGTGGTTTGGTTAGAAGGCATAAAGACATCCTGGCTTTCGCGAATAATTTTAAGTAAATACTTATGTACCTTTACGAATGAGTCAATAAATAGATTCGGCAGTAGTTTTCGAAACCAGTCAAGGATTTAGAGTACATGTGGTTTTTGGTTTTTCTAGTATAGACCAGAGATACCCAATCTTTTTAAGACATTGCATCAGTATATAGTAGACAATTTAGTGGCGTACCAGTAGGTAAATATATTGAAGGAAAAAATGAAACACTTGAAATTCATGAAATTTCGACCATTTTCAAACCGCCATAAGTTAGCGTATTTTCAATCGATTTTGATGAATCTTTGAGGGCCAAAAACTTTGAAGTGTCTTCTTTAAAGTCATGCATGCGAAATTAAGCGTAACCCCTTCCGCCCCTCTCATGCGCCCCTGTGTTTTTCTGGAAATCATGTCCAACTTTGACGATGTCTACGGAGTTGGAAAAAATTTGTCGACTTGATACACCATAAAGACAATAAGATTTGATCAATTCCCTTAGCAGAAAATGAGTTTTTTTCCTGAAAGAATTATCAAATTTGGTTGAAAAGTCGCTGAGTTATGTGCGAAAAATCTCAAAATGCACTATCTTTTCAAACACCCATAACTTAGTGCCAAATCGTCGTAGGAACTTCGTTCTTCGAGTCCTGCATAGGGAATTGATCAAACTTTAATGCCTTTATGGTGGATTGAGTCGAACAAAATTTTTCAACTCCATAGACATCGTCAAAGTCGGACATGGTTTCCTGAAAAAACCTCTTTTTTCACAGGAGTGCTAGAGAGGGGCAGAAGAAGTTACGCTTAAGTTCGTAGACATGACTTTAAAGAAGACACTTCAAAGTTTTTCGCCCTTAAAGATTCATCAAAATCTATTGAAAATACGCTGAGTTATGGTGGTTTGAAAATGTTCAAAATTTCACGAATTTCAAGTATTTCATTTTTTTTCCTCCAGTGTATATTTGGAAAAACATGTCCTAAAAAAACTTAAAAGTATAATAATAGTATAGTGCAGAAGTAGACAATTTTTTTTTTTAAGATGTATCAGTATGTATTAGACAATTTAGTGGCGCATCAGTGATAAATATGTATATTAGTAAAAAATTTCTTCGCATTGTTTCCATTATTATTTCATTCACTTATCGCATAGCTCGACATTCGCGTACCACATCTTGAGAACGTCTGGTATAAAGCAATATCAATTTGTAAATAAATTATCCAATTTTTAAAATTATTACAACTTTTGTAGTTAGTATCGATTAATAAACCATGAAGTGGTCATTCCGTTGGTATATAATTTTCTTTAATTTCGAGAAAAGTGGGGGACCAAGTTGACGGACCTGATGGTACCGGTTGTTTTAATAACGCTTGTTTAGAATGAATGGTCCCGCCGCCCATACATCCGCGCCTTGTTATGCCGCAGTCCGGCAGGCAAACAGGCGAACTGGCAACGATTCAACGAGGTACCACTACACACACACACCACGACGATACAACGAGGCAAAGAGGAACGGAAGGTGCCTCCAGGTGGGGCAGCCTGGGACGGTGTCGAAGTCGCCGCACGCCCTCGCGCCCAAACGGACACTCTGCCTTCGAGAATCGCCAGCGAGAGCAAGAGGAGACGCTACACGTTCGACCATCATCGTTCCCCCTCCACTCTTGCAGAACCGCACCACTTCACGTTTATTTCTCGAGACAACATTTCACACAAAGCAGTCAGTCCTCGTCTGATTTTGACCAACAATGGGCATTCAAGTGCTCTTCAATCAACGCTGCGAGGCTTTGGCCCAGATTTTATTGTTATTTTGTGATAAATCTAATCAATCAAATTGTCAACTTTTATCAATAGAATTGAATTTAAATAGTTTTTTTTTTTGATAAACTATTGTGTTTCAGCCACGAAAAGTAAGGATTACCAAACAAAAAAATCCCCACGTTAGTAATCTCTCATCAGCACCAAAAAATGGCACAAATTACGAAAATTTTTAATAAAAAACATTAAAGATTTTATGAACATATTTAATTCTTCTGCAACTAAGTGTTAATATTTTGTGTACAAGAAACATTGTCCTAAACCGTTGATGATTGTTATCGTTATCATTTAAAAATTTAAAATGTCATAAATTTATGAATCGTTACCTTTAACTTTTAATTCTTTGCTGCATATGGGATTACAATTTGAACCAATGGCGGTTTCAAGGAGGAGGGGGGGGCGTAATCGGGTAATTACCCCTCCCCCCTAAGAATTTTTTGCTTATCAATTTTTATTGTTAAAAATGACTGATATTCCATATTGCAAACAAATAATATAACCGGTAAATTTTTCCAACGCTTTAAAACGTTGGAAAATGATCAGAAGATTTCACGGAACAGGCGTATGAGAGCGGAGGCACCAGTTTATTTATCTTATTTTTTTAAGTTGGCTGGAAACGCCTTTGATTTGAACCACCAAATTCAAGCAAATTGTGACATTGTTTCAAAAGATAGACCACTTGCAAATCTGTATGTACGAAGCTGAACAACGACGCAAATTATGAAGCATCTACCCCCACTTCATTTTTATAATTCCAGGGCCAACTGAGATGTGCACTTTAAAATGTGTGAAATCTCGTGCAGCAAAGCTAATAAATACCCCATAATTAAAAACACCAATATTTTAATATTTATAAGTTTGCAAAAGTTAATCTTTTTGTTGTTTAGAAACATTAGTTATCAACAGTGACGGTTCACGGGGTTTTTTCTGGTACGGCCGAGGTAACAAGGGTGGCAATACAGATAGGTAGGGTCAGTTGCAGAGACCGCACCTATATGTATTACCACCTCTTGTTCCTCGGCCGTACCAGAAAAAACCCCGCGAACCGTCACTGGTTATCAATCAGTACTACTTTAAAGAAATGTATTGAATCCGTATAAATATTTGATGATACGCATATCAAACTTTAATAAAAACCTTTAAGTTTATTATTAAACGCCAATAAAACAAAGCAATTAACAAGGAAATAACTGAAGAATGTTAAGCAACGGAATCGATTCTGGCGAACCTGATAACGCATCAAATTCATTAAACTTTAACCTAGCGCCGGCACTAATGGCGCTCTTTATGGCGTATAAAATTGAAAATAATTCGAAATAATTTTATTGCCCGAGCAGAAGTGCAGATAACCGTTTTTATGTCTTAAACATAAATGATATAAATTTTAACTGCCGCCGATCAATCACATCCACATCGAAAAAATTCTTGTGGGAAATTTTCGCCGGCTTTAGGAAATCAGATAACGCCGTCCGGAGGTTTATTTTTAGAACTGGTCAGACTCAATTAAATTTGCATGAATATATAAACCGAAGGCCTATCTACGAAATCTCCGAAGCGATAAGTGCGCACAACAATTCTCGGAAAGCGGACTTAATTAATTGCTAACACCATCCATCTTTGGAATGTGACTAATTTCCAGGGGTAAACAATACGTATGTACTCCAGTTGATGGGGCTGAAGGTATGTTGGGTGGAATCCGTCTCGAGGTGCATATTTATGGTCATTCTGGACTGCTAAGTCACCTAGAGGGCGGCGGGTTTTTACCCGATCGACATTTTTTCGGGCCCAATTATTTTTCGACGTCTCCGGACCAAAATGAGCAAAACGAACAAAGCTCGCGCCTGGTCCTCTTCGGGTCCACATAAAAAACGGAAATTAATTGCCTGCGCCGTGGACGTGGGTAAACTCTGGAACTTGTTTTTTTTTTTTTGGTTAATTGTTTCAGTAATTGAAATTACTAAAGGGATTTGTAAGATATTATAATTGGAATTAAGTTGAAAATAAGGTGATTTGCATACTAAATGTAAATTAATTTACGTAGAGAGTACAAAGCTATACGAAAAACATTATTTAAAGATACTTACTGGAATTTGGTACTTCCTAGTTATTTCCTCCTGCAAAAAAATTGAATTCAAAATATCAATGGCAATATCCATTTTAACATCCCCCGAAACGATTTCGACCTATTTTATAATTTGTTTTTAGACACGATTTGGACGATTGCTTATAATTGTTAAATAAAAAAATTGGTGATGTGGCTTTGTGGATTGTCACTTTCTCCGACTTGATGGTATCATAGTATCATTATATTTACGTTTTCATGGTTTATTTTCAATTGAAATCATACTTTAAATGTACATCGAGCGTTGTGTAAACTCGCATGAAACTGATGTTTAAAACGTCAAAATTTATAAAAGATGGAAAAATTATACTTCAAATTCAAAAACTCAATTTACTCAAAAACTAAAGGGATTTCGAAAAAAACTTATTCCTTATAAGTTGTTCATTTTAGCATTCTCTACATTATTATTAACATAAATTTGCTGTAATTATTATCGTTTTATAATTATAAACCAAAAATTAAAAAAATAATAATAAATTTTTTTCTCGAATAAAAATGATTTTTTAAAAAAAAATTTCAAGCAAAAGATGTTAATTTCTTTGTTGTCTTCGATGTTTGTTTAAATGTTTTTGTGATATTTTTCATATTCAAGAAAATATTGGCAAAAAACAAAAAGTAGTTAAGGTAAACACCTACTTCCGGTGTACGAAATTTTACCAAAAGCTTTTCAGTTCTTCGTATTATCAAATAAGACTTATGTTCAAAGTTTCATATCAATTGCATTGCTCTATTAGTTTTTGAGATACAGCTCGCACAGCCAGACACACACACACACACACTTTTTTTTCCAGAAATTGTTGAAATGGCATCTAGGGACCCCAAAACGGATATTTCCGTAAAAAAAATGTTTGAAAAAAAATTGGGGTCTGTAAATGTATAAACACTTCTGGAGTGAGAGAACCATTAATTTTGAGAAACAGGAAAGTTTTAAGTAAAGATGTTTTTGAATATTGCAATTTTGTACATTTATTTAATTTTACGCTCTTAACAATATTTTATCTTACGATTTGTATGAAACTTTAAATGAAATGCCGGAAAGTTATTAGGGATTAGGATTCTTCTAATACATCTACTACAATGTTTTTTTTTGTATTTGGCGGCATCGACAGCTAAGGTCATCAGCCTTTGATCTCTATTTTCTTTGATTTTGTTTAATGTCTTCAACAGTAGGCAGCCACATGGCTTTGGGATAACAATAAAATACCATAAAATATTGATAAAATCGTTGTTATAGCCCGTTCTCTGGAATCTGGCGGCTGTGGTCGTAAAAGAAGGTCGGAGCTCGGTAAGTACGTTCTACGACCTCAGCCGCCAGATTCTAGCGAACAGACTATATGTGTACCTTGCCCAACAGCAACACATCAAACGAGTATATTCAAAACTCCTGAAGTATACAGGACTACTATTTTATAATTAATTTTGTACATCTTTGTATTGTTAATATTTTAACATTTTTGTAATGTTATAGCATTGTACTCGCCACCCGAAATAAATGATTATTATTACTATGAAGTCATTAACATTGCATTTTAATGGTGTTATTCTGAACAACTGTTATTAACAGCGATGTTATTAACATCGATGTTATTAACATTGCAATGTTATGTGAAATTGAACAGCGCTGTTAAAAACTGTATTCTGAACAGCTCGATATACACAAATTGGCAACAGTGCAACGCCTACAGAGCGACCAACTTCATGTATGTTATAATAGATGATTAATAATACGTTTTTGAGGATATTTTTAGAAAGAAAATGAGTGTTTCATAAAGCATGCACATAAATATTGGAATACTACTATCTATTTGAGTTTTTTGTTGACGAAAAACACAAACTACGAAATAACCTCAAAATATCACCATTAACAATCTCGTAATGTCGACCGTTTTGACAAGTGTTGTTTAACATCGAAAATGTTAATTTACATCGATGTTAGTTGACAGACAGTGTACAGAATAGTATATTCATAACATCTGTCGATGTTAGCAAATAACACCGCTGTTAACGCTAACATTTTTGTTCAGAATAACACCATAAAACTTATTAGTAGTTCTGTTAAATTAAATTAATAAATATACAGGGTGTCCCAAAAGTTGCGAAGGGGTTTGAAGAGTTCATAACTTTTTTGTTTATTAATATTTTTTATTCATATTGTATTATAACATAATATAGATAATGGAAGTTTATGTGCACTATGTGGCGTAAATCACAGCCCATTTTCGGCTTCGCAAAGACGGGCTCTTTCTACGACATGCTCCATCACATGTGTCAATGTTGCCGGCTGTAGTGCCCTTATTGCGGCACGAATGTTTTCCTGTAACTTTTGGACAGTGCGGGGTTTATTCACGTAAACCATTTGCTTTAAGTACCCCTACAGAAAGAAGTCAGGAGCCGTTACATCCGCTCTATTCGAAATTATTCGGTCCCCGAAAATGTTCCTTAAGATAGCCATTGTGGCTCTAGCTGTATGACAAGTTGCTCCATCTTGCTGGAACCACATCTCTGGTGTGTCCTCTACAGCAGGGCGTACAAATTTTTCAAGCAATTCCCTGTAATTGGATATATGTCTGTTGGGAAATAAATACCTATTATTATTATTATTATTATTATATATCGTTGTCCACTGATAGTCACTGCATCACCATTGTGATCTTTGAAGAAGTAAGGCCTGATAATAGTTTGCGAGGTTACAGCGCACCAGACTGTGCACTTGAGAGGATGCAATTGGCGATGGTGAATAACCCTTGGATTTTCAATACTCCATATCCTGCAATTTTGTTTATTCACAAAGCCATTGAGGTGAAAATGAGCCTCATCGGACATAATGAGATGGCGAACAAACGCGTTTCCTTCTCTAGCCAATTGTTGAAAACGAATTGCAAAATCAACACGTTGCTGATAATCTGCAGATTTCAACTCCTGCACCAATTGAATTTTGCACGGGAAGAGGTTTTTATTGAATGTTGATTTTCCAAGTAAAATTGCACAATTTTGATTCGCTCTATAGTCGTGAATCTTTCCATATTGAATTTCCCAAGTCTTGACTACTATTCCTGAAAAAAAGTTATTAGAAGCTCTAGCCCCTTCGTGACTTTTGGGACACCCTGTAGATAAATACAAAGCAAATATTTAAATATATTTTGTAGGTTTATCTGATGGTTAGATTCACCTACATTAAAACCAGAATTAATTTCTCTAGAAAGTAAATTCTCGTCGCAGGCGAAAGAAATAAGAAGTGTCCGCATCTACATGAAATGTTAAATTGAGATTTACATACAATCCCGTTTCAAATGCAAAATTATGACGTTAAAAATGATCGCGGTTCAGTTCGGGTGACTCATTGGAGAGCTGATGTATTTATGTATACAATGGTAATAGGAGTATCTATTAGGTATGTAATTTGTCTTATACTTATTATCACATGACAGGCACATAATGCCACAGCTGGAATCTAGAATTATAAATTAGAATATCTAATATTGTACGAAGAAAAAAAAAGAGAAAACACTCCGTATGCCACGATCATAAGACTTTCTGTACCAGTTAATCGCGATCTGTACTTGGATGGATCTACTAGTAATACAGAAGACCTTTGTCTTTTTTTAATGTTTTTTAATGTTGCACCTATAGTTCCGAGATTTACAACTCATTACCAAACAGACTAAAGTTCTAAATTCAAAATCTATCACAAAGTAATGGCTGCTAGAATTAATCATAATACAGAAGAGTAAATTGAAGTCTTGCAAATAAAAAATAGTCACATAATGCATCGAAAGTTGTTTGATTTGAAGATAACTAAGGTTTTCAGCAATATAGCAATATTTCTTGTCTTACTTCACTCATCCCATTTTTTGTTTTACTTGAGATACTTGCAATCTTTGTCTAATTTCCACGTTTGTTATCCTGTCTTTTATTGTTATTCCTTCCGGTCATCCAAGAAATCTTGGTCGACTGTATTATGCTTTCTTGTCTCCCATCGGTTGGCCAAATTTTGTTCCCATATGTTAGGATTTGGGTGTAGATTATGCAATTAACATTGTTGTTATTTGTTTAGTTTTAATATTGCATAATATGCACTTCCTAACTTTTTAGATATATGATTAATCTGTGGACTCCACGATGGCGATTCGTCAACAATTTTTTTTCTATCTATCGTAGGCTTTCTATTATAGAAATTAAGTTTTAAAGTTTTGTCTCGGCGTTCAGAATCATTATATTGGAGCAACAATTTGTTAATTCATTGTTTGTTGCCTCGATCTCATAGACTCCGAAATATAAATCTTAGCTTTCAGCCTTTTTAAATTATGTTAAAAAAGGTTAAGTTTACTTTGAAGAATGTTGAATTGTTCGTTTGCTTTAATCATCTCGTAATCATTCATCTTGTGTCGCGCCAGTAGAAGCGTCATTAGCAGTAACAAAATTGCGGGTGGAATCTAGAGGTATTTTCATTTTTGATGGTGAAAACTAAACACTGGTAAATGTCATGAAAATGATTTTTTAGTGTCACTTTTATCATTAACTTTAAAAGTGGGAATAATCTTAGGAGTATCAAAAATTTAGCAAAACTTTTGAGGTGTTCAAACTCAATATTTAATCATTGCCAAAGTTTCTCTTCATATTGTCTATTTCGCGAGCTTGAGTACGGATGTAACATTTTCAAATAATTTACCAACGTCTATGGAAAAACTGATTGCCGTGTTAATTTTATGACATTTACCCATGTTTTGTTTTCGCCATTAAATGTGATAACGCTTCACCATATCTTGTTGCTATGTAACTGATACAGACATAAATTATCTATATAATATCGGTTCTACTTCTTCGAAACTTCCTCAATTACTTAAGTATTTACCTTGACTCAATTTTATGATTCAATGTTCAGTTTTCAATGTTTCAATTTAACATAAAGTTTCTCTTTATTGGTAACAGTGCAGCCTGATCTATTAAAATTGCAACCAATCGATTTTGTGAATTAGGTTGCATTTTTTGCTAGGTGGCTCATCTGATAGAAAGTTTCTCCTAATCATTTTAAGTGAATGGAAGGGATGTTTCTTTTTGGCACATATTATTGTTTTATGTTGATCTGCTGCAGTAAAAGTTATGTTTGACTTCGTAAGGATTCAATAATAGCAAAATTACGATCAATTTCGATGTTCTGGGGGAAACCTGTGGTAAAAAAAAATTACGAAAACTTTTTTTTGTTCTAAAATATTTAAAATCTATCTGGGAATACGCCCTTAAAAGCATAAAGTCATCCGGGCCTTCTGTAAAAAGTTATAAGCATTTTAGTGAGAGCGTGTGAAAAGGCTGAAATACTGATTATGTTGCAACAACATGTCTTTTTATAAACAAAGTCGAAAAAAAAATATGAAAAAAACATTTTTGAAATTTTGTTATGGTAATTTTTTTTAAGGCTGGTTTGAGATATGTGCTGAATGTTAGAGTCTAAACTACAAAGGCCTTTTAGAATTTTTTGTTTTAGACGTGATCCTGGACCTGGGCACTGCACGGCGCAAAGTGCTACAATTAAAAAATAACTTTGTTTAGTTGTAAATAAAACACGTAAATTTTAACCTTTTACCGTCAAACCTTTCGTTTTTTAAATTCTACAATAAATGCCCAACAACATGCAAAAACAACCGCAAGGTTTCATTCATTTGCCTACGTGCAATCCAGCCCTAAAAATAGCTCTCGTTTTATAGAATTTACACCGTTTCCCCCTTTAAGGGTGATTTAGAAAACCATAAGAGATAGAAAACAACGGATGGCACATCCTTGATCTCTTGGTGAAAGCCGAATTGAATTATCATCTCCTGTTTTCGTGTTATAAACAAGACGCTGACAGTCTTTTTATCGGCGACTTCAAAGTTATAACATTTTGATCTTCGCTACTTAAAAGATCCGTGGTTGGTGAGATTTTCTTTTAATCCATGAAACATCTGGATTCAAATATATTTTCACTATTTTTGCTTTGAATTAAGCCTTCTAACATATCAAACTCTTCATAGTTATCGAATGCCTTTTTAACACTTACTGATGAGAAATAGATTTCACGTCTATTGCTTGTGTGCTTTAAAGCTTTTTTAATTTTTAACAAAACAATTTGACTTAACTCTAAATAACACACTGCGACAAAAGAGAAAAACATATTTATAGTTTTAGAAATAGGATTTAAATAAGAGATAAGAATATAACTGTCACATTATAGATATACCAGGTATGTAAATAAAGCATTGGGACTGATAATGTAGCGTTTGATGTGGCAGTAAAGTCATGTTCACGATAAGTTGGTACGTGAAAGCATTTTCTCTCTCATCGTTCGCCCAGAATTCATTGGTAGGTGATTTATCGGCAAAAATAATATCTGTATGTGTCGTTGACCTCATTGCTGCGGATTATATTTCAGCGGTTCTCATTGCTTCATTTGAGACTATGCTCTGCCTATCTCATCTGTCTGTGATCTCATTTTTTCTTACCAGATTTGCAGACTATACCATCTTATTTCCATTTAAATGGAAGGCGTCTTCAGTACAAGTTACTTGATGATCTGTAAGAATTCTTTCCGAGAATAGGTTTTTTGAGTGTATTTAAAAAAAATTAAGCAACATCCAGTTTTGTTCCAGACGGAAACTTCAACAAAACGTCAATGACGAACATAGTTTTTTTGTCAAGGCCTAAGTTTTCAGGTGGTTTAAGACATTCTCAGGAGGCCGAGACTCGGTTGAAGATGAACCTCGCAGCGGAATGCCTTCAACTGCAAGAAGTGATGAAAATTTCCATAGAATCTAGGATCTTGAGCGCTCTGATCGTCGGCAGAATGATCGGGGAAGAGTTGAATTTGCCTACCACATCCATTCACCAGATTTTGACCAATGAATTGGGGATGAAGAGAGATACGAGTATCTCAACTTTTTGGGGCGAATTAAAAATGACCCTTTTCTGGACATTTTTGTTACTAAAAACGAAGCACACATTCTTACCAAGTTACCAAGCCAGAGCAGCCAGAATAAGTATATCATAGATCAAAAATATACTGATTTGATTTTGTGACAGTAAACTAATTTTAGTAGAAAGAGGTTGGAAACAGCGACCTCGTGCCGCTTCATACTTATAAATATGTGTCACTCTATAGTCAGTGGCATCCAAGTGAACAGTGCATGTATAATAAGTTGCCTAACATAGACTATGAAAAATTATGTCATATTAATATTTAAGTTTCTTTTACAATAAATTATATCGTGTGAGTTACAAAATTTTGTTTCAGAGTTGGCTGTGAGATAAATAAGGTATGTCGCATATTGTTCCGTCATGGTACTAGATTAGTTCAATTGAATTAGATTTAAAAAAATTAATTAATCTCAGACATGACTGCTATGTTTCTCTCTCAGGCATGGCCAACTCAGAAACAAAATCTTAAGTGGTAATATTTTATCCACCAAAAATGGTACATTTTGTTCAATATATAGGGGCATATATAGAGTGGTTTGGCAGGCAGGTGCTTTCGGTGCGATGGGATATATTAACAAAATTTTACTGTTGGAATCCATGGTTGTTTAGCGGTTATCCATTTCATTAAATCAAAAATTTAAAAATCATAAAAAATGGCCTTGTAGTCGATGCCAATTTTCCTCATCATTTAGTCTCCTTAACCCGCAAATCCTTTTAACCATGGGTACTAATATCTCAACTTCGAAGAATCCAAAGAAACGAAGAGAGCTTTAATAGCGAAGTTTTCGAATTTGCGAAGTTTCGAAGTTTTCAAATTTTTCGAAGTAGTGAGTAAATGAAATGATATTGTTGTGAAAGAAGAACTAAGAATAAGACACATAGATTTTGTCTTTTCGAAAGTTGCCAAAAGTTTGTCGAAAGTTTCGCTTTATTTATATATGGTACGGTCAATCAGTTTAGTGTTGCGTCAGTATCTTTAAAAATATTTATTGCGTCGATTAAACAGTGTTTTATTCATTTATTTAGTAGAGAGGTGTGAACGTATTTTATGAATATGCAATCTGACCTTCCTTTCTCTATTATCACCATGTAAAATTGGTAAAGTTTTCGGTCATATATCTCTGGAACCAAGCGGTAAAAAAATCCAAACACACTCTAGAAACATTAACCTTTTATTTGGTATCAAATTTCCGGGCTATCTACATTTGACTTAAATACAAAAAACATCGTTCATGTGTTCGGTGCTCTTGAGGCTAGCATACTGACAAATCAGAATTATAAAGTTCGAAAATTTGAAGCTTTGAATCTGCGAAACTTCGAATCTTCGAAACTTCGAAACTTCGAATTTTCGAATCTTCAAAACTTCGAAACTTCGAATCTTCGAATATTCAAAACTTTGAATTGAAAAGTTCAAATTTTCGAAACTTCTAGGAAGATTTAATAAGAATCTTTGCAACTTCGAGGCTTTGAACGTCTTTAAACATCAATGAACCTAAAAACAATTAATAGCATAAAATTTGGCGGTTGGAATGTAGGTGGGAACAAATATTGTATTATTCAATTTTTACATTTATTTAAGGGGTCACGCCTAGTCAGAAATTTCAAAAAATCGATTTTTGGTTTTGGCAATTTGAGTAAGTACAATGTTTGAAGAATATTCCTTCGCATAGTCGAACGGAGTATTGAAACTTTAAACACGTTTTTCTCAAAACCATATTTTTAACACGGTGACCACGATATCTCGAAAACTACTCCACCGATTTTTTTCAAACTTGGCATGTTTATTTAAGATAATTTAGGTCAGTGATTGGACGAAGGAATTTGTTTTCCGACGTATAGTTTATTTTTTCTTGACGAAAAACGAGCGTTATTTTCAGGAAAAAATAAAATTTTAACTTTGAAAGTCCGCCATTTTGTCCCAGATCAATATGTCGACAAACTGTTCATTCAATCACTAGTTACTTTAATATATTAGAGAAATTTTCTTTTATTTTTGATTTCTGATTTTTCAAATCCGAGTAGCAGTGGTCACCGCGAAACCCGTTTTTTTTTTTCATCGGTCTTTAGGAGGATGACCATATTTTTTTTTACTAATATTTTTTCTTATAAAATTTATGTTGCATTCATGAGAAAACGTGCTATCACATAGATCAAGTCAATTTTAAACAAGTTTTATATTTTATGCAAAAATAAATTCCCAAAAATGACCTATTTTTCGGCTTCCTTAATGCATCTGTAACAAGCAAGTGTCCACTTTTAAATATTCTAGAAGTTAACCTTATTTCCGTTCAGAATAACATTCTCTCCATAGATTATTATTACCACCACTCCTAATGGTAATAATAACAATAATAAAAGCTGTGCTAACTTTGGAGAATAATTGTACTTTTATCAACATTTATAGAGACTTATTTTTGATTATATTTATAATAAAAGGTAGTACCGAATGGACAAAGCAAGATTTCTGATTAGAAGGCGAAATTTTTGCGATCTTTAATTGTTATTCCTCGGCGAGATAGTGTTTTATTGAATCCCGCCACCCATTAAACCATAATTTATATCAACGAGATTTCCTCGCAACATCCCCTCGTTATCTGCAAGTGCTGAAATTTAATGGCGTTTGATACTGGATATCCCGCGCGGTCATGCGTCGTAAACTATATCACGGTATATTAAAGAGAATAAGTGATGTGGTGCGAACTAATCAAAGTATACTTTACAGCCAGATAGGGAACGCAAGAGTAAATTAGTTTATGGTGCATTTTATTGCTCGAGATTAGCCCGACATGCAATTACAACGGTAATTTTTTAAACGGGGATCAGATGGTTTATCAGTAATACGTAATATATTTTTTTCTGGTCATGCATCCACCTGATGAAAATGCAATGGAAGAGATGAGATATGTTAGGGGGGCGTATTGCGAAGTTTTCTGGTTTATGGGTGCAATGCTACCACCTTGGTGTAGTGGCTGAGCCGTGCGGCCCGAGGCGCATGCGCGCCTTGCTTAACTTGCAATATATCGTCGCTCTAATCAACAGCAACGTTATGAAGATAATAAAGTTAACAATGCTGCTATTTTAATATCTTCTTGCATGATACACTCGCTGCGGGCCACGAGCAATGATATAAAGCCGCGGCTTATTGTTGCGTGCGATGCTAACAGCTGACTATCGCCGGGGTCTAATTACCAGGGCATTAATGCGGTAATGCCGCTTTAAATTTCGAAGAAGATTCTGCTGTACGGTATACATGATTGGCTTGGATGGCTTCGAAGTGCAAGGAGCGATCTCGCCAACGCGGCCGCTATTTATGCCCTTGTTCCTGCCCGAACACGCTGCACTCTGTACTTATTTGTTATTGTAATGACGAGCGATGCTATCATTCGCTGTCTGTTGTCGCTTCACCTCGTCCACACACAACACACTTTATATGTATTCCATAAGTTGTTTTAAATTGTTCCTCACATGTTAGGATTTATTCCCATTTCGAACCACCAACACATGTCTCATCGCCTATCCCCACATTTAAATGTCAGTTGTGACACTGGGGAAAAGGAACATCTTTATGTACACTCTTCGAAAATGCCTTTAAACGAAACGAATATCAATAAAGAACAAAGAAACGGTCTGTTCGATTGAAACCTGCGACATTATCGATGCTATGTTTTGCTTTAATTTTATTGGACTAGGCTAATAAAACTGGCTACGATACGTGATTTTTGGCCGCTGAATTCTGGAATGTTTTTTAACATAAATGGAAAATTTGATGCTTTTGTACGTGTACAAAGTACAATAGCGATAATCATTACAATTCAATGATAATATAAAGTAAAAAACATACATACATACCTACTATTTTTTTTCCATACAGAGCATGACTTGTTTTAAATTGCCGTTACAATTTATTCCCATATTTAGTCCACGGGCTTATTTCACCGCGGTTTGAAAGTCAAATGGGGAGCTCATGTATAACTGATTAAAAATTGACATCTTGACGGACGATACAACCCGCCTATAACACTAAATCCAACCAATTGGTAAAAAATCCGTCCGCCGACTTGAATTCTATTTGCATTTATATGCGTCGGTCCGTCTTTTAAATTACACATTAAACTTTATGTCATATCACTAATTACAAAACACAATTCCACCAAATAAATATACGAACTGTTTAATTTATAAACATTCGGTTTCACGCATAAATGAATAGAAAAAATCCATTTGGATTGTAAATTACTGTTTTACCGATGAAAAGAAACGCGTTTTATAAAAATAATGTTTCATTAACCACCATCGGCTTATAAAAAAGTCATCTGTGATAGATCATCTACATAAGCAATTAAGAGACAACCAGTTTTAATTTAAATATTCTATTTATATTTTTTAAAGACGTTTTTGACGTCCCAAGCAGTTCAGATTTTTTGATATTTTTTAAAGACGTTTTTAATGTCTCAAGCAGTTCAGATTTTTTTTTAGGGCGGCCCGTTGGTGTACTGGGTACAGGCGAGTGCTTGTGCCGGTTACACCGCGTGCCGTGTGGGTTCGATTCCCAGCCCGGCCGAAAGATTTTTCGGGGATCGAGAAGTATTCTCTCGGGTCCATGGTTGTTGTGTATACGTCTGACATTATTAATTTATTCATTTGTTCATTTATTCATCCAAAAATTAAAAATACATAATTAAAATAGTCGATGTGACTGAATGGCTCATGTCTAAGTCAAAAAAAATAAATTTAAAAAAAGATTTTTTTTACGGGCCTCTTCGCAATCGATAAAGACAAGCGCTATTGCGCTGTTGGCGTTCTTCGACCATGTACTTCCAACGACCCCTGGGAGCTAAAGAGTTAAGAGTAGAAAATATGCGAACATGTAATGTATGTTTAGCTGACAAGCCATGTTTAGTAATCTAATTGTATTATTTATTAAAGTTTGGGGCCATGGCCGCGTATGTATCAAGATTTATAAAAAAAAAAATATGTGCCCATAAAATTTTATTTACAAACATTGCATCTCATTACCGGCCCGACCTGTCAATCCGTAACTCCAACAGAGAACTTAACATAACGAAACCATGGTTAACCCAGTGTTAAAAGCCTGCTTGATTGAGTGCTTTCGTAATTCCAAATCGCAGTTCGGATTGTGTTGTGATCGCAGGCATGAAGAGAAAAAAAAAAGACGAAATCTTCTTGGAGGAAGAAATTTATGTAAATCTCGCAGACCCAAATTCAACCTTCACGTAATTTTTTTTTTATGATTGACATTAAAATTTATGAAATTACAAAACCAAATAAGGCCCTCGACTTGGAAAGCTATTGACGAGAGATTGTTTTTTCAATGTTAACTAGAAACGCACCTGCCAGTGTATGTTGTATAATGAAGACCTATATAAATACTATTTTTCTCAACATTATTAATATCAAAAAAGTATCAAAACACTGTGACGGATTATCGAACGGATAAAAAAGATAATTTCAATGGACAAATATTTATTCGTCTATTGTTCCTACTTATGCAGATATGATTGATTTTTTTTCATATACTGGTGGGGAAAAAATGAAACACTTGAAATTCGTGAAATTTCGACCATTTTCAAACCGCCATAACTCGACGTAGTTACAATCGATTTTGATTAATCTTTGAGGACGAGAAACTTTGAAGTGTCTTCTTTAAAATCATGAATGCGAACTTAAGCGTAAACTCTTCCGCCCCCTCTAGCACCCCTGTGAAAAAAAATGTTTTTTTCAGGAAACTATGCCCAACTTTGACGATGTGTATGGAAATTTTTATCGACTCGATCCTCCATAAAGGCATTAAAATTTGATCAAGTTTCTACGACGATTTGGCACCAAGTTATGGGTGTTTGAAAAAAGTGCATTTTAAGGTTTTTTGCACATAACTCAGTGACTTTTCAACCAAATTGGATGATTCTTTCCGGACAAAATCCCCTTCTGGCTCTACTTTAAGGGAGTAAACTCAGATTGGGATGATCCCTTTTCGAACCCTTCAAGCCCCGAACAAAAAAAACACGTTTTTGGGCCTAAAAACGTCTAAATTTGGCAACGTGTACCGAGTTGGAAAAAATGTGTCGACTCGATCCACCAAAAGGTCATTGAATTGTGTTCAATTACCTGGGCAGGATTCAAAAAACGAAGTTCCTAGACACAAGGCACAAAATTATGGGTTTGAAAAAAGTGCAGACTGTCCATAAAATAGAAATGTAAACAAAGCAACCACCCTATATGACCTTTTCTAGAGTGATCGCGGTTTGGACACAAGTATCAACAAGGCGATCACAAAGTCTGACCTCGGGTCATTTTTGTCGGAAACAGTTGGGTAGATGGAAAAATCGTCGAACATGTTTGCCATTATTTTTGGGGGCACACTTCCTGATTGTAATTTTTGGCGCGAAACCCCTGGACGGGAGGAGGGGGGGCATGGAGGCAACCGTTGTTGGTCTTAAAGCAAATGAAAGCGCGCATTTTTTGAGTTGTGAACTTGATGAAACCCACAATAGTTCGGTCGATTATAATTTTCACGTTCAATTACGCGTTTTAATTTGGTTTTGATATGTAATAAATATTTCACTCTTATCGGTTGTATCGATACCACATGCTTTGTGCGATTTATAGCCGATAATTCAACTCATGTACAAAAATGTGCGTTTAAAACAGCCGAGTAAGTGGTTTTGCAAGCGGATAAAAAGGTGAATGAAACGTTGTAAATGGATAAAAATAAATGCACAAGTTTGCAAGCGAATAAAAATGTAGGTACAACTTTGCAGGTAAATAAACGTTACCTTAACCATCACAACGATTTGAAATTTTAATATATAGTTTTGCTTAATTCGTTAAATTATCTAAACAAATTCCACTCGAGGTTATAATTTCTGCAGGATAAATTTTATTTTAAGCACTCCTCATTTAATCACAAATTTCTCGAATGAATTGCGATTTTTCCATCTCAACTCTCTCAATTCATTCAAAAGATTTGTATCAACTCATGCAAAATAAACTTTAAGCGGCCAAATTTTAACCTTTTGTAGTATTACCGTCAATAAATTTATGAATTTACATAAATATCGATTTCCAACGCAGAAAAAAAATGTTAAAATTCCAAAAAGCCACACACAACGTTGCAAAATTAGGTTTGTTTCTGAAATTAAATTGATTTTTAGTGAGTTATAAATCAAAACAATTCAAAATATGAATAGTACACTCATACAATTAACTCAATTTATAAAACATTATTCTCTCAGAATTTCTTTACTTTTATTAATTCCTACAAATATTATTGTTCGAGTTGCCGAGTTCTTTGAGAAATAACTTTAAAGTCTATTCACATCCAAGAGGCAGGAAATGTATACACAGTGACCCACTTAAAAAATGGTAAAAAACTCGCATCACGGAACAACCAACCGTGATTACGCGTCTAGCAGGCAGCCGGTGTTGTTTACACTTACTGCCTCTTGGAAATAAACAGATTATAGTTATATTCAGTTTATGTTTTCAAAATTAATTTTGATTTTGAAAATATACACTTCATTCAACACCGGTGGAAAAAATAATTCATAAGGAATTGTTTACAAAATAATGTCTGCTTTTGGATATATTGGGTGTTTCAGATCACGTACACTCCAAATATCTCGTGAATTACAAATCGGATTGAGATAAAAAAAAAAAACGTTCAAAATTTTTTTTGAGCTGGATCATGTGGTGTGGAATATGTTAATTTTTTTGCTAATCGAAAAAAATGTTTCGGTTAAAAACTTAATATATTTTAGCGTAGAATCTAAATCTGCAATAAAAATAGGAGTTCATATTTAAGATTTCAAAGTTACCCCCACCCCGCCCCAGAGGCGGTTCACATTTTACACCACATGATAGAGCTCAAAAAAAAATTTAGACGTAGTTTTTTGTATGTCAATCCGATTTGTATTTCTCGAGTTATTTGGGGTGTATGGGTGGTCTGAAACACCCGGTATATTGACTTTTGTAGACATGAATTTTTGAATATGTTTTGTTTTCAAGCCCTCGGATATTTAATTCAAGGGAAACTAAAACATCAAATCGCTAAATATTACGTCTTCGAAATTTGCGGTCCCAATAATTTGAAGATTCGCAATTTTGAAGCTTCGACAATTTTTAAGAAACGAAGAGAACTTTGACTATCGAAGTTTTCGATTTTTTTTTTGAGATTAGAAGTTGCGAAGATTCGAAGTAACGAAATTGCGAAGTTTCGAAACTTTTTAATTTCCCTAAACAGTTAGGGATTTAACCTTTGATTTTTTCAAAATGTTTACTTCGAAAACCCAATACGAAACTTAAGATGCACATGCTGAGTTTCCGTAATAATAAATTAACATAAAACAATAACATATCTTGCAAAATTAATAGTTTTTATTAGTTTTAGAAATACTTTGATATAAATTAATTTTTTCATTTATCAATATTCGCGAAATGCGTCTTCGAAACTTCAAAAATTCGAAACTTCAAAAATTCGAAGCTACGAATAATCGAATCTTCTAAATTTCGAAACTTTAATCTACGAAGATTTCGAACTTTCGAAAATTGGAAATATTCGAAAAAAAATTCCAGCCCTATTTAAAAACTCTTTGTTTTTATAATTGATTTTGAAATATTGTGATTTTCGGAATGAGAGAAGGCATCGAAAAAAAAATGAATCACAGAGAATACATTTTACAAAAATTGTATCTAATTAAGTAAATATCTTTTTTTAATACCCTTGTGCTTTGCAAATAAACTGATTTTTGCTCTGATTTAAAAAATGTTTTTCAACTTGGCGGGAGAAAACAATCGAAAACTGCTTAAAAATGTGCAAAAGACTACATTCTGTCGAGAGCACATTATTTTTAGTTTTTTTTTTTGACTTAGGCTTTAGCCATTCAGTCGCACACGGCTTATTTTTGTATTTTTATTTTGTATGAATAACTGTAAATAAATGAAGAAATGAATAATGTAAGCATATACAACAACCACGGACCCGAGCGAATACTTCTCGATCGCCGAAAAATCTTCCGCATTTTTAGTTTTGACGGTATGAAATATGGAAAGTTAAAATCAAACCACAAAACTTGATTCTTTCAAAATCGTTTTTCTTTTATCATTTACGGGTTTTGAACAAGTTAAAAATCTGATACTTCGAATCATATTAAGGAAAAAACTTGATGTGACAGAAACTTAATTTTGGAATTCTCCACAATTTTTGATGCAAGTTTATTATCATCATTTCATAATTATAGACCAAGTATGACAAACGTTTTCATTTTTTATAGTTCATTTCGAAAATCATATGAAATATATTAATCAACAATAAAGAACAGTTTTTTTTTTATCTTCACCATTTATTGAAATCTTTTATTGTAATATTTCACATATTAAAAAAAATAGAAAAACGGTTAAGGTCACCTAGATCTTGAGATCCAGCACAAAAACGCTTAGTTTTTAAAAATGGTCGGAAACGTCTTGCTTCAAAATGAATATTTATAGAAATAGTGGCGTCAAAATCTATTCTATTTTAAAATTGTACTGATGACGAATAGTAGCCAGAAACCGGTCTACAGTTTTTATTGATGGGAACGAATAATTAACGGTTTGGATATTTCTGTTTTTGTTTTCCTGGCGTGGGCCGGAAGGTCATCTGCCTCTAGCATGGTAGATATTATCGTTTATATTAGAATTTTAAAAATAATTATTTCCCGTACTTTCTAGCGAGAAAATAAAAAATTAATTATATGCAATTAAGAAAGTTTCGGTCTTCCGAAAGTGTTGGTCTTACAAAATTACTTTTGATTAGAAAAATTTGAAAATATGGAGATATGGATTTTGAAAATAATATTCTATAAAAATTATCTTCGAAGTTTCGTTCTTACAAAATTATTTTTAATTTCAAAAATGTAAGAATGAGGGAGTTCTAGATTTTGAAAATAATGTTCTACAAAAATTATATTCAAATAAGAAAGTAGCTTATGCTTAGTGTTTCATTTAAAAATCCGCATTTATTCTTGAGATCCAGCACAAAAAGAATAATTAACGGTTTAGATATTTCTGTTTTTTTTTCTTTTGGTTTTCCTGGCGTCGACTAGAAGGTCATTGCCACTACCATGGTACATATTATCGTTTGTATTGAAATTTTAAAAATTTTCAAGAAAATAATAATTTTCCGTAATTTCTATCGAGAAAATAAAAAAAACATAATATTCTACAAAAATTATATGCAATTAAGAAAGTTTCGGTTTTTCGAGAGATATGGATTTTGAAAATAATTTTCTATAAAAATTATCTTCGAAGTTTCGTTCTTACAGAATTATTTTTGATTTCAAAAATGTAAAAATAAGGGAGTTCTAGATTTTTAAAATAATATTCTATAGAAATTATACTCAAATAAGAAATTTTCTGTCTTACAAAATTATTTTTGATTTCGAAAATGTGAGTACGTGGCATTTTGAAAATGTTGGTTATCGAATTATAAAAAATCTGAACCGAATGAAAACCCCGAAAAGGGCGGCTCTTTTTCTCCGCGAATAAAATATATATTGTACTTTCCTGTTTCTGCTATTCGTTTTGCAAACTGTGTTAAATACAATAATTTACAAACTTTTTGCGTGGCGTCGTGATGCGCCGCGCCGCCCCCACTCCCGTTCAACCGATGTCAACTACTGTAGCGACAATGTCCTACTTTTTTTTTAATATTATGCATTATTACGCCTAGGTTTTTGTAACCTTTGTGGTACAAGTGGCGAACTACCCAATTTGCATTATCGAACATATTCAGCTTGCAACGCACTGGAGGGTTCCAATTATCCTACGAAACGTTAACGGCAATTTTACATGTTTGTCATGTTTTAAGTACTGCCAGCCGCGACAACTAAAATTTCACCAAAAATCGTTTAATAATGAGCAACAACTGTTAAATAATAAATCTCGTTGTTTAAAAGTTTGTGATATAACAATAAGTCATTATTAAACCAAAGTAGAAAAAGCTTTTTATAACTCTAGCCTGAAAAATGTATCGAATTTGTGGGAAATTAAAACAATTATTAAATAGACAGAAACATAAATGTTTTAAACGAATATAAGTACTTGTAAGCTATTTACACAGTGTTGATTTCTTTAATTAAAAAAAGAAAACTTGACCAGATGAAGTAATCAATTCGATCAGCACAGTGAAATAATTGAAAATAAAAGTGATCCAATGTATTTACATGGCGCAATAAGCATACGTTTGTTTATACGCCGATCGGGAGATACATCCGAAGACATTGTGATACGACAGTGCAGCAATAATGTGTCTTAACAGCGCCGGAATGTGACGGACTTCTGGACAATCCAACTTTATGCATCTGAACCCACACAGCTCAATCACTTAGAGATCGGTCCGTCGCACGTCCATCACTTCCAACACAAATCCTGTTTACATATTACCATACCACCGTACGACCATTCGCGGCATATCAAATTTTGGTATATGGTACAAACCAGCGACCGCCGTCTTATTATCATAACAATAAACAAACGGGTTTCACGCGGACAGCGCTATTATTCCCCCTCGGTGTACAATGTTAAAAAATATTAAGAATGACCCCGCATAAATAAATCCAAGCATATAAAAATGAGAAAACCTGTGACAGAGTATACAAACAAACCAGTGGTCATTTCTTCTTCTTCTCCTTCGTACGTTGCGTTTCGCGCGTAACTTATTTTCATTCTTGAAAACGGCCATAAAATTTTATACAGTTTCATACCTACAATAATATTTTATTGCCCGCTCCTAGGCTCCAATAGTTATTATAATCTTATCGATTCATAAACGCATGGCTCTATTCCTAGTACGATAGCAGCTTACTAAACTGGAAACATTCGAGTAGCTCACCTTTGCGTCTTAATTGGAATTGAATCGAGCATTACCTTGAAAGAAAAAATTTAATTCGTTATTTCGTAGGAAATTGATGTCCCGATGATTGTCTTTAATGCACGAGCACGCTTTTAATTTGTTACTTTTATTGCTTTCCTGGTGGAATTACCTGCTCATCAAGCTCAAGGAGTTATAGCAAAAATAACGTTTTGCCACCGCAATCACGTAAATCGATAATGAAGTATTTAAGGAGACGAGTAAAAGTTATATTCGTTATAACTAAAGGTAGAATAAACGCTGGTGGTTAATGGATCCAACAGGATTGCTTGACCAACAATTCCAGAAAATCAAACAATGTTGGCGCGGGTCTACATTTGGGGAAGGGCGGCCGTTACATTCGCCTTTGGAAAACAATTAGTAACATAGACATTTGTTTGTTTGCTCTAGTAGATGCTCATCTCATAAAATAGCATCCGGGTTGATATTTTCCAAAGTTACTCTATTGACTTTTGTTTTCATTATAGGTTGACGTATATAAACGAAGTTTTTGTTAATGCGTTCCTAGTTAAGTGCGTTGAATTCCCAGCCGGTCAACACTGCAATGTCTAGAAACAAAACTACGGTGTACCAGTGGCGGCTCGTCAACTTTTGGTTTGGTGAGGCACAAATTTAGTATTTTCACATCTTTTTAAAATCTCACTGTTTTAATTCACGTTGTTATACGTTTCGATTTCAATTTGCCGAGACGTTCTTAAAACGAGACCTGCCCAAAGTGCCGAATGCCCAAAGTGCCGAATCGGTATTTTGCCCAAAGTGCCGAATTTCATACTACCGGCCATGCCCAAAGTGCCGAACGACGCCAAGCGACGTCGCATCGTTCGTAAACTAGGCGTCGGAGCCGAATGCGAATCGGCACTTTGGTCATTTAACAGAACGTCTTCGCACGCACCTACGAGTAAGGCCCAAAATGCCGATTGCACACCCTCATGTATGTTCGTGATGTGCGAAAATAATTTTTGGTAATATAAGTTTATAAGTTTGGTAGATGGTTTCAGGCTTGGAGAATGTTTTTTTTTTATTTAAAATAAAACAATGTATTTTTATTTTAAACGTTTTTAAACGTATTATAACATAAATATTCGGTATTTTGGGCCTTACTTATAGGTGCGTGAGAGGACGTTGTGCGAATTCGACCGTTTGGGTCTTACTGATAGGTCGGTGTGAGGACGAAGTGCCGAATATCCAAACTGCCGATTCGCATTCGGGTCTGACGCCTTATTTACGAACGATGCGACGCCGCTTGGCGTCGTTCGGCACTTTGGGCATCGTCGGTAGTTTGAAATTCGGCACTTTGGGCCAAATACCGATTCGGCACTTTGTCCGGACCCCTTAAAACTAACTACATTTTGTTTATCTAAAATATGACATTTACAATTTGATGATATATGATCTTTACTGTTGGAATGCTTATCAATAGAACGCCCTATTTTTTTAAATCGCCCCAACCTTTTTTATGCCATATCATTGCTAAGAAAATAATGTATTTCTAATTGTCAGCCACATTTGTAAAATCGTGCACTTGAATGATCGATGTTTTTGAATTAATAATAAACTAAGATCAGGGCAAGGCATTTTCATACCTTTTATACAAACTTTATCATCGTACGACAACCGGCTAAATGGATTTTTAAGCAAGAAATTTACGATGTCTTTACAATTTCTCGCAGTAAGAGTCACAGTGCTATTTCTGTCATCCATTATAATATAGGAATAAATACTATTTACTGATATATATTAATAAGATTACTTTTGATAACTAACGTTGATCAACGGACGGCAGAGTGAAATTAATAGATTACTTAAGAAGGCTGCACAACAACTCGGGAACGGTAACGAGAACGGGAACCAAAAATTAAATGATTTGCATGTTGACATACACAACTAATAAGTAATAACTAATATAGCTGAGTACAGTGGCGGCTGGTGGAACATTTTGATGGTAAAGCCACTTAGCCTACAATATAATTCCTTCTTTTTAAGGAAAAAACTAACGATAATTGAAATTGAAAACCTTTACAGAAGCATTAAATAAATCAAATAAAAACGAAAAGCTCTAGTCAATTTGAACAACTTCAGAAATTCAACAATTTGTTTTCTCGTGCAATTAGTTTGAAATTCAGCCAAGGAAAGTTTTCAGATTTTTGAAGAACCTTGTAGTAGAATTATTTTTGAGTAAATCTAGAAATTTTCCCGCTTGTGGCAATTGTTTTTATGTTTTTCTGGGCTCTAGGCAATTGAACAACTGCAGCATTTCAATAATTTGTGTTCTCGGGGAAATATTTCGAAATCTCGCAAACGACAGTCTTTTGATTTTTATGGAATCTTGAAGTAGAACTGATCTTAAGCAAATCTGAAAAGTTTCTCGTTTGTGGCAATTGTTTTTATATTTTTTTGAGCTCTTGACAATTAAACAACTTCAGAATTTCAACAGTTTATATACGAAGGAAAGTGTTTGGATTTTAAGGGATATTGTAGTAGAATAAATTTTGAGTAAATCTGGAAATGTTTACGTTTGTGGCAATTGTGTTTATATTTTTGAGCTCTAGACAAATTAACAACTTCAGAATTTCAAGAATTTGTATTCTCGCGCAAATATTTCGAAATCTCGCGAAGGACAGTCTTTAAATCCAAATCTCGTGAAGGAAGGTCTTTTGGATCTTTATGGAATCTTGATCTTAAGCAAATCTGGAAAATTTCACGTTTGTGGCAATTGTTTTTATATTTTTTTGAACTCTAGGCAAATTAACAACTTCAGAATTTCAACAATTTGTGTTCTCTTGCAATTCCGCGAAGGCAAGTCTTCGGATTTTTGAGGAATCGTATAGAAGAATGGATTTTCAGTAAATCTGGGAATTTTCACGCTTGTGGCAAATGTTTTTATATTTTTTTTTGAGCTCCGGGCTATTGAACAACTTCAGAATGCCAACAATTTATGTTCTAGTGCAATTATTCTGAAATCCAGTTCAGAAAAGTTTCCAGATTTTTAAGGAATCTTGTAGTGGAATTGATTTTGAGTAAATTTGGAAATTTTCACGTTTGTGGCAATCGTTCTTATATATTTCTTTAAGCACTAGTCGAACAAATTTCAAAATTTCGACAATTTGTGTTCTGAAGCAATTATTTTCAAATCCTATAAAGGAAAGTATTCGGATTTTTGAGAAATCTTATAGTATAATTGTTTTCGAGTAAATCTGGAAAACTTTACGTTTGTGGCAATTGTTTTTATACTTTTTTATGCTCTTGACAATTAAACAACTTTCAACAAAATCATCAAAATCTCGTAAAGGATAGTCTTTTTATTTTTATGGAATTTTGAAGTAGAATTGATCTTAAGCAAATCCAGAAAATTTCAAGTTTGTTGCAATTTTTTTAAATATTTTTTGAGCCCTGATAAAACGCACAACTTCAGAATTTCAGCCACTTGTTTTCTTACGGAAATAAATCGAAAGCTCGTGAAATAAAGTCTTTGGTTTTTTATGGATTCTTAAAGCAGGATTGATCTCAAGCATATCTGGAAAGTTTCACGTTTCTGGCAATTGTTTTTATATTTTTTGAGCTCTAGACAATTAAACATTTTCAAAAATTTTGAATATTTTAAAATCTCACGAAGGACAGTCTTTTGATTTTCATAGAATCTTGAAGTAGAATTGATCTTAAGCAAATCTAGACAATTTCAAGTTTGTTGCAAATTTTAAATATATTTTTGAGTTCTAATAAAACGCACAACTTCAGAATTTCAGCCAGTTGTGTTCTCGCGAAAATAAATCGAAATCTCGTGAAGGAAAGTTTTTGGATTTAAATGGGATCTTTAAGCAGAATTAATCTTAGCCAAATCTGTAAAGTTTCACGTTTGTGGAAATTGTTTTTATATTGTTTGAGCTCTAGGCAATTGAACTACATATTTCAAAATTTAAACAATTTGTGTTCTTGTGCAAATATTTTGAAATTCAGCCAAAGAATTTTTAGGAATATTGTAGTAGAATTAATTTTGAGCAAATTTGAAAATTTTCACGTTTGTAGCAATTTATTTATTTTTATATTTTTTTATTCTAAACAATTGAACAATTTTAAAATTTTAACAATTTGTTTTCTCATGCAATTATTTTGACAATCAGTAAAGGGATTTTTGAGGAATCTTACAGTAGAATTAAATTTGAGTAAATCTGGAAAATTTCACGTTTGTTGCAAATGTTATTATAATTTTTGAAGCTCTGGGGAATTGAACAACTTCATAATGCGAACAATTTGTGTTCTTGTACAATTATTTTGAAATTCAGCGAAGGAAAGTCTTCGGATTTAGAATTTAAAAATCCTTGCTGAGCTTGAAATTAGTGGTAGTGCATGGCTCCTCGGCTCGACATAACGAGCCGCCCCTGGCTAGGTATATTTTCGTTCCCGGGTTGCTGTGAAGCTGCCTCAACACAGCTGACAATGGCGAGTGCCGCGAGTGTTCTCTCTCTATCACGCGGGTGATTTCCGACCAATGAGAAGCCACTGAGGCTCGCCTCCAATATCGAAATAAATCTGCACATTACAACGAATGCGATATAGGTAAACTGTATGGAGGCATATTAAGTTGCATAAATTCCGATTGCTCTGGTTTACATTTGCCTCAAGTCCGGTCTGAGAGGGCGCGCTAATTCTATTAATTAAAAATCGGGAACATTCCGTTAATACAACCATTTTTAATTACCGTGTAATTATTTATTAACGTTAAAGCCAACACGGAAGAAATTTATTGAATAAATTTATATTTTGATAATATAAAAAATTAATGGTGAGGCAATGCCTCACCTGCCTCCCCTGACGAGCCGCCACTGCGGTGTACATAGGTTAGTTCTAGCATAAAATAACTTGATTCTATTAGATAAATAGCCATCGGCGAGACTCTTCAGCCTTGGATGTAAGATACGTATTAAAAATCCTGCTGTGGCTTTACAACTTCATCGATATCAAACCACATAAATAATATCACCTCAGATTAATCACCACCTTTACAAGCATAATTGACTCTTGACTTTCGCATCGAAATTTATTGCAGAAAAATCTGAACCCGGGTTCTAATTACCCATCCAGTGCACCGAATTTATTGGCAATAAGAAATTTAATTACCGGCATCTGCACCTCTAAAAAAGTGATAAATCGACGTCGGCCAAAAAATAAACGTTCATCAGCGATAAAGCCGAAATTCCGCGTGGATAAATTCGGTGAAGTAATAATTAAACGGGCAATTACATACAAATAATTAAGGCAAATGCGGCAATATGCAGTAAACTACGTTAATCGGACGTGCGGCCTGATTGCATCATGGAAGCGAATAAGTCAAGGCGGTGATCGACTTGATAAGATTTTAATTCCATAATTCCATACCTGGAAACGTTTCGAAAATGTTACGGGCTTAATGTTTTAATTACGTGAAGGGACGGAACGGGATTCAGTGTCAGACCTATTTCTAGTTAGAGATTACGTCTTGAAGGTTTAGGAGAAATAATCCATTTTACTCGATATGTGCGTTTCATGTGGTATTAGTTTTCTTAAGTACTCGTGTATGTGTGTCTATGTTAATAAGTAGGAATATTCATGAGGATGGCTCTGACCGTTACTACGTGGTAATCCATAACTAACAGAAATAAAAAGTTGACTATGTTATCATGAATATTAAATCATACGTAGCCATGGCTTCCAAAATTCATAATATCTATACAATTATTGCTAAACATCAACTAAACATAAAAATTAAGATGTATTTGAATGCATTTATTAACTAAAATCATTTCTTTTTGAACCAATAACCTTTGGCAGGTCACACTGGTTTCATCTATTCTTATAGTTAGAAGGCCTAACTACCACCTTTTGTATTTTCCGATTTCGTTTTGTCTGGATCGAAGCCTGTAGCCGTATTTTAAACGTTTTTGCATTGAACGTTTTCTTTTACCCATCCACTATTCGTTCATGTGCGACGTGCATGTACGGCGAGATTCGTCCTACTTGCACGACAGTGGATGACCCCCTTTACATGGACAATTTTTAACATTTTTTATTATTAGAGTCTAAAAGTCGAAAAAATGTGTGACCCTGAAATAAGCGTTGGATGCCGTAAATTGGGATGCCTGAAATTAGTATAAATGGAAGCTCAAGAAAAGCAAGAAATTTGTTGGATTTTTAAGAATGATGTTTCCTAAACTAAATACAATTTTTGTAAATTTTTACCTGCACGTTTTATATTTATTTCAATGTTTTTCGTTGCAGATTATACAATTCAAAATTTAGAATTTTAAAATATTCACAACTCGCAAGAAAATTGTTGGATTTCTAAAAAATTAAATTATTTTGAAAGAATGATGTTTTCTAAACTAAATACAATTTTTGTAAAATTTTACCTGCCCGTTTTATGTTTATTTCAATGTTTTTCGTTGTAGACTCGACAATTTAAAATTTAGAATTTTAAAATATTCGCAACTCGCAAGAAAATGGTTGGATTTTTAAAAAATAAAATTATTTTGAAAGGATGATGTTTCCAAAACTAAATACAATTTTTGTAAATTTTTACCTGCACGTTTTATACTTATTTCAATGTTTTTCGTTGCAGATTATACAATTCAAAATTTAGAATTTTAAAATATTCGCCACTCCCAAGAAAATGGTTGGATTTTTAAAAAATAAAATTATTTTGAAAGGATGATGTTTCCAAAACTAAATACAATTTTTGTAAAATTTTACCTGCACGTTTTATATTTATTTCAATGTTTTTCGTTGTGGATTCGACAATTTAAAATTTAGAATTTTAAAATATTCGCAACTCGCAAGAAAATGGTTGGATTTTTAAAAATCAAAATTAATATAAAAGAATGATGTATCCTAAACTAAATATAATTTTTGTAAAATTTTACCTGCACGTTTTATATTTATTTCAATGTTTTTCGTTGCAGACTCAACAATTCAAAATTTAGAATTTTAAAATATTCGCAACTCGCAAGAAAATGGTTGGATTTAAAAAAACTAAAGTATTTTGAAAGAATGATGTTTCCTAAACTGAATACAATTTTTGTAAAATTGTACTTGCACGTTTTATATTTATTTCAATGTTTTTCGTTGTAGATTCGACAATTCAAAATTTAGAATTTTAAAATATTCGCAACTCGCAAGAAAATTGTTGGATTTTAAAAAAATAAAATTATTTTGAAAGAGCACTGTTTCCTAAACTAAATAAAAATGTTGTAAAATTTTACCTGCACGTTTTATATTTATTTAATTTCTTTCGTTGTAAATTCGACAATTCAAAATTTAGAATTTTAAAATATTCGCAACTCGCAAGAAAATGGTTGGATTTCTAAAAAATTAAATTATTCTGAAAGAATGATGTTTCCTAAACTAAATACAATTTTTGTAAAATTTTACCTGCGCGTTTTATATTTATTTCAATGTTTTTCGTTGTAGCCTCGACAATTCAAAATTTAGAATTTTAAAATATTCGCAACTCGCAAGAAAATGGTTGGATTTTTAAAAAACAAAATTATTTTGAAAGAATGATGTTTCCTAAACTAAATACAATTTTTGTAAAATTTTACCTGTACGTTTTATATTTATTTCATTTTTTTTTTCGTTGTAAATTCGACAATTAAAAATTTAGAATTTTAAAATATAACTTGCAAGAAAATTGTTGGATTTAAAAAAAAAACAAAATTATTATGAGAGAATGATGTTTCCTAAACTAAAAAGAATTTTTGTAAAATTTTACCTGAACTTTTTATATTTATTTCAATGTTTTTCATTATAAATTCGACAATTCAAAATTTTGAATTTTAAAATATTCGCAACTCGCAAGAAAATTGTTGGATTTTTAAAAATCAAAATTATTTTGAAAGAATGATGTTTCCTAAACTAAATACAATTTTTGTAAAATTTTACCTGCACGTTTTATATTTATTTCATTTTTTTTTTCGTTGTAGATTCGACAATTCAAAATTTAGAATTTTGAAATATTCGCAACTCGCAAGAAAATTGTTATTGTCAATAATTAGTATTCTCTTCTATTCGAAACTTCCCTTCAAACTCCATGCACATCCATTAGGGCCAAAATCAAAACAGCGGCATTTACATCCAAGAATTTTATCGCTTTTTTCTATTTTTTTCTGGAAATATACTTCTCACAGGGTTTCACATTTGATGTTCATAACCTTTTTCGCAAATAAAACTATTTAGTTTTAATTTTTTCAGAATCTCTGCAAAAAATATTTTCAACCATTTTTGTCTGAAAAGATGGCCGTTTCGAGTGTTGGCCCAGAAATGAGAATTTTTTGATGATTACGAAAATTAATGTTGAAAGAATAACCCTGTCTCAATTGTTTGAAAGTTTATTGTATCATTTTCTCCTTTGCGTTTAATTTTCTTTTTCACTTTTTAACGTCGATGGTTCTACAATTCAAACAATTCAATTTGTTTTTAATTCATAACTTTCTTAAAAGTTTTAAAAATAATAATTTTGAATTAAATGAGTAATTTAAATTATAATAGATTTTAAATTAATTTTAATTTTTGTATAATTTTATATTTTCGTATTTCTTTAATCATTTTATACAAAAAATCATAACTGATTTAAAAATCAGTATATTTTCAAAGCGCAAACTTCTTTAAAAAAAATAATATAGGTGTACAAATAATTTTCTGCCGTTTGACAAAAGTTGGCGCCACCATTGAGTTATGGTTGAAATTGCCAGATGTAGAACGTCATTATCTTAAGGTTGGACATCTGTCAACAACATAACCTAAAATATTAGTGAATTATACCGAGTGTTTCAGACCACCCGTACACCCCAAATATCTCGCGAAATACAAATCGGATTGACACAAAAAAATACGTCTAAATTTATTTTTTGATCTCTATCATGTGGTGTGAAATGTAAATCACCACCTCACCCCCTGGGGCGAGGTGGGGTGTAACTTTGAAATCTTAAATAGGTACCCCTATTTTTTATTGCAGATTTAAATTCTACTCGAAAATATATTTGGTTTTTATTAAAAAAAAAAAATTCGATTAGCAAAAAAAAAAAATTTTTAATTTTTTTTTTAATTAAAAAAAATCCAGTTTGTTGTTACACATATTCATAAATCACCACAATAGAAAATAATGGCATGGAATTTGATAATCAAATTAATTTTTATTCGTTTCTACGATTTTTTTTAACTTATTTATGACAAAATTACGAATGACTTCAATCAACGCCTTATTTAAAAGATGACTGCGAAAAAAATGTCATGATCTGTCATTTGATGCAAGAAACAAATATAATTCAATAAATGTTTTTGCCTAATATAGCGCCATCTGTCGCTCATCGAATTTTTTTTTTCGCATAAAAGCCTCATAGTTTTTAACATAGAATCCAAATCTGCAATAAAAAATAGGGGTTCCCATTTAAGATTTCAAACCGCCCCAGCGGTGAGGAGGGGCGGTTCACATTTCACACCACATGATAGGGCTCAAAAAACATTTTTTTAAATCTCAATCCGATTTGTATTTCTCGAGATATTTGGGGTGTACGGGTGATCTGAAACACCCTATATATTTAAAATTTTAATTAAATAAAAAAATGGTGATGTGGCCATCATGTTACTTTCTCCGACTTGATGGTCATTTATATTTACGTTTTCATGGTTTATTTTCAATTGAAATCCTATTTTAAAAGTACTTCGAGCGTTGCGTGAACTCGGATGAAACTGACGTTTAAAACGTCAAAATTATGAAAGATGGAAAAATTATACTTCAAATTCAAAAACTCAGTTTACTCAAAAACTAAAGGGATTTCGAAAAAAACGTATTCTTTATAAGTTGTTCATTTTGGCACTCTCTGCAATTATTATTAACATCAATTTACTGTAACTATTATCGTTTCAAAATTATAAACTAGAAATGAAAAAATAATTAATAAATTCTTTCTCGAATAACAATAATTTTATGAAAAATATTTTCAAACAAAAGATGTTCATTTATTTGTTATTTTCAATATTTGTTTAAATGTTTTTGTGATATTTTTCATATTTAAGAAGATATTGGCAAAAAACAAAAAACGGTTAAGGTAAACACCCACTTCCGGTGTACGAAATTTTACCAAAAGCTTTTCAGTTCTTCGTATTATCAAATAAGACTTATGTTCAAAGTTTCATATCAATTGCTCTATTAGTTTTTGAGATACAGCGCGCACAGACACACACACACACACACACACACACACACACACACACACACACACACACACACACACACACACACACACACACACACACACACACACACACAGACACAATGTTTTTTTTTCCAGAAATTGTTGAAATGGCATCTAGGGACCCCAAAACGGATATTTCCGTAAAAAAAATTTTTGAAAAAAAATCACGGTCACAATACTTTCTCGTACTTCGTAACGGAGAAAGTAAAAATAAAGTACATTCAACTATTCAGATTTTCTAACTTGAATCTAATAAAATATTAAAAGAAAAAAACATGATCAACACCATTGTTTGACTACCAGTTTCTATAAATTCTAGTTTCGGTTCTGCCGTCTCATTTTCCGATAGAAATTTAAAGGCACCATCGACGCGGATGAAGAAATAAGACACCTGCTGAAAGCAATAAATACCGATCGTGTCGGGTGAAAGCCGAAAGCGGTTTTCCCCCGCCGCGAGTTTTATTAAATTCTATTAAGAGTGATAGATGCGAGCTTTCGCCGATCATGTCGACAAGTCTAGAATTTCGTGCCGTGATTCCCATTGTTACCTCGGCGCAGTCCCATTGAATTATGGAGCACAATACCACGATGCACCCCAGAACTTTCCATTTCCAGTTGGAACATTAAATTATCCTTGCTGCTACGAGGACAGCACAAAAAATAACTGAAGTGTGAAGTTGTTAATGCAATAACTAAAATTTTATTAATTAATGGTAGGCAACACGATGTACATGCTGATTTTTAAATTGCATAGTTACGTCATGAAAGTTTAAAACGATAGTGTGTTGATGGTACGAGGGCAGCACAAAAAATAGATGATACATTTGCGAGTTTTAAAATAAGAAATAACCAAATTTCTGTTAATTAATGGTAGACAGCACAATTTACATGCTGAGGTTTAAATTGCATAGTTAAATCGTGAAAGTTCAAAACGATAGTGAAAGGAGTGAACAGAACATGAATATTAAAATGAGGTGTCACCTTTCTTGTAAATTAAATCGAATAATTAAAAAAAAAATCACAAAGTAGGTGTATCTTGTACTCGGACCCATTATGTACGAATAATTGTTGCTATTTGTGTTTTTTTATTTTTATAACATTTCTGTTATTTTTAACCCTGACTATCCTCAAGAAGATATGCACAGTTCTATTTTATTTAACGAATTTTATTCATGTGACAATATTACTTTTAACATAGACGATCCTCAACCTTCGAAAAGGGATCATTCCAATCTGAGTATACCCCCTTAAAGTAGAGCCAAAAAGAGATTTTTTCCCGAAAAATCATCAAATTTGGTTGAAAAGTCGCTGAGTTATGTGCGAAAAAACCTCAAAATGCACTTTTTTTCAAACAGCAATAACTTGGTGCCATATCGTCGTAGGAACTTCGTTCTTCGAGTCCTGCATAGGGAATTGATCAGATTTTAATGCCTTTATGGTGGATCGAGTTGACAAAATTTTTCCAACTCCATAGACATCGTCAAAGTTGAAAATGGTTTCCTGAATGAATGGTTTTTTTCACAGAGGTGTTGGAGAGGGGCGGACGGGGTTACGCTTAAGTTCGCATGCATGACTTTAAAGAAGACACTTCAAAGTTTTTCGTCCTTAAAGATTAATCAAAATCGATTGAAAATACGCCGAGTTATAGCGGTTTGAAAATGGTCAAAATTTCACGAATTTCAAGTGTTTAATTTTTTTTCCTCCAGTGTATAACGATTTTTTTTTCATGTGACACAACATCCTGTAACTTTTATTCCAAGAATTCCAGATCATTGTTTACCAATAAAGAAGCACAATTTGAAGTAGTCCATTAATAAAAAAAAGCCCTACTATTTACACTGAAAGTCCCGAGCGGTATTTGCCGAAGAAGATTTCGACCGCCTCCTGTATTTACACTCGGCCTCTTAAAACATCTCCAAAAGGCTGCCGTGAGTTATGGGAAAACCCAGCGTTAAGCTCTCACCTTTTATAACTCATTATGATAATTTATTAAGTGTACTTATCGGACAAGCAATGTCTCGGTGCATTATACAAACAGCTTGTATTTCGAAATCGCGGACCGAGATTAAGATTTTATCGAGGCAACACGCGCGCGTTTAGCTGTGCGAGCCTCCGGAATGCCAACTGTTCAAATACAATAAATTTTTCCGAAATTAATAACAGCATCATTCATCTTTATGCATGTGAGAATAAAAAAAGAGAACTATAAATTATCGGCTCGTTTGATGGTTGGTTACAAAAAAATATGTCACGCCTTTATTTGTATTAACCGGACAAATATTTACAGAAACGCCGTCTTTAATGTTGAAGTGGCGATCGAAATGGTACATCTCTCGGTTTCGATTAGTCGTTAATCAAACATGGTGCTCATTAAATAAAAATAACTTCTCCCTAATGGATTTAATGATGGCTATGCTAATGACGGCTACCAGTTTTCGTTTGGTGTCGTCTGCTTCAAAAATATTTACTTGAGAAATTTAGGAGAGTGACCCAAATTTCTCGTATAATAGAAGTGCTTTTGTGAATTAATTCTAAACGATGTTGCTTGTTTATAAACATAGTCTACATTACTAAAAATCACCGGACAACAATTTGCAATTTGCCACCACACGCCACTGCAGATAACGCGAATGAATCAAATTAATCGCCAAAGCAATCGATTCAATCTAATCCCACCATTATGTGAACACGGTCGCATTGATCAACTCGAACAGTGTCACCAGATAAAATGCAGAGTGTTGATAAATTCCAGTTCCTTAACCGATATCCAGGTGTGGTGGCTTACATCGAATCCATTTCCATATCTTCAAAGCCTTCGCTAAAATACGCGCAACCGTCAATGTATCCGCGATAGTGCCAAATGACATTCCTTATCTGACTCGCAGCCGCCTTTGTAATTCTGAAATATGCGCGCGGAATTTGTCAAGATTGCAAAGTTTACTTGTTACTCTGTTTTGCTAGGAAAAATATTTTTAGAGATTATATTGGTCAAGTTATAAAAAAAATCATGTAGATAAATAATAGCAATCAATTGATTCTTGACGCTAGAGACAACAGATGGCGGCAGAACGCTTAACCGACCCATTTCAGTAAATATTCAAATTTAAGTGCGAAATTTAAATAAAAGTATAATTATGGTTAACTATTTAATAAGTAACAAATTTCGCACTATGGCAGATTGTAGAAAAGAAAAGATATGCAATCAATACGCTGTTGCTAAGGTTCGAAAAATTTAACGATAGCTATATTTTCAAAATTCAAATTTTTCTTTGTTAGTACTTGTAATGCTATATAATGTATTTGTTGCTAAGTTTCGAAAATTGGTATCCACGAAAATACAACCATAGCTCTATTTTTAAATTTCAATTTTTTCTTTGTTAGTACTTGTAATGCTGTATAAAGTACTTCTTGCTTAGCTTAGAAAACTGGTACCTACAAAAATTTAACTATAGCTCTATTTGTAAAATGCATGTTTTTCTTTGCTAGTACTTGTAATGCTATGTAAAGTACTTGTTGCTTAGGTACGTAAACTCGTACCAACAAAAATTTAACTATAGCTCTATTTGTAAAATGAATGTTTTTCTTTGCTAGTACTTGTAATGCTATGTAAAGTACTTGTTGCTTAGGTACGAAAACTCGTACCTACAAAAATTTAGCCATGGCTCTGTTTGTGAAATTCAATTTTTTCTTTGTTGGTACTTGTCATGCTATGTAAAGTACTTGTCACTTAGCTTCGAAAACTCGTACCTACAAAAATTTAACTATAGCTCTATTTGTGAAATTCAATTTTTTCTTTGTTGGTACTTGTAATACTATATAACAGGGGCGGCTCGTTATGTAGAGCCAAGGAGCCATGGCACTACCTGTAGTTTCAAGCTCAGCAAAAATTAATTCTTAAAACACTTTTTCGCCAATTTAAATGTTAAAAAACGCCTGCACAACTTTAATGAAACTTTTTGTTTTGTTTTCCGTGTGTATTGTTTTGATGTAAATGCACGATAATCGAAAGTACACATAAATCATATTTTCAGCTTGTTTGAAATTATGAACCTTTACTTTACAACTAAAAATAACCTTGGACCATGAAAATCGTTCTTTCTTTCTTCAAAAAAGGAGGCGGGGCCTCCCCATATTGTCATACTAACCAAATGTATTGTTTTATTTGAATTATTCAAAATATATCTATTAAATCTAAAGTTGTCGAAACTGCCGGCGCAAAAGGTGAAAAAATAAGCTAATCCCAACAAAGTTAATGGTTTTATTTGAATTCTTTTTCAAATTAGTTTCTCATTTTTGAACAATTAAAGCGAAAATAAAAAAAAATGTTTTGCTATAAAAAAAAAAGGAAAATTACTTTGAAGTGATTTTTGAGACTAATTTAAACCATTTTCTTACTAGAATATTCCGCATTTTTTATTATTACGCCTTTATTTTTTGTCTAAATTTTTGATCATTTGGGCTAAATAGTCTTTATTTTGACCTAAATTTTCGATTTAATTGGTAAAATTTTCGACTGTTTGGTCCGCATTTTTTATTTTTCCGACGAATTTTTAAATTTTTGATCTGTATTTTCGATATTTTTGGTCACAATATTTTATCTTTGGTCCTAAATATCCTTCAATTTGACCTAAATTTGCGATTTAATTGTTTAAATTTTTGACTTTTTGGCCCGCATTTTTGATTTTCCCGCCGAATTTTTATGTTTTAGATTTTTGACCTGTATTTTCTATTCTTTTGTGTCTACATTTTTGATCTTGTGACCTCAATATTCTTTATTTTGACATAAATTTTCTATTTAATTGTTAAAATTTTCGATTTTTTTTTGTCCGTCCTTTTGATTTTTGACCTATATATCCAAATTTTTGATTATTTGGCCCAAACTTGATTTATTTTGACCTAAACCTGTTTGATCTGCATTTTTTATTTTTCCCCACAAATTTTTCATTTTTAAATTGTGGACTTGTATTTTCGATATTTTTCGTCAAAATATTTAATCTTTGTATTTTCGATTTGTTTTTTTTTTGGTCTAAATTTTTATCTTTTGTACGATTTTCTCAGATTTGTAATATTTTTAGAGGTATTTTGTTTATTATCAGGGGAAATTCCCGTAAATAAATAAATCTTTAATTATTCTTTATTTTGACCTTCGGTTTAATTGTTAAAAATTCTTATTCTTTGGTCCGCATTTTTTTATTTTTCGGACCGAAATTTTAATTCTAGTTCCAAATTTTTGATTTAATTTTGATTAAAATATCTATAATCTGCATTATTGATTTATATGGGTTTTTTTTTATTTTATCCGGTATTTTCGAGTTTTGTTTGTTGAAATTTTCGATTTTTTAACCTGCATTTATTATCTTTAGGACCGAATTTTCTAGGCAATGTTTAAATTTTCGACTTTCTGGCCAACATTACAAATTTTTATTATTATTTTTTTAATCTTTTGACCTAAATTTTTCTTTATTTTTCATTGCATTTCATTTCATTTATTTAATCCTGTCTAACTTTTCGAATTTATTGTCAAAATTTTCGATTTTTGGTGAACACTGTAGATTTTTATTTTCTTTTATCTTTTGCCCTAAAATTTTCTTTATTTGTCTGTTAAAATTTTTCTTTCCTTGGTCCACCATTTCTATTTTTATGCCCAAATTTTGTATCGGATATTTTAGATTTTTAGTCAATTTTTTTAATCCAATATTTTAGATTTTTTATCTTGGATTGTTGATTTCATTTTGTTAGTTTTTTTTTTAATTTTTTGGCTATTATTTTCGAATTTCTGATCAGAAACTTATTTTTGGCAAATTATTTTGCTTCTACTTAAATTTTTAATTTTTTGTCTGCGTTTTTTTATTTTTAGTTCAGGATTCTTGATTCTTTGGCCCATATTTTAGATTTCTGTATTTTCGATTTTTCTGTTTCAATTCTGTTTATTTTTCTTTATTTTGACCAAAATATTCGATTGGTTTGTGGAAATTTTCGATTTTTTTGTCTGCAATTTTTATCTTTACGCCCGTTTTTGATGTTTTGTCTAAATTTTCACCTTTTTAGGTTCTACTTTGTGGCCTATATTTTGTATTTTCGATTGTTTGGTTTCAATTTTACGTCTTTTGGCCGAAATTTTCTTTATTTCGACTTAAATTTTCGATTCGTTTGTTAAAAATTTTGATTTTTTGGTCTACTACTTTGATTTTTGGGTACGAATTTTAGATTTTTGGTCTTAATTTTTTATTTTTTGTCCCATATTTTAGATTTTCTTAACTTGAATTATTGATTTTATTGGGCGAATTTTTTTTTTACTATTATTTTCGAATTTCTCGTTGGAACTTATTTTAAGCTAAAAAGAGTTATATTTGGGGCTAAAAATGGCACTTTTTTTTGGTCTGTATGTTTATTTTTAAACCAGGATTTTTTATTTTTTTGGCCGATATTTTATATCTTAGGCTGTTTTGTTCCAAATTTTTGATTTTTTGGCCAAAATATTCGATTGGTCTAGGAAGATAAATGGTTCTTTGTTAGGGGGGGGGGGGATGTATTATATAAGTGGCTCTACCGTCAACATGTTCCACGAGCCGCCACTGCTATATAATGTAATTGTTGCTTAGCTTCGAAAACTGAAACCTACAAAAAATTAACCAAAGCTCAATTTTTAAAATCCATTTCTTTCTTAGTACTTGTAATTCTATGTAATGTACTTGTTGCTTACGTTCAAAAACTGGCATCTATCAAAAATTGAACCATAGCCATATTTTAAAAATTCAATTTTCTCTTTGTTAGTACTCGTAATGACTTTAATTTAAGCTCTCTCTCTCGTTGGTAGTATTAACAGATTCAGAAGCCAGTCAATTAAAACTCTCCTTAAGTAAATCTCCGGCGAGATAACGAGTATTAATCAATATAACAAGTTTTGAATGTTATCAGTGCGCATTTTATTAATGGTGTCTTTAGGTGCGAGAGCGGCGATTACATTCGCCTGGAAATAATTAGCGTTCGTTCTCTCGTGGCTTAAAATATCGATTTGATTTATCGATCTGGCCGAGTGTGTAAAGTTGATGAGTGGCGAGCCTTCTGCCATTTCTGCTGCCGCAAGAGGTGTTTCTGCCTTCGCAATTAGAGCGGCAGAAACAATTATCGCCTCTTGTAATTAGTCGCGGGGCGATAGGTGGCGCGCGTGTCGTACCGTGCGGCCGACATTTGCATATCGCGATGTGTGATTGCGCCGTCCGTTCAATTAACCGTTCGATTTTTACCAAATAAATTAACTAACTGCCTATAATGCCAATCGCACTACGGAATCGATCTATAATGGACGGCTATTAATACGCCTACTAAGTACACGTTTGAACAATGCAAATTATATCAAATCGATATCTGCATCAATCTTTTACTTGACACTTTGTAATATACCGAAGAAACTGGATATAATTGGTAAAAATCTAACATCTGCTAATAAATATTGTAACCACAAAGATTTTCCATAAATCTCTGGGATAATACAGAAGAACCTTAGAGTTTTAGTGAAGCTTCTGAATTTTTGATAGCAAATTAGATATAAAGGGTGTATCCGAAAGATCGATTTATCGAAAATCAAATGTAATCGGTGCTCATCTCGGCCACGGTAGTAACTGGTCGGATTTTGGTTTTGGGAAACGCTGATTATATAGGAAATTCGTAACGCCAAGGGTATAATAATAATCATAGAAATGTGTCCGTTCTTATTGCTTTGATTCCACTGATTTCTAGTATAATTTTAACGTCCCAAAGAATTCTCAAGATTTTCGTCGACACAGCATTTCAAAAGATTCTGGATCTTCTGAAATCGTTACTGAAAATTAATCTCAAAAGAAATTGAAGAGAAGCAGATTAAATCCGCAAACAGGTTGCTGTCACGTGATGTGATCTTTTAATCGTGAGATCATGCTTGGAAGTACACTACTATCACGTGACAATGAGTATGAGCGGTTTATGTAGAGACGATGAACCATACCAATTCTTTGTCTTCCAAAGTTTAAGAAGTGATAGTACTCGTAGTTCTTCGGATTAGGAAGAAGAACTTCAGGCTAGTGGCGTACCATTTTTGGAAAAACGAGACCTTAAAAAATGCATAAATTCTTAAGTGATGAGTATTCACTTCGCTGCTCGTCTCTCTCGAAAATATTGCTTTTATTATAATTCCATTCAATAATCGCGTACCGGTAGCCCGACATACGCGTGCCATACCTTTATTAACAGTTTAATAATTTTACAATAATATGTAACTAAATTAATGTTATTATTGTTAGCCTGTTAAATGGTTAACAACCAAAGGTCTTTCTGTCTTCAAATTTTATTTACTGGTATTTTTTTTTAGGCATGATCCATTCAGTCACATCGAGTATTTAATTTGTATTTTTTTAATTTTTGGGATGAATAAATGAACAAATGAATAAATGAATATTGTCAGACGTATACACAACAACCATGGACCCGACAGAATACTTCTCGATCCCCGAAAAATATTTCGCCCGGGCTGGGATTCGAACCCACACGGCACGCGATGCAACTGGCACAAGCGCTCGCCTGTATCCACTACACCATAGGTCTCCAAACTTTGCCATCGCGGGCCATATATACAATTCTTCATAACCTACTAGGCCGAGATATGAACAATGTGATAACTAATTTCAAAATTTATAACAAAAAATCGTTGTAGAATTTTAAAATGTGACATATGCGGAAAATGTAACGCTTGCCGCGGGCCGAACTCGATGAGGTCGCGGGCCGTATTTGGCCCGCGGGCCGTAGTTTGGAGACCCTTGCACTACACCTGGTATATTTTACCAAACCAAAAAAAAATATTATATTTGTTACATAGGGGTCATTCCATGCTATTTCAACAAAAGGTTGTGCTGCACCATTTTTATTTTGTTTTATATTTTGCACAGATATTTATACATGTATCTAGAGTACAAAACTAATTTTAGAAAAAAATAAAATGTTGCCGCGTGGCAGATATGTTCCCAGATGGAGCTTGAAACATGTACATTATTGTGATTACAAGCATTTGCGCAAAGTGGTATAACAATTTTTCGAATTGAGCAAATTTAAAAATTAGAAAATCTCCTTACGCAGATTAAAGTAGTGAATATTTTGGTTTAATTTTCTTTCATAATTTGATATGTTTTTCAAATTTATTGACCCTCAAATTTACCATCAAGATTTGCATTTTTTTCATTATTCGATCCTGTTTTCGACTGGGAAGGGGGCAATATAATCAAACCAAATTTAGTTTGCAAGTAGAATGGTAACAATAGATTTTACCTGTGGCAAAAAATCTGAAGTGTTTTAAACCCTTCTAATTTTTTTTGCTGGTGAAATTAGACATTTTCAACAAAATCCGTATTTGTCTAAAGCTGTATCTCCAGTGGGGTACATAGTAAAAATCTGAAATTTATACTACCAATGCTTCTATCCGGGAGCAACACCATTATAAAATTTGGTAGCTTTGTTTTGCCTAGTAACAAAAATATTTATGTTCAAATTTGTAATAATTTTTATGCAATCGGAGTAAAAATCGAACTTTAAATATTAGAAGCCGACACTAAAATGGAACTCACCAGTACTAGCAGTGATTATAATACACTTGTAAATATTATAATCACTGGTACTAGGCATTAAAATACCTACCAAGGGTTTCCGTACAACGAGATGATTGGCGACTCATTAATGCGTCATAGTCCTGGTGATGAAATTTAAAAAGGTACCGTGGACCCTAAATATAGACGTATTATTATTCAAAATGATTAAAGAATAAAATTGAATAAAGCCGTAAAATTTATTAGACAATTGTTTTAAATTTGCGGCTGTCGGGAGTCAAGCTGCTGATTACGTTCTAGAATTTCTGTGATTGTTTAAACCATGCGCGCGATGCTAATCCAACCTTAAGAATTTACTGATCTTGCGTTAAACAAATATCAACATAACCTATAATTACATCTGCAAGTTCTACCACTGAAACGCTAGAACATCTTTAGATGAAAAACGTAAGTAATTACAATTTTAAATCTGAAAATAGAGTATTTTCGATTGCATAAAAAATACATTTACCTCAGCACTAAAGTGCCCTTTCATTAATATTATAGTTTAAATTAAATTCAATAGTAATAAAAGGATTAACAGAATTGTAATAAAATGATTAACACAGAAATTCTAGAACGTAATCAGCAGCTTGACTCCCAACAGCCGCAAATTTAAGACAATTGTCTAATGACTTTTCTGGTTTTATTCAATTTTATTCTTTAATCATTTTGAATAATAATAATAAGTTTCTATTCAGGATCCATGGTACCTTTTTTTTTAATTTCATCACCAGGACTATGATTTGCATTAATGAGTCGCCAATCACCTCGTTGTACGGAAACCCTTGGTAAGTACTTTAATGCCTAGTACCAGAGATTATAATATTCACAAGTGCATTATAATCACTGCTAGTACTGGTGAGTTCCATTTTAGTACCGGCTTCTAATATTTAAAGTTCAATTTTTAATCCGATTGCATAAAAATTATTACAAATTTGAACTTAAATATTTTTATTACTAGGCAAAACAAAGTTACCAAATTTTGTAATGGTGTTGCTCCCGGATAGAAGCATTGGTATTATAAATTTCAGATTTTTACTGTGTGCCCCACTGGAGATACAGCTTTAGAAAAATACGGATTTTCTTGAAAATGCCAATTTTCTCCAGCGAAAAAAAATTAGAAGGGTTTAAAACACTTTAGATTTTTTGCCTCAGATAAAATCTATTGTTACCGTTGTACTTGCAAACTAATTTTGGTTTGAGTGTATTGCCCCCTTCTCAGTCCAAAGCAAGGCCGAAAAATGAAAAAAATGCAAATCTCAATGCTAAACTTTGACGGCCATTATATTTGAAAAAATAAAACAAATAATGAATAAAAATTACACTAAACTCTTCGGCACTTTAATTTGAGTTAAGAGTTTTTAAAATTTTTAAATTTGCACAATTGGAAAGAAAGTTATGCCACTTTGCGCAAACGCTTGCATTTACAAAAATGTACATGTTTCATGCTCCATCCGGGGACATTGCTGCCACATGGCAAGAATTTTTATTTTTCTTAAATTAGTTTTGAACTCCAGAAACATGTATAAATAACTGTGCAAAATATAAAAAAAAATTAAAATGGTGCAGCACAACCTTTTGTTGAAATAGCATGGAATGACCCATAGACAATTTTGAGCAGTATACACGTGTTTCAGGCATGAAAACAAAAGTGCCTACTGTAAATTTATGTGGAATGCGTTGTGTGAAAAGTTTTTTTTTCAGGTGTTTGAAAGAACTGACCGCGTGCACGGCGATAACCATCTAGCTGGCATATTTCCGACAAAAAATTTCCCATAAAATTAACATCACCCGTTTGTGTGGTCTGCGTAGGAACACCGAGTTATGTAAATTATCCCGAAAACAGCTGATGGTCTCGTTAATCAAAATTAAAACGTTCCACGGCCCGTTTTATTTATTGGCTCCCGGGCCCACTTTTGTTTGTTTTTACGAGAGAGGCAGTTGTACAGGTGACGATAAAATCTCCTCGAGATTGTCATTGATCGCTAAGATATTTTCGGTATTTGAGCGACAGCCGCGCTCGGATGCCGCGGGACCCTTTCATAATATCCCCGATCCCCAGATAAGATCATCTCTGGACGGGAGGACATCAAAATCGAAGAAACGCTCTCCTCCTCCTGTCTGGCCTTCGAATTGTAAATACGGCCCAGATAAAATTGTTAACCATCAGTGTAATAGATAGGGATAATATCGACAATTTCAACAATGCGCAATATTCAAATTGTTTCTATGAAAATATTTGTTTGTAATATTATATTATATTTATTAGGAACAAGTAACATGCATCCAATTGCAATAATAATATTATATCTTTATCAGAGGCGGCCCCTGTTGGTGTAGTGGTTACAGGCGAGCGCTTGTGCCGGTTGCAACGCGTGCCGTGTGGGTTCGAATCCCAGCCCGAGCGAAAGATTTTTCGGGGATCGAGAAGTGTTCGCTCGGGTTTATGGTTGTTTTATACATTTGACTTTATTCATTTATTCATTTATTCACCCAAAATCTGTATATATTTAAATAGTAGCCGCCTTGAGCTGGCCATATGGACTACGCTTCCGAGGCCAAAAAAAAATCTTTATCAACAGATTAATGACATAATATATTTAAATAAACGTTAATATTGTTAGCCTATTAAATGGCCATCGACCAAAGGTGTCTCTGCCTAGATTTGTCCACCTTACAATTTTCTAGTATTATGTGCACTTTTCTTTTAATATTTGGTTTGGCCACGTTGCTGTTTTGAACTATAACTAAAATAATAGTAGTCAAACAAAATTCGAAAGACATATATTTTTCTATCTTTACCTTTAAAATAAGATTAGTTATTACCCCCTTTTATAATGTCTGGTTACGGTCGCGAACGCGTCTTATCAAAACATGAAACTTTTACAATATTACCGCGCACTCGAGACGTGTGAGAGTAAAGTTTGCGCAGAGGAAGAAAGTACTCGGAGAACGCGAGAGAACGCGATAACAAATTTCCGAAGCCTGCGCAACACGCCTGGAGTGATTACTACAACTCTACACTGGTGCGTTCGCGTACACCGCCAATTGGCCCAGACAGTATAAAACTGGGCATAAGAGGGACAACCATAACACCTCCGTTAGGATATTCAAATATCCCATATTTGATTAGATCCGTCATTGCATCCGATTTGCTTATATTGTCATAAATAATAATAATTTTCCACGGTAACAATAATTTAAAATTCAAATCAAATTGAAAAACTTAAAATTATTTGATAGGAATACCGTGCACTACCAATGTTGGTGATGGTGGTCTATTAATGCAACTTTTTCCCTATCGTAATTATAAGTTAAGTATGACAAATAATTTATTAAAATCAGTAATCTTTATATGTGGCCACTCGTTTTATTTACAGACAAGCGAATAAATAACTCCAGTTGGTCGGTTTTTTCAAATGCAACCGCTCGGCTTTCGCAAAAGCATTTTCCATAAATAACCGGTCAATTGATAGTTTGAATAGTGTATAACAAATATAACACAACTATAACCATATTTCTTATAATGCAAGAATACCTTAACGTTATGCTACAGTAGTCAGGCAGGATGTGTTCGGGATCGCCGGTGAGACGGCTTCTTCTTCGGCAGAAAGAGCGGGACAGAGAAGACGACGTGTGGAAAACTAAACGGCGAAGCGGGGTTATAGAAAAAGTGTAAATGTATGAGATACAAATCAACCAGTTGTTAAGCATAAAGTTCCATATAGGTCTCTCTTGTATGTGCTCTGCGTTTCTGTTAGTTTTACAGGGAAATAAAACTAACTAGAAAAAGGATCTACAACAGTTCAGGTTTTTGCTTGGATTCCGACAGACGCAACGACAAACGTATAGAAAATATAATTAATGAATTCCAGTGTTAATGATGATTGTTTCAGGAAATGGAAACTTTGTCCACCATACAGATAAATTTACACATACCAAGAGGTATACAAACAAGGGTTAAATTAATTTCACGTGTGCATCTCCTCTCCGCGTCCCATCGTCCAACATCTAACCACATTAATCTACATTTAACTCGGACAAAAAATACCATTCATCACGGACGATCGTTATAAATTACCACACAAAGAGTACCTGTGGATATCTTTCATAAGTTATTACGGAGTCCACGATTTTGATGTGTATTACATGGCGGCATAAACTACAATTTCCTACTTTTTCCCAGTTTTGATGGCATTATCCTTCACTAAATTGCTGCCCTAACGTTGTTACATTACTGCATGGCTCTATCGCAAGCAAGTACACGTTTTATGGATTTGCTCGATTCAATTATTTCGCCGTTTATTTTATACATTGCTAAGAATCAAAATGCAATTGTGATACAACTTTTGCAATTTTGATGGAATTTTTAAAGTCGAGCAACGGTTGTTTCAGGACTATTTTTTCTAGGATGTAAATAACGAGAATCGGTGACGAAGGAGTAACATGCTTAGTTACTCACCAGTGACGGTTTGTGGAGCCAGAGTAGCAGAGGTGACAATATGGCAGTGACTTATAGTACGGCCGAGATAGCAGAGGTGGTAATACAGACAGATGCGATCCCGCCGCCAGCCGTCTGCAATCGACCCTACCTATCTGTAGTGCCACCTCTGCTACCTCGGCCGTACCATGAGTCGCGAGCCGTCACTCTAATACAGAGTAGGGTCGGTTGCAGAGACGGCTAGTGGCATGACCGCACCTATCTGTATTACCACCTCTGTTACCTCGGCCGTACCATGAGTCACCCCGCGATCCGTTACTGTTACTCACATATACGACATACATGGCGGATCGATAGTCATTTAGACAAAAATATTTGAATACCATTACTCATAGTATTAGAATACAATTTGTAATCATAGAGAGGACAATCTACACTTATTGAATACACTCTCGTTTATCTAAAATCAGGTCCGAAATTAAAATAAACCTTAATCGCTTTCTAATTCCGAGTTAAAAAATAAGTAGTGCAAATTGGGTTGCATACACAAGGGATACATTATATTCATCACCTTCGCAGAATTTTAGGAAAATAATCTGCAATTCTGCACCGAAGTGCTTTATGACATTTATGTGGGTTATGAAGAAACATAAATTTTTAACAAAAATTAAATCTTGTTTTTTACCAAAGAATGTTTTTATTTTATTTATAGAACATTAAAATCTAATAAATCTGGAATAATTTTTGTAATGGGCAAGTCTGCACATGCCATCAAAATTTTACAAAAATTAATAATCGTTTGTTGTCGCTTCAAAAAATGCAATTTCTCATATTGGCACACAAATTTCTCTAAAATTGATCAATCGATATATACAGTGCGAACGTTGGCTGTGGAACGCTCCAAATAAAAAATTCCCCAATCATCTGCGGCGAAAATCCTCCGAAACGTCAACCTTATTTTTCAAACGCGCATCTTTTCTGATAGTTGTCAATTTTCCACACCCCCACCCCTTTGCGTAATGGCGTCATCGCTATTTTTTTTTAATGGAAACCATTTTTTTATTTCACTAAATTTGCAGTACTTTTTATTCTCTTTGCGACTGTGTAAAAATATTTTGTTTTTTTTATTATTTCAGAAATTGAAAAAAAAAAATTGTTTAAAACTTATTTAATGTATCAAATGTTCAAAATGGGCACCGTTCTTTTCTTCGCAAAAAGCCAATCGGTGATAAAACCCATCCCTTACATTTTGAAATATTTCTGGTGGAACTTGTCTCATTTCTTAAATAATAATTAATTGAATTATTTTTACACAGTCGTAAAGAAAATAAAAAGGGCTACAAATTGAGTGAAATAAAAAAAATTGTTTCCATTAAAAAAATGGCGATGACGTCATTACGCAAAGGGGTGGGGGGTATGGAAAATACACAACTATCAGAAAATATGCGCGTTCAAAAAATAAGGTTGACGTATCAGAGGATTTTGACCGCAGATGATCGGGGATTTTTTTATTTGGAGCGTTCCACAGCCAACGTTCGCACTTTATATTTTCATAGAACATCAAAATACAATACATTTGCCATATTTTTGAAAAAAAATTATATTTTGTTCTCGCTGCAAAAGATGCTATTTCTCACTTTAACGCTCAAATTTCTTAAACATCGATCAATGGAGAATTCCATTTCTTTTTTCATAGAACATCAAAATACAATCAATTTTAAATAATTTTTATAATGGGCAAATCTTTTGTTTTCGCTGCAAATAATGCGTTTCACTAACTTTGCGCTTAAATTTCTCGAAAATTTATAAAATAATGTTTTTATTTTTTCGAAGAACATAAAAATCCAATCATTTTTAAATAATTTTTGTAATAGGCAAATTTGCACTTGTCTGTCGTAGTTTTTAGAAAACTAATAATGTCCTTGCTGCAAAATATGCTTATTCAACCAATTTTGAATAATTTTTGTAATAGACAAATCTGCACTTTAGTCTTAAAAAAAAAAAAAAAAAAAAATTCATAATCTTTTGTTTACGCTGCAAAACATGCTATTCTCATATTGACAATCAAATTTCTCAGAAATTAATCAATCGATGTTTATATATTTTCACAGAATATAATCATAATCATAATCATAATCTTTATTGATACTAGCAGATTCAAGGTCTTTACATAAGTCATATAAATATAGTTTAGACAGTAATACTAATAATTCAAATCAAATTCAATCAAAAACAATGCATTTTGAATATTTTTTGTAATTACCAAATCTGCACTTGCCATATTTTTGGAAAAATTCATAATATTTTGTTTACGCTGCGAAAGATGCTATTTCTCACTTTAACGCTCAAATTTCGTAAAAATTAATCAAGCAATATTTCTATTTTTTTTCATAGAAATAATTTTTATAATGGGCAAATCTACAATTGCCATAATTCTGGCAAAATTCATAATCTTTTGTTTTCGCTGAAAATACCGCGTTTAACTAATTTTGCGCTTAAATTTCTCGAAAATTTATAAAATAATGTTTTTTTTTTCTTTATATCGAAATTGAAAATGTACCACGAAGTGAACGCCTCCAAGATTCAAGAATAATGTTTTTAATTTTTCGAAGAACATAAAAATCCAATCATTTTCGAATAATTTTTTATAATGAGCAAATTTGCACTTGTCTGCCATAGCTTTTGCAAAAGTAATAATCTTTTGTTCATCCTGCAAAATATGCTTTTCCTTAACCCTGCGCAGTAATTCTAAAATTTATTAAAGACTGTTTTTTTATATTTTCAATCAATATTGAATAATTTTTGTAATGGACAAATTTACACTTGCCATAGTTTTGGCAAAATTCATAAGCTTCTGTTCTCGCTGCAAAAAATGCTATTTCTCACTTTAGCGCTAAAATTTCTATCTATCCATGTTTCTATTTTTTCATAGAATATCAAAATACAATAAATTTTAAATAATGTTTATAATGGGCAAATCTGCACTTGCCATAATTTTGGCAAAATTCTTAATCTTAGTTTTCGCTGTAAATTAAACGTTTTACTTTGCGCTTAAATTTCTCGAAAATTTATAAAAGAATGTTTTTATTTTTTTCTAAGAACATAAAAATCTAATCATTTTTGAATAATTTTTGTAATAGGAAAATTTGCACTTGTCTGACATAGTTGTTGCAAAACTGATAATCTTTAGTTCTTGCTGCAAAATATGCTTTTCCTTAACTTTGCGCATTAATTCTAAAATGTATTAAAGAATATTTTTTCTATTTTCAAAGAACGAAAAGTCAATCAATTTTGAATAATTTTTGTAAAGGGAAAATCTGCACTTGCCATATTTTTGGCAAAATTCATAATCTTTTATTCTCGCTGCAAAAAATGCTATTTCTCACTCAATTTCTTAAAAATTTATCTAGCGCTGTTTTTATTTTTTCATAGAACATCAAAATACAATCAATTTTAAATAATTTTTCAAATGGGCAAATCTGTACTTGCCATAATTTTGGCAACATTCATAATCTTTTGTTTTCGCTCCATATAACGCGTTTTATTAACTTTGCGCTTAAATTTCTCGAAAATTTATGAGAGAATGTTTTTTTTTTCAAAGAACTTAAAAATCTAATCATTTTTGAATAATTTTTATAATCGGCAAATTTGCACTTCTTTGTCATCGTATTTGCAAAACTAATAATCTTTTGTTCTTCATGCTAAATATGCTTTTCCTTAACTTTGCGCAGTAATTCCAAAATTTATCAAAGAATGTTTTATTTTTATTTTTAAAGAACGGTAAAGTCAATCAATTTTGAATAATTTTGTAATAGACAAATCTACTCTGGCCATAGTTTTGGGCAAAATTCATAATCTTTTCTCGCTGCAAAAAATGCAATTTTTTACTTTAGCGCTCAAATTTCTTAAAAAATGATCTAGCGATGTTTCTATTTTTTTCAAAAAACATCAAAATACAACAATCAGTTTTAAAAAATTTTTATAATGTTCAAATCTGGACTTGCCATAATCTTGGCAAAATTTATAATCTTTAGTTTTCGCGGCAAATAATGTGTTTTATCAGCTTTGCGCTTGAATTTCTCGAAAATTTATAAAAGAATGTTTTACTTTTTTTAAAGAACAAGAAAATCTAATCATTTTTGTAATAGGCAAATTTGTACTTGTCTGTCATAGTTTTTACAAAACCAATAATCTCTAGCTTTTCTTTAACTTAACTAAACTAAAAGAATGTTTTTTTTTTAATTTTCAAAGAAGTAAATTGAATCAATTTTGAATAAATTTTGTAATGGGCACATCTGCACTTTCAAAAATTCATAATATTTTATTTTCGTCGCAAATAATACGTTTTATTAACAATGAACTTAAATTTCTCGAAAATTTATCAAATAATGTTTCTAGTTTTTCACATCAAAATACAATCAATTTTGAATTATTTTTGTAATGGGCAAGTCTGCACTTGCACTGTAATTTTGACAAAATTCACACAAAAAAAATCGCTGCAAAAGATGCGTGTTATTAACTTTGCGCTTAAATTTCTCAAAAATTTATCAAATAATGTTTTTATTTTTTCAAAGAACATAAAAATCCAATTTTTGTAATGAGGAAATCTGCACTTGCATAGTTTTCGAAAAATTAATATTCTTTTGTTCTTGCTGCAAAAATACGTTCTCATAACTTTGTGCCCAATTTTCTCAAAAATTAACCAATCGAAGTTTACATTTTTTTTTTTATAGAACATCAAATTGCAATCAATTTTAAATCATTTTTGTAGTGTTATAGTTTTGGTAAAATTCATAGTCAATAAGTGGCTCTACCATCAACATGTTTTTTGAAATTTTTTCTAGATGAAAATTTTTAACGTCAATCGATTTTAGAGTTTTATTTGCTGACGCGTCACGGGCTTCAAATGGATATTTGTGGCTGGGCAAGTACATTTTCTGAAGCGTCCTGAAGGGATCTTTCTGGTGACGAAATCTAACTTGTGGTTTCTTCAGGAAATCATTTTAAATGCAATTTTTCAGCTAAAGTAAAAAGGGGGGACCCTTGCGGGAAACAAGCAATACTCCAATCAATCCATATTTTATTAAATTTTGACATGGGTTACAGACATCTGCTTCTCTGTGTAAATGAGGGTGTAAAATAATGTTTGATATAATTTTTTTAGTTACACAATCTCTAGGTTATTATGTCTTCCACCTTTGAAAATTTGACTCTCAATGTAAGTTTTCGCAAATATATTTTTCATGCATTTTAGAATTCGGATATAATTAATGCAGCCAAGAATAAGCGAATGCAGGCAATAATAAATTAGAAATCCATATTGGGCACTGTTTAAACACAACTCGACTTCTGAACATCACCATTTGTTCCCGTCGAGCCGAGGGGAATAAAAAAAGCGTATGATTAATTCGAATTTCGAAAACGGTCTATGAAATAAAAGACTCCTCCGGAGATAAGTGGTGTCCATTTCTCATTTTCGTGTGTATTTAAATGGGTGCAGCGGCTGGTATCACTTTACAGAAGAAACGCGTCCCCAACTTAACTAATTGTGGTCGTGTTTACGGTGTCCTCCCCTGGAACCATGCGCATCTCGTACGCCCATGGTTGTTAATTTGTAGGAGGACAAAGCAGCAATTAAACCAGTTTCTGTGGATGGGAACGGTTTGTTTCATTGTCGGAGGGGTATTAATTATGCTCGGGCTGATCAGATAAGGGTTTTCTGAAAAAAACTCCCAAATTTCGCGATTTCGGGATCTGGGCATTTATCGTGAATCGATTTTTCGACGTGCGATTTTAATTTAAAGGAGATATAAATGGAGGGGCCGGATGATAAGAATCGGGCTCTTTGAGAGGCCGAATGCGCTTGGTAATAAAATTACGAGGGTTTTCACACTTTGGACATTGTTAAATTTAACAAGCTCTTGTATGCTGTTTTAATGAGGCATAATTTCAATACAGAAAATTTAACAGTATTGGGGAGAGATATAGACGGAGATTTTAGTTTTATAGGGCATTATTAGAAATCTGGGATTACAAGAAAATTGATCGCGTGGGTAACCACAGTCACCACTGGTTAGGATTGTAGTAAGAGACTAGAAAATGTTTTATGGAAATCCTAAAATGATTGATGTGTGATCATCTGATAAAATCCTGCAAGCACCTATTTCCTTATGCCAATTTCCCTAATCATTCACACCTATTTCCCTATATATGATATAGGTTTGAGACAGCGGCGGCTCGTGGATGTTCGGCGGTGAAATAACGGAAGAAAATTTGACCGAAAAAGCAACGGAATATTTGCTTCCTCTATAAGAGTAAGTAGTGCAGCACGAGCAGCATCTTTGTCTTTGCCTCCCCTACGGAAATCCACGTGCCGCCGATGGTTTGAGAGATTGATCTTTCTGGTAAGTAAAACTCACCACCATATGAAATTAATAGTTGATGGAAAAGCTCTCACAGAATTCAATGTTAACGTTATAACACCCTAATTCCAAAATGCTCACATGACAAATATACGTACGAAACGATTACCTATTTGAGATTAAAATAGTAACGATTACTTATTGTGCATATTGATGCAAGGTCACTTTCGAATAAAATCAAACGGTGTTGTAGCTATTAGAGAAATTAATTGGTGAGGAATGAGCAGGGAACGGCGCTTCCTAGTTTATGGAGTCGATGAGGGAATAAATAAGTTCGTCGTGCGTGCGTCCATATTTCATAAAGGAATAGTTGTCAAATGGGCCCGGTTACATAAATATTCACATTGGATAGTAGCAGCGGTAAATCACCTCTTTCACAATGAGCAAGAGCATCTCCGTTATCCTTTTGAGCGACGGTGAGATATGGCGGGATCACGTGACATCGCTACCGCTCAGCGAGATAACATCAGCGAGAAGACGCACCGTGTGTGGCGAAATCATTCAGACACCTTCGCTCTTTTCTCTTTTTCCTCTCTTGTCCTTCCCTGCTGCACTTATTATTCGCCTATCCTATCCTATCCTACAACAGCTAGTGTTACCACGAAACTACCAACTGTGCGTCGTAATTAACTCCGCCAGCTCGATAAATAATCCCATCGCGATTGACACCGATACGTTCTTCTCTCTTCTGTCTGGACCGAGCACCAGAAGCTCAAGTAAAAAAAAAACAGACGAACTTTAATGCTCCTGTTTAATTGCGGCTCATTAAACATTTTAGAAATTAATGGGGCTACTTAATATATTGTCCCTAATTAATTTTCAAACATAATACAAACTATCGGCCAGCACAGATCTGCCTTTTTATGGTCCACTATAAACATAGTTTTAATTATTACCTTATAGTCTTTAATGGCCCACTGGATTGCTTACTAATGAAAATATAAGTCTATTTTCATTTTATGTAACGGTTTGATGATGTGGATAGAAAACTTTAGAACTGGAATTATAAAACATCTTGAAATGAAATAGCAAATTTATTTCTAAATGAGAAAATAATTAGTTTTAAACCTTGCTATTAATAATACAAATTCTAGTCAAAACAATTCATTTTAAAGCTCATAATAAATAATCATTATGGCTGTTATTTCTAACTTAATTTAATTAGTGACATCTATGTGTAGATTAGTGTATTCAGCTGAAAGCAGATGGCGCTCAGGATATAATCACAGTCAGGTGTGTTGTTGGTTGCTTATAGTGATGAGATAAACGATTCTTTTCCACTAACTGTTATAACAAAATAACTAGTCATTTATTAATTAAAGTACTTCCTAATCATTAATTTTAAATATTTCGTAAAATATACCAAATATAAGCGAGTGACTGAAAAATAACAATTTGTGTTACCCTTGAGAAGAGCTACAACATATTATCCAGAAAGATTAAATTGATCGCATTCCTAACCATTCAACAATAATCACTTATAATTCATCGGTAATTTATATACCGGGTGTCCCATTTTAATCCGCCAGTAGCGATAATTCTGAAACATTGCATTGAATCAAAAAGTGTTCTAAATGAAAAGTTAATGGTTCTGAGGGGGACATCTGATGCCGTAGACTTTGCCCCCCAGCCCCCCAAGGGGGGTGGGAACAGGGGGCAACTTTAAAATCTTAAATGGAAACCCCTATTTTTTATTGCAGATTCTGATAGAGGGTTAAAAAGTATGTAAGTTTTATCCGAAACATTTTTTTATTGGTCGACAGATGGCGCTGCAAATGTAAAAATTAGGTTTTTTGTCGATTAAATTGCGAAAATCGTCACGTAATTAACTGTTATTATTACTTAAGACTTACTCACAACCTTGCAAGGTTGTTTTTTTGTCAGCCTGCCCAAATACTACCCCCCCCCCTACAAAAAGACGTAAAGTACTCAAAAATAGCGATTGAGTACTTCTTTTTCAAATTAAATAATGGTAAAATAATTCAAAAAAGAATGTCATTTTTTTTTCAAACAGTGTTTCACCGGGCCCCCCACATAGCCCCACCCCCCAACCCCCATCCCGCCTAGGGGGGGGGGGGGGGGGGGGGCTGGTGGCAACTTTAGAATCTTAAATGGAAACCCCTATTTTGTACCTCAGACTCGGATAGAGTTTTAAAATGTAGGTCAATTTTAGTCGGGGTATTTTTGAAAGTTGTTGATAGATGGCGCTGCAAACTTGAGAAAAAATTAAAAGCATTTCTCTATCACACAGTAAACGAATTTATTATTTAGAAGATTACTATTTTTGAGAACGGCAACAGTATTTTTCATGGCATAATTAAATTGAAATAACTCAATTAAAACCGCCGGCATTAGCGTTACGCAATTAAACTTACACTCGGTAAAATCAAATAGGCGCCCTTGGAAAATCCACAAAAATACACTATTTTTAATTGGTTGGTAACTCGGATGAATCTTTGACTCTTGACAATTTACACAATTTTCCGGTAACCAGTGCACGTTAACGCGATACGAAATTCACAAAAAACACAAATTGTTTCTGCCTCCTCATTAAAAACAATTTACATTTAAAAAATCATTACTTCGCGCCAAGTTATCGCAGAATCTAAAATTTCCGATTTGTAGATTGAGTCGAAGATATTTTTACGCGTCCTTTATTTTACCGAGTGAAGTTTTAACAAATTAGCAGAATTTCGTTTCGCAGAATACTGGGCTGCGTGAAGTAAAGACAACGCTCGGACGTGCATAAATTGTACATTTTTAACGTCGCACTTGATTGTTTTGTTTACATTCAAATAAGATTTCTTGGATTTTTTTTATTTTCGTTCCTTTTTTAAATTTAGTTTTTAAAAATGAGTTCAGTACGCAAAGCCAAGTCGTGGGGGTGGGGGGTGGGGCTATGTGGGGGGGGGGCGGTGAAACACTGTTTGAAAAAAAAATGACATTCTTTTTTGAATTATTTTACCATTATTTAATTTGAAAAAGAAGTACTCAATCGCTATTTTTGAGTACTTTACGTCTTCGTAGGGGGGGGGCGGGGGTAGTATTTGGGTAGGCTGAGAAAAAAACAACCTTGTAAGGTTGTGAGTAAGTCTTAAGTAATAATAACAGTTAATTACGTGACGATTTTCGCAATTTAATTGACAAAAAACCTAATTTTTACATTTGCAACGCCATCTCTCGACCAATAAAAAAATGTTTCGGATAAAACTTACATACTTTTTAACCCTCTATCAGAATCTGCAATAAAAAATAGGGGTTTCCATTTAAGATTTTAAAGTTGCCCCCTGTTCCCGCCCCCCTTGGGGGGCTGGGGGGGCAAAGTCTACGGCATCAGATGTCCCCCTCAGAACCATTAACTTTTCATTTGGAACACTTTTTGATTCAATGCAATGTTTCAGAATTATCGCTACTGGCGGATTAAAATGGGACACCCGTTATATCATGAATGTTTTTAACAATTTTTCAAAGAGACATTCTGTACGGTAATTATTCATTTCTGGTACAAAGGCATTAATCTCCGCACTGTCCCGAAAAAATTATAACCGTGTATAATATTAATAGAAACAGTTTAAACAAAGGCGGAGTGATTAATCAAGAATTCCGAGCTTCCACGTTTGGCAATTAATGACGAAAGCTGGCTTCGTGCAGTCTTACCAATTCAAAGATTGGTTGGCTTTTCTGCCTTGGCTGCCTGATGGTGGCCAGGCGTGCTGGCAATCGCATAAAACATCGCTTAATTAATTTCATTATCGTGGCCATGGTGTAAAGAGCAAAGAGCGGTGTCATTCCATTTGGCGACCAGCAGGAGGGCCTAATTAGACCGCTCGTTTTCGCCGCCATTCAACTCCTCGAGTTGTTATCAATAAATATTAATACGCGTATTGTATGCATTGCCAACGATTAATGAGAAAACTCACTACAAATAACGCTGTGCGTTCGTTTATTTTACAAATTGTTTTTATATTGTGGTAATGACGCAAATAATGATGCAAAATCTTCTAAGCAAACTCAGTCATAATTGATTGATTCGATTTGAATTTTTAAATTATTTTCTAATCATTGCTTTGGTTACGTATCATTATCTTCATTCCTGTATGTAAAGTTGTATTGGCTTTATCCGGTACGGCAAAATCATCAAGAGATATTGATACCCTTGCACACCCAAAAACCATCGGATTCGTCGCTAAAGACTATCGTATTCCATTTCCGGTTCCATTGCAGCTATTATCTGAAGTGGGATACGTTGATGCTCAGGGGTAAGGGGTAACACAAAATGAGGACGGTAAGAAAACAGTCCAAAACTTCTAATTTGAAGATTTGTGTTCCAACAGGCCTTCCATGTTCTGTAAATCTCCCTTGTGCAAGTGAAAGTCGCCACTTAGCTGTGTCTTTCTTCCGTCTATTGGGTTTGAACTTAAAACTGAAGAATACCGCGTATTTAACTTATTTTACTAGTTCGCTGCTTCTTAGTCAGTGTTGGGAGATTCAACATCTTCAATAATCCATCATGACTCTATTGTCGGGTAAATACATCGATAAAGGGACTATATCAGCTATCACACTGTTGTAAAAAAAAAATATCAGAAATGAAAAAAATGTTTTACGGTGAATTCATAGGTGTATTCGGCCCCTTTTGAAATCGGCAAACTGATGCGACATGTAAAGATTAAAAACTTTGTTAAATCTTGTATTCGAGATCCCCACAAAAGAAATAATCTGAAATAACTTGAAGTGAAGGAATATGGCAAAACACGTCAAGTCGCTTTCAGATAATACCATCCCTGCTTTATTAAATATTAATAGAACCAAACTGAAAAAATGTATATTCCCCATGCCGTGAAGAAACTTCGCAACATCTTCTGTGTGAAAATATTCGTCTGTAATCCTAAACTTGCCAATGGAGATCTGAAAACCAGCAAAGCTTCTGAAGTTTATGGATAAAACAAGTTTATAAAAGGGGTAAAACTTCACTTCACACAAGGAGACCGCAGTGTATGGACTTTTACCAGGGAAAATAAATTGAGGTTAACAGATGAGGATTCAATTTTAAATTTATGCCGCATAAGCAACTTTATTGCTTATACGGTTGCATTGTTTATTTTCAGAGTAGAGATGAGCGAAATGAATCTTTTTTATGAACTGCTTCACAAGCTCTGACAATGCAAAGAGTCGACTCCGGGACTCTGTTCATGACTCCGATGTGAAAGTAAATTTTATTCCAAAAAACTCATAATTGCAAAGAGTCTACTCATTTTGAAGTGAAAAGAACTGCAAAGAAGACGGTCAAATTTTAAAGAATCAAATAATTTTTCTCCAAAAAATGTTTATGACCCAAAAAAATTTTCAAAATTTACTCCAAAAGCAAAAGTGGCGAGCAAAAGAAAAAACAAAAAAAGATCCTCACTACCAAACAATTTTTCATGACTCAAAAAGAGCTTAAAATTTGCACACTTCTCAAAGTTGACTCTTTCAATCGACACACGATGATGATGTATTCATTTTTGATGTTGAAGATAACTAATGCCATCGGTAAATTGCAACTCATAAACACTTCTTTTTTTTTCTAGAAAAAAAGGAAGGATGATTGACGGAAATTTGGGTTGGGGAATTATGGATGATATGGGACATTGGCTTAGACAGCGTAGGTCATTCAGCCACGATCGATTATTTATAATATAATGTTCATATTAAATGAAAATGGACATCCACAAACACCCATGCCGGGATTCGAACCCAGGACCCTCCGCATTCGTTCTGGCGCGCTAGCGCACGCGGCTGGTGGGCCGGTTCATAAACACTTAAAGTTTTTTTTTAAACGCACAAGAAAGAGGAACAAAATAAGAGGGTAATAACACTTTTATTGTCCAACGGAAAAAAAACAATACAGGACACTATAATAATTAGAAATAAATATAGAAATATAGAAGAGAGCGAACGTAGGAAACGAAACAAAATAAAGGAAGAAGTTGTGCTAAGGAACGTACTTGAGTACTAAAAGCTGAATCTAAGCTTTCTTTGCACTCATACATCCTTTTTTTAAAGACACATGAAATAAAAGAGAACAAAGAGGATACATAATATAGAAGAGGAGGGTGAGCATCGAAAGGAAAATTTGATAAAGAAAAAAAAAGCTGGATCTAAGCTCTCTTTGCATTCATAAAAGCCTAAACCTTTTTACTTTCTCCGTTACGAAGTACGAGAAAGTATTGTGATCGTGATTTTTTTTTCAAAAATTTTTTTTACGGAAATATCCGTTTTGGGGTCCCTAGATGCCATTTCAACAATTTCTGAATTTTTTTTTTTTGTGTCTGTGTGTGTGTGTGTGTGTCTGTATGTGTGTGTGTGTGTGTGTGTGTGTGTGTGTGTGTGTGTGTGTGTGTGTCTGTGCGCGCTGTATCTCAAAAACTAATAGACCAATTGATATGAAACTTTGAACATAAGTTTTATTTCATAATCCGAAAAACTGAAAAGCTTTTGGTAATATTTCGTACACCGGAAGTGGGTGTTTACCTTAACTGTTTTTTGTTTTTTTCCAATATTTTCTTAAATATGAAAAATGTCACAAAAATATTTAAGCAAATATTGAAGACAACAAAGAAATGAACATCTTTGGTTTAAAAATATTTTTCATAAAATCATTGTTATTCGAGAAAAAAATTTATTAATTTTTTTTTTAAATTTTTGGTATACAATTATGAAACGCTAATGGTTACAGCAAATTTATGTTAATAATAATTGTAGAGAATTCCATAATTAACAATTTATTAAGAATAAGTTTTTTCCGAAATCTCTTTAGTTTTTGAGTAAACTGAGTTTTTGAATTTGAAGTACATTTTTCCATCTTTCATAATTTTGACGTTTTAAACGTCAGTTTTATCCGAGTCTACGAAACGTTCGATGCACACTTTAAAATTGAAAATAAACCATGGAAGCGTAAATATAAATGATACCATCAAGTCGGAGAAAGTAACATGATGGCCACATCACCATTTTTTTAAATGCACAAGAAATAGAAGTGAATGAAGAGGATAATATAGAAGAGGAGTAGGAAGATGGGGAATGAATGAAAGTTAGAGAAGAGGAAGTAATAGATGCTGTGAAAATGTGAAAAAGAGAGCAAGAAACAAGTAATGATGAAATGCCAACAGAAAAGATTAAAAAGCATGAGATTCTTATTTTATTATTTAAAGATGCCGACTGATTGGAAGATTGCAGGAATACTGCCCATATACACCAAATAGAAAACAGCTGAGTCTACTCAAAATATGGGAGAATTACCCTGTTGAGTGTAATATTTAAAGTATTTGAAAGGAAATTAGAAGCGAGAAAGTGATCGAAAAAGAACTAGAAAAACGATGCATGTTTGTATTTCTCTACGACAATTGTTTCACCTGGGCGCAATTTTTTTATTGCTCTACGACAATTGTTTCATCACACAGTAGTTATCATTTCCATTGTCTGGATTTTACTTCCTGACAGTTTTGTTTGAATTAAATCTACAATACTGACGCATGGAACTGTAAATTGGATTCTAACAAAAAATGACGGAAAGCAAAATCCATGCAATGGAAATCAAAGGCATCACAAGAAGAGACAAAATCAGAAATTAATCAGTAAGAAAGAACCTAAAGGTGGAACCAATAATTGGTAACATCAAAGGACAACAACTAAAATGGTTCGGCCAAATATCAAACATGGAAGAAAGAAGATAAACAATAACGGATGGCAAGAAAGAACAAATAAAAAAAAGGGGTAGACTAAGAAAAATGAGACGACGCAGTGTTGGAGATATTAAAAGAAAGGGGACTGACGTGGAAAGAGGGAAAGAAAATGGTAGGAAACAAGTAGAGATGGGCACAGATAGACTAGAGGTGGGCGAAATGACCGTTTTTGTGATTCGCCTCGGTAGAAAGAGTCGAGTCCAAGAGTCGGTTCACGACTCTGTTGGAAAAGTATTTCCCTAAAAAATGTTGATGAACAAAAAAAGGTCCTCACCTCCGAAAACAAAGAGTCGGCTTATAATTGTAGAGTCGGGTCATGACCAAAAAAAAGTCCTCACTTCGAAAATTTACCTATAATTAAAACATAGTGAAGAGAAGAAGAAAAAGGAGTCGGGTCATAAGCAAAAATTCAGATATTTGTATGTACGCATGGGCGTGCGCAGAAATTTTTCCAGGAGGGGGCAAAACTTTCATACAGAAATTTCGAATAAATAACCAAATTATCAAAAATTCTGCATTTTTGCCACCACAAACGGGACGATTCAATGGTAAATAAAGAAATTTGCAGCTGCCAGAAATTGTGGTTTTTTACTTTCAAAGACGACATTTTTTGATATTAAAAAAAAAAAAAATTTCAACTGTTAAAAATGATAATTTCGAACTGCCAAAAATCGCACTACTGTCACAAATGGCACGTTAGCAGTAATAAGGAAATTTTCAATTGCTGAAAATAATTATTCAATTCTGTCAAAAATTGCTCATTACTGAAACCGGCAAGTTTCAACGTAAATAGAAAATTTCCAAATATCAAAAACTGTCAAAATTTTAGCATTTCTACTATCACTATCGGCATTTTTCAATATTATAAAGGGACATTTCTAACCGCCAAAAGTAACAATTATAAATTGTCAAAAATTGTGAAATTCTATTGTCAGAAACGGCATTTTTCAATAGTTTTTTTTTTTTTTTTATTTAAAAAGGAAGGATGATTGACGGAAATTTGTGTTAGGGAATTATGAATGATATGGGACATTGGCGTAGACAGCGTAGGTCATTCAGCCACAACCGATAATTTATAATATATTGTTCATATTAAATGAAAATAGACATCCACAAACACCCATGCCCTCGCCGGGATTCGAACCCAGGACCCTCCGCATTAGTTCTGGCGCGCTAACGCACGCGGCTAGTGGCATTTTTCGGCATTTTTCAATAGTAAAAAGATAAATTTTTAACCGTCAAAAATGACAATTTCGAATTGTGAAAAATTCTGCATTTCTGCCACCACAAACGGAACATAAAGAAATTTGCCGCGGTCAAAAATTGTGGATTTTTACTATCAAACTTGGATTCTAAGAAATCTCAAAAGCTCAGACAAATAATCTCTCTAAGTAAAACTGTATTTTTTTTTCAATTAAATAAGTAATTGTGGAGGCTTTCACTTCGTGATACATTTTGAATAATTCAAATAAAACGAATTACTTTCTTGGTATCACTTTATTAATTCAATTTAATAAAGTGATACCAACAAAGTTATTCGTTTTATTTGAAGTATTTTTTATTTATTTTAGAGTCTACTAGATTCTTTTATTCTCAATCATTTTAGTCTGGAAATGCAAACCGTCATTTATTGCAGATGCGTTAATAGTTATTTAACCAACTAGTGCGTTAATGATAGCTATTAATGATCGAAACATTTTCACGCGTTAATTATTGAGATCATCATCAATTAACACACGAGTTGGTTACAAAATTTTTCCATTGATCGTAACTTAGATACAAATTAGATTAGAGAAAATCCAAATAAAACAAACAAACAAACTTGCTATTAAGCCCTTTGTAGCAATATCGGCATAAAATGCGAATAGCATCGATTCCGAATGACGCTGATGCCTTACTTATTTCTCCTCGCAGCAGGAAATAAATTCTAAGTTAAAAAAAATATTGACTCTTTTCCGGAAGCAAACTTACTGTTGCATTATTTGCATTGGTTAGCACTTTTGGCGGTGTTAATGTAAACTCGACACTATCCATAGTAGCAGACATTCACTTGATACACGCTTTTTATAAATTTGACTTTTCACACTTTGACAAAAATCGAAGGCGGTTCACCACTAATTTCTAGCGCAGAGAATTGATAAATTTTTGCATTTACATGTGAAATAAATTATAGATCGTTTTCTCACTTTTAGTTATCAGTTCACATTTCCAGTAATTATAAGTAATTAGCCACTCATGAATTAGCTATTTAATGCTAAACTAGAAATCGTTCATTAATGAAAAATCGTTTATTAATGAAAAATCGTTCATTAATAGAGGTCATGAATGAACGATTTTTAATATTCAATTTTAAGTTAACCAACGAGCAAAGGAAATAAATTTAATAAACCCGAAAAATAGCCTGGATATAGTTTTAAGCTCGAAGAAATTATTGCGAAGGTATTGGATTGATTTAATTTGGTATTCGTAATTTTTTTTTTGCGTCGACTTTTACACCGCTTACCAAGTTTTCTCAATTTTAATAAAATATTTGCCGTACATCAACTTGCGCAAATAATGAGATTCTACTATACATAAAACTTGAAGAGAAAATGTTTCGTAAGATAAGTATATGTGATGGCCAACTTTGCCTAATGGACATTTCGTTTAAATAAAATTTATAACACAATAAATCCTGGAGACCTCGTCTGGATACAACAAGTGCATAATAATGGCATAATATGCACGGAGTTAATTAAATTTATTCCCCCCTCATAAATTACACGCCATGCGCAATAACATAACATAATACTTAAATATAAATTAACATTCTAAGATAGGATCGTTCGGCGGTCAACTTTTCGCAATTCGCCGGCTTATTAACATGATGTATATGCGCGATTTTTCAACAATGAGAGGTAATTAATTTGGCTCCCCTTTAACGAGGTAATTAATCCGCCGACACTGGACACAAAAGGTGTTTAAACAATGGGACGAAAGGCGAAAGAGGACGCTGCTGTCTGTCGATTGTTATCAATAAATTGGTTAATTTAAAAATATTGATACTGCGAGTGTAGCGGAACTCGTCGCCTAAGGTGAGGAGAGCTTCTCAAGCAAACAGGTGTTAACATAAGCACATTGCATTGTTGCTTTATACTTATTGCCGTGATGCATTTTCGGTCATCTTGATAAATGGGGAACAGAGGTGAAACGCCTTTAGGGGGTCTTATGCATGTGGTTACCTTATATTTACTAGGTTGCGGTGGCTTGTGAAAGTTCGGCGAGAAGGCTGGAAAAGAAAATTTGACCAAAACAGAAACGGAATATTTGCTACCTCTATAAGTGCAAGTAGAGCAGCACGAACGGTACCACTGTCTTAGCCTTCTCTACAAAGATACGCGAATTGGCATAGGAGCCGCTAAAAATGACCAGAGTAGGCGGCATGGCGCGACCATAGTAAAATGGCCAGAGCGGCATCGACAAGGGGTGCAATTTGCACTACCGACGATTAGGGATTCTATTCTCTACATAATGGTATAGAAATTGTCATTTATGACCATATTCGAACCTTATTTTTCAAGCTTCATAATTTTGTACCGATTTCAGAAAAAATGTGTACCCATATTTTGGTTAATTAAAATGGTCGCGTTGGCACTGCTGTATTTATGTATGTGTAACTGCGCTTACTGCTTATTATTTTAAATTATCTGACTACAATCACAACAAAAAAAGCTACCATAGTAAAATGGTTTCCGAGTTACGCAATTGAATTAAAATAAAATAATGTGAATTTGAGCCAGTGTTTTATTTCAACTTTTAAGTAATTGGGCAGAAAAATCAGGGCCGATCCTACCAGGGGGCTAGAGCGTACATGGCACGCGGGCGGCGGTTATGGGGGGCGGCGAAACCTGCTAAGCCCACGGACCACCAATAGAGGTCCGCGGCGTCCGAAATCTGTAAAATTTAGGAAAAATCCGATTTCTAACCGGGCAATGATTTTGCCAAAGAAGCGGAAGAAGTTCATATAAGAGAAAACCGCGTATGTCCAATTATGAGTCCTGCGATGAAAGTGTTATGGATCCTTGGGAAAAATTTAGAATTGACTTTTGTTTTGAAATTTTGGACATTGCTAATAATTTGATATTCGAACGTTCTAAACCGTTAAAAAAATGCTGCTCCTTGTTTAAATATTTGTCCAAATTTCGAAGAAAATTGTTGTATAGATTTAAATAATCAATAACAAGTAACCGAAAACAGAAAATTAACATAATATTTAGATGGAATCATTCCCAATAAAAACCATAAGAAATTTTAAATCATTTAATTAGCCAAAACTTACAAGGAAACTAACCCAAGTGACCCCCTCCGATTTGAATAAAATTTGGTAGATTTGTAGAGGGGGCCAAAATATTGGATACGTATATTTTTTTATTTTTTTGGCTATAACTTCTAAACAAATCATGATATCGTAATTTTGTAAATGTAGAAAATTTGAGCCTATCCTTAGGTGTAATAGAAAAATATAAGTAGTTATAAAACTCAATTTTCGTTTTTTCTGCAAGTGAATATAAAACATTTTTTTTTTAGTGGAAAGGTTTTACTTAAAGGAAATGTATGGATATATATTTGCATTCTTCGTTTGAAAAAAATTATTAAACTAGTTTTGGTCATCGTCGTTTGTCTTTATATATGAATTTTTTAACGAATATTTTTTTACAGTCCCGAAGTATTCAATACACATATTTTTTACACCAGTGATAGAATTTGAAATATTGTACATTAACGAAATTATGCTATTAAAATTTGTTCAGAAGTTACAGCCAAAAAACAAAAATATGGCTAATTTTTGAGACACGAGTTCACCCCCTAAACATGTTTTTTAGCCGAAACAAAAAAAATATGCATCAAATATTTTGGCCCCCTCTATAAATCCACCAAATTTTATTAAAATCGGAGAGGAACACTTGGATTAGTTCCCTTGTTAGTTCCTTGTTTTCCAAATTTCAGTATTAGCCTAAGAATATTTTTAACAATACCGATAACTGTGGCTTCCGGCGAAAGAAGTTTTTCTTAATTGAGTTTAATTAAAACTTATTTACGGTCAACTAAATCAAAAGAGCGAATTGCTAATTTAGCCATAAATCCTATTGAAAATGAGATCGGTGAAACAGGTATTTTAAATGTAATTGATGAATTTGCATTGCAAAAATCGCGAAAAGTATTGTTTTAGAATTTAGATCAACACTGAGTAGTGTTCGAAAAGTCGATGTTCTTGCTGAACATGAACTGAAGGTTTGATTATAATCTACTCCTCTTCTTTGCGAAAAACCTTTGATCACAAATCTGGCCTTAAATTTTCCGATGGATCCATCGGCGTTTGTTTTTACTTTGTGGTCGTTGCAGGTGTTTGGTTCCTCGAAGGTCGTCATGTGAGCATCACACAATCCTGGAATTTCTGTAGAGCTATAAGATACACTCGGTTGCGTAGTTTTCACTTAGTCTCACCAGCATTCTCTTTTTCATTGGCTTCCGGCATTTCTAAAATTGTCCAATCATAGTAACTGTCATCTGGTTCCCAGAATATTATTTCCTCGTCATCTTCAATCCGGGATTTTCTGTCGTTCAGGTCAGTAGGCTTCGCCTCTTAAGCTTTGTGATTCCAGGGGGTATATTAACTTCTTTTCCAATTTTTCTTCGAAAATGACATCCTTGAATTTGTAGAGCTTGTTGTCCTCTTCACTGTAAATCCTGTATCCGTCGTCGTTATCATAGCCGATGAGGATTCCTTTGATAGCCTTCGGAACCATGTCCGTCCTTTGGTCCTTCGTTATGAATTCAGCAATTTGAACCAATGTTTAAAACCTGGTTTGCTACCATATCACAACTCGAAAGATGATATTCCTGAGACGTGGGTAGGTCCTGTCCTGTTAAATATGTAGGTACCTGTTTCTTATCATCTCAGCCAAAAGTGTCTGAGGAATGTTTCCATGTGCGTGCATCATTGCTCTAAAGTTTTTCACCACCGTACGATTTTCCCTCTCACTGGATCCGTTTTGTTGCCGAGTGTGGGCCATTATAAAACGTTGAACAATACCTTTCTTGTGTAGACTGGTCCTGATCTGTTTGCTGTCGAACTTCCTGCCATTATCACTCAGCAGCTTTCGACTGTTCCTGCCTCAGCTAGGAACTGACTCAGTTTTTTGCCGCAGAAAATAAACTGTCCTGAATTTTAAGTAATCCTCCTTGAAAAGCACAAAATATTGATATCCAGACCTTAATTCTTGAAATGGAGCGCAGACATCCGTGTGAATTCAGTCTCCCGGTTCCGTTGTTCTGGACCTCGTGTCAAACGGTAGGCGACGAGCTTTATCATGCAACCTTCACACAGTTCACTATGCATTTCTACGTTCATGTCAAGCTCCCTGCTCAGTAGCGATTTCACATGGCGATTGTTCTGATGTCCGAATCATTAATGGCACAACTCTTACTCATTGCATTGACCTCATTTAAAGGGTTTAAACTTTTCACGACCAACTTGAACAGTCCTCCATGACGAGCTCCCTCCAATTGTTCACTAGTGAGTTGCAGATTTCAGCTGACGAATCGTTCATAGCACAACTGCAACAGATTTCCCTTACTCACTGCATTGGCTTGATTTGATAGGGTTCAAACTTCTCTTGACAGTTCTTCATGACAATCTCTCTCCACTTATTTACAAGGAAGTTGCAGACAGCGGATGACATGAATTGGCTGTCCGAGTACTTATACTGGACTGCAAGCAGGAGGAGGATCATCAGCCAAGGTAATTTTGTACCATTTTCCTTGGATTGATGCCCCAACTTCTACTTTACATATTCGATTTTCTCACAATTTGCTGTGGTCACTGCGTGTTCAGTTGAAAAAGACTCGAACGTTCTAAAGCAATATGATGTGCCGCGCCATTTTCATCCCTGCATCTTGACGACTCAGTATGTGTTTCAGTTGGGCTAAAAGTGACGAGTATGATATTTGTGTCGGACTCCGGTTTACTAAGTTTTGCAGGACAACCATCAACAATTCATTTCCTGCATTTCCTTCGTTGACTTCTTCGATGATTGCAGATGAGAACTTCCTGCTTGGTGAATCCAACTCCCTTGGTCCGTAAGGCCCTTTTATACGGGCATAGTTGATTGATTGAGCTATCAACCGTCCTATCACTTTTTTCCCTCACCGTCCAGCTGGATTTAAAAGAAAAATACTCCTCTGGCAATATATCCACAACTGGTTGTAGTCAAAAAGTCCATTTTTTCATTTTCGATTTATTATAACTCTCATATTAATGAACATATCGGAATGCTGTTAAGTTTATTTTATTATTTTTGAAAACGTGCCGCAACAACGTATAACTTTCATTATTGACAAATGATAAACAATTGAGATATTGCAATATATCGAAAATGGAAAAATTTTACTTTTCGGCTATTACTTGAAAACAACAGATGATAAATAAATTTAATTTTCACCATTGAGTTTTTTTCAAAGAAAGAGATGCGCCATCCGTTTTTCTCTATCTATTATAGTTATCGAGATCCCCCATAGAAACATCGAATTTTGCCCACCCTCTACAATCCAGAAATACATATCGCAGTCCCGGATTACTTGCAAATTCTTTAGTCTTTTTTTCTTTCAATTCAGACCAAACACATTTCAAATTTGAAATATGTGTATCCGCTCTGACATATTCTTTAAAACTTTACAAAAGTATTACTTATCTTAATTTAATTTTTGTTAATTAATGTTTTAAATAATGTTACATTTCCCTGTATTGGAAATAAATAGTTTTTATTATTATTACAGTGGAAGAAATCTTTTACTGCTCGTGAGGGGGCGGCTAACTCATAATTTCCACGCGGGAGGCCAAGGGTCTAGGATCGGCCCTGAGAAAAATATAATATGCACATTGGGTTGCATACCAATATAGATGTATTTAACTAGCCCAAAAATTTCACTTGCCTCAAAAATAACCTTTTTGTGACTTATTTGGTTTTAGTTGAGATTTGCATCGGAAGATAAAATTCATATTCTGGAATTGTGCCTTGTTTAAAAATTAAATTATATTGCACCTAAATAGGCTAAGTTTTTTTAACCCTCCTTTAACCGCCAAACGTTGGAGAGTCGACTTTGAATAGCCACCGCGTCTGCCGTAAAATGGGCGCAACGTGCGCAACGTTTGCACTAAAGAACACCCATTTTGATGATAAAGTTTTATCATTTGGACGTGCTGCTCAATCGTGTACCTTGTCATAAGACTGAATAATAAACAACAGGTTAGACAGACACCGTCAAAACAACATGGCCGCCACAGGCTGCCAACATCGACCCGCCCTTATTGAAAAAACCCTTCTTCAACATGTTCTACCGGTATTAACGTATTATTCGTATCCTCGTTATAAAATCAATCAACTCAATTACAAAGTAGTCTTTTAAACGGATTAAGCACACCATCGGATTATCTGTTGAAATATTAAATGAGATATTTATGGAACCCATTTACGCAGAAACAACGTTTACTCCCCATATAAAGAGCTCAAATTTGCTATAATTGCTGTTTAACACTAACAAAGCAAACCATTTGCATATTATGCGTCTGTATACCAGTTTCCTATCTTTATTTACCTTATTATGATAATTTTATTCGTGGCGTGTTTCATAGGATAATAGTTATTACCATAATTTACCTCGATTTCGCATGACATTCCTTATAGGATTAATACGGGATAATTAGCGCGTTTTAAAAATTTAATCGTTCACACCAACAAGCATTATTTTATAACTTGTATCTTCCCAAATATACAGTATGTTTACAAAAGATGTTTAAAAAGTCCACCATTAATTTTGTTACGATTATCCGGTTCGAAGGACCAAATGTTGCGGATTTGTATCCGTTTCGTTCAACTTATTCGATGAACCAATTTGCAACTTGGATGTCAAGTTACAAATAATTATAAGTGTTTGTTATAACTAATTAATATATTAAAACAAACAATATTTACATTAATTTACAGTTTTATAAAGTTATCGCGACCGCAATCTTCTCTGCTCAAAAACTTGAGTGAAAGTGTCTTCGATAAATTTCTGAATGTTCCTCTAAAGGGCTGGAGGTGGAGTCTAAGGTAATGTAAATCGGTATGATTGGTTATTGATAAACCGAAAATTACCATCACTTTGCCTTATTGTCAATTTTCTCGAAAGGCATCTTTTTTATAGTTTCCAATATCCCCATAGAGGACATCGAAGAAAACTCATCCTGTATATTTAAATCATCCACACTTCCTAAATTCATCATTACTCAACACTTTTCTTAGTCCATAGCCAACTCTGATAAGCAAGTTATTTAAACATAGTATATAATTTATAACGATTACGTGTTGTTGAATAATACATGCACTGGTAGATTTGATTATTCATGGCTGTAATGAAATTGTGAATAATGGGATTGAGGGAGAAATTGTTTTTTTTTCGTATCTCACAAGGCACAAGACAAATTGTCGGCGTTGAACGGATAAATTGTGATATACGGTTTAAAATATTAAGTATGTAATATTGTTTTGGTCGGATGGACGTTGCTTTTTTTCCAATACCGATAGCAAGTGTCGTGCGGAATGACAGTCTGTGGTGTCAGTGACGGCAGCCACATGACTTGATAAATTCAGTACAAGGGCCGTATGCGTGAAACTGATCGAACGCTATGAAAGTACTTGATGGCCACAGAAACACACTGACTTCGAATATAAATGACCGAAACGGGTCTTCATTTATTTCCCGCCATGACGTTTTAATAAAAAAAAAATGTATGGTTTTCGATGCGATAATCTTACAGGTATATTTTTAATACAACTTATATTCTACATTAGCTAACGATATATGATACATATTTTAAAAATTCCGTGGTCGTGTTTAATCCATTCATAATGGAGTTGAATTGGAAAATTGACTATTTTTTAATGCAGTACTAAATTTGTATAAAATGATCGCCTGGTCATTAGCCAGGTGGGCTAATCAAAATCATCTCTTTATATGAAAGGATGGTGTGCAAAGGTAATTTTTATGTAGAGTGTAGAAAGTATTAGTGTGGACGTAATTACCGTCCCGATGTTAAAGGCGTGAATAAACGGCGATCGGAGGTGTTTTAATGTTCGGTATATGCGATATAAATTTGTAATGTCTGTAATGGTGCGATGGTCTGAAAATGGTTGATGGTGCGCGAATGGTTGCGACGTGTCTGGCTCAACAGGAGGTAGCACGAACCCAATCACACTTGTCAGCTTCTGACGCTTCACACGACGTTCGGGATTACATCTCGAGATTAAGGTCAACCCCACCAAATCCGTCGTCCAAAACATACATATGCTAAAATTCATCAAGGATTTTCGAAACGATACGGATCTTCGCCAGTCCACCCCGAAGATTATGATGTCAAACAGTGAAGTCGCCCACAAAGGCTGCAATCGGGCGCTGGATCTCTCCCGCGAGAATGCATAAATATTCATTACCGCCGATATTACACATTTAATATGATTACTTTAATCTCGCATCGCGATAATCCAACGGAATGTTGCGAGCAAAGGTTTTTTATGGTACACAATATCTCATTGAATATGCATTAACCCTCAGTGTTTGTAGGAAAAATTGGAAACGAGGTTATTAAACTGCTCATGATATTTTTGTGTGGTAAATAATTTATTTTTCTATTGAGATTAAAAATATCAAACAATGAATCCTGCGATTTTAAGAAGATAATAAATATTCCTTAATTACTCCACATTGTCATACATGACAACCATTAAAATGATGCATGCAACTCTACGCGGTTTGCTTCTTTTTTCACTATAATTATGTAAGAAATATTGCTAACAGCTACAAAATGTGAAGTATGATTTTTTTTATTAAATGCACAATGCATAACGAATTCGTAGTGAGAGACTGGATAATATGCAGACACACTTAGCGATCGCATATCCAGATACAATTAAACAGTTTGTTTAATGCCCGCGCGGCCCTAATTATGCAACCATTCGCAATCTATCATCTCGAGAGAGAGAAACGCGATAATCATCCGGAATTATTGCAACAAATTAGGTGTCATTGTCAAGTGCAAGCGTCTATTCATTCTATGAACAAAGAGTGGAATTTTAATGGCGAGGACGGATGACTGTAGAGTACAAAATTGAGGATGAATAATCAAAGCGAAGGACGAAGTCGGGAATTATAAAAAAAAACAAAGTGTGAGAACTTATGTGAATATGTTTAGGTTCTTCTTGCAGTGTGTCTCCTACAGCGGATGAGATGCCAATATATGCTAAGCTGATGATTCGCCTTTAAGGGTACCTACTTTATGAGATTCAATTTTTTTTTATTTTACATATTTTGGAAGCTGTAGGTGTATAGAATATTGTGTCCAAATGGCAAGTTGATATTTCAAATGAAAATGCTTATAAACGGCGGGCCTAAGCGCACCGCGTGGCGGGGATTTTCAAACGCGTTTTTCTCAGAACAGTGTTTTTTGAATTGATGGAAGTGACTGCGAACAGACGGATGCAGCAATCGATCTGAAATTTTTCCCAAATACTCTAAGTACATACCCGCAAGGTTATGTAGCATGAATAAAAAAATACATTTATTGATTTTATATTGCAAAAAACGAGCCGCAAAAAAGTCAAAAAATGAACTTTTTTTCCAAACAAGCGCAATTTTGTTGTTTTTACTTATTAAATTTCTGAAAAAAAACATTCAAGTTAAAAACTTTATTAGTCGTCTCGAAAAAAAAAACGGAATATCACCTGTTTTCAGGCCTGCAAAGTAGACTGTATCCTTAATCCAGGATGTAATATATCGTCGGTGAAGCGGCAATACCGCCTATCTCGCATTTACCAAATTTGGCAGTAGAGACAAAAAACTGATTTATACATGCTGGGAAAGTATGATGTACTAAAATCTGAATTTTGTTCCAAATGGTGGTTAGGCGGTTAGGCTTCGTCGATTATATGCTATTCTTACCCTATTGCCAGTTAGTTACTTATGCGGTATTCCGGGTGGAATTTTAAGTCATAGGTCGCAAAAAAATTGTGAGTGAATGTTTTGAGAATTTTGAATCGATCGATCTTGCTCAAAATACTTAGTCGGAGAATAAATGAAGAGGAGCTGTGAAAAAAACTACTGTCTAATCTAATGAGACGCTTGCTATACTATTTAATTTATACATTAAAAAAAAATATTCTAATAACTTGAAAATGGTGTTCATTTGCCAATACCAAAATCATTTGGCAAGTTGGAAAGCATTAATAGTTTTCGCCGCATATTGCGAGCACTGTATGACCAAATTTATTTGCATTTGTGTCGTTTCTTCATTCTTGATTGATGTTAATAACGAATAAGTGAAGTTCGTCGAGTTTAACTTTACTTCCATATTTTTTTAAGTTAATTGCGCAATCGACGATTTACAAACTAATTTATACAACTTACAAACTACCTATCAACTGTCGATTCATAATCTGGGCCGGAGTTTTGTCTTATGCTTGGTTTACACGCTCATGCAATTTGCGCGAGTAAATAGTTGCGTGAAAACGAATGCATGAGGTTTGTGCAAGTCAAAAAGTTTGGCTTGAATAAAATCGTGCTAGACAATTTAATAACATAAGCCATAGCCAGAGGTAATAGTAATTTTTCGTCAATATTTTCAATTTTCTATATCAACAAAAAACATTATTTTGGAGATTCTGTCGACAAACTGTGCAAGGTAAACTAAATGTGTAAACATCAACACACTTTCAGTTTATTTGCTCAGTTTTGCAGGCACAAATCAGTTGCGCAAATTGCATGAGCTTTAGTACAATTAGCAACTGTAAGGATACTACGACGGTCATTTTTTAAGTAACAACCGTTCTAGTTTAAATATAGATGTAACCAACGTTTCTCCAATTTTTTTTATTTCTACAATAACTATCATCTTTTCGCTATTTTCTGATAAAATGTTCGACCCGATAAAGATATTTTTCCGAACGGGAGATGAGTTTGAAGATCTTCTCGTCGTAGAAGTCGGCCGCCAGTTCATGCATTTCGTTTTGTGTTCCTGCGTAAGCATTTTTGGCACTCACCTGGCGCAGATATTTGCATTCTGTAAGTGTATACTGACAATGTCACAATGTCACAGACAACATATCGGGAAACATGTGGAAAATGGTATGAAGTTCATGAATAGTGAAGCGCCTATTTTGACGAATGTGTGCAACAACAGTTGCTTTCGGTTTGTCCTTTATCACGATTAGACGGCTCATCATGGATGATTGTTCCTGTAATTACTATGTAAACGAGACCACTTTTGGACTTTCCCATCATTTTTCACATCTTGCCCATACGCTCCAAAGAGTTAGCAATGGATTTTGCCAGAATTAGTGTTTTTTGCATTTAAAATCAGACTCAAAGCGCGTACATTGCAATCGGCGGGATTAGTAATGGACATAACTAATCTTAAATTGCCATAAAACATCGCCTTCCCCATTTAAAGACTTGAGACTGTCTGACAACATAGTTGAATGTTTATAGAAGCCATTTGTCAGCTATGAGCTGATCGGTCCCACAAACGGTTCTTACTTTAAAAATGACCCTCGTAGATATGGGCATCAAAAACACAGAAAAATACAAAAAAATTGCATGAAACAAGTTTAGGCAACCATGCAAAATTGTGTTTACAAGGAACTAAGGCTGGAGATTGTTTCTTTGGCTGGGCTTGGTTTTAACTGGGATTTGGATTTAAAGTTATTTTGGGAAACGACTCCTTTATTTTTCCATGGTTGCCTAAACGCGGTTTATTCAATCGTTCTGAATTTCACTGTTTATTTTTTGGTGTCTAATTCTTGTGTCCTTAAAGAAAAATTTCAAGCCCTTTAGCTAACAAAATACTTAAATTTAGACGTGCTGCAATAGTTGCAATTGATCTGTTGTTATAGCTTTTGCAAGATTTGCGCCAGGTTTTTTTCGGATGCCCTGGTCATTGTGAGGCCAATCTCGGGGTTGTCTGACATTTTAGTCTCTTTACGAAATTTTGACCTAACTTAGTTATATAATCTGTTATGCCTTCGCGCAGCTGTGCTGTTTTGTGTAAGCGTGTAGTTCTTGTAAACAGGGGGGGGGGTTGTTTTCGGAATATTCTGTTCTCGATGATCGTGAGATGCTTATAGTTCTATGGTTTTTGGAGGGACCAGACTAAGGAGGCATGGGTGAGAGTTGTTCGTATACATGATGTATATATATATATATATATATATATATATATAGCGTTCGTGTCTGTGTTGTCGGATGTTCAATAATCCATTGTATTTTCCTGTCCCTCCTGAAGGCAGCGTTTTGCTTGGCCTTGTCGTGCTGGTCGTCCAGCATGTCCCCCAAGTTCTGCTTCCAAGGGACCAGTGTGCCGTTGTGTGTGTGATGTTGTCTGTGCAATGTCTGCGGAAGGCAATGTTGCCCTAGGATCTTGTTAATGATGATGTTAGAAGCAACGGTCCCAGAGGACTACCCTGCGGGACCACGCAGTGTTGTGATGTTTTGCTTGATTGTGTGTTGTTCACCAAAACAGCAAACAACCTCTTACTCAAGAAATTTTGGATACGTTTGATGACATAAAGCTGCACTTCGAGCCGCACCTTGTCAGATGCCTTTTCAATATCCAGTGTGACCTTGGCGGACTGGATCTTGATTTCCCAGATGTGCTGCATTTTATCGACCACCCGTAGTAGTTCTTGTGCCGTAGAATGTTCTCTTCTGAATCTAAATTTTTGGCCAATTAGATTGTTGGTGTTGTTTCAATTATGCGTGAATAAATTTTTCCAAATTTTTACAACTGGACAGTAAATTTATAGATCTATAGCTTGTGGGATGTTCAGGGTTTTAGCCGAATTTGTGTATTGGAATTATAGTTGAGAGTTTAAAGTTTTCCGGAAATTAAATGTTTGGAAAAAGAGGCTGTAAACAGTTTCGCTATCCTGGTCAACATGTTTGGGTGCAGGGTTTGAGGACTACGTTGGGTATGTTGTCGATGCCTGGAGTCTTGCGTGTTTTGAGGCGTTTTATGACCGTGTCAATATTGTGGTGGTGGTTGTGGGAATCTGATAATGTATGTGGTGTAAGCTGGTGTTAACAATTTCGAGTATGGTGTGACATAGTATGACCAAATTAACATTCACATTGAACTTAACCATTGTGCAGATTTATATAAAATATTAGACGACGAGTATCGTAGAAAGTTGCGTATTTTTACAATTTTGCAATAATGAGTTTTTCAGTAAATATTCATTACAAAAAATAGGAGACATTAGAACATACTTATATTAGGCTAATACAAATTCAAATGCTTTTAAGGTGCATGGCATAGTGTTTTCGAAACGATAAGACATCTTTCGCTTTAAACGCTTGAGGTATCTTATTGTATACTTTAGTTATTTGGATTGAGAATGATTGTGTTGGGGTGAAGTTAATAAACTTCCAAAGCGTACATTAAGAGAATGAACGTCGAAACTTAATTTTATGGTATAGATAAGGCGAAGTTTTATATTGAATTATCTTTTGGCAAAATATGTCAAAACGGAGCAGGCGGCTACTCAGATTTAGCGCAGGCGTTCGATAAGTTTGATTATAACATTTTTGTGTACAATCTAAGTAACTTTGGTTTTTGCAGTTATTCAACATTATTAACACGTTGACTGCCAACTACGAGATAATTCACAGTCTGCATTCCGGTCCAGGAAGTTATCTCGTAGTTAATTGTCTCGCCATTGCAATTTTAACATTGTATATATACGTGGAATATTAGTGTAAATAAGTAAAGAAAGAGAAAAAATCAAGTTTGGCTTACGTAAATAGAACATTTATTCGTTAATAAACAGAAAATATACGCATAAAGATATTATTCCTATTTACAAAGTAAAAGACAACACATTCTTTTGACCTGTTTGGGGATTTTATACCGGTTTATACCGAGTGAATTTTGCAATATCTCGAAAAATACGCGTCGCACAGAAAAATTTGCCGACACCAAACTTTAGTACCTCCTAGGGGGCATCCGTTAGTACTAAATTACCTCTATTCTATCCATCTATATTTCATTTCCATTTCTTGCGGTTACAACGCCATCTGTCGTGAATCGATTTTTTTTTCACACAAATAGTACGTAGCTTTTGACGAAGAATCCGAATCTGCAATAAAAAATAGAGGTTCCTATTTAAGATTATCATACAGCCAAAGTGAAATGTGGTGCACCGTCCTGTTGAAAGATTAGTTGGTTTTCCTTATTACTATCATCAGTTGCAACTAGTTCTGTTATGAAAGGAATGGCTTGATTTTGTAGCAATTCCTGCCATTAAATTACCGTGTAGAAAAAATGTACCAAGGATGTGATCTCCAAGAATACCAACCTTTTGTGGATATTGCGTATGTACTTCATGAGAGATATTTTACGGCGATTCAAAGCAAAAGTACATTCGTCAGAAAAACAAACATTAAAAATATAATTCTGGTACACGCTGAGATATTTCTTCGAGAGTGTACATGATTTTCGGCAAGAGACAAATGTTAAAATTCATATGTATATGGGATGTGGTTGAGATAAATGGACAAAGCTTGTCATTTCGAAGTGTTGCCGTTCTCTCAGGAATCAATAAAAACGAAAACAAATGACACCGTTGTATTCAGAATCAAAAGAGCTTTTCAATGATACATCACTCGACCCACTTTCCCTATTCAAAATCGGGCGATGAAGTTAGGGGTGGCTAGGGGATTAAGGTTATGGAGGTGGGAATGTCATCAAAAGTTGTCTCCCTCGAAACAAAACTCGACATCTCTCGGCGATCTTTTGAAAAATGCCGCGTAACTCGGTAAAGTCGCTTGTTACCTCTGAGATGGACCACTCTGTATGTCTGTAATTGGGACATTAACTTTTCTGTTGAGCAATAAACGTCTATGATATTATTATTATCAATAACGTAGGAATATTTAGCGCCTTCAATGTAGTCTGCCACACCTTTAGCTGCCTTAGATAACTTAACTTTGATGACTTCAGCTAATACACGTCAAACAATTGTCACTTTTAATTAAATTTTAACGCAAACATGATTTTTACTCTTGAATAGACGCACATCGCTGTTTCCTGTTTGGCAGAGTTTAGGCAAAATTTCCAATTTTTTTTATTTTTTTTTCTCTTTACCTTCTTGGTATATGCAACCAAAAATACTTCCATCATTCCAGAGCATCTGAACCTCTAGCAGGCATATTTCGAAAGTCTCAAAGGCTTCTTTTATCTAAATATTTGTATTCTGTAAACATTTTCTAAAATTATTCTGGTACACCCGGTATACATAACACAATTAAAAAAAGATACTTACGTGCTGATTTATTGAGCGCTAAAAAAGAATAGGTCCCACATTCTTGCGGAGTGGTAAGTTATATAAGTTTCTTTTATTGCTTGGTGAAAAAGGCGCTGCCTAAAGGATATTGAATAAGCCCACGCGCGTGTGCATTGCTTGTTGGGGAATAAAAAATATTTGCCATAATTTACATTTAAACTGGCTGAATGTGTGCATAAAGTTTACACTATACGGCCGTTTTTGCGAATTTGTAATTACAAGGATTATAAATTGAATGCGGCTTGTAAATGCGGCTGTATAAATAAATACACAATGTGTTGTTTCTTCTTCGGGGTGTAATTTAAATATACAATATAAAACGCGCTTGGGTCATTATGCAATTTTGTATCAGCGTATTTGCGGCCTTTATTAATTTACTTTATGTGCGTGAGATGACACTAATATTTGTATTTATTTCAATCTTTTGTTATTGCCCTTAATTATTTTTAGCGACATTTAATTATACTATTCATATTAGTATGTACTTGAAATTGTTTCGGGTTAAGCTAGCAAATGTAAACCCGATTTTTTTCAATATATAATTGTTAAACGCGATGACTACTGTTGAAATTTTTTTAAACTCAAAACGTTCAAATTTTAAAGTTTTATTATAGAATTACAAAGGAAGTTATAGACGTTCACTGTGATTTTAAAAGAATTAAATATTTATAAAAATATACATCGAACGTCAGTGTTGTGATCTCAACCTCACTTGGACCCACCACAGCTTTGGTGACTAGTGCCAAGGAAGTTGACAAACCTACTGTACGGAGTTTGTTAACTTCCTTGGCACTAGTCAATTAAAATGAGGCAAGCAGATGCAACTTCATTCGAATAAGCTGTCGTGGGTCAAGTGAGGTTGAGATCACAACACTGACGTTGGATGTATCTTTTAATAAATATTTGATTCATTCGTTTTTCCGTATATTTAGGAGTCAAATTGATTTATTTTTTGCTTTTACGCCTGATCTTGGTGGTAACCATTAGCTACGGAGTAAAACAATAACAAAAAGCGTAAAAATTCGTCAAAATAAAAGATATTCTAGAATCATTACTATTGCCACTACTAAAGTGTCCTCCTTGAAGAAAAACTGACAGACCAATTAATTGATTACCTTAATGCCACAACTAATTATAACACGTCGGATTGTCCGTCCAGTTTTATACGAGTGCATGTGTATTGTTTTTACGTCTGGCCTTTATTTATATATTGATTTTTTTTTCTGGTGGAGCGAAAAGAAGTACAAGTATTTGGTCTTGTTGTTGCGAGCCGGACCGCGGCCGGCGGACGCAGTAACGCAATATCGATTGACGGTGTTGATGCTCAAAGGCCAGTTTTTGTGCCGTGAGGCCGTTATCGAGCGACAAGTTTTTGTTTCAACAATTCCAGACTGATCCGCGGCCTGATATCGAATGGAACGCAGAACAGTGTGGGGAATATACAAAGGTTTCATTTACCACTGCGAGCAGATGCCTAAAAAATAACTCACTTCAAAAACATCTGCACTGGCATTTATCAACCGAATGCGTTTGTAATTTTCACAATACGATTATGGTCAAAATTTTGTTCATTTAAAATAATTGTGATTGGATGGTAACCTCAGCGGAAGTGGGAGATTGAGCATAATAGCGCCATCTATTAATGTTTGCTACTATCAAACAAAATCAAGATTTTTGCATAAATTATGACCAAACATGTCAGGCTTCTGGTCCTTAGTTCCAGTCAGGTTATGGACATCAGATTTATTTATTTATTTAACGGAATTCCCCATTTTAAACAAATAAACAATAATGAGAGACAAATAAAATACAGTTGATAGTATGACACAAGTATAGTAATAAACTTGTTATAATGCATATAAATGCACAATTGCAGTGGTTTTCGAGGTTGGAGGCGAGATGGCGCTAAAATGTTTAATCCAAAAATTTCGACACCTGAGTGGGTTAAAACAGCTTTTGTCTCAACTGCATTTTCAAACAGAAAAATATATAATACGCGAAGTTAAAAGCCCGCCAGAAATGTTTAGGAAGTTTTGACCATAAATGGGGATTTTGGTTGTTTCGTCGGGGAACTTTAAGTATTAAAAATTGGCAAGATAGCAAATTTTATAAGTTACTACTATACTCCGCCTCAGCAGTGGCTCGTGGATTTCCGTAGAGGATGTAAAGAGAGAGATGCCGCTCGTGCTGCACTACTTACTCTAATGTGAAAGCAAATATTCCGTTGCTTTTTGGATCAAATTTTCGCCGAACATCCACGAGCCGCCGCTGCTCTCCGTCTACTCATAGATTAGACTTTTTTGACATCTTGTGTGGTAGAAATCCCACTAGGTTGCCGAAAAACTCTCGCCGCAAAAAGTAGTACTTACGAAACTTAATTTATTACGAAAATCGCATTCAAGAATATTACCGCGTAGGTGTGTAGTTGGTTCGTCACATCATTTAGAACGTTCTGTTAATAACTGTTAATAATGTGTCTATTGGCGACAATATATTGGAAGCAGGGGCGGCTCGTTATATAGAGGCAAGGAGCCATAGCACTACCTGTAGTGTCAAGATCAGAAAGAATTTTTAATTAATTCCTAAAACACTCGTTGGTCCAGATAAATCGTTCTTCCTTTCTTCAAAAAAGGAGGGTAGGGGTAAATTGTATAGGTGGCTCTACCATCAACATGTTCCACGAGCCGCCATTGATTGGAAGTATACCGGTACCAACCAGTTGCTGCAAAATTACATTTTTCTCATAGCCGTGTTGGTACTTTTCATTTTTTATTGTTTGTCACTGAAGATGTCAAAAAGGTCATGAGTAGATGGAGTATATCGATTTTAATTTTTTGTCGAATACACCTGCATTGATGGTGTACGTTTCACATAATATTAATTTGGACCACAGAAACCATCCGATCCATTAATCACTCGAGATTTTCGACGCCGCCCTTTACAGGTTACAACAATTATAAACCAATTTCATTTAAAAAAAAGGACACCCCCCTCTTGTTTGTTTAAGGTAAAACTTTAATTCCTTTTTAATTAACGACTAATTTATGCCGAAAAGGAGCGCGCCTTAATTAATTACAAATAAGTCGATTCACTGCCACGGCGAAATCTTGTTATTGTTATATAACTAATTTCAATATGTAAATGGGGAAATTAATTAATGGGGAGTTTGTGGTGCGCTTAGAAGCTGCGGAGGAAATGATTCGCCATAAATTCTTCGTCGTCGTTGAGGAGGATAATTAATTATCTTATTTTCACGTTTGATCCTCCTAATTTGATTTGATTGAGAGATAAAGAGTTGTTTATGTACCGATTATCGGAATGTTTAGGTTATTAAATGTGTTGAAAAGTTTTGATGAATTTTTTTTTTGTTTCAGGTGAGGAGTTTGCTTTTAATTTTTAATTAGTACTGACATACTAATTACAGGTAAGTTTATTTTTTGTGATTTTTTTTGTTATTCTAATATATTATTCTATGAAAACTTATATGTACCAAATCAGTAGGTAACCGAGCGTTTTTTGAAAAAAAAAAAAAATTCAGTCATATAATTAATAGCACGCACCTTTAAAGATGTACTGGAAGTTTCTAAAATCAGCTTGTAAATATCAGACACTCATCCTATTATAAGTTTAACTTTAGAAATTTACTAAACTTTAGAAATTAACACATTAACGCCGAGTATCCTATTTTGAGGACTTTTTTTTAATTCTTAGGTTATTTGTATGCCGTGAGATTTTGTTTAGATTTGATTAATTTGAGAGGGCTGGGTAATCTATAATTAAACGGAATGTCTAATTACGGATTATCTTAACCATACCCAGAACTTTTTACCTTAAATAGTGTAAAAAGTAGTTTTTCCTGGGCTTAAATTTGATGTACGTGAAATTGTGAAATGTAAAAATGTAAGAAAAGTAACGGGTGACCAATAACGGTTCCGCTGCGCTGCGCCGTCGTCCAGCGAGGCCCATCAAAATTAAGCAATTAAATTGGTGACGGACAACGGCTCCGCTACGCTGCACCGTCGTCCGTGCGGGGCCCATTAAAATTAAGCGATTAAATTGGTAACGGACGACGCCACAGCGTGTGTAATAGCAACTATTATAATGAATTAAGCAAAGTAATTGGTGAAAATCGACGGCTCCGCTGCGCTGCGCCATCAATGAAAAACATATTTTTTTTCTAAATTAATTTTAATTTTTCGTATTTCATTTTTCATTTTAAATTTTTCATTTTCAAGTTTTAATTTTCAATTTTTCATTTTCATTTTAATTTTTCAATTTTCCATTTTCGTTTTTCATTTTTATTTTTTATTTTTTATTTTTATTTCTTTGATTTTTTTAAAGCCTCTGCATCCCTAAAAATTTCGGCTTTCCGGTTTGAAAAGAAAAATGTCCTTAAAGAAGGAAAACGAACCCAGGTGATGCAAATAGCACGTAGGGGCCGTTCCAAAATTTTTGAAAAAATGTCTTCTGCCATCCCTGAAAGTTTCAGCTTTTCGACTTAAAAAAAAAGAAATTCGTCCTTAAAAGAAGAAAAACGAACCCAAGGGGTGCAAATGGTGCGTAAGGGTAGTTTTAAAAATTTTGAAAAAATATCTTCTGCCATCCCTGAAAATATCATTTTTTCGACTTTAAAAGAAAAAAAATCCGTCCCTAAAAGAAAAACGAACCCAGGGGTGCAAATAGAGCGTAGGGGTAGTTCAAACATTTTTGACAAAATATCATCTGTCATCCCTGAAAGTTTCAGTTTTCCGACTTTAAATGAAAAAAATACGTCCTTAAAAAAAGAAAAACGAACCCAAAGGGTGCAAATGGCGCGTAGGGGTGGTGGAAAAAATTCCCAATGAAAGCTAGTCATCGCCTCTGTCATCCCTGAAAGTTTCAGCTTTTCGACTTGAAAAGAGAAAAATACATCCTTAAAAGAAGAAAACCGAACGACCCCCTGGGTTGGTGGCGTTGGTGGCGCGTAGGGGCGATTCCAAAAATTTTGAAAAAAATCCCAATGAAAGCCAGTCATCCCTTCTGTCATCCCTGAAGGTTTCAGCTTTTCTACTTGAAAATAAAAAAATACGTGCTTAAAAGAAGAAAAAAACATTTTTTACCCGGTTTTTAAAAAATGATATCTCGGAAACGGGGAAAAAATTCGAAAAAGTGGCTCGATCAATTTTAGATATTTTCTTTAAGATTATTTTAAGACATACCGGGATCGTCTAGCTCCAGTGGTTACGGAGGAAATATTTTTTTTTGGAAACGTGCAAAAATCGAAAATTTGCGTTTGAAAAATCACCCCCGGGGGTGAGGGTGAAACGAAACGATGGGACCGGTTTTAAAAGCTTGCCCGATTATCTAGGCGTCGATCTTTGCGCAAAAACTAACAAAATTTTACCGAATTAGGCCCCGATAAGGGGTGAGGTTTAATCCTACCCCCCCGTTTTAAGGGTGAGTTTCAGGGGACGCGATTTTTAAAATCCTCCGCATATTTTTGGGCGAATTTTTTGTGCCGGTCGGCCGACGCCCCTTTATAGCGGTTTTTTCTGGGCTGTCAAACTTTTCTTTCGTAATTAGTATATATAAATAATTCTATAATTCCGTTTATTTAATTTATATCCTTCACAAAATCTATGATTGCCAAAGCATTATACATTCCTTTGAAATTGATTATGTTTCTTAAAGGTAGGGTGTGAGTTGTGTGAAAAATTAATTGAACCGGACAATTTGGAAAAGGGGAGTCGGTGTGATTTAGGATGTGCCGTTTTGGCTCGTTACAAACAAAGCCTTCGCGGCCGTTAGTGAGCTATTTTATGGCCGGTCCGTGGGCGGCCGAATTCATACCTGACCAGATAACCACCATTTTTTCGTGTTATTGGACATGTTTATTAGCAATTCCAGGCGAGAAATCACCATCGCACCAAGAGAGAAACCATCTTTAATTGTGCGGTTTCGCTAAGGCAAACAGTGTTCTATTTGTAATAACGTTATTTACTGCGACGTCCACACGTTTATGTGTCCTGTCGATATTTTGATCTTAGGAATAAATTTGGCAGGTTTCCTTTTTACCCACATCAATCTCGCGTAGATGATGTGGATTTTTGATGTAATAAAAAACCAGTTGAATGAAAATGAAATTTTGCAATTATCTAGACAAGCCTAGATGATGTGGATTTTTGATGTAATAAAAAACAAGACGAATGAAAATGAAATTTTACAATTATCAAGACAAGCCAATTTATAAATCAACCCACCTACATATTACCTGTTACGTCCGCCAATAATACCAATCAGCACCTTCATTATTTATTCACAACAACACGCAAATATCAAGTTACGGCCGTCCTCATCCCTGCCTGAAATAATTAACTCCGCCGTCCGTTCTCGGTTTCGGTCGCAGTTTCAAAAGCCCCTCGCCGAAATTTCAATTGTTCCTCATCAAACAATGCGATTTGATCGACAATTGAATGCGGCGCGCCGAGGCATCTCCGCCTGATTGATTCCGGCCGATTTGTTAATGTCTCGGATTGGCGGCCCCGTACGCATTAACGCTTTATGTGGCCGAAAGGAATTTTGCAGCCTGAAATTTTATTCATGTGTTTCGCTTTCGTGGCCTTTTTGTTGCAGAGCGAGCCTCGCAATTTATTTAGTAGGCTCCGCGCTGTATAAGGACGCTGAGGTGCTGGAATGAGTACGTTTAATACTTGACATTTTCGTTTTCAGTATGGAATTGGAATTGCGAGACGTACTTAACCTTTGCCGTTTTTTGTGTCTAGAGAAAATTGATTTATTTGAATGAATTTAAGAAAACGAGTTTATCTTTCGAGAGAGATGTTGCGACGACGCACTCTACACACACGTTCAATGCGTTTTGTTAATATCGCCATGTTCATCTTTCCCGTTTTTTATTAATCTTTCTTGCCATTTTTTAACCTTGTCTATCCCCAGTAGCTCTTGTCCCCTGTAATTCATTAATATACAGGGTGATTCAGAGCTCTGGGAATGGTCAATTACGTGCTTATTTGTCAAAATTTTTAAAAATAAGCACGTGATTGACCGTTCCCAGAGCTCTGAAACACCCTGTATATTCTAAAAGCAAGAGTCCAGGATTGCTATCTCGAGAACGGGTATAGGTAGCAATTTGAAATTTTCATGAAAAATCACAAATAATTCAAGAAGGTGACTATTAAAATTTCAACCCTCTCAAACCACCCATTTAAAAAAGGGTTGCCACCCCCTTAAAAAAATCGATACATTTTATTTGTTCTCGAAAGCAGAAAACGTCCGTGAAAACCACGATTTTCTAACTCACCCCTAGACTCCGGGGTGAATTTTTGAAAATCGATTTTTCGCGATGCAGAGGTTCGCGCCAAACCTATCTCCTCCCAGGATTTTTGGGTTGGAGGATTCAAATATGGCTCAAAAAATACCAAATACTTTGGTACACAAAAGTTACTTCTGTATTTCAAGTGCTCTTCTCCGTTCGCGAGCTACAACTCTTTCTCTGCGGGGGTCGCTTTTCCGTGCTTCAGCGAGCGGGGGCGCGTCCCCTTTACAGTCGCGACTTTAATTTTTATAGAGTTTTGTAGAACGAGTTGCTCTCTATCTCTTATGTCTCTTACCCCTTTTTGATATCTCCAAGAAAACCACCCTCGATTTCAATAAAAAAATTCTAGAGCGGCCATTTTTAATCCCACGCGAGAAATGTAAAAGGCGTTCCATTCGGAATCGCATTTTGCGTCGAAAAGGTAAGGGCTATATTTTTCCTGGAGCGCTCCGTTTACGATCTATGGAATTTTTCGAAGAATTTTTCGATTTTTTTTTCGAAAATTAAAAATCTGACGACGACATATCAGTCATCGATTTAATCCGTATCAAAGATCCCCATAAAGTTTTTCGATCCGATTTGTACTTTTCGAGATATGACGTTGTAAACGGAAGGGAAAAATTAAATTTAGCAGCAGGGCACGACACGCTGTCAGAAAATGACGTTCGCTGGGTATTTTTTAAAAATTTTAAAACACCCCTTGTCTTCCCGGGTGCGTCATTTGGCCGGGATGTATTTTTTTCTTTTCAAGTCGAAAAGCTTAAATCGATACATTTTATTTTTTTCCCGAAAGCAGAAAACGTCCTCTAGGGGCCCGTGAAAACCACGATTTTCTAACTCACCCCTAGACTCCGGGGTGAATTTTTGAAAATCGATTTTTCGCTATGCTGAGATTCGCGCTTAACCTATCTCCTCCCAGGATTTTTGAGTGGGAGGATTCAAATATGGCTCAAAAAATACCAAACACAAAAGTTACTTTTGTATTTCAAGTGCTCTTCTCCGTTCGCGAGCTACAACTCTTTCTCTGCGGGGGTCGCTTTTTTCGTGCTTCGGCGAGCGGGGGCGCGTCCCCTTTACAGTCGCGACTTTAGTTTTTATAGGGTTTTGTAGAACGAGTTGCTCTCTATCTCTTATGTCTCTTACCCCTTTTTAATATCTTCAACCCTCGAGGAGATATTCAAAGAAAACCACCCCCGATTTCAATAAAAAAATTCTAGAGCGGCCATTTTTAATCCCACGCGATAAATTTAAACGGCGTGCCATTCGGAATTGCATTTTGCGTTGAAAAGGTAAGGGCTATATTTTTCGTGGGGCGCTCCGTTTACGATCTATGGCCGATTTTTGATTGATTTCCGGGAATTTTTCTAATTTTTTTTTCTAAAATTAACCGATTTAATCCGTATCAAAGATCCCCATAAAGTTTTTCGATCCGATTTGTATTTTTCGAGATATGACGTTGTAAACGGAAGGGAAAAGTGAAATTTAGCAGCAGGGCACGACACGCTGTCAGAAAATGACGTTCGCCGGGTATTTTTCAAAAATTTTAAAACACCCTCTAGCCTTTCTGAGCGCGTCATTTGGCCGGCCCCAGTGTTCGTTTTTCTTCATTTAAGGATGTATTTTTTTCTTTTCAAGTCGAAAAGCTTAAACTTTAAGTTGTTTTTTTAACCACCCCTACGCCCCATTTGCACCCCTGGCTTCGTTTTTCTTCTTTCAAGGATGTATTTTTTTCTTTTCAAGTCGAAAAGCTTAAACTTGAAGTCGTTTTTTTTACCACCCTCCTACACCCCATTTGCACCCCCTGGTTTCGTTTTGCTTCTTTCAAGGATGTATTTTTTTCTTTTCAAGTCGAAAAGCTTAAACTTGAAGTTGTTTTTTTTAACCACCCCTACGCCCCATTCGCACCCCTGGCTTCTTTCTTCTTCTTTCAAGGATGTATTTTTCTCTTTTCAAGTCGAAAAGCTTAAACTTGAAGTTTTTTTTAACCACCCCTACGCCCCAATCGCATCCCCTGGCTTCGTTTTTCTTCTTTTAAGGATGTAATTTTTCTTCGCAAGTCGAAAAGCTTAAACTTTTAGGGATCGCAGAGGATACAACTGGCTTTCAAAAAAATTTAAAAAAATAAAAACTAAAAATTAAAATATAAAATGAAAAATGTAAAATGAAAACTGTTACATGCAAGACCGTCTTCTCTACAAATTACGGTGATTCGTTATTTCTTAGCTCGACATTCTCGAAACATCCCAGCGGGGGTGGAAAAGGGAAAAAAATTAATTCAACCCAAATGTCAAATTTTGTAATAACTATTGAAACCAAATCGAAAACATATACAATATTTTTACATAAAGTACATACTTTTTAAAATACTGATTTTCCCCAATTTCTTCAAACTGCCTAAAACGATTGAAAAACATGTTTAATCCCTTTGCACCCACTTCTGCATTCCCGATGGAGATGTCCTGTTTAGGCAATGTGGCAGGTATGACGTAGCACGAATTGAACAAATTTGATCGTCTCAATGATCCTTCCTGTGGTCTTTAGGGCCTTCTTTAGAAATTAGAGGTAAAAATTTGCACAGTCTTCCCTGTACATCCTGGATGATTTAAACCTTTCTCATCCTCCTCATAAGAGACAGCTCTATAAAATTTATTCTTTTAATTTTTTCGATTTTTCTAATCGTTCGCGAGTTATGATTTTTTTTTTGTGTCAAGGCACCAAATTTTTTTTTTCATGGAAATTTGAGTGAAAATCGCATGACATGGATTCGGCTGAAATTTTCACCAAAGATACCTTTTACTGGAAGGGTTGAAATGTGGCAAGCTTTTTGTCTTTGGGGGCCCTGTTACTGTGCCCTGGCTCTAGAAATGAGCGATACATGCTTTTCTCTCGAGAGTCTTACTGTCTTTAGTTTTGATATTGAAGAGCCTGTCAAAGCTCCAGTATATTTACAAAGCATTGCCTTATAATTTTTGTATTAGAACATTTTTTTATCTCTTCGTTGCGCTGCGCTGTCGTCCGTCGTCAGTTTAACTGCTTAATTTTAATAGACCACGCACGGACGACGGCGCAGCGCAGCGGAACCGTCGTTCGTCACCAATTACTTTATTTGATTTTAATGGCCTACGCACAGACGACGGCGCAGCGCAAGGGAGCCGTCGTTCGTCGCCAGTTACTTTTCTTAATTATTTATTTCACCATTTCACATAAAAACACTATTTCACATACATAAACTTAAGCCTCGCACACTAGTTATTACCTCTAATATTATCTATATTTTATTTTGCTGCAGGATTTTTCTGATCCTTAAGTTTTTTAGGGATCAAATAATATTTAAACCCTTTTGCGTCTTCATTTAAGCTTTTTTAGCATATCTGTCTGCTCTAAACTTAACTTCTGGGTGTTTTTATATTATTAAAATCGCTACTAGAAATTGCTACCATCCACTAACAACAAATTCCAAGGTACTAAAGGGATTAAAGCATTACCAAACGAATTATTATCGTGCGAACCACAAGATTTTGATTCAGAGTTAGCTGTGAGATAAATTGCGAATGCGTAATTAGGACAAGGGGTTCGTTGGGAAAAATCAAAATTTGTAAAATTGATTATATGCCCACCATGTCCATGAAAGCCATTATTTGAAATGACAATTCACGCCATGAAAGGCTAGATTAGTTCAGTTAAAATAATTAATCATGATGATGGTTGCGAAATTATGTATGTATATACATTAAATAAATTGTGGTAAAAAACATAGTAAGTGTTTTATTCAGTGATTAAAATAATTAATCTTAGACATGACTGCTAAGTTTGTCTCTAGGCATGGCCATCTCAGCAAAAAAAAATCAGTGGCACACACCTTATAATACTCAGTAGAGCTAGTGTAAAAGGTTGCACCATCCTGCTGAAATCAAATGTTAAACAAGTTCAAACTATTTACAACAGTTGTTCGGCACCTTTTTAAATAGTATATTGTACAACGAGCATATAATGATCGAACAATTTGCTCCACTCACCTACGGCAACAATGTTCCACAAACATCGTTCTCGTGATTAATAGCCATTATATGCGAGTTGTATACTATACCTTGTTCACGAAAATTAAAATTAAATCAAAATTACAATCAAAATTAAAATGAAAATCAAAATCAAAATAAAAAAAAACAAATGCGTGTTTGGTGAAATTGAGTGTTAAATATACCCCATTAATAATAATAATAATAATAATAATACATTTATTAACGGTAAATCACCTTTTTACAATATAATAAAAATAAATAATAATTCAAAAATTTAAAAACTAAAATTCATTACAATGAGCAGGTGTGCTACATATTAGACTTATATAAAAAAAAAAAATGACATAAATAACAATTAAATTTTGTTCCTATGTATGATTCCCTATGCTGCCCATAGAATTAAATAGTGCGCACATTATAACATTTTCGTGAACAAACATTATCATAGTAATCAATATACAGGGTCTTCATTTCAAAAGGAGCCACCCTGAATAACTTTGGATCTGAAGTAGTTACGGTTTTAAGAAAAAATACGTCAATTTTGTTTTCGAGGGGGAACTTAAAAAACACTGTTTTTGGAATTTTATCTTTCACCCCCTCACCCCCAGCCACCCCATCTTTAAAATTTCAAATGGCACTCTCTATTGTGCGATACCTCATTTTAAAGGCAATATAAAATATTATCCATCCAGCAAATGAAAAATATTTGTAATCAGTTCATCTGTTTTAGAAAAAGATGGTCTTTGTTTCAAAACAAGCCACCCTGAATAACTTTGGATCTGAAGTAGTTACGGTTTTAAGCAAAAATACGTCAATTTTATTTTAGAGGGTGGAACTTGAAAAACACTGTTTCTATAATTTTTTCTTTCCCCCCCCCCAGCCACACAATCTTTGGTGTGGCATATTTTGATATGAATATCTCTGAAACAAATGAACTGATTTAAATTAATTTTTATTTGCTGAACAGTATTTTGTATGCCCTTTAAAATGAGGTGTCGCACAAAAGGGGATGCCATTTGAAATTATAAAGATGAGGTGGCTGGGGGTGAGGGGGTGAAAGATAAAATTCTAAAAACAGTGTTTTCTAGTTCCGCATCAAAAACAAAATTGACATATTTTTTCCTGTAACCGTGACTACTTTAGAGCCAGGGTTATTCAGGATGGCTTATTTTGAAATGAATACCCTCTCTCTCTAAAACAAATAAAGCGATTTCAATTATTTTTGCTTTGCTGGATATGCCCTTTAAAATGAGGTATTGCACAGTAGGGGGTGCCATTTGAAATTTTAAAGATGGGGTGGCTGGGGGTGAGGGGGTGAAAGATAAAATTCTAAAAATAGTGTTTTTTAAGTTCCCCCTCGAAAACAAAATTGACGTATTTTTTCTTAAAACCGTAACTAGTTCAGATCCAAAGTTATTCAGGGTGGCTCCTTTTGAAATGAAGACCCTGTATACCTACGTAGAGTGTTCTGCTGAAATCACTTTATCCAAAATAAAGTTATGTACAAAAATCGTTTAGCGTAAACTAGTGATAAATTAATTATTATATTCCATTAAAACAATTTTATACAATGCGTGCAGACATTATAATTAATAATTTCTTTAAAACCGTAGTAATCAAATACCAGAAAATCGAGAGCACGGGAATGAGATGTTTCCGTTATTAATTATACATAAGAGCAGCTTTCGGCGTCTAACCGGCCGAGTTATACGCTTTGATAATTACGTTTTGAGGGTCTAATTATCTCATCCCTTTATGTACCTGACGGGTTAACAAGAGCTATTACGATAAGACCGCGTTCCACGTCCCGAGACCACCTTCGGAGGGTCGCGCTTATCTCCGTCTCCTCGTCCGGGGATTAGTGTGAAAGGCCGCCAAGTGTTCAACATGCCTTATATTAATCAAATTAATTAAATAATCGTCGCCGCAGATAAGGGACTTTATACGGCTCAATTTGGGCGCCTCCCGGCCGGACATCTGGGCGCGAGTGCGAATAAAACTCGCTTAATTACGACCCAGGGCTGGGCGAATTGTCGTAAAGCGTGTAGTAAAACTGCGGTGGTCTGTGATCTGGTATCCGGCGGGGGTCTGCACGGTGCCGTGCAAAAGCAGAAGAAGGAGATCTGCTGAAGACACTTTCATTTTTGCAGTTGGAATCCATGGTATGCAGACAAATTATAAATGCGAATCACACGAAAAGGAAGCAGTGATTTTTGAAATTTTTGGAAGTGGTTTAATGGCAATTTTAAAAGCTTCTGTCAAGGTATTTAGAAAATGTGGCAATCATAGACATATTTGCGCAATAAAAATTCATCTTTCTTAACCTTTCAACCCCAGATTTTAAAATTTGAAAAAAAAAATGTTTGTTAGTTATTATTGATAGGAAGCTTCTTAAGACCATAAATACCAAATTTGAACTCATTTGATTAATTAATATAGGAATTAATTAGTGAGGCTTTGTTGAAGTAACATGTAGTGATAAACAGCAAAAATATGGATTGTCATAGTAAGTAGAGACATGTAAATGTTGCGGTGGAAATTGCCACCACCAGGGCCGAAAGGGTTAAAGAAATACCTGTTTGTTCTAATCACACATTTTTGTCAGCTAAGCTAGAAACTCCCACAATGGATTGTATCGTATGCAACCATAGTTACATATACGACTATAATAATGACCTTTAAAAAAACGGGAACTTACGCTAATTAAATAAAAGTCAAGCGGTCAACCTGATTGGAAGAAGAGAATAAATCAAGAACAGTGGATGAAATGATAGTTGTGAAAAAAAGGAAGGCAATAAAAGACCAATGGTTGTTGGTAAAAGAAAAATGACGCCACTCTGATAGAAAATAATAGAATAGAAATTATTGTTTTACACGCATCGTATTAAACAGCAGAGGCTTTAAATGGTTAGTAAAATATCTTAAAACTTTGTAAAATTATTCCTGGTATAAAATACTATAAGGGTTATATAAAAAGAGGGTTTAGTTAACTATATAATGTATCTTGAAGATTTTACTTCTTGAAAAGAAATGGTTAATGTTATGTTTGTTTAGGTAATAAACAACTTTACATTTTCACAGATTTGGTTTTGATGTGTTACGACCATTTCGAGAATTATGGATATTAGGGATAAAAGGATTACCAAGAACGGTGCGATATTTGTTATTGCACGGGAGCAACCTTCAATTAACAGATAAGGAGTCTCGTCACCTCTCTGTCGCGCAATAAAACTGCAATTGCGATCCTCCCGATAAGGCCTAATATGCAATTATGCATTTTTCCGCGGGTGTTCACTTTGCAGCATGCAAAACACCTACGTGCTTCCAGTTAAGCTTTATACAAAAAAAAAGATACCCGCTCAAGCCATTATTACCATAAGCAGAACAACTCCTCATTGTCCCAGCAGCAGTAGAAATAATTGTTAACAGAGGTCCCGGAATTCCGCAAAGAATCCATCCCGGCGGGTAATGATAACGATATCGGATAAGGGATGAGGTCTCTCTTCACGGGTCTTGGGTCATCGATGTACAAGAGGATACAGCATTTCTCCGCATTGTTATTGGCAGTGGAAGAGAGGGCGAGGGGAGGAGGACCCCTGGATGGGATGCAATTCTATATTCATACATGGTGTTCGCAACACGAAACGATAACACGATATTCTGATATTCTCTCTCCGCGCGCATTGTTTTCTTCTGTTTATGGACACGTTGAAGTTGCGCCTCACGTTTTTTATTACATAACAGTCGCGCCGTAAAAACTACACACGCCGAACTTAAATCATACTGCATTGATCTCTCGAAAATTACGTGCTGCAACATAAATCCTCGATAAATTCAACGATAAATAATATTTTTAACAAGAACGACCCCCGTGACCAGAACTGGAATCCGCCATACCGGCGCAAGCAACAAGTAAAAGAGTTATTATATAATGTACTCCATTCTATATATGGAATCTTTTCAGATAAGCTATAAAATGTGAAAGAAAGTTGCTCCTTGATTTGGTGTGGATAATTTGAAAAATTAAACGCATCTACGACGACCGATTTTCAAATGTTTCAATTAAGTTAGCAATCACGAAACACTCATTCCTTCGTCAGTTCTTGCAAGTATTTGATAATCCGAAGAACTGAAAAGCTTTTGGTAAAATTTCGTACACCGGAAGTGGGTGTTTACCTTAACTGTATTTTGTTTTTTGCCAATATTTTCCTTAATATAAAAAATATTACAAAAATATTTAAACAAACATCGAAGACAACAAAGAAATGAATAGCTTTTGCTTGATAATATTTTTCATAAAATCATTGCTATTCGAGAAAAACATTTATTTTTTTTTTTTAATTTTTGGTTTATAATTATGAAACGATAATAGTTACAGCAATTTTATGTAAATAATAGAGAATGCTAAAATGAACAACTTTTAAAGAATAAGTTTTTTTCGAAATCTGGTTAGTTTTCGAGTAAACCTAGTTTTTGAATTTGCAGTATAATTTTTCCATCTTTCATGATTTTGACGTCAGTTTCATCCGAGTTTACGCAACGCTCGATGTACATTTAAAATATGATTTCAATTGAAAATAAACCCATGAAAACGTAAATATAAAGTCGGAGAAAGTAACATGATGGCCATATCACCATTTTTTAAGACTTCATTTTAATAACTTTTAGTTCAGGATCTTTTTTGGGATTTTTTTTCAGGATTATTTTTCACGACTTTTTTAATGCCTTCTTCAGGTCTTTTCTAAGGCTTTTTGTAAGACTCCTTTTGGGTTTTTTGGGGCCTTTCTCTTGGGACTTTTTTCCGGGATTTTTAATCTAGATTATTTTTTTGGATCTTTTCTAATGCCTTCTCTTAGACGTTTTGCAAGACTCTTTCTGGGATTTTTTTTGCAGGACAATGTTTTCAAAACTTTTGTTACGGCTTTTTTCAGAACTTTTTTCAAGACTTTATTTTCAGAACTCTTTTTGAGGCCTTTTTTCACGACGTTTTTTCAGGACTTTTGTTACAGAACTTTTCTGTTCCGGATTTTTCTCAGGGCCCTTTTTTTCAAGACTATTTAAAAACAATTATGTTCTAGAACATTTTTTTAGGCATTTTTTTATCAGGGTTATTATTTTAAGACTTTTTAATGCCTTTTATTAAGTCTCTTCTAACGTATTTTTCAAGACTATTTTCTGGAAATTTCTCAGGTCTTATAGGACCTTTTTAAGGACTCCTTGCAGGATTTTTTTCAGAAATCTCTTTCAGGACTTTATTTTTCAGGACTCTTTTATAGGACTTTTTTCAGGACTTTTTTTCGAGACTATTTCTAAGGATTTATTCAGAACTTTTTAAGGTCTTTATTCTGACTTTTTTGTGGGCCTTTGCAGTACTTTTCTTCCAGTCTTTTTATCAGGACTTTTCCTAGGACCTTATTTTCAGGAATTTTTTATTTTTTAAAGACGTTTTTCACAATTATTTCTTCAAGATTTTTTAATGCCTTTTATCAGGTCTATTTTAGATATTAGATATTAGAGTTTATTGGTCTTTTCTAAGGCTTTTCTCATGACTTCTGTTAGCACTAGTTTCTCGACTTTTTTCGGATCTTTTTTATGACTTTTTTCTGGACTATTTTTCAAGCTTTCTTTCAGAACTTTTTAACGCCTTTTTTCGAACTTTTTTTAAGTCTATTTTCAGTACTTTCCTACAGGCTTTTTTATCAGATCTTTTGCTAGGACCTCTTTTTCAGATTTTTTTTGTGACGACTCTGTTATCGGGACTTTTTCAGGTCTTTTTCAAGGACCTGTTTTTCATTTCTTTGCCAGAGCATTTTTTCCGGACTTTTTATAACGACTTTTTTTATCAGGTTTTTCCAGGACTGTTTTATTCAACACTTTTTTCGGGTATTCTTTTTAGAACTTTATAACCAGGACTCTTCTAGGGCTGTTTCAGAAATCTTTTCCAGGACTTTTTTCAGGATTTATCAAGACTTATTTTTAAGACTTTTTTCAAGAATTTATTAGGATTTTTTTAGTTTTCGAATAAACTTATTCAAGATTAATTGAATTGGAAGTATAATTTGTTATTCATAACTTTGACGTTTTAAACGTCAGTATCATCTGATCTATGAAATAACTATTATGCAATCAAAATCGGAGAAAGTAACATGATGGCCACATCACCATTTTTTAATTTGCACTTGGGACTATCATATGCTATACATTTAGCGACTTGATATTTCATATAAGTGTTTGTGTTTGTGACCCATTCAAAATCATAAATTGATTTTAATTTTCTTACAGAATTCAAAATTTTATGCCTTAAAACTTTATCAGACATTTTTTTGATGTCATTAAATTATATTTGTGTTTTATTTTATGTAATATAAAATACGTTCGGATAACTTTTATTTCATAAAAAATAAAACCAGATATACTCCAAATTATCATTGAATTGTCCGATTTTTCGGCGTCTTGCGAAAGAAAAAAAATCACTACACCCGAGGTGGGATCAACCTGAAGGTGAATTTGGTAAGAAAAGATAGAGGACACTTGAGGCTATCAAATACTGTTCTTTATTTTGACATAAATTTTCGATTTAATTGTTAAAATTTTTGTTTTTTTGGCCCGCATTTTTGATTTATTGGGCCAAATTTTTAATTCTAGTCCCAAATTTTTGATTTAATTTTGGTTAAAATATCTATAACCTGAATTATTGATTTATAAGCGAATTTTTTAAAGTTTTGTTTGTTAAAATTTTTATCTTTAGGCCCGAATTTTCGATGTACTGTATAAATTTTCTGCTTTCTGGCTAACATTACAGATTTTTATTGATTTTTTTAAATCTTTTTTCTTTATTTTAACCCAACTTTTCGATTTTGTTGTAAAAAGTTTCGATTTTTCGGTCCGCAATTTTGATTTTTCGTTTACTCTGCATTTATCATCTTTTGACCCGTGTTTTCAATGTTTTGTCTAACTTTTTACCTTTTTGGCCAACATTGTGTATTTTTTTCTTAAATTTTTCTTTATTTGTCTGTTTATTTTTTTCTTTCTTTGGTCCACCATTTTTATTTTTAGGCCACAATTTTAGATTTTTGGTTTAAATTTTTTATCACATATTTAGATTTTTGGTCTATCTTTTTATCCTATATTTTAGATTTTGTAACTTGAATTATTGATTTCATTTCGTTTTTTTTTTTTATTTTTTTGCCATTATTTTCCACTGAAAGTGGCAAATTATTTTGCTTCTACCTAAGGTTTCGATTTTTTGTCTGGGTTTTTTATTTTTAGATCAGGATTCTTGATTCTTTGGCTCATATTTTAGATTCTGTATTTTCGATTTTTTTGCTCCAATTTTTTTAATTTCTTTATTTTGACCAATCTGTTGGATTTATTTGTAGAAATTTTGGATTTTTTTGTCTGCAATTTTTATCTTTACGCCCGTTTTCGACGTTTTGTCTAAATGTTCACCTTTTTGGGCTATGTTGTAGATTTTTAAATTTTTTGGTCTAAATATTTTTTATTTTGACGACAAATTTCGATTGAGTTGTAAAAATTTTCGATTTTTTGTCTTCATTTTTATCTTTTCGCCCAAGTTTTCGATATTTTTTATAAATTTTTACCTTTTTAGGCCCTATTGTAGATTCAATTTTTGGTCTTTTTTTCCACTTAAATTTTAGATTTTTGGTCTTAATTTTTTATTTTTTGTCCCATATTTTAGATTTTCTTAACTTGAATTGTTGATTTTATTGTGCGAAGTTTTTTTATTTTTATTTTTGCTATTATTTTTGAATTTCTCGTTGGAACTTATTTTAAGCTGAAAAGAGTTATTTATGGGGCTGAAAATGCCAAATTATTTTCCTTTCGCTTCTATTTAAATTTTTTGTTCTGCATTCTTATTTTTAAACCAAGATTTTTTTATTTTTGGCCGATATTTTACATCTTCGGCTGTTTTGTTCCAATTTTTTTATTTTTTGGCCAACATATTTGTTTCGTCTAGGAAGATAAATGTTTCTTTGTTTCTTCAAAAAAGGACGGGATATTGTATAAGTGGCTCTACATCAACATGTTCCACGAGCCGCCACTGATAAGGCCTATCAGTGGAAGTTTTCAGTATGAAGTTATGCATTTGCATATAATAATAATAAAACGCCTTTATTTTCATAACCATATTATATTCTGTATAATACCAGTGGATGAGAAAACGATTTTTTTTTTCTTCCATAGAATAATAGGCATTTGGGATTCCAAGATTAATTGCCACGACACGTAGTTACTTTTTGATGTGAATCTCCTGGTATATAGGAGTTGTATTGTGTACATAGTCCCTAGTAATAATTTCTAGCTGATGTCCTGTATATTTTGTCGCGTGGTGGAGCATAGTTTGCGTGACCACTAAATAAACCGAGCATGCAATATTTCACGCTCCCCACGGACTCGGACCATTTTAATTAACTGTTGACTGCAATCAACTCTCTTTAAAGGGAAAAAAGCGCGCCAAACAATTTTTACGCCCATAAAACATACGCCACGCAGAAAGGCCAGAAAGGGGACGTTTATAATTCCCGACGATCCTTCGGTATTTATTTATCCTGTTCAATTTATCTCGCCGTCGAGCACTTACGCTCAATTACAATTAAAGCGGATATTTATTGTTAGTTAAATTGCGCCGGTCCATAAGTCATGATCCAAGTACTCGAAAGTCGATCAGTTGTCACTAAAAATGTCAAGGCTGTCGACTTCATTACCTGCATTGCTTCGTGCACGCGTAACGGTTAACTGTCCGTAATTTAAGCCTTAATAATGTTTATAAATTAAATCAATTGTTTTACGCCGTGATAGATAAGTGCACGATTAGTGAATAAAAATTCAAAAGCGTATTATTATTAATAGCTTAATTAAATATACAACCTTAGTTACATGTAAAAATTCAAGAAATTCAAACATAATATTAATATCCGTGATGATATCAGGTCACGTTCGGAATTACGAAAGCTTATCTCTAGATTTAAAAATGCGACTTGATCGCAATATATCTCGAAATTTGGTTTTACACGATATATTGAAAATCAAGTTGTTTTGCTGGTACTAACCATTAACTTAAGGGCAGGGAATTCATACGCTTCTTGAAACTTCATATTGTTCTCCTAAAGTTGATCTTGTAAACAGTTAAGAAACCAAAAATTATAAATAAAAATAAATTGTTTATGTCTTGAACTATGTGTTATTGTAAAAAAAAGAAATTCTTATTTTTTTGTGAGTAATTAGCGTAAAATTGTTTTATAGTAACTTATTTTTAGTTTGATGCATAGATAATTCAATTTAAAGTGACCATACTAAAACTCATCATTATTGATTGCCAATTACTCAACTTCAATAAGAAGTTAGATTTCTTAAAATTGCTTAAAAGTTGTATGAGCGCGACGAAATTTAGTTCAACGCATTCCTCACGAGTAGCGCTCATCCCCTTCTCTTCAATCAGGTGGATGCTGATAACGATAATATATTCAAGGGGGCGTGATTATAGTTCTCGCCTTTGTGTGAGCCACGCATCGTATATAACAAAAAAAATGGAAAGGGTAGATACGTGATGTTTCCGAGCTCGCCTCCAGTTTTATTCTCTCTTTAATATGACTTCTCATAGTCGTGAATACCGTGATCTTAACAAAAATTTGGCGCCCAACGTGGGGCGTATAAAAATAATACCGCTACAGGCGTAGGGGCAGAGTAATGCGTTACGCGTTAAATAGAAATGATATAAATTTAACTTTATTCTGTGCTTATAAAACCGACTAAGTGATTATTCTGGAAAAATACTTTTAAAGGAATAACGTCGTATTGAATGAACTCTGAAGTTTAAGTATTATTTTGTATATTTAGGCGGATAATACCAGATTAAGTATCAAATAAATCAATCGAGAGAGTCGGAACGACTATAAACTTTACTCGCACAAACCGTTGATTCCTCTTACGGGACTTTTAATAATCATATCACTTTACAATCAATAAAAGAACGTATACGAGTTATTAAAAAAATATCAATATTATTAACCCACATGACATCATCCCAAGCATTCCGTGTAGTGATGGTATCGCGCGGGGGGCAGCGGCCGTTCTTCACAATTCCTCACATCCAGATCACGGCTGGCCCATTACCGAAAACACTGCACACATCTGGGCAGTTTACGACCGAAAATTATAGCCCATCGCCGATATTAATGTAAAAAGTAAACGGCGAAAGCGAGATTTAGACATACCTCGCGATGCCATGTGATACCGTACGCGTCCGTGAGCGATTAAATTAATTGCGAATATGAGGCTCTAGTTTTAATCGGGAAATCGTTGCTTGGGATAAAGGCGGTCATTAAAAGTGGATTTGGCCAGTTGGTAAACTGATTCCATCAGCTTTATGGGATTTAAATTCGATTAGGTTTCACGGTGAATGAGTTATTGTGTGGGTCTAATGTTACACATTAATGAATATTATGTATTCATTCCGGATTTCGTAAAACGTCTCCTTTTACGGGCTCCTAAATCCCCTTTTAATTTACACCGAATAAAATGCACTCTTTTGATGATTAGCAGAGAGTTTACTTTTTGATCAGATTTGTAAAGCTTGTTAGTCGGCCAAGCTCTGCGCTCGGATCGCGTAATGCAGTGCTCGACTGTATGTATGCTCAATCAGAAGCGTCGAGATCCGCGTCCGCAATATGCTCGCTTCTAACCAGCCGGCGCGTGTCCCTTAGGCGCGCGCTTATGACACAGAAAATTAAAACGTAGACTTTGTAATGATTAGGTTTTGATGTGCGGTGATTGCCATGTGTATAGATAAGTCCCATACACGTAAACGGACATTGTGCAGGATTAGATCCCTAATGCTGAAAAATAAATAAATAAATTCAAATAATACTTACTTATATGAACATGATAGAATTTCCATAATCAAGTTTTAAATTTATATTATACTGGATTGATGAGGCTGTTACTTGGTGAAATTCCATAATGTATGTGGTAAGTAAAACACGTGTGTTTGAGAATTTTCACAAATTTTTAATGTCGAACACTGCGACATATGTTTCGCCACACAGTGGCTTCATTAATGTCGCAGTATTCGACATTAAAAATTTGTGAAAATTCTCAAACCCACGTGTTTTACTTACCACTTATATTATACTAATTAAACCAAAAAATATTAAAATTAGAAACAACCTTACTTGTTGCAGAAAGCATTAAATAAATTCAATAAAACAAAAATTCAAAAAATATTCAATAGGTGAAAACATTGCGCAGTCAATTTCAAGAGAGGGGACGCAGAGCGAGAAAGTATTCTGTTCGAATATTTTCTCACTCTGCGCAAACTTGCAGCAAGGTGCAAAAATTTTAGGGCTCTAATACTAATATTTTTTTTTAACGCAGGCTATCAATAAAGAATGTAAAATTAATCACTCACCGCTACTATTTATCTCGGCACGCCATTGAATATTAATATATTGAATATAGCTTGTCATTAATTTCGTCTAACACATAAAGTGCTAATTACGATTCCGAGTCGGCAATACATTACCAATTCAATGACCGTCGATTTATCTTTCCGATCGAAAGGATCCGTGGAATCGAGCGTAATTTCTCTTTCAATAACAATTATGAAATCGTTGCGAGGAATCCCATTGTGGTACAGATAACGTGAAAATACTCATCATTGAGACAATTAATTCCGGACCAGTCGCTCGAGAGGAAAGTGTATAATGGAGACTTAATTACTAGATTGTCGGATATATAAAGGTCAAGTTTTACAATTAACACTAACCGCGTGAGATGATTGATTTTAAAATGGATATTGAACGTTGATCGCAAGCGAAAGTCTAGTTGTGATGTGGAGATTCCCTTTTGATTTCTGAATACTCTTGGAAAGAATCTACTAGCGGCGGTTCGTGGTTCTTCGTAGAGGAGGCTAAGGCAGAGATTCCGCTCGTTTTGTACTACTCACTCTTTCAGTGGAAGCGAATATGCATTTTGATGCTGTTTTGCTGAAATTTATTTCCGTAGCCTCGAACATCCACGAGCCGCCGCTGGAATCTACGCGCTCAAATCTGTATCGTATGCAGCCGCAATATGCATGTGATTTGGTGGCGTAGGTATGTTTTTTTTTAGTTTCATAATGACAAGGTAATATTGTCAAAACTACAGTTTTTAATAAAAAGTGTGACCAACAAAGGTACTTTCAGTAATATGAAACCAAAATTGGAATTTGAAATTTTGGCACACCAAAGTAGCAGCTGAAAGCAATAAATGTATTATCATCGTTTAGAAGATTTTATATAATGATACCATCGACCAAATTTGATCAAAATTACGTATGATTGATTCGCACGTCAATAATTTGAGTCACGAAAAGTTTTTTTGCTCGTCAAACTTTTTTCAATTTTGAAAAGGTGGGGACCTTTTTAAGTCATGAGCCGACCCCACTTCTGCTTTCACACAGATACACATTCCTGCTTCTTTCTTTCATTCTCGTCCTTATCGCTTCCTCACTTCTTCACACCAATTCATCCAGTGCTCATCTCTTTCTTTCACACCTCGTATATTCCTCTCCCATCCACACCTTCCTTCCCTTCTCCTCGCTGCCGCACCTGAACCTCGCCAACAAACGGACGTCGTCAGAATTAAACTTTTTAAAATACCGAGGCGGGCCTGCTAACACCTGCAAACCTTGGAACTTCGGGTATATCTACTGTTGCCTACTGTTTGGCCAAGATAATAAACTGTTTACTTATTAAGACCATCTATAAATTTATTGCGCCAGCATTGGCCTAGAATCATTCGACCTTCTAAAATAAAACGGGAAGGTGCTCCATCTTACTGAAACCAAATGCTTTGGCCCGCCACAACGTATTCTTCGTCGCTTAGAGAAAGATTTGCTGTTGCTGAAACCACATGAAACTTAAATATCGAACAACAGCTATGCTGACAATATAGTTTTATGATGGAAACAACATTGATCCGTATATAGATTTATCAAAATTGTTTACAATAAATAATGGAGAATAAAGAAAGTGTGTTCCCACCAACGGACGGAGTGTACTGATGACGACCAGTATGCAAAAACCGGTCTGAAGTTGTCATTGATTTTGGCGAAAGCTTAAGGGGGAACACCACCTTGAGCGCTGAAAAAATGGGTCATTTTCGTATTTTATTTTCGGTATGAAAACAAGTCAGGAGGGCAAATCGTTTTTGATGGTTTTATTTAGTGATAAACCGGCTTCCAAACTATTTTTTTTTGGCCACCAGGTGGCGCAGACGTCCTCTTGCGCGAGATCGCCCCACTGCGGAGAGATTCCTGGTCCCCCAAGTCATCCTTCAATAAAAATCGTTTCGGAATATTTTTCTACATAATATTTCGCAACGAAACATGGGAGCTTTTTTGAAGAAGTTGATGTTTACGAAAATGGTGGCCTTCCGAACAAAAAACTTATTATGAGCCCCAAAAATTCGTCACAAAAACGTGCACCAAAAATTGCATTTTCAAAATATCGAAAATCCGGCTCGTATTTCGTTAGACAATTCAATTCTTAATACAGTCGGCAAAACCGCATCAAAATCGGATGCAAACTTTACAAGAATTTTGCCCCGCAGTTTAAAAAAAATACTGTTTCGAGATAAACGCTTTTAAAGTTTTGGGAAAGTTTAACTTGTGATAACTTTCTCGTTTGTTCAGTTTGCACGACGACTATCAGGTATCGTATGTTTTCGGCATCGGTGAACACGAATCTGAGGTCAAATTTGCAAAGTTCAAGATGGCGGATCCAATATGGCGGACGAAAAGAAATTGGTGTCCACCAATTTTGGCCAAAATTTGGATATAAGGGTTTTCGCGGTCGCCGAACGTGAATTTATTATCAGATTAGTCAAATTCAAGATAGCGGACCAAAAAAATTTTGTATTTATCAATTTGGAATGTGTCAACTTCACTCGCTTGGCGTCGTCGTTGACGCAAAAATTGTAGCACGTCGGACCGACCTGAAGCTTTGCATAATGCCGTGAAGTTCATCATTGTAATTGCAAGCAGCAATACCGGTCGCGAGGTCTACCACTGACTTCCCAAAATGGACAACTTTTGGAGCTATCTGCCAGAGCATCGCGTTGAAACTTTAATTTCCATTTTGCCTAGGCATCTTTCCAGCAAGTCATCCCGGCTCAGTTCTGTTTAGACAGGACGGAGAGCGTCGAAAATCTCCTTCTTTATCGCTGGCTTGTGTCGATATCCCTGAAGTACGTCCGTCGCTTTCGTCTTCTGCCAGGAGGACCTGACGTTCGCTAAGCGCGCCGGTACGTTTTTTTAGAAAATCGTCTCGTTAACCGGTTTAAATGTTTCTGGCGGACTTTTGAATTCTAAATTCAAGCACACATCCCAAGGAATATTTTAAGCCAAAAAAACAAAAAATATATTTTTTTAAAAGGTCAAGGTGGTGTTCCCCCTTAAGTAAAAAAATGGTGATGTGGCCATCATGTTACTTTCTCCGACTTATGGTATCATTTATATTTACGCTTTCATGGTTTATTTTCTATTTAAATCATTTTTTAAATGTACATGGAGCGTTTTATTATAATTATAAAAGATGGAAAAATTATACTTCAAATTTAAAAACTCAGTTTGCTCAAAAACTAAAGAGATTTCGACAAAAATGTATTCTTTAGAAGTTGTTTATTTTGGCATTTGATTATAAACCAAAAATAAAAAATTGTTGAAATGGCATATAGGAACCCCAAAAAGGATATTTCCGTAAAAAAATTTTTTGAAAACAAAATCACGATCACAATACTTTCTCGTACTTCGTAACGGAGAAAGTAAAAATAATATTTTTTTTTTCTCGAATAACAATGATTTTATAAAAAATGTTTTCAAACAAAACAAGCTCATTTTTACGTTGTCTTCAATATTTGTTTAAATGTTTTTGTGATATTTTTCATATTTAAGAAAATATTGGCAAAAAACAAAAAAACAGTTAAGGTAAACACCCACTTCCGGTGTACGATATTTTACCAAAAGCTTTTCAGTTCTCCGGATTATCAAACAAGACGTATGTTCAAAGTTTCATACCAATTGCTTTATTAGTTTTTGAGATACAGCGCGCACAGTCACACACACACACATACAGACACACACAGACCCAATTTTTTTTTTCCAGAAATTGTTGAAATGGCATCTAGGGACCCCAAAACGGATATTTCCGTAAAAAACATTTTTGAAAAAAAATCACGATCACAATACTTTCTCGTACTTCGTAACGGAGAAAGTAAAAATTAAGTTGGCATTAATGGGAAGCAATCATTTATGCTTGGCAGAAAGATACATTTTGTGCGGAACTTTATCACCACTTTATATAACAAGAGCTAGAAACGCTTAAAATCAAATGAATTATTTAAATATACCGGCTGTAAAGAACCAAATTCAATGCTGTGGATAAATCTCTAACATGCATGAAAGATTAAACCATCTCACGTAAATGATGTTTAGTTTATGGCGGTGTTAACAAAAAAACATATCATTGTAGTAAATCGTATTATTTATATAAAAGATGATATTTATTATTTTATTAAATGCAATCTGTATTTATGAATTGAATAAAATTTATGATGATGAAAAACAGTACCACAGCGAAGGTAGCAACATTTTTGAAGATGCCCTTGGAGATAAGATCGGCGCCGACAAAGGCCGTACGCGCTCAGTATCTTTCTTTAATTGTAATTTAATGATTTAGACGCATGCATTTTGCATGAAGGCAACTGAACGAAAGCAAGCAAAAAGTCGAAATATTTCAACCGCTAGGTGCGTACACATGATTCGCATGAAGTTGCCGCAGATGTAATAAATAGTCGTTGGGGTGTATTTTTCATGGGAAGGAACTTGAACAAATGGAAGGCAATCCTGTAAATATTCGCAATGATCAACTTATAAGTCAACGTTCAACTCGACAACTGTTCAAAATCGATTATTATTCCGCGTTAAAACTGGACGGAGCGGTTCGGAGGGAAAGGGAGGGATAATTCTTGCTTGTGTGTGTCGTGATTTATACAGAGTGCAAGGAATGATATCGGTGCCGAGAATATGATATATGGAGTGCAGTGAATCACGGGCTGAAGTGGGCCCATAAATAAGTGTATATTGCTGTGCGTCTGTGGCGGACACGCCAAGCCCTCCGAGGCTGGAGGCACGTGGAAATCGAATTCACTTATTTGTCTATACCTGCGGGCCTTCTTCAATAACCAATTACAGAAAACTACTTCCATATACGTTAGTGTTTGAGAGAATTTCCTAGCTTATGTCTTCAATGTTAGGTTCGGCGCACCGCGTGAAGTCAATTTAATATACACAACTCCCATAGTCTTCACAGCGATTTCGTATGCATACTATGGTTCTAACGATGTACGAAGCGCGTGTGGTAGGTTATGGTCTAATAATTGACAAACCGTTTTCAAATTATTTTTTTCAGCACTGTGCGTGCAGTGAACTACAATTATAGTGCGCTAAAGTAGTTAAAGATTTTGCCGCCCTTTTTAGCAGTTGCAAAACCCTCCATTGCAGTAATAGAATAGTAAATACACTTAAACCTCGCCCCATACGTGACCTGGATATTTCTTCCACACGTCAAACTACAATAGGTGCAATTTGCTGTGGCGGCTCGTGGAACATGTTGATGGTAGAGCCACTTTCTCAGTTTATTAGATCGGATGATATTGGCGTTTGAAACGTCAAAATTATGAAAGATGAAAATGACAAATTATACAAATTAAATACCGGCAAAAATATCAAAAATTTGCAAATAAAAATCAATCACACAAAGTATAGAACAATAAAAAATACGCTCTTAATTAAAGTAAAAAACTAAAATATACGCCCAAAAGATCGAAAATTTAGACAAATTTCGAAAATTCGCGGTTCAAAAAAATGCAGAAAATTTCAACAAACAAATTTAAAAAAAATTGGAACGAAGAAATGAAAAATACAGGCTATAGATCTAAAATATAAGCAAAAAAATCAAAAATTCTGGTCTAAAAATAAAAAATTCAAACCAAAAAATTGAAAAATCAAGGAAAACGAAAATAATTCGCCATTTTCAGCCCCCAAACTAATTCTTTAGCGCAAAATAAGTTGCCGACTAGAAACTCGAAAATCTCAGTTCCTGGAAGTCCCACAACAAAATTTTATGGACAAATAGTGTTCAGAATGATCTCAGTCTTAAAAAAAAACAAAAAAAATTAAAAAAAAAAAATTAAATTTAATCGAGCAACCAGAAGGTAATTAAAATCGTCCATAAAAAAGAATAATTCTAGTTAAAAAATCTAAAATCACGGGCAAGAAATCAAAAACCATCAAAAAACTTAAAAATATCGGCAAGTCGCGTTTAACAATCAATCATTTAGGTTAAAAAAATATAAAATATAGGATAAAAAATTAATAACTTCGACCAAAACTTCGATCCTAAAAATCAAAATTGCGGACCAAAAAATTTTAACAAACAAATCGAAAATTTAGAAAAAAAAAGATTACAAATTTAGATCAAAATAACAAAATCCGAGTAAAGATAAAAAATGAAAACAAAAAGATTGAAAATTCAAGTACTAAAATTGACATTTTCAGCACTCGGGGTGATTAGCCCCAGAAAACATGGGAAAAAACTTAAAATTTGCTGTGTAGCAAAGGAAATTTGCACTCGGCGATTTAAAAATTTAAAAAAATTATTACTTGAAGGTTTCAAAAGGTTTCAAAAATAGTCTACTTTTAATTTCCTGAAAACATCGACATGTTCCTGCAGAAAACAAGGGAATAAACTCAAAATTTGCTCTGTAGTGAAGGAAATTATTTGCACTCAATGTTTTTAAAAATTGTAAAAAAATAATCACTTATAGAATTAGCTCCAAAATTACTAAAGCTATGCAGAAATAGTGTACTTTTCATTACTAGTAAAAATAATTGCAATATTGCTACTGAAAACAACAGAAATTGACTCAAATCTACACTGGAGGGAACGGAAATTGCACTCAATGTTTTGAAAAATCGTAAAAAAAATAATCACTTGCAGAATTAGCTCTTGATTAAGGTAAAGAACTAAAATATAAGCACAAAAAATCGAAAATTTAGACAAATATCAAAAATTCGCGGTTAAAAAAATGCAGACCAAAAATCCGAAAATTTCAACAACAAAAAAAACAAAAAGTTTAACCAAAATAAAGAATATTTCGGGCAAAAACTCTAAAATTTGGAACGAAGAAATGAAAAATACAGGTTAAATATAGTCCAAAAAAATCAAAACTGCTGGTCTAAAAATAAAAATTGCAAACCAAAAAAAAAAAAGAAATAAGGAAAATTCATTTGCAATTTTCAGCTCCCAAAATAACTCTTTAGCTCAAAATTAGCTGCCGACCAGAAACTCGAAAACGGCAGTCAAAAAGTAACCAAAAAGTAAAAAAATTCGTTCACAAAAAATAATAATTCAAGTTAGAAAATCTAAAATAAAGGGCAAAAAACAGAAACCGTACTTGAAAGTATCGGCAAAAAATAAAACAGTTGCGTATAAAAAGCAATCATTTAGGTTAAAAAATCTAAAATATAGGATACAAAATTAAACATTTTGACCAAAAATTCGATCCTAAAAATTAAAATTGCGGGCCAAAAATTCGAACATTTTGACAAAAAAATCGAAAATTTAGAAGAAAATTATTTTATTTGGAAATTTGTAAAGACACATTATTCAAAATTAGTCTGTCAAAATTTCAACCATTTGTTGCGATAAATGTGGAATTCCCATGCAAATTTCTGAAAAATGCGCCTCATTGGTCATCAAAATTTGCTTTTTAGTGCAACCATTTTTGTTGTGGTAAACTTGTGATTATTTTTTGAAGAAATTTATAAAGGGACATTATTCAAAATTGGCCTGTCAAAATTTCAACCATCTATCGAAAGAAATGTGTAATTCTCAAGTGAATTTCTGAAAAATTTGCCTTTTTGGTGATCAAAATTTGCCTTTTAGTGAAACCATTTTTGTTTGCGATGATTTTCTTCGAAAATTTGTAAAGACGCATTATTCAGAATTAGTCAGTCAAAGTTGAAACCCTGTTAAAATAAATGTGCTATCCCTACTTGTATTTTGAAAAATGCGCCTTTTTGGTCATCAAAATTTTTTTTTAGTGCAACCATTTTTGTTGTGGTAAACTTGCGATTGCTTTCTTTGGAAATTTGTAAAAACACATTATTCAGAAATAGTCTGTCAAAATTTTAACCATCTGTTGAAATTTATGTGGAACTTTGTGTTGTTTAACATTTAAAAAGTTTTTTTAAGAATCAGTTAAAAAATTTTGCTGAGCTTGAGTCTAGAGGTAGTGCCATGGCTCCGTGGCTCTTTATAACGAGCCGCCCCTGGCAATTTGTGGCTTGTTTAATAGTGATCCTTTTCGAGATTTAACAGTGAGATAATTGAAAGTTATGACCTTAGAACAGATTAGACCAACGTCAGGTCAGAACCAGTGGCGGCTCGTGGATGTTCGGCGATAAAATTTATTCGATACAGCAACGGAATATTTGCTTTCTCTATAAGAGGAAGTAGCGCAGCACGAGTGGCATCTTTGTCTTTGCCTCACCGGAAATCCACGAGCCGCCGCTGGTCAGAACGTATCATGTATACTGATTTGGCAATCATATTTTAAGCTAATTAGAAGATTTTCTACTTTGACTATCTTTAAGATGGCATTATAGTTGCTGAACAACATTTGTAAATAGTTTTCACTTTGATGATATTTGATTTCAGCAGGATGGTGCAACCTTCTATACTAGCTCTATTGAGTATTATAATAATACGTTTGGGCATGTTTTGATATGGTATTATAGTTGCTGAACAACTGTTGTAAATAGTTTCAACTTGGATGGCAGATGATTTCAGCAGAACGGTGCAACCTTCTATGCTCTATTGAGTATTATAATAATACGATTAGGAATGTTTCGAAATCGTATTATAGTTGCTGAACATCTGTTGTAAATAGTATTAACTTGGATAACATGTAAGGTGGGGCCGCGGTGGCCTAGTGAGTAGAGCTCCTGCTCACGGGCCTCGTGGTCGTGGGTTCGAATCCCATCCGGGCGGTCACTTTTTCGTAACGAAAAATGGCCGTGCGGGTCCATGGATGTTTAGTGTATGTTCCATTCATTATTAAAATGAAATCTCAACGTAATTATCGTTAGTGGTCGAATAGTACATGATTACGCCAATTCCAAATCATCCTCAACCCGAATTCCCGTCAACCATACTTCCTTAAAAAAAAAACATGTAAGTTTAGCAGGATGGTGCATCCAGTCATAGCTGCAATGAATACGTAATAGAATAGTAAGACGTTCATTAATGTTTTGAAACGGTACTACAATTGTTGAACGCAGTTTCATTGAGTCATATAATAATTTATTTACTACTAAATTTTGCCTTAGTTGCGTATTAAAACAGAGAGTAATAAATTTGATTTTGCAATTCCTGCTTACAAACTAACATAACTGTAAATATTGATCTTTGCACCATTGCACCATTAATTAACTAATATCTCCATCACCAGATAATTTAACCTTAACTGTGCATTTAAACAAAGACAGCGCTATCCTGTAACATTAATAACACCAACAACGCACAATACAAAATTAATTCAAAAAGATGTGAACATTTGTAAACAGATTATCCTTAATATGAGGCGCGATTAAGTCGATGTATAAAACTTGTCGACGGTCAAGCCAATTTATTATATGAGCAGCCTTTTTATCAACGGCGCCAATTAGACCACTCGATTATCTGAAGAAAAAAAAACTCCTTTGGCATTGGACCCGATCCATTTTTTTTCTCTCATTGTAGCCAAAATTAACATTTCAATGGCCCGCGTTGATTTATCGAGGTGCACTCAACAACTCTCTCAACAATGATTGAAAATTCATAATTAATAATCGATCCCGCTCGGGTGTCAACAGCACCGAAAGGTCACCGCTATTTGGTTGTCATCCCATTTGCATTATTAACTTCTTTATTATTTATTATCCGGCCGGGTATTAATTATCCGGCCGAGATAAAATAATACCACTTTTTTTTACAAACTCGATTTTTATTCAATTGTGTGTGTCGTCCTCGTTATTTATGTTGACGTTAATGCTCTCGAAGGAGGGGACCGAGTTTTTGATTTTTAATTTACGACGCTATCGACGAAAACCGCATTATGTAAATTGCTTATTGTGGCGTGATTTACAGAATTGCTGAAGAAGTGATGTTTGCCCAAGAGAGGACACTCCTTTTATATTATTCAGTTGGAAATTATTGATGTTTTTGTAGTGATGTAATCCGAAATAATTTTGTGTGTGGTCACCGTCCGCAAAGGTGACCGAAACAAAATTCTGTTTGATGTAAACAATTTGTTTTTCTATAACGTAGAAACGCTATAGTGGCGGAATCTATTGCCTGAATGTTGTACTAAGGCAGTGATGGGGAAACTACGGCCCGCGGGCCAAGTCCGGCCCGCGGAAAGGTTTAATCCGGCCCGTTTAAGAGTGCCGTCGTGAGAATGTTTGAACGCGTTCTTACTTCGTAATGTGACGACCCGCATAAAAACTACCTGCGGCGATATTCAAAACACAATAGTATTCTGGACAAATCCATCCGACCTAAACAGATGACTCATCTTCGCTCGAAACTTCCAGACACTCTCGCAGGTAGGTATAAATACAAGCGAGGCTGTCCGAAGATCAGTTAGTTAGCGACTTAGTCAGTCATCTGCAACGACCGGCTGAGACTCGAGTAATTGTTTGTGTAATCCCCCAAACTCCAGGTGCCTCAACAAACTCCCGCGTAAGAGCATTAGTTAGCAGTAAGCTTTCGTCAATTGCGTTTCTGTGTGTTGTTCTCCGTAGTAGGTAACGTCTAAAATGGATGTTAAAAAAAGAAAAGTGGATTCAGAATGTCGAGTTTTTAAAGAAGAATGGACGTGGAAATATTTCTTTACTTTATTTAAAGAAAAACCTGTGTGCTTACTTTGCAATACAACTGTTGCAGTTTTAAAAGAATATAACATTCAACGCCATTTCAAGAGCAAACATGAAAACCACTCCTACTCATCGTTAAGTGAAGAGGTGAAAAAAATTAAATCGAAAGATTTAATAAAAAATTTATCAAGTCAACAACAATTATTTCAGAGAGCTAATCATTCTTAAAGATGCGCTACGAAAGCCAGTTATGTGTTGGCTTATAATATTGCTAAATCTAATAAAGCATTTTCAGATAGTGAATTTATGAAGCAGTGCATGATAGATGTGTGCGATATTATGTGCCCTGACAAGAAAAAGGATTTTCAGTCACTGTCTCTCTCAAGAAGAACAATCACCGAGAGAATTGAAAATATTGATAAAAATCTAATTTCACAACTGACTACAAAAACTCAAAAATGTATTTTTTATTCAATTACCATGGATGAAAGTACAGATATCAGCGATACTGCGCAGTTACTCATATTTGTAAGAGGAATCAACGCCCACTTTGAAATTACAGAAGAACTTGCAGGGCTGCAGTCAATGAAAGGAACAACGACTGGTGCCGATATATTTTGTGAATTTGAAAATTGCATCGATAAACTTCGTTTACCTATTGACAAGCTATGTAATGTAACTACAGATGGTGCTCCTAATATGGCTGGAATCAATCAAGGATTTGTTGGGAAATTTAATTCTAAGTATCCGGAAAATGATGTTGTTTTTTTGCATTGCCTTATACATCAGGATGCTCTTTGTAAATCGGCTTTAGATATTGACCATATACTTAATATTGTTGTAAAACTAGTAAATATGATTCGTTCCAGAGGATTATTACATCGCCAGTTTCAACAGTTTTTGGAGTCCGTACATGCTGAGCATTCCGATATCCTGTATTATTCAAAAGTTCGTTGGTTAAGTGCTGGAAAAGTATTTGAAAGAATTTGGGATTTAAAAGGCGATATTGTGAATTTTCTTCTTGATAAAGACATTTATAATCAATTTGACGTCTTAGAAAACGAAACGTGGCTTTCTGATTTCGCTTTTTTCACAGACCTCCTCGTACACATGAATAAACTTAATCTCAAATTGCAAGGAAAAAATCAGTTTCTTCACGATATTTGGCAATACCTGAAAAGTTTCAAATTACAGTTATTATTATTTGCTAATCAGATCTCTAAATCTGATTTTTCTCATTTTCCAAGAATACAATCTTTAAAATTCACTATATCAAACAATAAGAATAAAAAATACGAAATTAATTTGAGAAAACTATCCACAGAATTTGAAAGGAGATTTCAGGACTTTAGAAAAATGGAACCAGAGTTTAGTATTTTTGCGACCCCATTCAATGTTAATTACGAAGAAGTTGATGCAAAATTTCAACTTGAGTTAATAGAACTGAACTGTAATACTCTCCTGAAACAAACTTTTCATACAGTACCATTACTAGAATTAGAAGTCCAGATAATTTCCCAAATCTAATTACTCATGCAATGAAGATAATGACAATGTTCGGCTCATCTTATATATGCGAACAAATCTTTTCAACAATGAAGCTTAGGAAAACTTCTTTAAGAAACAGAATTACAGATGAGCACCTTTCATCAGTTTTAAGAATTTCTGCTTCGCAAATGGAACCGGACTATGATGAAATTTTGATGAAACAGTCTCAATTTCATTTTTCTCATGCACCATCAACCAGTAATGACACCAGAAAATAAAGTGATAATACTTCACATCAAGAACTACACTAAATTCATTTTATATTTTGTGCTTATAGTTTTGTTACCTTTTGCTTTTTTACTATTAAAATAATAAGTGTATGTAATAATATATGTATATGTTTATAGAACACATAAATTAGTTAAGGATTAAGCATTATTCTTTGGCCCGCTACGATTGTCTAGTTATTACAAATGGCCCGTCTTAAAAAAAGTTTCCCCACCACTGTACTAAGGCATAACCACCGACAGATATTTCTCTAGAATTATACATTAAGCTAATGTTTTACCGCCATCTCGTCTCTATTTTTCAATTTATTAATATTAATAATATTTATTGACGTAAAATTACTAGCGTCAAAAACCGCCGCAGTTGTGCCTTCAAATGCCATAAGTAAAATTATTAATTGCAAAACTACTTACTACTCATCCTCCTTTAGAGTTCTAGCTTTCTTTTTCTTTCCTTAAGTCACATTTTCCGAATGTAGTAGAAATGCAGTGTAAGCAGCATCATGAAATGAAGATCAAGTATGAAATGGAATAAAGATGGAAAAAGAATTCGATTCCAGACCTCCAAGTTAGATGTAGCAAGAGAAGCATTTAAGCTTATTATCAATTTTTTGCCAGTGGTTTTTGACCTATAGAATAAACGCTTAAGAAAAAGTAAAGGTAATGTTTTGCCAATCATTTTTTCGAAGCTTCGAAACCAATGTATTCGCATCAATTTTTTTGGAAACGTTCATAGTTAGCTTTTGCCATGTTTAAAAAAAACCTTTGATAATGAATGGCAAAAAGCCGTTGACAAAAAATTACAAAAATCCTTCAAAAATGAGAAAATCTCCAAAAAACCTTTGAGTTAAATATTAAAAAAATAACATATAGAAAAATGTCAAACTAGCATTGACCCTCATTGTTTGCGAAGTTTCCAAAAAACTGTTGACAAAAAATTACTTATGTTTTTTGAAGGCGTTCTTAAGTTCTTAACCGCTGACAAGAAATTTATAGTAAGCTTAAACTCCCCTCTTCCTGTATCTAGCTCGTCGGTCTTCATTTGAAATCTTCCTTCATATCTATTCTATTTCATATTGGTTTTAAAGAACCCTAATTTCATCATCATTTGTGCAGGTCCTTTTTTTATTCTTACCTTTGTCCTCACCTCGGGATATAGTGGAGTTGATTTCATCTTGGGCTAACGGTGTTAAGGGACTAACTATGCTCTGAAAATGTGATGTCAAGGTTTTAGTAAACTGATTTTCAGATATTTCAAAGTTCGACACGCCTCCGATTCCAATTTAGCTTATATTATTTGCATTAGAAAAGGACAATTCAAATGCTTACATTACTTATATCAAAAATAATATTGTGCAATCCCATCCATCTAGCTTTTTCTGGATAGACTACCCATCCGACAATGATCAGCATTGTTATCTATAGTTATTTTTTGTCTATTTAGCAATATTAATTTTTTGCAAATGTTTTGTTTTTTATACTACTATGTTTTTGAAAAGGTGAATCCTTGAATAAATAAATAAACGACTCCTCCACGTTCACGGTCACCTTCACGTAAGTGTATTTTATTCTTTAACATTCAATTTAAATGCGAAGCTGCACTGATGAGAGATAAATCTCGAAACGCGTCTGCAGATGGCTATTTACTTAATTTTTACATATTTTAGGGTTCAGTTTTATAATTTAAAGTTTTCAAATTCAATTTAGTTTTATTTTTCAAGTTAGTCCTGTGGGTAGAAATAAGGGATCTTAAACCAATGTTATTTCACTTGGTACTTAGTACTGGTAATAACGCAAATTTCTTTTGTATCATTCAATATCCGGCGTGGCACTAGCCAGGGAAGTAGTTGTTTCAATAAGTTATTTGTTTATAGTCTTAGTAAGACTTAATTTTGCTTGCAGAGTTACGAACAGGTTGAAATGGTTCCAATTACAATAGATTTACCAGTGTACTTAATTTTACTAATATTCCGCATGCAAAACATTTGTACCCACACCTAACAGTACATCTACAACGTTATATAAAGATGTGCAAACCGAACGCAACTTCCCGCAATATCTCCAACGGAACGAGCACATTTCAATGCAAATTCACCGTATTTACTTTAAATAAATACATACATTCATTACACGTCCAAATACGTTATCAAGGAAATGTGTTACATATAAACCATCGGAATTCAATAGAACTTTCTCACTTCCCTGGATAAATCCAGGCACGACGCGAACAGCGACCAGTCAGCATGATTCGAATAGTTCTCGACAAGAAAAGAAAAATCGCAATTTCCACGCCGCAGAACTGATAATGGCCCTCGTCAGTCGGCATAATAAACACATTCAGTGGAATGGCGATTGATGAAATTATCGGAGACCCACAATAGGGGGCGTACTTTTGATGGCGTAAGTAATGGGCATGGTAATTGTGTAAATGTTATAATGATAATCTCGCTGGAATTCATGGTAATTGGTTTGTCCACAAGCATAATAGTTGTGGGGATTATTTTATTCCATCTCATTGGAGGAGAAAGGGAGAGCAATGGGTAAAAATAGTTAGTTTTTTTGCTCATCAAACTTTCTTGAAGGGATAATTTTCGATTTTAAAAAAATTGCGAATATGCACATACGACATATTTTTCACTTTTTACAAGAAAGTCATGAGCCAACTTCCGGAGTCGACTCTTTGACACGTTCATTGCCAAACTGAAAATTTGAATTCCATGTGGTGGCCAAAGCTATTTTTTTTGTTAGAAACGCGATATGAATGGCCGTTTGGCGAGGGGCCGCAACACGCGATATCGCATGAAGTGCAATGAATTAAAATAAGAACACTCAACAATATCGAACGCATCAGGCTAGCTCTATGAAGAAGTCCGAGGCGATCGGCATCAAAACATTCAATTGCATTGCAAATTTCTGAAACAAGCTGAAACGATGCAATCAGATTTGCACTTCCACCCATATAAAATTCAAGTCGTTCATAAACTAAAAGATAGGAATAAACCAGTTCGTGTGGCTTTCTGCAGGCGGTTTTTGCAAATTTTGGAAAATGATAAAAATCAAATAAATTTAATAAAGACGAAATGTAGCTTGAATATGTGAATTTTCAATCTGTTCGTCCCTGATTTTAATTATTCGTTCAACGTAATTAATTTAGTAATTGATGTCATCGTTTGATGCCAGTACGAATTAATACAATTGTTTGCTAAAGGCGTAACTTGTATATAGATATATTTCCTGCCAGTAGCGTAACATGAGTTAAACACACTTTTCTAGGGCGCTGGCTCTCGTTGAAAAGAAAAAATAGTGTAATACCTGCCAGTGGCGTAGCGTAAGTTACACCCGCCTAACTTTTCTAGGGCGCCACTTATACAAAATTTTCAATATTGAAATTAATTTAGTAATTGAAGTCAGCCTTTGATGTCAATCCGAATGAATGCAGTCATTTGTTAAATGCACAACTTTTGTATATATTTAATGGCCAGTGGCACAGCTCGAGTTAAAGGGCGGGAAACAAACTTTTCTATGGCGCTGGCTCTCGTTGAAAAGTGTATTTTATATGTCCAGTAAAACGACACCTTACAAATATAATAAATTATAAATTTTGGCTCAAATACAAAATTAAATCATTAAGTATCGTGAACAGAAAAAAAAATTGCATTGGAAAACCTTCAAATCCAATATGGCGGCCGTTAGAAAAGCAAAAGTTGTCTATTGTTTCTCCGATATATTGAAAGCTACAATAAATCTAAAAACGAATTTATTTTTTTCATCAAAGAGTGCTCTAATATTGTCTTAGTAAAAAATTCGTAGTAACAATGGTTTTCGCATAAAGAAATTAAAAGTAACATTTCTATTATTTTTGCGATTTTTTTGAGTTACGAACTTTAATTTTGAGTTCAAAGGCCGAAAATTAGAATTTTATCGTCAGAATAATATATTTTATATGTAATTATCCAAATTTTGCATTTTAGGTGTTCAATTTAGCGTTTAAGAACCAAAAACTAGAATGTTATAGTTCAAATTTAAGATTTTATATGCAATTATCCAAATTCTGGGTATATTTTGCGTTTAATGATCAAAACCTTGGATAATTTTATCTAAAATCTGGAATGTTAACATAAAATCCAAGTTTTTGGCCTTCAAACGCAAAATTTGAAACATAAAATCCAAAATTTGTACTCTAATCCGATAATTTCATGTAAAATTTGGTAAATGTCCCAAATTTCAGATTTTACATGAAATTTTTTTTTATATTTGACTGTAAAATTTGTTTTCTTCCAAAACCCTGGATTCTATGGTCCGAATTTAAGATTTTACATGAAATTCCTGGATTAAAATCCAAATTTTGGATTTTAGGACTTGAATTCTGCGAAAACTTGGATTTTATGTTCCAAATTCCAGATTTTAAATGCAATTGATCAAAATAGAATCCAATTATTGGATTTTGGGTCTCAAGTTCTGCGTTTAAGGGCCAGAAACTTGGATTTAATGTTTGAAATTACAGATTTTACATATAATTATAAAATTAAAATTCTAATTTTGGATTTTTCAACATAAAGTTTGCGTTTAAGGTCCAAAACCATGGATTCTATGGTCCCAATTCGAGATTTTTCATTAAATTCTTGGATCCAAATTTTGAATTTTAAGTCTCAAATTCTGCGTTTAAGGGCCAAAAAGTTAGATGCAATATTGCAAATTCTAAATTTTTCATATAATTATCAAATTAAAACCCAAATTTTTGATTTTTGGTCACAAATTATGCGTTTGGGATCCAAAATCATGGATCCTATGGTCCAAATTGGAGAATTTTCATGAAAATTTTTATAATATTTTTTATATATTTTTTTTCTTGGATGAGAATCCAGAATCAGTACAAAATATTGTACATAAAAATTTCATCTTTATTAAATTTATCTAACGCTTCTGCAACAAGTGAATTAGTAATTAAGTAATTTAAATGATGGCAATACAACACTCGAAAGTGTCAGCTCGCATTCTGGGTCATCAGCTGTTCTTTAACATAGACGCGAACGTTATTATTGGCCGTTGCTGGGAATTGACGCTAACTCTAAAGAAGCGCACACGCGTATCCGTTCATTTCCTCGGCTTTACTAATGCATAAGCGATGTATACATTGTACGCGTTATATTCTAATAAGTAAATTGGCTGAATATTATGAGTTTAATGATATTTATTTTAACAAGTCTGTCGACCTCTATTCAAACTTTTATGAATTATATTCTAATAAGTAAATTGGCTGAATATTATTAGTTTAATGATATTTATTTTAACAAGTCTGTCGACCTCTATTCAAACTTTTATGAACCATTTTTGACTCCATTGAGACCCTTAACCTCGTTTTGTTGCCGCATTTTTGGCGCCGAAAGATAAGCATTCAGAACAGGCAGACGGAAAAAATATAATTGTACAAAAATGAATTCTCGCGTTTGATGATGCTTTCATATAAATCAAGTCATAGGACTAACTAACTCCACCAACAGTGAAACCGCCAGTATAACAAAACCTTTCGTTGCTTCCGAATAGTAAATAAATCTTTCATTAAATTGCAGCTGATTGCCATTACGTTAGAACACTTTTTGAATATCTTCGGATAGTAAAACGCATCCATTTACTTTTTTTCATAAATAGCCAATGGTAGACTTTATAAATCGTCCAAATTACAAGCGTATAATTTTCAAATTAACGGACAGCATTCTTCACATGCTGAATCGACGAGTTATTAGCGACGATTTCCCCGGATCTAACAAATGGCCGCCAGTTAGACAAATGCGCCAAGTTAGAACGTCGGTACACATTCGTTGCGTGCTTATAATTTATATTGGCCGTTCGACAAAATGGTGTTACGTTGTGTAGCATCGGGCCACCGCTGCGCCGTTCGCATTCGACACTTCCAACAACTTCATTTCACCAATAACATTATTAAATTGTACATGAGTAATACCGCCGTTGCGTAATAATAACCGAGATGCGAGCAACGCGACGCGCGTCGGTTTGTCGCCGCGGTGAAAAATCATGGGAACGATCGGGCTTTAATGTAGTTTATATACTCGTCTCCGTCTTCGTATTTACATAAATTATTCTCGTTCATATTTATGTGCCAGTTAGATTATTGAGGACTGCATGGGGGTTCCACGAAAATTATTGCCCAGGTGAATAAAAATCCACTGGGATTGGCCATTTGGTAACGATCATACCGATATAAACAACGTGTCTTTAATTTATAAACTGTATGCAATTATCTTTTACTCAATATCTTACTGACTATTTGTTGGTGAAAATTGATACAAATACACATCTTCAACTTCAGAATTGATTTGCATGGATTTTCCTGTACTGTCATATTTTCCCCTGATAACTTGTACACATATCTGGTACTAGGTGGCAGAGCTGCACCCGCATACATGGATTAATGAGAATGGTTAGATCCGGTGTGAACACATTCGATTCGAAGTTGTTCACGCTAAAAGTTTTTGTGCCACAATCGCGGTGCGGTTCGAGAAAATAGAAAGTGTGTACGATGCCTAATATACAATATTAAATTTCTAACGATATTCCTTGGTTGTCATCGCCAATTTACCCATTTGTACGGTCGATACGTTTGTATCAGTATTGACAATCGCACATTTTTGTAAAAGAAGAATGGAAGGTCAGCAGAGGTGTTGAACTCACGTCTGCTCCCAGGACGATTTACGACCTTTAGCACCGCTAATCCGGGCGACACAATCGCAATGATCCGGATGATGCGGTGAATAATATAAATATTGACTTGAAAGAATGCCCTCGAAAGTAAACGGACAATCGACACGAGAGTGAGTATCGTTAGTCATTTTTATCAGGCGCGCATCAGAATGAACGTCACACACTAAGCCCAACAATGTGTTGTTAAGATGGCATCCGAGATTGGATAAAAAATGCCTGACAATTTGAATTTAACGAAGATTAATCGAAACGAATCGCCCCAACGGCACAATGAATTAATAACCCGTGCGTTTTAGTAGCCACTGATTAATACGGCGGACACCTCTTCTGCAATTATTGTCGTCATTGTGACGCTACTGATTAATACTACCGGTGACGGCCTCGCACACCAGCAACCGCGGACCAAACAGAGCTATCAACTTCTAATATATTTTAATAATCGTGCTCGCGCCATTCAACCGCTCGTTCCCCGAAAGATGGATTGCGTTGAAAACAACAATCATCGACGCTACATCTCTACCTACCATCTGTCGGCCGGTTACTGGTTTATTAGTCTTTCATAGATTAGTAGAGTCAACATTATAATCAATTCCGGGAAGTAACAGTTGGCGCAACATATTTCTGTTTCGAGAAAATTGTTAATGAAATGTATCAACTTCAAATATGTATCGTGGTTAATTATTAGAACAAAGAATTGTGCTCATTAGCTCTACATTACACCTAACACAGATTACCTTACAAGTTTAGTAGTATGTTTAATACAGGGCCGCATAGGATGAATTTTGCGCCTTTGACGAAGTAAATGAAAAATGTACTTAATTTTGGAACATTACAAAAATGTCTTATTTTTGACCAATCCGAAGATTCGTATCCCGCATCCGTTATTTTTGTTGTCAAAATCTTAAAGAAATTTAATTAAATTAATAATAAACGAAGATAGCTGAATCAAAAGTGTGAACATGCCTCCTCCAGGGACCGAACCTGAAACCTCCAGATCGGAGGCATGTTCACACTTTTGATTCAGCTATATACGGAGAATCTTCGTTTATTATTTATTTAATTATGTTAATACTCCGTAATTCGGGAAATCATCGAATATACTTAAAGAAATTATTTTTGCATAGATCTATAAACCAAAATAATTGATATCCAAAAAATGTCTTGTCATGCACGTTTTTCCATTTTAGAGTTTTTTTTGCTGTCACCCCACGGATTTCAAATTGACATTTGTGGTTAGGCAAGTACATTTTCTAAAGCGTCTTGAAGGGATCTTTCTGGTGACGTCTAGAAACCCCGAATTGAACCAGTGGTTTCTTCAGGAAATCATTTTAAGTGCAAGGGGGGATCCTTGTGTAGTTTTTCAAATTTTCGTCAATAATTAAAAAATCGCCAATTTTAATTGAATCCAACTAATATTTTATTACTTAAATTTCTCATAAATAAGATAAAAAATATACTGTTATAATTATGCAATCGATACACTGTTAAGGCTATAAAATACATTTAAGCAGAAATATTGTAAATGTCTTGTGCCAAGGTAAAACCGCTTAACCTTTCCCTTCGTGGAGGTTCCTCACACAAAATTGGTGGGTTGATGGCTTTATCAAGACAACGCCCACCTTAATATAAACCCGCTTTATAGGTTGTCAGTCACGATGACGGATTGGTTAACCCTTCACAAAAATATCGCCGGTCGAATCTTATTCACTTTTTATTACCTTTTTACGCACACACATGTGGTCACGTTTTGCGCGGTTTCCAAGCGATACTTGATCATTTTAACGTAAAGAAATTGGAAATTAGAAACGTCGATAATTACTTTCCTGTTTGTTTAATCCCCGCTCGCTGGTAATTATGAGGAGACGCTACCTGCCGGTCGTTATTCAATTTAGCGAATCCCTAATTGGGTGTAAATTGCCGCTTTTTCCAGTTTTGCCCTCGGGTTATGCTCCTGAACCGCATAACTGCCGTAATAAGAATATACGCTCGGTTATTATGTGCCCAGACTGGCTCGATTTAACGTGTTTTCGATGCTTCGATTCCATGGCCTCCTTGGGGTACATTATAAATAGAATATTAATTGAGATATGTGGGCTAGGGGGTTATATAAATGCTGGAATTATCATATATTATTTACCTGCTTCCAAAACGCCGAAACAAAACTTGATACGTTAAATCATTCTAAAGTTCGATGGTAGCAACCGTCCGTCTCATCCATCCGGCTATAGATGTCGCTTTCACGTTATATTGGCCAGTTAGAGGTATGGAGTGAATAAGTAGGCCTCTTTTTACCTATTATAAACGAATTGATGGTAAATTGATACATTATATTATGGGAAATATATTTTTTAGACCGTACAGAGGAGTACATATTTATGATCCAAATTTCAACATTATTTATTTATTTATTTATTAATCCCAATTATATTATGTTATAATCAGTGACAGTTCGTTTTTTTTCTGGTATGGCCGAGGTAGCAGAGGTGGTAATACAGATAGGTACGGTCTCTGCAATCGACCCTACCTACCAGAAAAAAAAAACCGCAAACAGTCATTGATTATAAACATTGTAAACTAGCCCTAAGTGTTTTTAAATGGATATTTATGGCTCGCCGGCTGACGCATGGTACGGCCGAGGTAGCAGAGGTAGTAATACAGATAGGTGCGGTCACAAAGTCAGCCGTCTCTGCAACTGACCACCTCTGCTACCTCGGCCGTACTATGAGTCACCCCACGAGCCGACATTGGATATTATTATTTCTGACTACGTACTATATTCTGTTGCCCGACATACCGATGCACACATGTGGTTGCCTACGAATCGATAGAGCGACGCTATGAACAACAAAAAACAATTTTTCATACATAAATAGATCATGTCACCAATCCGGTTTGTAGCCAAAAATGTAATTTTGGTAATTTTTTTGGCACGAGAAAAAGGAACAAACGACAAACATATATTCAAATTAATTGAACGATTCGTTTGTAAAACTTTTTGTTATCTGCAAATATTATCTAATGTTGATTTTATTAGTTACTAATAGTGAAACACTTGAAATTTTTCCTGCTAAATTTTGAATTCATAGACATATTTTTGATATAGCCAATGTTCAATTATTCGATCTAGGGAATATTTCATGTAGAAAAATGTATGCATTATGTTTTCATCATATTTTTACTTTCCCCGTTACGAAGTACTGGAAAGTATTGGGATCGTGAATTTTTTTAAATCTTTTTTTAACGGAAATATCCGTTTTGAGGTCCCTAGAGGCGATTTAGTAATTTTTGGAAAAAAATCATGTCTTTGTGTGTGTGTGTGCTTTATTTGACAATCCGAAGAACTGAAAAGCATTTGGCAAAATTTCGTACACCAGAAGTGGATGTTTGCCTTGACGTTTTTCAGTTTTTATAACATTTAAGGCCTTTTTTCAGAATTCTTTTTTAAAAGACTTAATTTCTAGATTATTTTTCCGGACTTTTTCATTTTCAGGACGTTTTGTCAGGATTTTAATATCTGGACTGTTTTTATTAAACTTTCTTAAGGACTTTATTTTCAGGACTTTTTTTAGGAATTGTTTTGGGATTTTCTTTCTAGAACTTCTCTCAGGAGTTTTTGAATGACTTTTTTAAAATATTTTTTTCGGGACCTTTTTTCAGGATTTTCTTTAAGTCTTAATTTCTGAATTCCTTTTCTGGATTTTTTTAAAGACATTTTCAGGACTTTTTTCAAGAAGTTTTGCCAGAACTATTTTTTCAGGAAGTTTTGTCAGGACACTTTTTTCTGGGCACTATTACAAAGACTGTTTTTAAGGACTTTTTTTGAGACTTTATTTTCAGGACTTTTTTAGGAATGTTTTTGGGACCTTTTTGCAGAATTTTTTCTCAGGACTTTTTGTAGGAGTTTTTTCGTCAAGAAATTTTCTGAACTATTTTCAGGATGTTTTGTCAGAACTATTTTTTCAGGACACTTTTTTCTGGGAACTATTACAAAGACTTTTTTTGAGGCTTTATTTTCTGGACTTTTTTAGGTATGTTTTTGGGGCTTTTCTGCAGAATTTTTTCTCAGGACTTTTTGCAGGAGTTTTTTCATCAAAATTTTTTGAAGAAATTTCTTTTGAATTCAAAAGAACTTTTTCTGCTGCGACTTTTTTTTAATGACATTTTTAAAGACTTTTATTGAAGATTTTATTCTCTGGCTATTTTTTTTCTGGAATTTTGCCGGGGCTGGCGTAATAACTTGTCTTTTAAGACTTGAAAAAAAATTTTTTAGTACTTTATTTTCAGAATTTTTTTCTTGGCATTTTTTCAGAAATCTTTCAAGAATTTTTTCGGGATTTTTTTGTGACTTCTAAAGATTTTTTTCCAGGATTTTTTGCAGAACTTTTTCTCAGAACTTTTTGCAGGAGTTTTTTTCGTCAGAACATTTTGAAGAAGTTTCTTTTGAATTCTAAACAACTTTTTCGTCTGCGATTTTTTTTTCAGGGCATTTTTAAGGACTTTAATTGGCTATTTTTCTTCGGGAATTTTGTCGGGATTGACTTAAGAACGTGTCTTTTAAGCCTTTTGTTTAGTATTTTATTTTCAGAATTTTTTTTTCTTGGCATTTTTCGGAACTTTTCTTAGGAATTTATTTTTCAGGATTTTTTTGTGACTTCTAAAGATTTTTTCTAGGATTTTTTCACAACGCTTTTTCAGGACTTCTTCAAGGTCATTTTTAAGAATTTTTACAGGACCTCTTTCTTCAGGAATTTGTTGAAGCACTGTTTCTTTGGAACCTGAGTTTGTTCAAGGACATTTTTTCTGAATTTATTTTCAGGACTTTTTGCTCTGGACTTGTTTTCAAGACTGTTTTCTGGACACTTTTTTGGGGCTTTTGTCAGGAATTTTTTTCATGATTATTATTTCAGGACTTTATTTTCACTACTGTTTTTCATGATTTTTATTAGGGACTGTTTGTTTGGGACCTTTTTTTCTGAAATTATTTTTAGGACTTTTTGTTCCGGCCTTTTTTAAGACTCTTTTCTGAACTCTTTTTGAGGACTTTTGGCACGAATTTTTTTCAGGATTTTTGTTTCAGGTCTTTATTTTCAGTACAGTTTTTCAGGACTCTTTGTTCTGGACTTTTTTCAAGACTCTTTTCTGGACTCATTTTTAGGACTTTTGCCAGGAATTATTTTCAAGATTTTTGCTTCAGGGCTTTATTTTCACTACTGTTTTTCAGGACTTTTTTATGGCTCTATTTTCAGAACTTTTATAGGAATTTTTTTACAACTTTTTCCTTTGCGATTCTTTCTTAGGACTTCCTCTGGATATTTTCACGACATTTCTTAGGACTGTTTTTTAAGGACTGTTTGTTTGGGACCTTTTTTCCTGAATTTATTTTTAGGACTTTTTGTTCGGGACTTTTTTTAGGACTCTTTTCTGGACTCTTCTTGAGGACTTTTGCCAGGAAATTTTTTCAGGACTTTATTTTCATGACTTTTTACTTTCTCCGTTACGAAGTACGAGAAAGTATTGTGATCGTGATTTTTTTTTCAAAAATTTTTTTTACGGAAATATCCGTTTTGGGGTCCCTAGATGCCATTTCAACAATTTCTGGAAAAAAAAATTTTGTGTCTGTGTGTGTGTGTGTGTGTGTGTGTGTGTGTCTGTCTGTGCGCGCTGTATCTCAAAAACTAATAGAGCAATTGATATGAAACTTTGAACATCCGTCTTATTTGATAATCCGAAGAACTGAAAAGCTTTTGGTAAAATTTCGTACACCGGAAGTGGGTGTTTACCTTAACTGTTTTTTGTTTTTTGCCAATATTTTCTTAAATATAAAAAATATCACAAAAACGTTTGAACAAATATTAAAGACAATAAAGAATTGAGATTATTTTGTTTGAAAACATTTCTCATAAAATCATTTTTATTCGAGAAAAAAATTTATTAATATTTTTTCGTTTTTGGTTTATAAATATGAAACTATAATAGTTACAGGAAATTTATATTAATAATAATTGTACAGAATACCAAAATGAACAACTTATTAAGAATAAGTTTTTTTCGAAATCCCTTTAGTTTTTAAGTAAACTGAGTTTTTGAATTTGAAGTATAATTTTTCCATCTTTCATAATTTTGACGTTTTAAACGTCAGTTTTATCCGAGTCTACAAAACGCTCGATGTACATTTAAAATATGATTTAAAATGAAAATAAACCATGAAAGCATAAATATATATGATACTATTAAGTCGGAGAAAGTAACATGATGGCCACATCACCATTTTTTAAAGACTGTTTTGCTTGGGACCTTTTTTTCTGGTTTCATTTTCAGGACTTTTTGTTCTGGACTTTTTTGAAGACTCTTTTCTGGACTCTTTTTGAGGACTTTTGGCAGGAATTTTTTTCAGGATTTTTGTTTCAGGTCTTTATTTTTAGTACTGTTTTTTAGAACTCTTTGTTCTGGATTTTTTTCAAGACTCTTTTCTGGACTCCTTTTTAGGACTTTTGCAAGGAATTATTTTCAGGATCTTTGTTTCAGGTCTTTATTTTCAGTACTGTTTTTCAGGACTTTTTTATGGCTTTATTTTCAGGACTTTTATAGGAATTTTTTTCTTTGCGATTCTTCAGGATTTTTCAAGACATTTCTTAGGACTTTTTTTCACGACTTCTTTCTTCAGGACATTTTTTTGAACTCTTTAACCCCTTAACGCACACTTTTTTAGCATTACCTTTTAGGGCGCTCGAATTAACTCGAGTGTGTACGTTAACGGGTTAAAGGATTCTTTATTTTTCTGGATTTTTTAAGAACATTTTTTTTATAACGTTTTTTATGGCATTTTTTCAGGATTGTTCTTAAGACTTTATTTTTAGGAATTTTTTGGGAGTTTTTTTTGCAGGATCTTTTTCCGGACTTTTCATTCAGGACTCTGATTTTAGGACTTTTGCCAGGACTTTTTTCAGAACTTTTTCTTCGGGACTTTTTGAAGAATTTTCTTTTGAACTTTTACTTTTAGGATTTACTTTAGAATTTTTATTTTTCAGGGAATTTTTAAGGACTTTTAATTTTATTTTCTGTCGGGATTTTTCGTGTATATTTATATGTATTTTATACTTTACCTAGTTTGTATGCAATCATTAAACACGAATAAACAATTATATTATTATTATTATTATTTAAGAACTTGTTTTTGAAGACTTCCTTCTGGATTTTTTAGAACTTTTTTTCAGGAATTTCTTAGGACTTTTTTTGGGGACTTTTTTCAGATCTTATTTACTTCGACTTCTTTCTTCGGGAATCTTTTCTCAGGAGTTTCATCCCTTTTTTATGTCAGGACTTTTTGTTCATGATTTTGCAGGTTTTTTAGGGACGTTTTTAGGGCTTTTTTTAGAAATCTTTTCCATGGACTTTTTTGCGAGGTTATTCTTGGACTCCCTTTTCGAGTAAATATGGTTAGAATTTAGTCATTGAATGTTATTTTCATCTTTCATAATTTTGACGTTTCAAATGTCAGTGTCGTCCGATTCTTGAAAATCATTTAAATTCAAAATAAACCATGAAGGTATAAAAACAAATAACAAATCGGAGAAAGTAACATGATGACCACATCACCATTTTTTTAATAAAAATACATTCTTGTGGAGTTGTATTTTGTAAAAAAAAACACTGTGTAAATTATATTGACATTAACTAGTGTTTTTTATTACTTCCCAATTAACCCTGCCGCGACCTGTACCGCATCATACTCGAACGAGGGATTAAGTGAATACCGCCGAAAGACGATTATTCAAATTCTTTTCATGAATTAATCGCAGAACATCAATTGTAACGTATGGCCGAGGAAATTAACATGTCTTCACCAGTTAGAGATCCGCCATTTGTAATCGCCATTATTGATTACGCTATTTATTGCCGCGGTACTTAACCAGCACGCACCTTCCTATTTACCTTACTTCCAATTATAATTATTTATAATTGCCTTCACGTTCGGAAAGTGTAATAACTGGGTAATTGTACGTTTTCGTATTTATGTGGACGTAATAAATATAGATAACTTATCTTCGGATCGATTTATGGTTCATCTGCGGTGCACAGTTAGGTAAACATACGCTTTGGTTGCTTGGGTTCGTGTCTTATGCAACCGTGAGTCTCTCCTAACGTGAAATCGATTTTTAAGGACTGGGATTTAAAATTCCCGTTTTTTTCTGGGTTACGGTGGAATTATTCACAGCGGGCGGCGGTGTGGAAGCCCTTTACGGTCGGTCATTGTGAAAACAGACTTTTTTCCGGATGTCTCGCTGCTGGAAATGCACGGCGCAGTTTTATTAAAGTTCAACCCGGAGAATGGGCGCAATGACCATTACCATTTAGCAGATATCGTGGCTGTGGCTTTTTTCAACTTTTTCCTCTAGAATTTTATGTTGTATCGGTGACCTCCTGAGAAAGCAAGTGTGAGAATTTCTGGTAATGATTTCCTTATTTAAGTATTCCTAAATCTCCCAATTAATAAAATGGAATCAATACCTTAATTTCTTCGTAATTAACGCGATTCTGGAAAAAGCATCCGCCGGCATCGCTTCTCATGGTCCACAAATCGCTACGTCAGTGACGCATAAACATATACACAGCACGCCTAGATAAATAAATAATTAACATGGTGGGCAATGTAATTACATTGGACACGGTGTCCCGTTGCACGGGTCAGATGTCTTCTGATAGAAGATAGATTTATTCCATCTCGTGGCCATTGTGTGCAAATCGGGCCTGCTTGTTACTTGCTATTGTTTCGCCCGTGCAACCAGCAACCACCGGCTTGTGCTGTACTATACACCAAGACTCGTTAAATACCGTCCAGAGGTAACGGTATTGCACCAATATTATTTAATCATAATCAAAATTTTATATCATTAAAGATAGCTTAGTTACTTAATAGGAAATCTGCTTCTTAGTAAAATTTGACCACCGTTTTGATATGATATGAAAAGTATACGTTTTCCGATGAGCTGTACTTTCCCGCACGTTACCTATAGCAACGTGCGGGAAAGTACTAATTCTTGTAACTGGCGAAACGAGTCGAGAATTTTTAATATATGTACATTAGAGTGGTTATAGCATATATGGGGGAGTTTCGAAGTATGTGAAAATCAACGGGACAACCCGGAAACTTATTCGTATAGATAAAAAACAAATAACTGTAAATTTTGAGCTATATCGACCATGGCCTAACCGAGCCCTGGGCGTCTAAAATTTGAAAAAAAAATAGTTTTTCCCCCTTTTTATCATTTTACCCACCCTAATATTAAATGGTTCACCCTAATGGTCAAATGATATACTGTGCCGACAGAGGATGATAATACGAATTAAAAACGAATTTATTTGTTAAAATCTGACTAAAATTGACAGAGTTGTGAATGTTTCAGTTTTATCATACTTTCTTTTCGTCATATTTCGACGGTAATTAGAAGATGCGCGGCATTTCTGTTACTTATTTTACACTTGTCTAAAGCAGATGAGATCCCTTCACTGATAAATGCAATGCTTGTGGTTATGGTTCTATTTCCAAAATTACTCAAAATTCAATCGAGATTATATTTTCCTAAAAAGGTAAATCCATACCAACGTCAAATTTTACATACATTTTATTTCAATAGCGCGCGAAACTATGAAAAATTGTAGTGATTTTAATGGTTTCAAATAAATACAAAAATAATTGCCATCGATTTGAAACTTTCTAAAACAACTCAAAATACATTCGAAATTATGATTTCGGAATAATCTGGATACACACCAAAACCAAATTTTGTGTACTTTTATTTGAACAGCGCACGAAATTATGGAAAATTATAATTATTTTAATGCTCTCAAACAAATATAAAAACAATTGTTGTCGACTTAAAATTTTCTAAAATTACTTAGAAATCATTCGAAATTATTATTATTATGTGAAAAATCAGCAGATTTTATGTAATCAGTTATCACAAAAAATCATGAAAAATTGTTATAATTTTGGTGGCTTTAAATAAATATAAAGACAATTGCCATCAATTCGAAACTTTCCAAAATAACTCAAAAATCATTCGAAATTGCGATTTTGAACCAAATTTTGTGATACTTCTATTCGAACAGCGCGTGAAATTATGAAAATTGTACTAATTTTAATGCTCTCAAGAAAATACAAAAACAATTGTTGTAGACTCAAAATTTTCTAAAATTACTTAAAAATCATTAGAGATTATTATTACGTAAACAAATACACACCATCACCAGATTTTGTGATTATTTCTTGTAACCAGTGCGAATAATCGGAAAAGGATTGTTATAATTTTGGTGGCTTGAAATAAATATAAAAACAACTGCCAACGATTTATAATCTTCCAAAATAACTCAAAATTGATTCGAAATTATGATTTTGGGAAAATCTGGATAAATATCAAAACCAATTTTTTACTTGAACAGCACGCGAACTTATGAAAAATTTGAATCATTTTAATGCTCTCAAGAATATACAACAATTGTCAAACAAAAACTTAAAATTTTCCGAAATTACTCAAAAATCATTTGAGATTATTATTATGCGGAAAACTGCTTATACACCATCACTAGATTTTGTCATAATTTCATGTAATCACTGCGCAAAATCGCAAAAAAAATTATAATTTTGGTGGCTTGAAATAAATATAAAAATCCATTTGAAACTTTCCTAAAAAACTGAAAATTCATTCGACATGAAGATTTTGAAAAAGCTGTACACACACCTTGCTCTAATTGTGTGATACAATTTTTTGAACAGAGCGCGAAATTATGAAAAATTATATTAATTTTATTAATATAAAATAAGAACAATTGTTTTTCTTTTACTTTTATTTTAAATTTTTTGGTCACCATTTTTTATTTCCAGACCGGGATTTTTGATTTTTTGGCTCATATTTAAGATCTTTGGCATGTTTTTTTCGATTATTTACGAATTTTTTGGTCTTTTGTGATCATTCAGTCGAAATATTCTTTATTTTGGCCTAAATATTCAATTTTCTGGTCCGTGTTTTTTATTTTGAGGCTCGAATATTTTATTTTTGGTCCTATAGTTTGAATTTGTAACCTGAATTATTGATTGTTGTGTCTACATTTTTTATTTTTAAACCAGAGTTTTCGAGTTTTGGTCAAAATTTTTCATTTTTTGGCCACGATTGTTTATTTTTTTATTTTTTGGCCTCTATTTTAGATTTTTTACTTGCATTTTCGACTTTGTGGTATACATTTTTCCTTATTTTGACCGAAATTTTGTTCAATTTCTTTAATCTGCATTTTTAATTTTTAGTCCCGAATTTTCGACTTCGGTCTAAATTTGATTATGATTTTCTTCATATTTTTTAGATTTTTTAACTTGAATGATTGATTTTGTTGGGTGATTTTATTATTTATTTTCTGCGTATTATTTCCGAGTTTCTGGCCAGAAATTTACTTTGAGCTTATTATTTTGGGGCTGAAAATGGCAAATTCATTTTCCTTTACTTGAAGTTTTCGGTCTGCATTTTTTACTTTTAGTCCAGGGTTTTTGATTTTCCGGCCGATATTTTGGATCTTTGGCTTGTAGTTTCGTAAAACATTAATAACTTCGTCAATTTTAGTCCAATTTCAATAGATAAACACGCTTTGGATTCACATTAACTTCCTCTATCAACATAATACATAATTTGGCCATTACGGTGGACCGTTTAATATTAGGGTGGACCAAAATGAAAAAAAAGGGAATAAATAATAATAATAATAATAATAATAATAATAATAATAAACTTTTATTGCTCAGCAGATTAAAAATAATCTTATTACAGGGAAAATTTACAACTTGTGAAATAGAATTAGTGTAAAATACATAAATAAATAAAATATATATTCAAGATTTGACAACGTTATTTGGCGTATAGGTACATAATAATAAGGGTAGTGACTTACGACTAACGACATATGAAAAATATTAATAATAAGCGATCAAGTGATTTTTGAAACATATTTAAACTATCGCTAAAGATATCAATCGTATAATGCAGGGGATTATATAATGTTATAAACCTATTCAGTGGGGAATGTGAATGTGTAACCGTATGAAATTGTTTGCGTTTGAATATAATGACGTTTCGGGATGTAATTCTTGGTACATGTATATTTATGATCGCTAATAATTGTGGATCATCACTTATATAATTAATAATTTTATAAAGACATACGACCATAGCTATATTTCGCCTAACAACTAACGATTGGAAATCAAAAAATGTTAATAAATCCGCATATCTAATGCTATAATCTGGGTAGATATACATGCATCTGTGGTATAGAAGTCTTAAAAATTTCTTTTGTATTTTCTCAATAGATTGAATATGGATTTTGGATGTAGGGGACCATATCACATTTGCGTATTCTAACTTTGAACGAACATAAGAAAAGTATATTGCTTTAATTACATTGATATTGGTAAATTCTTTGCATATTCGTTGTAAAAATCCCAACATCCTTAAACTCTCAGTGCAAATATACTTAACATGAGGCGTGAATGAACGTTGACTATCGTAGATTATACCAAGATCTTTTATAGTAGTGCAGCGCTCAAAAGGTACATTATCTAAATAATAATTGATATGTAAATTAGTTCGTTTGCGAGTAAAACTTAAACATTTGCATTTAGATATGTTTAGATCCAATTTGTTAGATTTACACCAACGCTCTATAGTGTTTAAATCATTTTGGAGATACAGAGCATCAAGACTCAAACTTTTTCAAATTTTAGAGGGCTAGGGCTCGGTTACGCAATGTTCGATATGGCTCAAAATTTACGGTTATTAGTTTTTCATCTATACGGACAAGTTTCTGGGTTGTCCCGTTGATTTTCACATACTTCTAAAATAAGAACCACTCTAATGTACATACATAGTGGTCTATCTCAGAGGTAACAAGAGACTTTGTTGAGTTAAGCAACATTTTTGAAAAAAAACGCCGACACACGTCGATTTTTGTTTGGCGGGGGACAACTTTTGATGACATTCTCACCTTCATAACCTCAACCACTTTCCCTATTTAAAATCGAGGGTGGAGTTAGGGGTCCAGCAACATCGCAGTTCAAATTCGCGTGCGACCGCGTCTTCTTTCTCTTTCTTAATTCGCTTTTTTGACCACTAACCTCACTGATGAGGTTATTATTTATTTACTTTCCTTAGTTTCCTCTTTATTAAAATAAATACAGACATCTTCGCTATAACTTTGTTTTCCTAAAAGTATTGTTTCTCTACCATCGGCACAACCTTCACCTGGACAACTTCGATCTGATCTGAAGATTATTATAGCAAAAATGTAATGCAAACCCTGCTAATACGCCTCCATTACACGTCCTAAGTTGTAATAAAATACAAATAAATACCCAAACAACTTTATTAGTACATAAATTTATTAAATAAACGACAATGGGTGGTATTCCGAATTCCATTTGAGCACGTCAAATTTTATTACAAATCTCCTTGCCGGACCGGACCGTTGGCCATCGCCTGTTTTATAGAATCGTTAAATTCCGCCATAAACCTCGCACGAATATAATCGGCGAAGTACATCTCCTGAAATCCGCAATTATAATTAAGTATAAATTATGTTTCTGTTTGCAGTTCTCGGCGCTATAAAAACACCCTCGAGAACGCGTATAGAAGCGAGAGATGATATAATCAACCCCGACTCGCTCCGGGTGATTTATGCACCCGCTCAGGTGCTTATAATTATAAGAGTGTGTCCAGCAGGAAGTCAAGAGCGAAGACCGCGGGACGTGATTTACTCCTGTGCTTTCCCTGCGAGAGATATCACTGGCGTTTCTGCGTTTATAGAGGCATCGTCGGCGCGCTCGCAGGAAAAATCGTAATTGGCCATGAGCGGCCATGAGAAAACACCTTTGCGCCTCTGTTACTTACACATTCTACAACTTGTGTGTCCGTGGTAGAGGTTTTAAAATAATTTTTCGTAGTTTTTAAGATCCAGTTCGAAGGGCCAAAATTATTATTTTTATCAGATATGCTTAAGTAGATTTGTAAAATGAACCATCTTTTGATATATAGTCAAAGTACTATGAATAATCAGTTGGCAATTAGTTGCCCAACTGATAAACAGAAGTAATGTACAGAGTGACAATTAAGTTCGGTCGCCAATTTTTGAAACCGTCCTGAACATTTTTTTCTAATATTTTGTTACCTGAAATGTATTTAACAAGTAGGCCAAATCTGTTGACATTTCGTAAAATAATCAGTAAGATATGGATCGCCAAATGAAACGCGTCGCTATTATAAGTTCTTATGAGCGCGTGACATTGTTCGTGAATTCATTTTTCATAAAAAACAGTCCAAAGGGTGATTTCTCGTTTCGAAGAGTGACCATGCAAGAAGCGAAGGACCGCAAACTGCTGTTACACCTCAAAAGATTGATAACATCAGGGACAGAATTCGACGAAATCCAAGACGATCGATGCGGAAGATAGCTATGAAACTTGGAATAAGCAGAGAGAGCGTCTGGACCATTATTAGAAAGAAGCCTAAAACGAAGTGTTATAAAGGAGAGACAGTTCAATTACTGCCTGCAAATACAGCGGCTAACAGGGCAACAGATTGCTTCGGCGAGTTGTTCGAAATTGACGCAGTTTGATCTTTTATTACAGATGACAAAGTTTTTACTATAGATAAAAAGTTTAATAAACAAAATTCTCGAATAATTTCTCGTACTGTAGAAGATGCTAGAGATAAAGGTAGACACGTTTTTAAGTTAGCCCATCCTTCGTCAGTATTGGTCTGGGTAAGAATTACTCTTACTTTGGGGTTTATCGATCGGGACATTAGGATGACCCTAGAAATGTATCGTAGGATCGCGTGGGATGCCGTGGTAGAACCATGGGCATGTCAATATTTTAAAGACCGTCGGTGGACTTCTCAACAAGGCTCTGCAAGGTCCCAGAGAATACCTATTGCTTGGATTCGAGAAAAAATTTCAGACTCTAATTTACCTGAAGATTGGCCTTTATTTTCGCCAGAGCTGAATCCAGTGGATTACGTTATATAGTTATTCTAGAGGGAGCGGCTTGTCCAAACGTCAAGGCAATGTTGAAGACCTAAAACGTCCTTTAAGGGTCGCCAGGGTGACTATTCCCGAGGAAGTGTTGCGATTTACAATAGATAATTTTAAGAAAAGACAGCGAGCCTATATTAGTGCACACGGAGGAATTTTTTAAACTGTGTGAATTTATTTTGGGTATTAATGTATGATGTTTATAACAGTATTACGTATATATAAAAAAATCAAAATTAACAAAATTACCATTCGATTTTTATAATTAAATATTCATAATTAAATATTTATTGACCAACCAAAAAATCCACTGCGAAAAAATCAACGGTAGGACTTCTGGTAGCGAGCACGGGCATCCGGGCCTCCAAACTTCTTGGGCTCGCACCGGTGAGGATCGGCCACCAAGAGGGTCCTGTCGTATTGGATTAGGATGTCCTTCAGCTCCTTCTTCGATGCCTCATCCACGTACTTCTGGTAGTACGCCACCAAAGCCTTGGAGATGGCCTGCCTGATGGCGTAGATTTGCGAAACGTGTCCGTCCCCGTTTACACGCACCATTATATCGACAGCGGCGAATTTTTCCTTTTCCAAAAGATAAATGGGTTCATGCAGTTTGTCCTGGAGCATCTTCGGCTTCACTTGGCTTAAGGGTCTTCTATTTACGTGAAGGACACCACGGCCCCTCTTGCAGTAGGCTACCGCTGTCGCAGATTTCTTCCTTCCGAAAACTTGTAACGAATGGATTGGCTCCTTCTTCGACTTCTGCATTTTGGACTCCATCGTTGAAAGAACGGAAATGGCGACCGAACTTATTTCCCACCCTGTATTATAAACAGTGGCAGCAGAAATTGTTTGCCTCTTGGAAAACTCGATTTGATTGCCAAAAAGTATCACGAAACCTTCAACGAATTGCCTCAGAGAGAGAAAATAATGTCTCAGTATAAAATTAATCTTAACACTAACCCCCTTACATTACCCACCAAAAAATATTTTATTTTACTACCCGGGGTTCCCTAATAAAAACAGCCAAAAAATCACTTTAATTTTTAATTTTAACACTAAAAACTTGGGTTTTAAGTTAACGAATATTATTAGTGTTAAGTTACGTATAGGTCAATCTTTGATTTGATGCTCTAAGCATATTAATGTTTTGTACTTTTTAAACAAAATCAGCGATTTTTGATTGTTGTTTCTGCGACAGAATAACCTTCTACCCGATGATGGTTGTCTAGGTCTAGTAGTTTTGAGTTTTCGCTCCAATTTTCAGGGTCTAAAGGTAAGCCAATTCTTCGATAGAATCAAATCAAATAATTTATTGGTGCTCAAACGAAAATATTTTACACAAGTCATTATAAGTCTAATACATCAACTAAAATCGAATCTCTAATAAAAACATGTATACTAACTTAATTATAAAAATATAAAAAAATAAACACTCCCACAATTTGAGTAAAAGTTTGTGTGTAATAATACTCCGACAAAGAAAAACTCTTCTCAGTTTGTAAAAGGCATTCGCTAATAGAAAAAGTTCTTTACCACTTTCCTAAATTTGATAAAGGATACATTGCGGAAGAATATGTGAAAAAACTTTATTTTGGGATCCCGTTTGTGAACTCCTTAATCTGTAGGGTTGAAGATATACAGTCTGTCCCAAAAGTTCTGGCATTTAAAATTAACTTATCTGTGAAGATAGGTCTACAATCTTCGCGATAGCCAATACCCAAATATTCAGTACCGGTTCAGACCATACGATGTACGTCCATGTGGTAATTACGACTGGCAAACATCAAAGTGTGCAGTTAATAATACCTCCTTGCTAACTTCAGTTGATGACCAGCTTGGGATGAAAATATTTTTAACTGATTTATTGTAAGAATTTCTAAATGTACTAACCATCTTGGGCTGGTTTCATTTAAACTTAAACTTAAAAAAATATCGTTTTATTGCTCACTATCAGCCCACCAAAGAGAAAACTTCAAAGATACAGATTTATTCTCGTTTAATTTTAACGAATTATTGCGAAACCGGGTTAAAAGATATTTTGCCGCGCTGTGCCATCCAAATACAAAATTAGTTTTAAAGGTTGTTGAAATGAGGCACTTGGTTGGTTTCACAATTTTTTACTATTTATTCCGACTTTTTACATCTCTATCTAGGAATCCTAGATAATGATGTAAAAATCGAAACGAGTCGGAATAAATAGTAAAAAAATGTGAAACCAACCAAGTGCATCATTTCAACAACCTTTAATATTAAAAATGTTTTACCACGTGATAAACGAGAACCAAATTCAACAAATACAAAATTAGTTTACTGCCTGATAGATATCTCGGAAAATTATTAATGTAGATCATAAATAGCGAAGGCTCAAGGATAAATCCTTGGAGAACCCCAAGCCTAATTGGCATTTTATCTGATTATAACGATACCGTCTGGACAAATATGATCAAATGTGGATGGAGATTGTACCAATACAATTTGAATAGAATTTCATTGGAATTTGTTACAATCTAAAAAAAAAGATCGTTAGAACTATACTACATTTGAAAGGGTCTAGTACATATTCGGTGAACTTAAAAATTGCTTAAGTTATTGTTACATCCTTCCTAAACCAGAATTTCTCAAGGCCAGACATATTACTACATGACTCGAAAAACGCCGTTAGTCGCAAATAAAGAAATATTTCAAAATTTTCAGCGAAGCTAGGTACTAGTGATATAGGCCTAGTAGTTATCTAAAGTCTAAAAAAATCATCATATGCAACTAACCTTAGTCTTATTATAAAAACCAACGATTTTTTTAAAACTTGTCGAATTTGGTTAATCACCTTCAAGTTTGAGTCAAAATAACCAAACAAAAAACAGGTTTTACCTATATTCTTCAATGACTATCAAACAAAAATAGGTACTTTACATAACACTGTATTGATCTTACTAAATATTGATGAAATTGGTTCGTGCTTTTGTAGGTTATATTATTTCGGCAGAGGCCTTGCGGAGTCTCAGGGCTGCGCGGAGATCTCTTTGAGTATGGCTGGTGTAACAGGTCTAATTCTAATTAAATTAGTATATCTGATATATGATGGGTTTTTATATTTGTCACTTCTTCATCATAATTGCGGGGATTACTTGCTCATTCAATCAAAATTTCTGTATTTGTGAATATAATTAAAGGGTTCAAAACATCTTCCGTGAAAAATAAAGAATCAGTAGACATTAGTTTATCAGTCTATTAAAACTCGTTATTCGGTGCAATTTAAGGGGAATCGGTAGACCTCTTTGGTGTGTTTCTGGCTCAGTAGATGGCACCGCTTTATATGGGACTTATAATGTAAAAGTTTTACAGTTTTTTCTCGACAACTGTGGTTTCTAGAGGAAAACAAAAAACGGAAACGTGTTTAGTGCAGTCAGGAAATTCCCGGAAGTTTAAGATTTTTTTCCTAAAAATTAGTATTTATTAGAAAATAATGAAACAAAGTGTAGGCTAAACTCCCGCTTGGGTTTGTATTCAACGTGAAATGGGCGTTAACATACTTCTTGCCTTAGTCAAATAAACACAAACGTGAAACGATCCGAATACATTTTTATGTGCAAAGAAAGAGGATAGATAAATGAAACGTCGTCGTAATTTTTCAACTTGTAATTTATCGCACTCCGTCGTCTCCGATTGGCGATTGACGCCGCGAGATGTATCTTTCCAGTCCACGTGGACTCGAAATTATCTACATAATACAAACAAACATAACAAGAAATTCGATACTCGAGTTTCTGAGCCGACAGTCGGGAACACATACTGATCTGATCGACTTTCAAGAAATATTTTCGTGGCGAAATTTTATTTCCGACAAAATTATAATTTGTATTTTCTCCGTTACGAGGTACGGGAAAATATTGTGATCGTGAAATTATTTCAAAAATTACAACAAGCAACATCGAACACGTGCTTTACTTGACAATTACAACCTTTTGGTACAAATTCGTACACCGGAAGTGGGTGTTTACCTAACCTTTCTTTTTTTATCGTTTTTTTGTGAATATGCAAAATATTACAAAAACATGTAAACAAATATTAAAGACAATAAAAGAAATCTTTTGTTTGAAAATATTTATCAGAAAATAACATGATGTTCATATCTCATTTTTAACCTTTACAATAATAATAGTGGGTTTGTTGCATTATTTGAGTCATAAAAAAAATTACCGTTTCAGTAAACGTCAATGTTACGTGTGCCAATATTTTCATTTCGTGACTGAATTTTGAAAATGCTAAAAAAGGCGTGTTCATTTAGTACAATGCAATGGAATTTGATATTTATGTTATCAATACGCAAAAGGAGAGAGGGTTGAGAGGCAGATAAAGTCAGATTGGCGCGAAATCCTTTTCGCTGTTATTTACACAAAGTGCAATATACTGGACACAAATGACATAATAACATGTTCAATCGGAAAACATTTACACTAAAAAGGTCACAAGAAAAATAAATACGCAAGAGTCACAAAAGAAATCACAGATGCGTCACTATAGTTCAGACAAAGTTCGGAAGGAAATCATTTTGTTTCCCAAAAATTGTCGTCGTCTCTGGTAACTCTCTCAATCGACAGGTCTTGTTTCGTCCATATGACAAAATGAGAAAAGTCGACTTTTGCAATATGCATCTGGCCCTGGATTTGATAGTAATAATTGTGATTACGTTTTAATTTCAAATCCGTATCCAAAACGAATTTTTTTTTTTCGATTGCTGCTTTTGCTGTTGTTATTTTTTCTATCGGTTTTGGGCACTTCACCTAGATAATTCCGCGACCATTTTCTATCAACCCATCTGGAGATGCTACCAAAAAACCATACGTCTCATCCTCAAAAAAGCCGCACGGTGTCACCGAAGTTTTTGTCATGTCTTCGTACTTTCGTAAGGCATTTTTTACTTTCTCCGTTACGAAGTATGAGAAAGTATTGTGACATGTTTTTTTTTCAAATTCTTTTTAAGGAAATATCCGTTTTGGGGCCCCTAGATGCCATTTCAACAATTTCTGGATTTTTTTTGTGTCTATGTGTGTGTGTGTGTGTCTGCTGTGCGCGCTGTATCTCAAAAAATAATTAAACAATTGATATGAAACTTTGAACATACGTCTTATACGATAATCTGAAGAACTGAAAAGCTTTTGGTAAAATTTCGTACACCGGAAGTGGGTGTTTACCTTAAACGTTTTTTGTTTTTTGCCAATATTTTCTTAAATATTAAAAATATCACAAAAACAATTAAACAAACATTGAAGACAACAAAGAAATGAACATCTTTTCCTTGAAAACATTTTTCATAAAATCATTTTTATTCGAGAAAAAGAAATTATTTTTTATTTTTGGTTTATAATTATAAAACGATAATAGTTACAGCAAATTTATGTTAATAATAATTGTAGAGAATGCTAAAATGAACAACTTATAAAGAATAAGTTGTTTTTTAGTTTTTGAGCAAACTGAGTTTTTTAATTTGAAGTATAATTTTTCCATCTTTCATAATTTTGAAGTTTTAAACGTCAGTTTCATCCGAGTTTACACAACGCTCGATATAGATTTAAAATATGATTTCAATGGAAAATAATCCATGAAAACGTAAATATAAATGGCTATGATACCATCAAGTCGGAGAAAGTAACATGATGGCCACATCACCATTTTTTCATTTATTTGTCCGTAGACCGTGGCTTCATTTGAAAATGGCTCCTTATAAAGTAGATTTGATACTAGAGGAGCACATTTTGTTTTTAGTCGCCTTTTGCAGATTGTGCCAAATTTAGATGCTGTCAATCGGTATTTCTGGAACTTTTAGTATGTTGTACTACAGCAGACACCAACGAACAACTTTGCCGAAAAATATCAAATTTCCGGGATTTATTTCACTCGATCACCTTTTTATGGTATAATTTCACTGGGCTATAATATAAATAATACGATTACATTGCTAAATTATCTAACTGTTGTTTATAAAAGCCGAGAGGGCAAGGGCACCTGACTCACACGAATAGACTGAGCCAGTCACATAAATCACGTAGCGCGGCTCCTGTATCGCCCAGAAATATGCCTCATTATTTAGGTACTTTTGAAATCAAATTGCAAAAAAGACTTCACGGAAGCGGTGCTCCATATTTCTAATGTGTTCCAAATTGTTCTGAAGAGTTCGATGAAATTATTTGTGGAATTTTTACACAATTTATTTCGCCCGAAAGTGTTTTCGCACAAATACCTCTCTGTCAACTGAAATGAAAATCATGTTATAGAATAGAACTGCTCGGAACTATTTGAAATACATTTACTGAATTATCTAGCTGTGTTTGTTTATGAAAGCCGAGAGGGCAAGGGCACTTGACTCACACGAACGGAGCGAGCCTGTCACATAATTCACGTAGCGCGGCTCCTTTATCGCCCAAAAATATGCGTAATTATTTAGGAATTTTTTAAATTTAACAAATTACAAAAAGTACTAAACTATCGGCAAGCTCCTGAATTTTCTGAATTCATCGCAATTTTTCTTTTTTTAATATGACCTATAGTGTCCGAGATGTGCCGGTATTACTTTTCATTCGAAACCGTGGGTATGGAGATTCCCCTTAAGGGGTACATCTTCAATTTGCAAATGCACGTTGTCTTTGTTTTGGTCACGTTCATTGGCAAACTGTCCTTCATTATTCAGTTCTTGCATTTTTTTTTTCTAAATGTTTACATTCGACCAAATTGCTGCTTATTTCAGCGATATTCACTACTATGACTGTAGTTAAAATAAATAATATTAAAATTCTATCTAGTTGGCGCTATATGCATCTTAATTATGTTACTTTGAAGAAGTTTTTGACGCAACCTACGAACACGATTTATAGGATGTTTGACATTGATTTTTTTAGTGGATAGAAGGAGACCCATCTTTATAAACATAATTTTGACTACTGAGAAAATTAATAATACCTGAATTCTCTATCTTTAACATAATTTCATCACATCTATAACTAACAAGACGAAAATCTATCAACTCTTAATCCGTCATAATTACCCGGATGATATAGATATTAATTTAATATGTGGTGTTGAAAAAAGACAGAAATCTTAATTAATTTAGTAGTTAAGCACATAGCATCCCATTTTTCAATTTGGAGTTGGTGGTGAGCAAGTGAGCAAGTGAGGCCGGAGCGTGCTACCGATACATTACAAAATCGCCCAGTCACCTAGACGCCGCACCGCTGGATTAATTAATTTAACTTTTTACCGATCGCAGCCGAAGATGAAGTGTCTCATGGTTATTATAACATCATGATATTGCGACATTGCGACGGATATCATGCCCGGCGTCTTCCTCCCGACGTTGCGCGAAATAAATCGTTGACAACTTGTTGAAATCGAGAACAAAGAATCGCGGAGGGATTAGGTGACAAATCTGTGAGTTTGTTATAGTAATGGAGGCGGCGATCGCCCACACGACATTCCGTTGGACGCGTGTAACCATCAATAGTACGCCCCAGGATGGCGACACCTCTATGGTACCGAGTGCCATCACTCACATTCATGCACCACTAACATGTAACTGCCTTATATATTCCGTGTAACTTTGCACTTTTTACGATCTTCTACACACCAGCATTTTGTATCGAAGCGTAAATCATTTCGGAAATACTTTACATAATAACATCACGTGATACAAATCGTACACATTTCTAAAAGTAATGCTATATCATGTACATAGTTAGTATGTACAGGGCGTCCAATTTAAAATTCGCCATTGGGATACAATTAATAGCGCTTCAGAGTGACTGGGGCGGATCATCTGAAGATCGCGATCGCAAATTGCCTAATAAACACCACGGCCACAAAAATATATTAATAATAATAATAATAATAACCAACAACTTTATTTCCTTCTTTCTACATATACATTAGCGAGCTGAAATTAAACCATAAGTTAATAACAAGAAAATGAACGAGGTTCAGTTTCGTGTGCCAGTTTGGCACACACTGTTCTTCCACCTAACCTAGGATTAGATATTATTTAAAAAGCAGACAGTTTTATAAACAAAATTAAAAATAAGGTTTTCTTCTCGAACTCTAAAACCTGATTTTCGCTATTGGAAATGTCCATTATCCAATTTGTTAAGGATATTTAGTTGTCATTAATTTTAAGTCCAATAAGTGCCACACCTATAGAATGGCGGCAAATAAACCTTATAAGAAATACTTGTACCGTAAAGCTGGCTGATTAAAAGATTTTGTTTCAACTATTTCGAGAGTGAAAACAGAACTCGGCTTATGAAATAAATACCTAAAGCGAGTTAATAGGGTGGATAGTGAATTTTGTAACTGAGAGGTGGAAGATCTTAATTTTCCACAATACACTACAAAATTTACCTGGAATGAACTCACTCCATCAAGTCACAGCTGGTTCCTATAAATTTTGTTTCGCTACGTCTTTGAATAATAAAAGCTTTTAAGACGAAATTTATAATTATTTGATTGTTCCTTTCCTCTTTAATCCTTTGTTTGATACGTTAGTCAATCAAGGTCATCGATAGAAGGTACGTTTTTCTTTCAAAAGCCATCATATTCTTAACGAATATATATCCAGGTTAGTTGATCAAAACCTAAAAGTTTTAATAGACCACTAGTGTTTTAGTCACCTACACACATTTAAAAATATGATCAAGCGAAATTTATACGAGTTGTTGACGTAATTGAAACGCTAAACGTACGCAACATCAATAATACCTGAATTTTAAAAACGGTCAAGAGAAACTGACACGAGTTTTTGGTGAAAACCCTTATCAAATTAAAACCTTAAACGTACGCAATATCAATAATCTCGAAACCTTTATGACCTAGCTAATGTAGCGATCCTTGGATTAGATCAAGCATTTCATTACACATAATGGCCTGTATAATATATAAATGGCACTTTCCGCTGGAGGTATCGAATATTTATATTGGATCGTGATTACCATATGTGTTTTCTAGATTGAAACAAACACATTTATTTTTATATCGCACGCCTCGCGGCCCCTTTGAAATTAGCCTCCTAATTTCCTCTAAACTGTGCATTTATTAAGCAATCATGCTCGAAACAATAAAGAATTATATTTTACGACCAGCAACTACGTAATAAATAGTTATCTATTGATTTATATTTTACAACGTAAATGGTAAGTACTTACGGGTGACCTAGATATAAAATTATACGATAACAAGGTTAAAACTGGTTTAAATATTTGTGGGTATAATTAATTATGTTTTCGCATAAATATTAATAATTAGTTAAGTAGCTCAATCCATAATCTAAACTTTCAAATTTGCTATAGATTATAGAATTACTGAATCTAGTTGATAGTATATCTTTTTCGCATCTTATTAAATAATATAAACATTGTTAAATCGTTTTTGATTGAGAAAGTTGTCCATTATTCGGCCGAATCATTTTCTCCACAGATGAAGTCCAATCAAATGATAGCAATTTCATTGCCAAACAGGTGACGTCCAATCAAATGATAGCATTTTCATTGCCCAACAGTTTAGTTGTTACTATGGTTACGATTCATTTTTTGTCAGCGAACTGCCGCAATTTCCAAATAGAAAACTTATTCGTTATAATTTAATACAAACAGAAAAATCTTTAGGTAATTATTTAATATGATGCGAAAAAGTATAGTATTAAACTTGTGAACAAGTTGGCCATTGCCACTCGGGTGAATTGCAACACGAGCCGTTGGCAATGGTCAACTTTCTCACTCGTTTAATAATATACTATTATTTGACATTATATACTGAATATTTCTAAATTGATGCGAAAGATTTTAGAGGGTGATTTTTTAGCAAAAATTAAGGGAGGTCTTCCATATAATTTTTTGTTCAAAACCCCTTCCTCTCAAAGTTACAGCTATGGGAAGTTAAGGGAAAAAGTTGTTTTTATTTTATACATCCACTATGGAAGAATTTAGAAGAATGAAATTTGGCACTGTTCCTGATAAAATGGCACGTTTTGATGATTTTTGGGAAAAAATGGTTTTTATTTCATACATCCACTATGGAAGAATTGAGAAGAATGAAATTTGGCACTGTTCCTAATAAAATGGCACTTTTTGACGATTTTTGTAACCCTAAAATATTATTACAAAGGGGGTAAAAAAATCAACCCCTATAGTTCATCATCAGAACTTTTTAATGCGTCTACTTTTTTCTATTTTTCTTGATTTAAATGGAGGGATTTAATCTGCAACTTTTTTGTCCGTTGGCATTTTCTCCTAAAATTGTGTTTGGTCACAAAAAAAAAAAACTTTAGAGGGCTGTACTTGGTTTTGAACAAAAAATTATATGAAAGACCTCCCTTAATTTTTGCAGAAAAATCTCCCTTTAAAATCGTTCGCATCAATTTGGAAACAATGAATGTATCTTTGTTTGTCCCGTATGCGTTCCTATACCATTTATACGATTGAAATGAAACGATTTGGTGAATCGTTGTGCACACGCCTGCGAAGGTTTCTGAATTGGTACAACCATTTTACAATAGGGGGCGCGCGCGAGTCGTTTCAACAAATGAGTGCAATTCATCTAGTTTAGCGGCAGTTTGTCTGGCAAAAGCAGTTCAATAAACAGAAATCAAACACAAACACATTCTTTCTTTGAGTGGCATTGCAGCGGATGCCGGGTACTCGTATTAAGTAAATTTGAAGACAAACTAGCAATAGTTAGCGTGTAGTAACGGTATGCAATGAGTCGTAATCATATTTTCGTGTTTTTAATCTAATTTTTGCGCAAGGACGTCTCAGCCATCAGTGGCGTAATTACAAATTTTAGCCCACCCAAAAAAATCATTAGCCCGCTGTATCTAAATTTTGACCATTTGACGAGCGGGAGAAACAGATTAACATAATGAGGATATTAACGTCATCATTATGTATTTTTATGACGTATCTTCTCGATTATAACATTCAGTTCAAGATGGAATAATATCTTATATTAAATCTGCCTCAATACAGTTAGTTCTAGTTTTCCAAATATAGACATTCCTAAAGCGTGCATCGAGGAATGCTTATTATTAGTGATATGGTCATTAATACAGTTGAAGGATCATACAAATAACAGTAAATTACAATTATGTTAACTAGCGGAAAATTATAGTAAAACACAGCGGATAACTCACAACTTGTTCAATCTCTTTAATGAGCGCCGAAGAATTTAAATAGCGCGGTGACCTTCTTGATTCATTTGTTGTGTGCAACATTGTGTTTACAAATATCCCACAGTCGCTGCATAATTTAAATTTGTAATGAAAATAGTTGCCTTCGATTTATAATGGTATCTAATAATGCCGAGATAATTTATAAACATTATGGGCATGCTCCGCATTCAATTACGTTATTACGTTTCGTTGGTTTTAATTTATCGTGAGAGATTATTATTGGATTTTCGTTATTGTTCTATTTTAGAGGTAAATACAATTTTTTTTTAAATTTTTGTCTGTTATTTTTTGACGGTTAAAAATGTATACAGTCTTGATAACGTCGCAAATTCTTTGCCTTCAAAATACCACAAAAAGGTTCTTAGATTTTTTAGGAAGTCACTAAAAATTTTTTTTGTTAATTGCAGTTAAGTGACGTAACAATCATCATAAATTCATGAATATTTTACACCCCATTGTTCAGGAAATAGTGAAAAGTATTTGTTCTACGTCCGTTATAAAAAACGTACAGTTTGTTTCATTATTTGCGTTCATAAAATATGTGATTCTCGAAGCCTTCAAAAAACGCCATAAGGGTAATTTTTTCACGCTTTTGTGGAGAAAAAAGTGCCGTATCGGTTCAATTTTTAACGCAACTAAAAAATTGTTTGCGCAATCATCTTTCCTACTCGCGAAAAAAAGTATTACTCACTTCTTGCATAAATAACTATTTGCTAATTGCAGTCAAGTGACGTAACAATCATCATAAATTCATGCATATTTTACACCCCATTCTTCAGGAAATCAGTGAAAAGTATTTTTGCTAATTGCAGTCAGGTGACGTAATAATCATCATACATTCACATACTTTCTTTTTTTTTGTATGTAGGTTGCTAAATGCATTAATTTAACTAATGGAATAACTTATAACGAAATCTTATAAATTGATAATCGAAAATATGTTCATTCGATTGCCTCTGCTCACTCGTCTGCCCAAATAGGGCGGATGTCTTCTGTCATAAATTTTGACGCACGCACCGATAAGGCGGAATTATTACTTAACTGTTTACATGCGTTTCCAAACTACTTAATTGTCACATAAATTAGCATCTTTAATGAGAAGACAATGCATTGGTAACGGTCTCGGGCCAGGTAAGTGTATTTCAATCATGCTCGTTAATATACATAAGAGAGTCATGGGCAATCGTTGTACTTCCGAGATGACTGTCAAAAATCCACGCATAATTACACGGTTTGCCTTATTAGTACGGGGCGTAATTAATTGGAATTAATTATAACTTAATGCTATGCTATTATGAGGTGTAATTGTTGTTTGTAGACTTTTATTATATCTAATCTTTAAAGATCCATCAAATTTGTTGTTCTTCGATGCAATATCATCTTTTGAGAAAATAATTTTGATCGGACATTAATAATCTCATTATCATTTTAATAGCATTTCTCGAAAAGTAAATTTAGGGTCACACATAAATTTGAAATAATTGAAAATTTGAAATTCCATTAGCGGCCGTCTCACATAAAACAATCTGTGTGTGCATGCGCGTGGGCGTCAAAATTAATTTAAGGCGGTCATTTTTAAATCCAAACATACTTATCCACGGCTAATGGCTAATAATAAATTTTTGCTGCCCGTGGTGACATCTAACTTTATGTGGACACCTCGGTGAAATATTGCATTCGGCCGCGGGCATTGACAACCGTTTATTGGTTGCATGACGTATGACTGATCACTTCTGTGCATTCCAGTCTGTGCCTTCCTCAATGTTATATGATTTATTCGTATTAACCGGCGAATTTATCACAAATGATAAATCAACGCGTTGCAATCAGAATCGCCGGCTTTATTTAACGAAAATATTCGGAGAATTTACTGGCGTTTGATTCATTACTGGTGGACAATTATCTTCCTGGTACTTTGTTGATAAATTAACAATACATAATGTTTCAATGGTGTTTATACACAGTTTAATCTATAACCTTCCTGTATATAAGGGGTGGCCAAACTTTTGATCACTACGGGCGATTTGTTTTTACTTTCTCCGTTACGAAGTACGAGAAAATATTGTGATCGTAATTTTTTTCAATTTTTTTTTTTACGAAAATATCCGTATTAGGGTTCCTAGATATCATTTGAACAATTTCTGAAAAAAAATCGTGTCTATGGTGTGTGTGTCTGACTGTGTGCGCTATATCTCAAAAACTAATTGAGCAATTGATACGATACTTTGAACATAAGTCTTATTTAATAATCCAAAGAACTGGAAAGCTTTTGGTAAAATTTCGTTCACCGGAAGTGGGTGTTTACCTTAACTGTTTTTTATTTTTTTATTTTTTTCCAATATTTTCTTAAATATGAAAAATATCACAAAAACATTTAAACAAATATTGAAGACAATAAATAAATAATCATCTTTGGTTTGAAAATATTTTTCATAAAATTATTGTTATTCGAGAAAAAAAATAATTATTTTTTTTTCATTTTTGGTTTATAATTATGAAACGATAATAGTTACAGCAAATTTATGTTAATAATAATTGCAGAGAATGCCAAAATGAGCAACTTATAAACAATAAGTTTTTTTCGAAATCTCTTTAGTTTTTGAGTAAACTGAGTTTTTAAATTTGAAGTAAAATTTTTCCATGTTTTATAATTTTGACGTTTTAAACGTCAATTTCATCCGAGTCTACAAAACGTTCGATGTACATTTAAAATATGATTTAAGTTATAAATAAACCATGAAAGCGTAAATATAAATGATACCATCAAGACGAAGAAAGTAACATGGTGGCCACATCACCATTTTTTCCAGAAATTATTGAACCCCAAAACGGATATTTTCTTAAAAAAAATTTGAAACGAACACGAAAAATATTTTCATCGATTTATAAGAATCAAGGAAAAATTAATTACTTCGAATTTCGAATTTCGTTTAAAAGCTCAAAATACATAAAATAATCATTTCAGGTTTTACCTAAAAACAATTGCCACATCCTAGGTGGAAACAAAAGCAGTAACAAAACAAAAAAAAATGTATTTTATTATCATTTTTCATTTCCATCTTTCATAATTTTGACATTTCAATCGTCAGAATCATCCAATACTGCAATACGTTCGATGTACATTTAAATTATGATTTAAATTGGAAAAAAAAAATACCTAGAGAGTATAAATTTCAGGACTTTTTCCACTACTTTTTTAAGGACTCTTTTGTCAGGATTGATTTTTCAGGTCTTTTTTGTAAGACCTTATTTTCAGGATTTTTTCATTTCTTCTTTCAGGTCTTTTCTAAGAACTTTTTTCCAGGACTTATTTTGCAGGAGTTTTCTGAAAGACATTTTTTTCGGGACTTTTATTTTCAGAATTTTTTTCGAGGACTCTTTTTTCAAGACTTTAATTTAAAAACTTTTAGTCGGGATCTTTTTTGAGACTTTTTTTGAGGCCATTATTTTTTTCCAGGTCTTTTCTAAAATTTTTGCAAAGCACTTTTTGGGTTTTTTTTTTGCAAGACAATTTTTTTTAACTTTTATAATAATAATAATTCGTTTATTAACGGCAAACACCTTTTTACATAAATAATATAATATTAATAGAATAGTATAATACAAGAATATAAATCAAGTGTATACATTAAAACCAATTAGACAACAAATACGTCCTGGAAATAATAAACAAAATAAAGTATTAAGTAAACAAAATTGTATACAAAAATAAAAGAAAAAAAAAATGCTCTTATAAACTAAAGTCTTTTGTTAAGAGTTTTTTACAGAACTTTTTTCAAGATTTTATTTTCAGGACTCTTTTTAACGACGGGTTTTTCAGGACTTGTTTCACTACTTTTTAGGACTCTTTTTTCAGGATTGATTTTTCAGGTCTCTTTTTTAAGACCTTATTTTCAGGATTTTTTCATTTCTTCTTTCAGGTCTTTTCTAAGAACTTTTTTCCAGGACTTATTTTGCAGGAGTTTTCTGAAAGACATTTTTTTCGGGACTTTTATTTTCAGAATTTTTTTCGAGGACTCTTTTTTCAAGACTTTAATTTAAAAACTTTTAGTCGGGATCTTTTTTGAGACTTTTTTTGAGGCCATTATTTTTTTCCAGGTCTTTTCTAAAATTTTTGCAAAGCACTTTTTGGGTTTTTTTTTTTGCAAGACAATTTTTTTTAACTTTTATAATAATAATAATTCGTTTATTAACGGCAAACACCTTTTTACATAAATAATATAATATTAATAGAATAGTATAATACAAGAATATAAATCAAGTGTATACATTAAAACCAATTAGACAACAAATACGTCCTGGAAATAATAAACAAAATAAAGTATTAAGTAAACAAAATTGTATACAAAAATAAAAGAAAAAAAAATGCTCTTATAAACTAAAGTCTTTTGTTAAGAGTTTTTTACAGAACTTTTTTCAAGATTTTATTTTCAGGACTCTTTTTAACGACGGGTTTTTCAGGACTTGTTTCACTACTTTTTAGGACTCTTTTTTCAGGATTGATTTTTCAGGTCTCTTTTTTAAGACCTTATTTTCAGGATTTTTTCATTTCTTCTTTCAGGTCTTTTCTAAGAACTTTTTTCTAAGACTTATTTTTCAGGACTTTTCTTTTCAGAATTTTTTTCGATGACTCTTTTTTCAAGACTTTATTTTCTAAAATTTTTGTTTGGGACTTTTTTTCAAGATTTTTAATCTGGATTATTTTTGTGGAACTTTTTTAAGGCCGTTTTGCAGATCTTTTCTAGGGTTTTTTGCAAGGCTCTTTTAGGGATTTTTTTGCAGGACAATATTTTTAAAACTTTTTCAGAACTTTTTTCAAGACTTTATTTTCAGAAAACTTTTAGTCAGGACCTTTTTTGAGACTTTTTTTAACACGATTATTTTTTATTGCCTTTTTCAGATCTTTTCTAAAAATTTTCCAAAGCTCTTTTGGGGTTTTTTTGCAAGACATTTTTTTTAACTTTTGTTAAGAGTTTTTTGCAGAACTTTTTTCAATATTTTATTTTCAGGACTCTTTTTAACGACGGTTTTTTTCAGGATTTTTCTTTCGCAGAATTTTTTTCCAGGACTCTTTTTTCAAGACTTTATTTTTAAAAGTTTTTGTTTGGGACATTTTTTTCAAGATTTTTAATCTGGATTATTTCTGTGGAACTTTTTTAATGCCATTTTGCAGGTCTTTTCTAGGGTTTTTTTGCAAGGCTCTTTTTGGGTTTTTTGCGAGACTCTTTTTGGGATTTTTTTTGTAGGACAATATTTTTAAAACTTTTGTTACGACTTTTTCAGAACTTTTTTCAAGACTTTATTTTTAGAACTCTTTTTTTTCGCGACGTTTTTCGGGTTTTTTGTTACAGAATCTTCTTCGAATTTTTTTTTCGGACTTTTTTCAAAAATTTCTTTCAGGACTCTTTTTTAGGACTTTTTTCAGGACTTTTTTTCGGGACTATTTCACTATTTTAATTAAGGTCTTTATTCTGACTTTTTTAGTAGGCTTTTTCAGTACTTTTTTTCTTGCCTTTTTATCAGGACTCTTTGTAGGACCTTGGGCCAGGGCTTTTTTAGAAATCTTTTTTAGGATTTTTTTCAGGAATATTAATATCTGAATCTTGATTCTGATCGCCTCCAGTGACATAACTACGCTATCAAAACATTCATGATGGATTATCAAAATCATTTTAATCAGTGATGTTTATAAATATAGAAAACCATTTTTGAATTCCAAATTTTACCATCAACTTTGAAGTCCCCAAATCAACAACAGCTTTTGAAAATAAAAAATTGTGTTTGTTTATCTTATATTATATTCAGAATAATTATAAAGTACCATGTAGTAAGATTATTGTTGAACATTTTCTTCCCAGAAATGAATGCCAAGGACAATAAGCTTATATTGGCAAATATTTTTTCAAGAGATAACCTTGAGCAAAAACTAGACCATAATATACCATTGATCCGCAAATAGAGTCCGTCTGGCGGGCATTAGCATACGCAATATCTTAACGCCATCTTGAATAATTCGAGTTGTTCTGGTATCTGCATCGATGATCTGTCGAGATGGGAGACAATTGTATCACGTGTACCGAGTTGCATGGCTACTAAATGGAAATAGAGTGGGTTACTTTATGGGCTACGACGGCGATAAAACAACGCATACACATACACTTGGCCGTGTTGTGCTCTATTCAAACCAATGAAACAATTATTCTCCTCTCGATATTATCGTTTGATTGTTTTTAAATGACGCTGACCGCGGTGTGAATAACGGCTCTCCACTTATACCTTTTGTTGGTACTCCTAGTTTACATTGTCTGGCCTATCATGAGTACCGTACATTGTAACTACACCATATATCATAACTAGGTATGCACGCACCGCATACTATTATGTTAATCGTACCGCGCAAAAACTCTGCAATTGTGTTCGATCCTACAAGGAAATGTCTTTATTGTTACAAATGGCATACACGGATTATGTGATCACTTTCTCCGTGGTTTGCATTGCATTAGTCGAAATATTCAAGTTAAAGTGGTGTTTATCTATTTTTCATGAGACGATCGTATTATTAAAATGCCATTAATTTTAAACAGTGCACTCAAATTTAAACGCGGAATAATTTAATCCGGTATTGAAATCCAGTTATATATAATCAAGATACTCAGGAATGTGTAAACTCCCAAGAAGTTATAATTACGCTTTCATAGTCCAATAATTTGGGCGGTGGTATTGCTGAGTGAAAAGTACTGTAAATTACCGCCGGCGATGCCAAAAGGCGATTAATCTCAGCTTCAAGAGTACATAAAGCGAACGCTAATCACAACCCTACGATACCTACATTTCAATCAATGAGCACACAGTATATACAAAATTCGCATAATTTACAACCACAATAACGCCGTACGCCGTGATTAGTTTACATACCATCCGTACAGTATGGGCGTTTTATGGTGTAATTGATGGTGCAATTTGAATATTCGATAGGAGACAGCTTAATTCGACATTTTTCTACCAATAATCGAATAATTTATGGGCGTTAGTGGTAATTTAATTTATGACGTCAACGTTCAGGATCACGCTATATTGGTTTTGTGATTTACGGGACACGCACGGTCCCGCATTGACCTTACGAGGTGCTGAAGCTCGTGAAAAAATCGAGAAGAAAAAAGAATATATATGAGCAAAATATCTCGGGCCTCATTTTACACTCCATAAAATATTATGCGCGGAGCCAATCAGGAAAGTAATGTTTAAAATTCATCTCAATTTTGCACCTCTTTAAGCCTGCACGCAACACGCCCATAAATTTGTTGCGCGATATTCTTTTTCCTGTATCAATTTCCCGTCGATAAATTTAAGAACCCTGCAAAACACCGATTCTAAAATTAAAAATACATTTGCTATAACGATGTAAAATATTCTTTAGACTATTAAAATTGTGTATTAGAGATGGGGCGAAATGACTCTTTTTTTGTGAACTGCCTCACTGAAAAGAAGCCGACTCCGTGAAAAGTAAATTTCCCTCTTTATTTTTTTAATAAATAAATGATTTTTTTTATTATTTGTTATGTAGAAAGCTTCTACTTCGTTATACATGCTTTTATACAGGGTGTATTTGAAATAACGAACAGGCTCGCAACCACAAAGAGATTATATTATTTTTCAACAATATTCGCAATTATTTTGTTTATAACTGAAACGAAAAGCCCGCAATTAATTATTAAAGTTAATGATTGAAAATACGCAACATGTTTGGGGGCAGTGGTAATGTGACCTAATTTTTAAACGGCACCGGCTTTAGATATCGAATTACAACAAGCGCGTAGGAAATATCTGAGTGCTCTTTAAGCGTCAATGAACTTGAGGACTGTTTATCTTTTACAAAAATAAAACGTTGCGATAAAATTTCAAATTTCGGAGGCAAGAAATCGTATCTCGCGTTTTAAATAAACAAACACACGTTCCATGCAGACCTAATTAAATGAGAAAAGCATCGGTTCTCAAAATGTTTAAAAAACCTCGAAAAATTAGGAAAATTCAAAAAAAATTTTCGAATAAATTTTGACGGAAATGGGTTCACAAATATTTTGTGTATGTGCCCTTAAATGCCTGTTCGTTATTTCAAATACACCCTGTATAGAATAAAACACTTTTGACTTTGTTTGCATAACACTTTGATTTATTTGTTTGACAACTTAAGCTTGCCATTATCAAAACTAAAGTTTTAGTTTAGTCAAATGAATAAATCAAAGTGTTATACAAACAAAAAGTGTTTTATTCTAGATTTTTTTTCACTACACATTCTGAATTAACAACATACGAATTTTTAATTTAACTAATATATAATTTATAGGCTGAAAATATACTGAACTACGAGATAATGGATTCAGCTGTGTGCGTTCATGGAAATCTTAATAAATTTGAATGCATAATGCGGCGTTGAGGTATTTTAATTGAGAAAATCTTGGTAATTGAAATTCACTTGTAATCTGGTTGATAAGTTACATGCATTATTGCCGGTAGTCGACATGTGTAATTCATGCAAGAATTCAGTGAGGTTATACGGTGAAGTGTTCACGATAAAGACAAGTCATTTCTTTTTTCGTTAAGAATGCGGGAAAGCGTAATTGATATTATCTACGCCAAAAATAAATAAATCGAAAGTTGAGATTATGATTCCAAAAATAATTTACAATCTACGCCAAAAATAAATAAATCGAAAGTTGAGATTATGATTCCAAAAATAATTTACAATGTACGCCAAAAATAAATCAATCAAATGTTGAGATTATGATTTCTAAAATAATAACTTGACAATTAATTACGAAAACTTTGGAATTGAGAAGTTTGTCGATCAAACAAATACTAATTGAAGTATACTGTAGCAACGCCCACGTGTCATAAGTTGAAACTACCTTTTGTAAAACTTTGAAGGCGTGATAAAGCTAGGCAAATGTACTCCTAAATGTAATTAGGATTCTAACAAAGCTTACATCTTTTTAATGTTGAACGAAAATTACGCAATATGAAAAATTCGGTGGGAATAAATTATCCTCACAAAATAGTAACATGATTGAGCATTGATTGATGAGATAAATTCACAAATGAGAACAATGAATTATTTAAAGATAAAAGGATTGGTACAGACTAAAGATGGGCGAAATTACTCTTTTTTGTGAGCCGACCTGTGGAAAAAAGTCGACTGTTGACTCTTTTCAAGAAACAAAAAGTTTGCCTGGAAAAAGTGATGAACAAAAAAAAGTTACCCATCTTTTGTTCAAAGAAATTCTCAAGAAAGCTACTAGATATAGGAAAATAGATATGTGAATAAGAAATAAATAATGTGAATCGATTCTGTTCATTTACAGTACTATTTGGTTTCGAGCTATTCCCTTAATCCAAACGTCTGATTAAGTTCAAGTATCTGATGTTTGCTAACTTTTTCCAGATGGTGCTCACATTTAAAAATTACCAGTAACTTTACAAAGCTCTTTTACATCTCCAATATTCTCCATAAATTGATTTATCTTAAGAAAATTATTTGTCGATGTACTATCTCATGGTTACTGGAGTAACCTCTGTTACTTTTTGTCTCATTGTCCCATTGTTTTATTGAGTTGCGGTGAAAAGTCTCATATTCATATCTTAAGGAGATCTTCCGCTTTTTAGCCCTTTTTCGAGCCTATTTAAAGACACGTTTTTTATTTTATTTGATTGGGCCATTCTTTAATTTTAGACAGGATTTTTTTACATGATCTCATGGTTACTGGAGTAACATCTGTTACTTTTTGTCTCATTGTCCCATGTTTCATTGAGTTGCGGTGAAAAGTCTCATATTCATATCTTAAGGAGATCTTCCGCTTTTTAGCCCTTTTTCGAGCCTATTTAAAAACACGTTTTTTATTTTATTTTATTGGGCCATTCTTTAATTTTAGACAGGATTTTTTTTCATGATCTCATGGTTACTGGAGTAACATCTGTTACTTTTTGTCTCATTGTCCCATGTTTCATTGAGTTGCGGTGAAAAGTCTCATATTCATATCTTAAAGAGATCTTCCGCTTTTTAGCCCATTTTCAAGCCTATTCAAAGACACGTTTTATTTTTTAATTTTATTGGGTCATTCTTTAATTTTAGACATGATTTTTTAACATTATTTCGTTGACCATGGTAACCTGCAGATGACTTTGACCGTGCCTCTGTCAAAAAGTGAAGGTCAAACGGTGGCAGAGATTCAACATTTCCAGAAAAAAGGCTTAGAGCAATCCGGGGTTTCTGTAAAAAGTTATAAGCATTTTAGTGAGTGCGTGTGAAAAGGCTGAAATGCGCCGTAAGCGCTCTGACCGAAATCGGCCTTTTACACCATCTGACGTTATCTCTAATAGGAGTCTATGTTGACTACCGATAAAGTAGTTTCCTAGAAATGTTTTCAAGCTGTAACCATGTTAGGAACATAACCAATTCGAGTAATTATTATATATGTTTTTGTGTAGTTGAAACTTTAAAGGCTTCAATTAATTGATTGACACTCGAGTCGTTTACTTCGTGATACATTTTGAATTATAAATAAAACACTTTCTTTGTTAATTCACACGATTTATGTTCGAAACTATAGTCGCTATTAATAAATCGTGTGGTATTAAGGGGGGAACACCACCTTGACCTTTTCAAAAAATCGATTTTTTTGTTTTTAGGCTTAAAATATTCCTTGGGATATGTACTTTAATTTAGCATTCATCCCAAGTCCGCCAGAAATATTTAAACCGGTTAACGAGACGATTTTCTAAAAAAATGCCCCGGCGCGATTTGCCCTCCTGACTTGTTTTCATGCCGAAAACAAAATACGTAAATGACCTATTTTTCAGCGCTCAAGGTGGTGTTCCCCTTAACAAAGAAAGTGTTTTATTTATCATTTAAAGGCTTCTTCTGCAAAGTTGTGTTTTCAAAGTCGCCGTCCAACGCAGAGAAAAGATATTTCATTCAAATCGATTGCGACTTTCTGTTCGATGTTTTCTCCACAGCATATATTTCCCTTTGTACGGATTATGTTGCAACAATATGTCTTTTTTAAAAACGAAGTCGGAAAAAAAGCATATCTTTTTCAACTTGATTTTTTTATGATCATTTTTTTAAAGCTGGTTTGAGGTATATGCTGTGCACTAAAGTCTAAGCTACAAAGGCCTTTTGGGATTTTTTGTTTCAGACATGATCCTGGACCTGGGCTGCACGGCGCAAAGTGCTACAATTAAAAAGTGACTTTGTTTAGGTAGAAACGCCAAAGTGGCGGAATCTATTGCCTGAACGCTGTACTAAACCAAATCCGGGTGGCTTTAACACCGACAAGCCACCTGGATTTGGTTCAGTACAGCATTCAGGCAATAGATTCCGCCACTTTGCGTTTCTACCTATAACGGTGTTTGGAATACTTATATTCCAATAGTAATCTCCATTTCCCCATCAGCAACTAACTACACTGATGAGAGCTGAAAGATTGAAACCGGTCTGTAGGTGTTCTGATGGGGGAACAATACTTAATGTTGATTTTGTTTAGTTGTAAATAAAACGAATACATTTTAACCTTTTACCGTCAAACCATACGTTTTTATATTCTACAATAAATGTCCAACAACATGCAAAAACAATCGGAAGGTTTCGTGCATTTACCTACGTGCAATCCACTCCTAAAGATAGGTCTCGTTTTATAGCATTTACACCAAATTCACCCCTTAATTGTTATTACGTTAGATAACGCTCTAACTCTTAAAAAATTGTTTTTTTCTTAAAATGCCCCAAAAAAATTAAATAAATTTTAAACAAACGCAATAGGAAAGTTTGCCCTTGGCCTTTTAAGCCACGGTAAACCTTGTCCTTGTCCAATAAACCTTGTCCAAACAACTTTATGGTTCTTTTACAATAGCATTTTTAAAATAGGGTTAAAAATCGATCAACAACCTTTTTTTTCAATTAAGGTGCTTTGAAGTGTTCGATTACATAATATCCTTATTGGCCGTAATATCAATAAGTTGAATAATATGTCCTGTAATCTTTACATATTTTACTGTTAGATGTCAGGGATAGGTGTTCTAATATTTTGAAGCTTAGAAGAAACGGAGAGAACTTCGAATATCGATGTTTTCGAATTTTTCGAAGACCAGAAGCTGCGAAGAATTGAAGTACTAAGTTTCAAAGTTTTCCAATTTTTTGAAGAATCGGAAATTGTGAAGTTTCAAAGTTTTCGAATTTGTCAATCGCGAAACCCTAAACCCTTAGGGATTTAAACTTTTATGTAAGAAGAAACTTAAGATGCGCATGCTGAGTTGCTGTAATAATAAATTAACAACAAACGAATGTAAAAAACAATAACATATCTTGCATTATTAATCGTTTTTAATAGTTTTAAAATAATTTGATATGATGAACTTTTTCGTTTCTCAATATTCGCGAAATAAGACTTCTAAACTTCAAAAATTCGAAACTCGAAAATTCGAAGCTTCTAGTCTCCGAATCTTCGAAACCTCGAAACTTTAATCTTAGAAGATTTTCTATGAATCTTTGAATCATCGCACTTTCGAAATTGGAAAGCTTCCAAGAAAAATTCCAGTGCTAGTTAGAGGCGTTCACTTGGTGGTACATCTTGAAGTTTGTTAAATAAAACACTTTGTTAAAACTTTGTTATAACGGACCATTCATCGGGAGCTAAATTAACCGTAAATTTTAGGAAAAAATATTATATTTTTTTAACAGGCTAAAAGACTTCGGTCGATGGCCATTTGCAACTCGCAGAGTTTTAATAATGTGTGTTTATTATTATTAGTTTTTTTTTTAGTTTGGAAAGCATTGGCAAATCATTCAAAATGATTTTTCACTTAAATGGCTGAAATTACTGACAGGTTATAGTAATTTACTATATAAGTAATGTTACGAAGATTTTTATTACGAGAGAAAAGTTTGAAAGCACGAGCGACGTAGGAGCTAAGGTGTTATTGGAAAGATAACAATATAGAATAAATTAACTAAAACTTATTTAACAATGCCGGCCCGCTAGCCACGTGCGTTAGCACGCCAGAACTAATGCGGAGGGTCCTGGGTTCGAATCCCGGCGAGGGCATATGGATGTTTGAGGTTGTCCATTTTATTTAATATGAATAATATATTATAAATAATCGGTTGTGGCTGAATGACCTTCGCTGTCTAAGCCAATATCCCATATCATCCATAATTAATTATTTAACAATAATTTATAATTCTCAAAATTCGAATTAAATAAATCAAACCAAGATTGGTTATTCATATTATTTGCCGATCTCATCATCCTACTGGCAGGGTTGTAATAGCTTCCGTTAGAAGAGGACGTCTGCAATCGTAATATTGGCAAAGACCTAAGCCGACGATTATTATTAGAAGATAGAAAATCCAGACGTAGTAGAACATCTGCATACTCCAAGAATCCATTAATGAATTTATGCGGTAAACATAAATCATTGATTTGACGGCGATCTGCTAAACTTTTCAAATTTAATTCTTCCATTATATCGTATTATATCGAGTATGAACCCTGTCTATGACTCCCTTATAACTTATATTCGATGGAACGCAGAGATTTCTTTCTCCAATCTATTCATTTTATTTAAATAGAAGGGCGACCAAATTGCACTAAAGCACAAAAGAGACATTTTAAACAATCACAATCGCAATTTAAATACTTGCAAGTTCTTCAGATAAAACCCCATATTTTGAACTCTCCATGATCTGAATGCCTTCAACACAACCCCAAATGAAGTCAACCAACATCAAATGGGCGGCCACTCATCAACTCCATTTCGCTGATGAACTTGGTATACAACAGATCCAATGTGTTATGTGGCACCGTTTTGTTGAAACCATAGTTCAGTCAAATCCAAATTCACCAAACTCGAGCACAAAAAGTTATTTATCATATTCCGAAAGCTACTGCGAACAGCGGCAATATTCTCTTCTGAACGGCCTTGAAGAGCACCTGTAGTGTGTTTGTTGGTTTGTACAGACCTAGTAGCTTCGAATTTTTTCACCAGGTTATGAATGGACGCCCACGAGCACAAAATTTCAGACGAAGAGTTGATTCACAGTATACTGTCTCGTGTTTACTTACAGACTGAATTGCCCATGTCTAAACATCAATTCTATTGAATATGGTCAATGGAAACGGAAGTTTTCCGAGATATGGCTTTTTGGCACTATGTATATCGGAAGTACGATATATTATCTAATCCTCTAACAAACTGGATTTTTTATTCTGGGATGATTTTCCTTTCTGTTATTATTGTTAAAAGTCTTGTTGAAGTGAAGGCGTCCAACTATTACTTTTGTTTCTTGGGCACTTACAAGTTTGACGAGAACACCATCAATAGGTATATTGCTCAGTTCAACTATGACCATAGACAACAAAATCATTAAAGTTGCTTTCGCATTTTCGAACCCAAAATAACTTATAAATACAGTCCCGCTCGAGCAGCGGAAGAGTTAACACGTGCGTGAGTCCGTGCCAAATTCCGAGTGTTCCCGACAATTGGGTTTGAAATTTCCTTTTTATACCTATAAAAATCTAATACTCGTATTATAAAATCGTAGTACAACACACCTTTTCCCCCAATGTCGGGGGAAAAGGGGCTATACGACCCGCCGCCGCCGGCGGGTCAGGGCGAAAATTTACCAAACGCTATTTCGAGTGCGCTAGGCGTGCTAAACGCAGATATCAATGACGACACTATGGAAGTAGAATCTACTTATAAACGCCCTACTTCCGAAAACAGTTCATTGCATTCAAGCAAAAAACCTCTAATAAATCCTCCAAAACTAATTGTACAATTCAATAGCGTTGCGGTCGAGCAAAGTCAAACGTTAATCGCGCCGGACCGAGTGCCTACTATCGCGCCACAAAAAGAAGTCCTTGATTTATCTTCAGATCATAATTTAACATTAATAAATTTGTACAAATATGCCGATGCAGGCCCATTCAACGTCTACCTAGAAAATAAAGATAAAACTACCCCTCTACACCCCATGAAAATTGGAAAGATAATTTTTTCAAAAAACCTAGTAAACAAGCAAGATGTAATTAACATTTCGTCAAAAGGGAAAATGAAAGTTTGCATTTCATTCAAACACTATAAAGCAGCAAATAAATTTGTCACGGATAAACATTTATCTGAGTTAGACATGGAAGCATACATCCCTAGTTTCTTTATTCATAAAAGAGGTATTATTCGAGATGTCGACAAAAGCCTGTCTATAAATGAAATTATGGCAAACATTGAATCTCCTGTACGAGTCATAAACGTTAAGCGTTTCACCAAAAAAATTACTACTGTTGAAGGCACAGCAAAAATCATAGAATTAGCAACATGTTTAATCACTTTCGATGGGCAATCACTTCCCCATTACGTAAAGATTCATAGTACATCATGTAGAGTTGATTCATATATTTCTCAGGTTATTTCCTGTTACAATTGCCTTCGCGTTGGTCATTTGAGCAAAAACTGTCGTTCAAAAGCAAGGTGTAACCTATGCGGAGAAAATCACATCACTTCGGCATGTGGTAATAATAAAAGAATCGAGCACTGTCTAAACTGCAATGGCGAACACACTACCCTTTCAAAATCCTGCCCAGTTTTCGAATTGGCAAAACAATCCAAAATACAACAATCACGGAATCAAAATTCCTATAGTAGTTTGGCAGATAATTTCACTTCGTTTGCTGACGTAACAAGAAATAACTTTTTTCCCCTGTCGCTTATAGATGACTCATATACATCAAGTTTCCCTGAACTACCAAAACGGTCGGTAAATAACGGTTCAAACAATATCAACATTATTTCGGACATCACAAAAAAAAAGAGAAAATTAAATCCTAACAATCACTCTCAAATTGCCGCACCTAGACTATCATATCCTACACAGGTAGAACCTAATCCATTAACCCATAACCCCCATGCCCCAATGTATCATAACAAATCAAACTCTGGTTACCACTCTGAAGTAGGGTATCTGAAACAACGATTAGTCAAGCTAATTTTTGATATTCTGAATGGTACGAAAGGAGATATCTCATTAGATGGTATCGATCTCCTGGTTGCAAATTTATTGAATGGCGCAGAATCTTACGAAAAAAATAATAATAATTCCAAATGGCTTCCTACGTAATTTTACAATGGAATGCAAGGTCTTTAAATGCAAATAAAAACTCTTTAGACATATTTACTACAGAGAAAAGTGTTGATATTTTGTTAATTTCTGAAACCTGGCTAAACTCTTCATATTCACTCAAATTCAGAAATTATAAATCAATTCGGGCGGATAGAAGCGATTCGTATGGCGGATCCTGCATTCTAATCAAACCCAATCTGAACTTCAATACCTTAGATTTTAGTAATATTAATACAGAGCATATCCAAATATCTGGAATCGATGTTAACATCAATAACAAAATTATTACAGTCCTCTCAATTTATGTTTCGCCACACCATTACATAAATAATAATCTATGGAAGATAATTATCTCTAAATGCCAAAAATCTATGTATATAGGAGGTGATTTTAATGCGCATTCCCCCTCTTGGGGGTGCTCTAAATTGGACACATCAGGGAATACTATTCTTGATTTTCTACAAAACTTTAATCTCATTCTCTTAAATGATGGAAGTCCTACCTTAATCACAAAACCAAACTGCCCCAGATCAGCTGTAGATCTAACTATGGTTACTCCAGACCTTATCAACGTTTCATGGAAAGTTCATAACGACTCCCTGGGGTCAGATCATTACCCTATTATTGCATCGCTTCAAAAATCTCACCTTAACCATCCTAGAATGATTACTCCTAGCTCGACTTGGAATACTAAAAATGCTGACTGGGTCTCATATAGTCATTACCTGGAGCTTGCTTGTGAAAATATCAATATTGGAGATGAAGCAGAAGTACTGTACGGAAAGCTGTTAGAAGCTATAAATAGTAGTGCTGAACATTCTATCCCCAAAAAGAAACCTTTCGTTTCAAACCATAACCCCGTAAGATGGTGGTCACCTGACTGTTCTAAAGCAATTGCACGTCGGAAACTAGCTTTTACAAAATATTCAAAAAATGTAAATTTCGAAAACTACATTAATTTAAAGAAGGAATGTGCTCAAACAAAAAAGTTGTTAAAAAAACACAAAAGATTATCATTCCAAAATTTTTGTAACGAAATTAATAAAGACATGCCACCTGCAACCATATGGGATAACGTTAAAAAAATCAAGAATTCTCAATTATCCTCCGATACTTCCTCTAAAGTTGTAGATCCTATGTCCACCGCAAATGAGTTTGCTGATAAACTCGCCCCATCTTATGCTCCTTTGCCTTCCGTCGAAATATACGATCGAAATCCTACCGCTAATGATGTAACCAGAGAAATCACTTTAAAAGAACTTGAGGGTGTTATAAAATTAAAATCTACAGACACCGCGCCGGGTCTCGATGGTGTAACGTATTCTATGATAAAACACATGCCAGTCAACGCCAAGAAGGTTCTAGTTGTTATATTCAATAAAATTCTAAAAGGAGAGTGGATATCTCAATGGAATAATGTAAGAATTATTCCTGTTTTAAAGAAAGGTAAAGACCCCAACTCAGGTTCATCTTATCGTCCCATTTCTTTGGCTTCTTGCATTTTCAAGACTTTTGAAAGGATACTTAAAGATCGTCTTCAGTTATGGCTGGAAATCAACAGGTTGATTCCAAATTCCCAATCCGGATTCAGAAGAAACAGAAGTACTATCGACAACCTTACTACATTGTATGTAGATATCCTAAATAGCTTTACAAACCATAATTATATGATCTCCCTCTTCCTGGACATAGAATCTGCGTTCGACTCAGTTCAAATTAATATTCTTATGGATATTTTAAAGAGTTTCAACCTTCCTCCGTCATTAATCAACATAATTTATAAATGCACGTATTCGCGTAACTTAAATATATCCTTTAAATCGGTCACCATTAATAGAATTTGCTATCAAGGTCTTTCGCAGGGTGCTATTTTAAGTCCTTTACTTTTCATTGCATATATATCTCGAATCCAACAAGCACTCGCACCAGATATTAAAACACTTGAGTACGCCGATGATTTGGTACTTTATGCCTCAAATAAATCTTTCAACCAGTGTGCTGCTTCTATAGATTTAGCGCTACAAAGTCTAAACACATGGCTTCAACATCTGGGTTTCAATCTGTCTGTAGGAAAATCTAAGTTAATAGTCTTCACCAATAAAAGATTTGATTTAGATAATCTCACCCTTAATGGAGTTAATTTTCCTATTGAGCACGAGGTAAAATTCCTTGGATTAACCTTCAATAAAAAACTATCATGGAAGGAACATATAGACAATGTCGTTACAAGCTGCGAAAAATCCTTGAACATCATGCGTGCAATCGCCTATATCAAATGGGGAGGTCATCCCAGTATTTTGCTTAATATATACAAAGCTCTAATACTTAGTAGACTGGATTATGGCTGTTTTTTATACGAAAATGCCTCTACAAAACTATTAAAAAAATTGGACCAAGTCCAGTACAAAGCTTTACGACTAATCTTGGGAGCAATGAAGTCAACTCCAACAAATGCCCTTTTGGCAGAATCCTGCGAACTCCCATTAAATCTTAGACGTTCATTTACATGTCAGAAATATGTTTTAAAGAAAATGGCCTCTGACAAAGACATGCTTAGAAATCTTCATGATCTGAGCATCAACGTACTTACAAACAAATTCTGGCATAAACGCAAATCCCCTCTAGTAGCCAACAGCTACCTGGATGTAAAAAAATACGAACCTTCTGTGACCTATAGGAGTTCTTACTCCAACTCAGTTCTTAATGTTGAACCAATTATATTGTTTCCAAAATATTCCCCAAACCCCCTAATCACAAAATCCGAATTCAGTCAATATATTAGTGACTTCTTCGTTGGATATACAACTATTTATACCGACGGATCCAAATCAGAAAACAGCTCTGGCTGTTCTTTTTATGCCGAATCCTTAAATTATTGGGAATCCTTTAAATTATCAGCGAAAGCCTCTATATTCACAGCTGAATTCTTTGCAATCAAAAAGGCCATTGAATATGTTTCGAATTTGGCATCCAACAAATTTTTAATTATCAGTGACAGTAAATCTGTTCTTCAAGCTCTACATTCAGATCCCAAATCAATTAAACATCCCGAAATATTAGAACTATTACTCGTCATTCAACTATTAATAAAAAATAACAAACAAATAGCATTCTTATGGGTAAAGGGTCACTCCGGAATTCATGGAAATGAGGTGGCCGACAGGTTAGCGAAGGAGTCTGAATTGAAAGATGTAGAGTCAAGCTTTCTTCTGCAATCGGACATTATAAATTTAATGTGGGGGGAGAATCTCTCTCTATGGAAAGAACAATTTGAAAGAATTTCTGTCGAAAAAGGTTCAAAATACTATTCCATCGTTGGGGGTATACCTTCCTCTCCATGGTTCAAATATATTAACGGCCCAAGAAAACTCTTCACCACGATTGTAAGGATCCGCTTTGGCCACTGTTGTGTAAATGCACATCTCCATAGAATTGGCGTCATAGATTCTCCCCTCTGCGATTGCCTAACAGCAATCCAAGACCTGGAGCATATTTTTCAAAACTGTCCTTTATTTGATGCATCTCGAAATAAATTAAAAAATAAAGTTAAAGTTTATTACAACGCAAGTCAATTTTCCTATCAATCCCTTGTGAAATCAGGAAACATAAAAATATATTCTGCCATTATTGACTTTTTAGACGAAATAGGCATCTCTTTGTAGTCTAGTATATAGCTCATATCATCTCATTAACAATCTCCTATCTCTAGTGTAACCTGTCCGTCGGGCTCAAACCTGTGTGTGTCTTTTCCTATAAAAGTCGTGTCGGCCCCCACAGACGTCTTTCCTCTCAAATTCCCTATGTTCCCGCTGTCTAACTCATTTCATCGGTTTAAGCTGGTTAAAATGGACTTACGTCCGATGACCAATGTGTGTTATAAAAAAAAAAAAAAAAAAAAAAAAAAAAACTTATAAATACATTTGAGTGCAAAAGTTCCTGTTTTGTTAGTCTTCTCTGCGGTAACTATATCAGAACATATGTCGAATCTAAATGCATCAGATTCTTATTGTAACTATTTGGGGTTGCCTGGTTGATATGAGAATTCTTCCTATTGAAATAAGTTGGGCCTTATTTTTCTGTTTTGTTAGTCTTCTTCTGCGGTACCTGAATATTAAAATCCGTTGAATCAAAATGCATCAAATTCTTATCGTAACTAGTTGGGATCTTCCGGTTTTTACGAGAATTCTTCCTAATGAAAAAGTTGGAGCTGTCTCCAAAGAAATTATGTTCCTGGTTTGTTATTCAGATGCGACCAGACACGCTGCCACTTTGAATCACCTTGTTGTACTAGTATTATACCCAATATCACTTTCAACCAAAATTCTGGCATCTTTGTGTTGATGTTTGCAATTTTCTAAGAGACAGATTTAGTTCGTTCCGATTGTTGATTGTTGTTTTTGCCAGCTAATAAATAATAAATAATATTGTCAAATTCATTTTGAAAAGTTATTCTTATATATTTAATAGCTTCTACGTTTTCCCCAGTATAACAAGCGGCCATTTTTTTTCCTTTTAAAAATCTGTAATAAGCATACATGAACGTCGAGTGAAAGATAATTGCGTGTAAATTTTAATTGCGTCCCTATACACACCCGACGAAAAGTCAATTAACGAGCCCTGTGGTGGCACATCCTTGGGGCCCCGACGTTATTAGAATCCCAGCTGGGGGCCCAAGATGGGACATTGTCGGAGCCCCATCAGCAGCACCACAGCGTTAATTGGTGCATGCCCAAAGGTGCACTCTATCTGGGCCAAATGTGCTACGCTTCATAATTGATCTAACTTTAATGGTCGGACATGTATCCCGGTTTCTGTTGGAATTGCAGAAATACTTACTTAGCAAATGAGTTAATTGCGTAGCTTTGCGGGTAGGCCGTGTAAAGTGGCGGTGTAATTAAAATGATTTATCGACAGGCGGTTTTTTTTTGGCGTACGAGAGGGATTAAAAATGATGTTCGGAGAATTGCAATTTGCAATTTGTGGAGTATTCATTAAAGCGTTTATTTCAATTTTGTGCTATATATGTCGAAATCTTGAGATAGTGGGTTGTTTGCTTGATTAATGCTTTAATTACAGATTTATCAATGAACTATAAATTCATACGCATTGAGTAGAATATTGTAGTTGCATGGTACAAGTGTGATTTAATTTCTTACACTTTTTTAACCGTTTTGATTAGAAGGTATTTTGCATGTTGCCGGTGTGATAAATCCATAAAGTCTTGCTTATCGGATAAAAATAGATTGAAACGGTAATAGGACAGCGTTTATAGTAATATTCGTCGATACGCAAGATTACGCACTTTTGTATCTCTGCAATGTTTTTATGATTCCTTTACAAAATTTGATGATTTGGTTAAATTTCTTGTATAATTCTGTCGTAGTACATGTATTATTATTGTTTGTTTATATGTAGTTACCTGTTACAAAGATTATCATATCGTGTGAGCAACAATGTTTGCAGATAATTTAAACTTCCCGCCGAAAAATCTGGGAAATTTAATCGCTCCAAGTTCATGCTAAGGCACAATTAATAAAGAGTTACTAGATTTGGGCAGCGTCGTGCTTCGTATTTTGCCATTGTGTTCATTAATTCTTCGAATTTAGTTATTTTACCTTCTGTTTCATAGACATGAGTTCTTATCAGGACTACTTTGCATAAATATTTGTTTTGTGATAAGTGATTTGCTGTTTTTAAGGTTAGAAAATTATAAAATTTAAGTTCCGTTCGGGAAAAAATTTTGCTATGCCAATGGAAAATCAATCTAAGGGATATCAAATCGATATGATCAGTTCTACCAACATGCGTATTTGCTTCCCTATCTATCAATCTGCACCTATTGTTGCTCACTCTGTACAAAGGTCGTGTTGCGCAAATCGGAAATAAAGCCGGCTGATATCGTTAGAAGGACTAGTTTCAAGAATCAGAACATCTGCAAAGTCGTGAAATTTTTCAAGGAGATCGGTGGGGTCTCGGATTGACCTTGGAGCGGTTCTCCAATCACCACGACAACGACGGAGAACATCCGCAATATACGCTGTTGAATACATCTGAAGCGATCAATGCGGAGAATGGGTAAATAACTTGGAATCGACGACTTCCGCTTTTGAAGTATTAAGTGGATTCTGAATCTGCGCAGGTAGAAGATCGCTGGCATCCTCTTTCTCACCGAGGCGATGAAGTTTAAATGGCTGAAGAAATTTCATCGAATACTTGGCGCTTAGCTCTGTAATCGCGAGAATCATTTTCAGTTATCCAAGAAAGGCTAGCAAACGACTGTTGCGAAATTCATCGGTGGAAGTCATTTTCCCGACTTAGATGATTTGCGCGACAGTAGAGACAAACACCGCTGGTGTTTATCTACAGATGCGTTAAAAAAACGCCGCCAGCTGCCAACAGCTCCAGCACGTTCTAGACCGGTGGGTGGACAAGGAACACTTCTACAGAAATGGATTGAAGCTTCAGCAGAATAGGGCTCCAGCACATAAGATCCATTTGAAGATCGCTATATGCGAAGAGTTGTTTCCTGGCTTTTAGGGCAAAGCTATTTGATCTTAACCACGCGTGGTCTATCTTGCAGCAAAAAATCTCAGGAAGCCGTTAGAATACCGCAAGCGAGCAGCAGTTGGTCTTGATGCACGCCTGGAGCGCAATTGTGGGTAAGTCGGCAATTTCCGCAAGCAACTACATACATAAACAGTATGCCGCAGAAAAACGGTAAAATTTAAAGTCAATGTTGGTAGCCTTGTAGATGTACAAGAAGTGGGGGAACCGTCAAACTGTCGAGTTGCAATGGAGCCCCCATTCTCTGCTGACTGTAGTTAGGCCAGATAACAGGGGAAGTTAGTGACATTGGATTACAAAATTTTGGGAAGTGGGATTTGATGCGTACTTGGGCGCCGAGCAACTTTTGCGACCAAAATATTGAGGTAGCAAATTTGCAGTAGTGGAGCGGTACGCATCGTATTACCGATATGGCGACAGTGTGAAAGTTGCACAAAAATAATTTCGGCGTCACTATGAAATACCGCCCCCCCGGACAAGTTCCTTCTCCACGCGCAATTAAAACGTGAGTTAGTAACTTTGAAGAGACTGCTTGGGCTTTGAAAAAAACTAGTGGGTGTGTTTTTTCGTTACGTACCCCAGAAAACATTGGTGCTGTGCAAACTGTTCTGCCTCGTGATTGGGGCTCGGTCGTCTAAGCATGCAAAGAATACTCCATAACCTTAAATTTCATCCTTACAAGCTTCAGATTGTTCAAGAAATGAAACCTAATGATTCTCTATTGCGCCTACAATTATGTGAGAACTTGTTGGCTAAAATCAATGAAGAAACCAACTTCATTGAAAATCCTTGCATATCAGATGAAGCCCATTTTCACCTAACTGGATACGTGAATAAGGAGAACATGCATTACTGTGCAAAAACAAATCTACGCTTCACCAGCTAAATTTACTGTATAGCTTGTAGTTTTGTGTCGTGGGGTGAAAGGCCCTTACTTCTTTGCAGATGAAGGTGATTCCGCTGTCAGTATGGCGCCTCAAGGTTATGTCAACATGCTAGAGACATTTTTGGCTCCAAGGCTTCATTGTCTTTCAAATCTTGACATTCAGCACCAGATTTCAACAGGATGGAGCCACCTCACACATTGGTCGGCAGTCTGTGTGTCTGTGTGTGGTGACGTCTTAATGTTAGGTCAACATGCTAGAGACATTTTTGGATCCAAGACTCCATTGTCCTTCAAATCTTGATATTCAGCACCAAATTTCAAGAGGATGGGGCCACCTCACAAACTGCTCGACAGTCTGTGTGTCTGTGTGTGACGTCTTAACGTTAGGTCAACATGTTAGAGACATTTTTGGCTCCAAGATTCCATTGTCTTTCAAATCTTGACATTCAGCACCGGATTTCAAGAGGATGGGGCCACCTCATAAACTGCTCGCCTGTGTGTGATGTCCTAACGTTAGGTCAACATGTTAGAGACATTTTTGGCTCCAAGGCTCCACTGTCTTTCAAATCTTGACATTCAGCACCAAATTTCAAGAGGATGGGGCCACCTCACAAACTGCTCGACAGTCTGTGTGTGATGTCCTAACGTTAGGTCAACATGCTAGAGACATTTTTGGATCCAAGGCTCCATCGTCTTTCAAATCTTGACATTCAGCACCAGATTTCAAGAGGATGGGGCCACCTCACAAACTGCTTGACAGTCTGTGTGTGATATCTTAACATTAGGTCAACATGCCAGAGACATTTTTGGATCCAAGGCTCCATTGTCTTTCAAATCTTGACATTCAATACCAGATTTCAAGAGGATGGGGCCACCTCACAAACTGCTCGACATTCTGTGTGTCTGTGTGTGACGTCCTAACGTTCAGTCAACATGCCAGACACTCCACTCTCTTTCAAATCTTGACATTCAGCACCAGATTTCAACAGGATAGGACCACCGCACAAACTGCTCGATAGTCTGTGTGACTGTGTGTGACGTCTTAACGTTATGTCAACATGATAGAGACATTTTTGGCTCTGAGACTTCATTGTCTTTAAAATCTTGATATTCAGCACCAGATTTCAACAGGATGGGGCCACCTTACAAACTGCGTATCTATGTGTCTGTGTGTGACATCTTAACGTTAGATCAACATACTAGAGAAATTTTTGGATCCAAGGCTCCATCGTCTTTCAAATCTTGACATTCAGCACCAGATTTCAAGAGGATGGAGCCACCTCACAAACTGCTCGACAGTCTGTGTGTCTGTGTGTGACGTCTTAACGTTAGGTCAACATGCTTGAGACATTTTTGGCTCCAAGGCTTCATTGTCATGCATGACATTCAGCACCAGATTTCAAGATGATGGGGCCACCTCACAAACTGCTCGATAGTCTGTGTGTGATGTCTTAACGTTAGGTCAACATGCAAGAGACATTTTTGGCTCCAAGGCTTCATTGTCTTTCAAATCTTGACAATCAGCACCAGATTTCAAGAGGATGGGGCCACCTCATAAACTGCTTGACAGTCTGTGTGTGATGTCTTAACGTTAAGTCAACATGCTAGAAACATTTTTGGATCCAAGGCTCCATTGTTTTTCAAATCTTGACATTCAGCACCAGATTTCAAGAGGATGGGGCCACCTCACAAACTGCTCAGTCTGTGTTTGATGTCTTAACGTTAGGTCAACATGCTAGAGACATTTTTGGCTCCAAGGCTCCATTGTTTTTCAAATCTTGACATTCAACACCAGATTTCAACAGGATGGGGCCACCTCACAAACTACTCGACAGTCTGTGTGATTGTGTGTGACATCTTAACGTTAGGTCAACATGCTAGAGATATTTTTGGCTCCAAGACTCCATTGTCGTTCAAATCTTGACATTCAGCACCAGATTTCAAGATGATGGGGCCACCTCACAAACTGCTCGATAGTCTGTGTGTGATGTCTTAACGTTAGGTCAACATGCTTGAGACATTTTTGGCTCCAAGGCTTCATTGTCTTTAAAATCTTGACATTCAGCACCAGATTTCAATAGGATGGGGCTACCTCACAAACTGCTCGACAGTCTGTGTGACTGTATGTGACGTCTTAACGTTATATCAACATGCAAGAGACATTTTTGGATCCAAGGCTCCATTGTCTTTCAAATCTTGACAATCAGCACCAGATTTCAACAGGATGGGGCCACCTCACAAACTGCTAGACAGTATGTGTGTCTGTGTGTGACGTCTTAACGTTAGGTCAACATGTTAGAGACATTTTTTGCTCCAAGGCTCATTGTCTTTCAAACCTTGACATTCAGCACCAGATTTCAAGAGCTCGACAGCCTTTAGCAGCAGTGAAACGTTTGTTTGGGGAGAGCATAATTTTAAGGAATGCTTACATCGTTTTGGCCGCTCCGGTTCGACATCTGAAGTGTGTTATGTACCAGACTAGACCAACAAACCTTGCCCAGCTAAGGATTCAGATCGAAGAAAACATCGCCAATGTCTCCAAAAATCTTCAGAATCCACTTACTGAATGTGTACGGCGAAATGGTCAGCACTTAACTGACGTGATTTTAAAATAAATATTTGATTAAATGTTGAAAGCTACGAATGAAAGACAATGCCAGTTAAATGTCCATATAAGATTGGTACATTTCAATCGGTATTTCATTTCCTCGAGACTGTTTTGTTCAACTTCCTCAAGTGTTACTGGTTTGTTGGCATAAGGCATAAACCTTACACTTTGATTCTTCCAGACTACACACCATTCTGTCAGATTGTAACAATTACAATGTTGCTTGACCCTGCCACAGTGTTAAGATTATTTTTAGATAGTGCTGGAAGACTGCCCAGTCTCGTGGAGCGCCGAAAATGACCCGGATTGTCTCGTGAATTTAACCCTGGAACGCTCACCACAATACCTAGTGTTATAGTGGCTGCCGAAACATCACCTCTTCACTCAGTCTTGGACCTCTCCGGCGGATACCGTCATCCGCCGGTTGACCCCAGTATTTAGTTCCTCACCTTGGCGTAGTACTGGAGCTCAGGTAAGATGCGCACTGAGTACTAATCGATTAGCTACGGTTGTTAATCGGTGCTCCTTGCCCCAACTCTCTATCCACCGAGTGGTCCATTTTGGTACCCCACTGAGCTACGCCTGTAACAATACCTTCACTTTTTATGGATACAGGAGAATTTTCTAACGCCCGAAACCGATTAATTTATTCATTAACGTATCGATTTAACTGATTATGATTTTTTTATCATGAGCAAGCTGTAACATCTTATTGCTATGTGTAAGGCATCCTCAATGGTCTTGTTGAAGAAGCTCTTATGTAAATGCATTTCATATGGTTACAAATGCAAATTATTCACTAAACCAGGGTTAGTCAGCCTTTTTATACCTATCGCCCAATTGTGTATTATTGCGGCAAGAAAAGTTTTTCAACAGCCCACCCGTTCCTCCTTGTTTTTGTCTGGTTTTGCAAATTTGAAGTCGTGCGCTCGTTATCGGTTTTTTTTCTCTTTTTTCAAATATGAAATCGTGCGCTCGTTTTATTTTTTGCTCTTCGTTTTCCAAATTTGAACTCTCTACCCTCATTTTCGTTTTTTTTTTGTTCCTGGTTTTTCCAATTTTAACTCTTGCTCTTCTAATAAATGCATTTATTTCGTAAAGAATAAATGATTTCTTCGGACTAAACACCATGAAAGCTGAAAACGCCCACGAGTGAGCGGTATGAACCAGGTTGACTTCCACTGCACTAAACGATAAATAATAAGTTTTGATGGCACATTATTTCCACCCAAAATTTAACAAAATTGTTTAGTCGTCGCAATAATTGATTGATTTTGATAAAACGTTTCTACGTTAAAACACGTTGGTTTATTGAATTTTCCACGTCCGTACTTCACTGCTAAATGTGAACTGTCAAAATTCAACTTTACCAAAATGGCGACCAAAAAAGTAATTCTTTACTTAATAAGTGTTTCAACACAATGCATCCATGTTATTGAAAGTAATCCATTTCAACAGATCTACTGTACGTGTATCTAGACTAGTAATTGTAAAATAAGAATACAGTAGCCGTTAGAGATTGGCATCAGGTAAAACCAATAAATTCCATTCGAGCCCACGCACCTCCCACGTCTGGCCGACTCCTTGCGCATCCGCCATTATTAATTGAGGATCTATTCGGATCTGATAAGACAGACCTCATGGATCCATCACACTTTACGGCGTCACACCAGCAACATGCTAACTCTCCCGTAACACAGACTAATAGTCACGATACTGAAAACACGTACAAAATGACCACTGATTTATCACCGCTATTATTTAAATACTAAACACTTCATGTTTTCAGATGCCTACTGGAAAAATCGTTAATTACATTTAATTTTCTGTCTACCAGAATTCCTCACCGTTTGTTTATTAAAATATAAATTCAAATTTTGGTGCTGCGGTGGTGATAATGTAATTTCCAAGCGTATCGCGGATTCTATCGTCACGAGCGTCCGCACACGTGCAGGTGAATAAGGTTGGTGTCTGTTTGTCTCTTTCTAATTAACCTGGTGACACAATCAAAGACGGACGCTCGGTGTCGGTACATAAATCCGGGAGATTGTATCGTCCGGCAATTGAGCAATGTGGGATACCGTCACGTATATTCAGCACCTACTGCCATCCTATCGAGTATTGATCTGTGGCTATATATTTTACTGTGGGATATCTTTTTGTATTTATTGTCATTTTGTTATGTCCATTTCGCGGAATTAAATGAAATTTTAAAATAAATCATTTCTTCTTGAGGAAATAAATTGGATAAGCTTAAATTGTTTGTCTGAAACAAATTCGTGCAATAATAGTTATTTATGCAACAAGTGAGTAAAGTAATACTTTTTTTCACGAGTAGGAAAGATTGCCAATTTCCTACAAGTGAAAAAAAGTTGCTACAGTGGTTCATACAAAAAATTTTCTACCTCCGTAACTTTAAATAAATTCGGTAAAACCTTAATTTTTATAAGTAATAATACTTTTAAATGATGAACATATTAATAATCATCAAGTTTACTTGATCGGAAACGAATGTTTGACATTTATCAGCAGAACTCGCGGCATTCGCAACACACTTTGCACAAACGATTTTTTAGTTGCGTTAAAAAATGTACCGCTACGGCACTTTTTTTCACGCAAGAGGGTGAAAAAAATGAACCACTATGGCACTTTTTTTCACGCTTCCGGAAGGCTTCAGAAAACACGTATTTTATGAACGCAAATTAATGAAAAAAACTGTACATTTTTTACCGAACGTAGAAAAATACTTTTAGTGTATAATATAAATATTATGCTTCGTACAAACTTGCGCCGAAAGCCGCTCCGTACAGATGTGTACGGTGTTCGCGCACGTGATTTGTGTCACATGGTTCGCTGTTGGTCCGTCGCTTGTACGTGCCAAAAGTTTTTGTGTCACAATCGCGGCGAGTTTCGTGAAAGTGCGCAAGTGTGTAATATGCATAAACAGTATAAAAATAACTTTTAGTTTATTTAATAAAGGTGAATAAGTGGATCAGTATAAAATTTCCTTAACATTGTTTTGAGTCCGCAAAGGCGCAAAATAATGAAAAAAGTTATATACGCCGTTTTATCATACACTCTAAATGTGAGCTCCTGTCAGAAAACATTCCTCATAAAACTTTTTCAATTATAGAAATATCGCATTTTGTCCCGAATTATAGCGTATTTATAGATTATTGCTTTTTCTAATCATTCTCACTGGCTAAGAAAATGAAGTAAATGCTTATAGGATTTTTTTTAACCAATTCGTAAAACGAGAAGAAGAAAAATTAGACGTTACATAAACACATTGTTTTACTATAAATGTCGTAAAACCCGCAATTAATAATTTCCACATTGTTCTCCATAAACAACGGAGCCCGACCGGCACCGGTTTCCACCGCATTGTTCTAACGAGCGTTTCAGCATTTTTGCCGATTTTTTTTTCAGCTGTTGCATGACTGTTTTTAATTAGAACTGGGCCGTGTCGTACGTGTAACAATAGTTGCATGGAACATCGGGCTCGCCTTCATGTTCAGTAAAGCTCGCTGTATATAAAAGCTGTTTTTTAGTTCCGGGAAAGTCGCTAACGAACCACGACTCCGGTATTCTGCTCCTCGAATCGGGGCCTCCATCTGTGGACGTTCATAATACTTGCACGTCAATTAGAGGACAATTAAAATACAACCACCGGCCATGGTTCAAACATGAATCACACACCTTTGTGTGATAACGTAAAGATGCAGATGGTGAAGTGTACTTGTTTGCACTAACAACCATGCACACGTGAAAGTTATGCTGAAGCAACTATTTGATAAGATTTTTGTAAAACTTTATGTCGGCAAATGTAAATACAATTATAAATAATTTATAATTAACACTTTGTTTATATTTCCTGCAAATATTCGAACAAATGGAATTATTCATTATTTATAGGACAACATGATATTTCAACTTTAAATTTTGCCGATTTTTATATTCTTAATTATTGAAATTCACCATTTTATATAATTCAGTATAATGTTACTACAAATTACAGTTAATAGTCGACAAGACCAAAATCCACTCTTCCATCTGTTATCCATCTCGTGGACATGGCAGAGGCGAGCTAAACGCTTCCGAACACCGGAGATCTATGATTAAATCTACAAGTCTTTTCTTTAACTAGACAGGAGATTGCGGGTTTAAAAGATATGTGGCTGAAGGCGTCGTCGCACTACCTAATAAAATATCACATCCACGGACATCGGCTGCGGAGAGAAGTGCCAAGAATGCGGTTTCCTCTTCGCTGATTTATCCAGCACGGTAACCAGATACATCTTCATGAAATAATTTAAACACAGTAGTACGCCATGCTCTCGAGGAACACTGGAACAACTATAATAATCGGCCATGTGAGATCCGCGGGGTCGTCATAAAAAAATCGGGCGATAACGACGTAGATCACGTGTTCCGGGGGTAAAAATGGAGGTATGCCCAGTAGCTAAATAATTAGCAGTCGTAAAATGGCGAGGAGGGAGAAAAACTCCAAAGGAAATATTTCCTGCCCGAGTCGCAGCCAGTGTTTATGTTAACAAACGATGCTGGTTGTAATTACGGTTTTTAGAAAACTGCCCGACCATTCAATTACCTTACTACGTTTCTAAATGTGTAATTTAACTCCGTCTGCGAATTCGCATAAACATGCAAATGAGAGTATAATTCGGTTGGCCCACGCGAAATCCGGCTTAATGACACCGAATAATTCGAGCAATGTCTTCATTACGTTCCTGAGGAGGTTTTATAAATGAAGGTACCGGTAATATTATCACGACGTAGTGTGATTCGAGAGTGATCTCCTTTTAAGGTGGTATGTGCTTAATAGTTGGAATATGTCAATGTAACTGTAGCGCACCGTTTAATGATGCACCTGAAGACAGGCACCACGGCCTATTTAAATGCCTGCGATGCCTGGAATATGTCGGTCTTCCTAACTAATAATAAATACTAATAAACATCACGAATGAAATGGATGTTCCAATTTATAAACGATTTTCGGAGATGCCATGAATTCTGACTTTCACCTCAATTATTTTTTTCTTTCTCACTTTTACTCAAGAATACACTATACCTTTCAAATACTCGTGTTGTACAATTATATTTATTTTCGCTAAATGAACGCATTATTTTTTTTTTACAGTATATCATTACCTGGTTTTTGTTATACCGACTGAGTAGATATAAAATGAGAGTTCTGCCACAAGAAGTCTGTCGCAGAACTCTTATATGGTTTCTAGGTGTCGCAAAACTTTCATGAGAGTTCTGGGACGTAAAACGCATCTGTTATTGGTTTTACCATCTTTAATGTCACCACCCCTTTGGATGTATTTACATGGGTTAATTTGGGGTGTGTGATTTCCTGCGATGCGATGTTCCTGGACATTCATGGAGGATGTTACAACAATAATCCGACATCATATGCGTCTACGGTACCGTTCTTCAATTTTACGATTTGGTATCAGGATCACAGGAACGAAAAGAGGAATTTTGGTCTTCATATTCTCTGCCAAATTCTTTAAAAATTTTCAACAAATTTTACGATTTGGTATCAGGATCACAGGAACGATAAGAGGAATTTTGGTCTTCATATTCTCTGCCAGATTCTTTAAAAATTTTCAACAAATTTTACGATTTCGTATCAGGATCACAGGAACGAAAAGAGGAATTTTGGTCTTCATATTCTCTGCCAAATTCTTTAAAAATTTTCAACAAATTTTACGATTTGGTATCAGGATCACAGGAACGATAAGAGGAATTTTGGTCTTCATATTCTCTGCCAAATTCTTTAAAAATTTTCATAAAATTTTACGATTTGGTATCAGAATCACAGGAACGAAAAGAGGAATTTTGGTCTTCATATTCTCTGCCAAATTCTTTAAAAATTTTCAACAAATTTTACGATTTGGTATCAGGATCACAGGAACGATAAGAGGAATTTTGGTCTTCATATTCTCTGCCAGATTCTTTAAAAATTTTCAACAAATTTTACGATTTGGTATCAGGATCACAGGAACGAAAAGAGGAATTTTGGTCTTCATATTCTCTGCCAAATTCTTTAAAAATTTTCAACAAATTTTACGATTTGGTATCAGGATCACAGGAACGAAAAGAGGAATTTTGGTCTTCATATTCTCTGCCAAATTCTTTAAAAATGTTCAACAAATTTTACGATTTGGTATCAGGATCACAGGAACGATAAGAGGAATGTTGGTCTTCATATTCTCTGCCAAATTCTTTAAAAATTTTCAACAAATTTTACGATTTGGTATCAGGATCACAGGAACGAAAAGAGGAATTTTGGTCTTCATATTCTCTGCCAAATTCTTTAAAAATTTTCAACAAATTTTACGATTTGGTATCAGGATCACAGGAACGATAAGAGGAATTTTGGTTTTCATATTCTCTGCCAAATTCTTTAAAAATTTTCAACAAATTTTACGATTTGGTATCAGGATCACAGGAACGAAAAGAGGAATTTTGGTCTTCATATTCTCTGCCAAATTCTTTAAAAATTTTCAACAAATTTTACGATTTCGTATCAGGATCACAGGAACGAAAAGAGGAATTTTGGTCTTTATATCCTCTGCCAAATTCTTTAAAAATTTTCAACAAATTTTACGATTTGGTATCAGGATCACAGCAACGAAAAGAGGAATTTTGGTCTTCTTATTCTCTGCCAAATTCTTACAAAAATTTTCAACAAATTTTACGATTTCGTATCAGGATCACAGGAACGAAAAGAGGAATTTTGGTCTTCATATTCTCTGCCAAATTCTTTAAAAATGTTCAACAAATTTTACGATTTGGTATCAGGATCACAGCAACGAAAAGAGGAATTTTGGTCTTCTTATTCTCTGCCAAATTCTTACAAAAATTTTCAACAAATTTTACGATTTCGTATCAGGATCACAGGAACGAAAAGAGGAATTTTGGTCTTCATATTCTCTGCCAAATTCTTTAAAAATTTTCAACAAATTTTACGATTTGGTATCAGGATCACAGCAACGAAAAGAGGAATTTTGGTCTTCTTATTCTCTGCCAAATTCTTACAAAAATTTTCAACAAATTTTACGATTTCGTATCAGGATCACAGGAACGAAAAGAGGAATTTTGGTCTTTATATCCTCTGCCAAATTCTTTAAAAATTTTCAACAAATTTTACGATTTGGTATCAGGATCACAGCAACGAAAAGAGGAATTTTGGTCTTCTTATTCTCTGCCAAATTCTTACAAAAATTTTCAACAAATTTTACGATTTCGTATCAGGATCACAGGAACGAAAAGAGGAATTTTGGTCTTCATATTCTCTGCCAAATTCTTTAAAAATTTTCAACAAATTTTACGATTTCGTATCAGGATCACAGGAACGAAAAGAGGAATTTTGGTCTTCATATTCTCTGCCAAATTCTTTAAAAATTTTCAACAAATTTTACGATTTGGTATCAGGATCACAGGAACGAAAAGAGGAATTTTCGTCTTCATATTCTCTGCCAAATTCTTTAAAAATTTTCAACAAATTTTACGATTTGGTATCAGGATAACAGGAACGAAAAGAGGAATTTTGGTCTTCATATTCTCTGCCAAATTCTTTAAAAATTTTCAACAAATTTTACGATTTGGTATCAGGATCACAGGAACGAAAAGAGGAATTTTGGTCTTCATATTCTCTGCCAAATTCTTTAAAAATTTTCAACAAATTTTACGATTTGGTATCAGGATCACAGGAACGATAAGAGGAATTTTGGTTTTCATATTCTCTGCCAAATTCTTTAAAATTTTCAACAAATTTTACGATTTGGTATCAGGATCACAGGAACAAAAAGAGGAATTTTGGTCTTCATATTATCTGCCAAATTCTTTAAAAATTTTCAACAAATTTTACGATTTGGTATCAGGATAACAGGAACGAAAAGAGGAATTTTGGTCTTCATACTCTCTGCCAAATTCTTTAAAAATTTTCAACAAATTTTACGATTTGGTATCAGGATCACAGGAACGAAAAGAGGAATTTTGGTCTTCATATTCTCTGCTAAATTCTTTAAAAATTTTCAACAAATTTTACGATTTGGTATCAGGATCACAGGAACGATAAGAGGAATTTTGGTCTTCATATTCTCTGCCAAATTCTTTAAAAATTTTCAACAAATTTTACGATTTGGTATCAGGATCACAGGAACGAAAAGAGGAATTTTGGTCTTCATATTCTCTGCCAAATTCTTACAAAAATTTTCAACAAATTTTACGATTTGGTATCAGGATCACAGGAATGAAAAGAGGAATTTTGGTCTTCATATTCTCTGCCAAATTCTTTAAAAATGTTTAACAAATTTTACGATTTGGTATCAGGATCACAGGAACGATAAGAGGAATTTTGGTCTTCATATTCTCTGCCAAATTCTTTAAAAATTTTCAACAAATTTTACGATTTGGTATCAGGATCACAGGAACGAAAAGAGGAATTTTGGTCTTCATATTCTCTGCCAAATTCTTTAAAAATTTTCAACAAATTTTACGATTTCGTATCAGGATCACAGGAACGAAAAGAGGAATTTTGGTCTTTATATCCTCTGCCAAATTCTTTAAAAATTTTCAACAAATTTTACGATTTGGTATCAGGATCACAGCAACGAAAAGAGGAATTTTGGTCTTCTTATTCTCTGCCAAATTCTTACAAAAATTTTCAACAAATTTTACGATTTCGTATCAGGATCACAGGAACGAAAAGAGGAATTTTGGTCTTCATATTCTCTGCCAAATTCTTTAAAAATGTTCAACAAATTTTACGATTTGGTATCAGGATCACAGCAACGAAAAGAGGAATTTTGGTCTTCTTATTCTCTGCCAAATTCTTACAAAAATTTTCAACAAATTTTACGATTTCGTATCAGGATCACAGGAACGAAAAGAGGAATTTTGGTCTTCATATTCTCTGCCAAATTCTTTAAAAATTTTCAACAAATTTTACGATTTGGTATCAGGATCACAGCAACGAAAAGAGGAATTTTGGTCTTCTTATTCTCTGCCAAATTCTTACAAAAATTTTCAACAAATTTTACGATTTCGTATCAGGATCACAGGAACGAAAAGAGGAATTTTGGTCTTTATATCCTCTGCCAAATTCTTTAAAAATTTTCAACAAATTTTACGATTTGGTATCAGGATCACAGCAACGAAAAGAGGAATTTTGGTCTTCTTATTCTCTGCCAAATTCTTACAAAAATTTTCAACAAATTTTACGATTTCGTATCAGGATCACAGGAACGAAAAGAGGAATTTTGGTCTTCATATTCTCTGCCAAATTCTTTAAAAATTTTCAACAAATTTTACGATTTCGTATCAGGATCACAGGAACGAAAAGAGGAATTTTGGTCTTCATATTCTCTGCCAAATTCTTTAAAAATTTTCAACAAATTTTACGATTTGGTATCAGGATCACAGGAACGAAAAGAGGAATTTTCGTCTTCATATTCTCTGCCAAATTCTTTAAAAATTTTCAACAAATTTTACGATTTGGTATCAGGATAACAGGAACGAAAAGAGGAATTTTGGTCTTCATATTCTCTGCCAAATTCTTTAAAAATTTTCAACAAATTTTACGATTTGGTATCAGGATCACAGGAACGAAAAGAGGAATTTTGGTCTTCATATTCTCTGCCAAATTCTTTAAAAATTTTCAACAAATTTTACGATTTGGTATCAGGATCACAGGAACGATAAGAGGAATTTTGGTTTTCATATTCTCTGCCAAATTCTTTAAAATTTTCAACAAATTTTACGATTTGGTATCAGGATCACAGGAACAAAAAGAGGAATTTTGGTCTTCATATTATCTGCCAAATTCTTTAAAAATTTTCAACAAATTTTACGATTTGGTATCAGGATAACAGGAACGAAAAGAGGAATTTTGGTCTTCATATTCTCTGCCAAATTCTTTAAAAATTTTCAACAAATTTTACGATTTGGTATCAGGATCACAGGAACGAAAAGAGGAATTTTGGTCTTCATATTCTCTGCCAAATTCTTTAAAAATTTTCAACAAATTTTACGATTTGGTATCAGGATCACAGGAACGAAAAGAGGAATTTTGGTCTTCATATTCTCTGCCAAATTCTTTAAAAATGTTCAACAAATTTTACGATTTGGTATCAGGATCACAGGAACGATAAGAGGAATTTTGGTCTTCATATTCTCTGCCAAATTCTTTAAAAATTTTCAACAAATTTTACGATTTCGTATCAGGATCACAGGAACGAAAAGAGGAATTTTGGTCTTCATACTCTCTGCCAAATTCTTTAAAAATTTTCAACAAATTTTACGATTTGGTATCAGGATCACAGGAACGAAAAGAGGAATTTTGGTCTTCATATTCTCTGCTAAATTCTTTAAAAATTTTCAACAAATTTTACGATTTGGTATCAGGATCACAGGAACGATAAGAGGAATTTTGGTCTTCATATTCTCTGCCAAATTCTTTAAAAATTTTCAACAAATTTTACGATTTGGTATCAGGATCACAGGAACGATAAGAGGAATTTTGGTCTTCATATTCTCTGCCAAATTCTTACAAAAATTTTCAACAAATTTTACGATTTGGTATCAGGATCACAGGAATGAAAAGAGGAATTTTGGTCTTCATATTCTCTGCCAAATTCTTTAAAAATGTTTAACAAATTTTACGATTTGGTATCAGGATCACAGGAACGATAAGAGGAATTTTGGTCTTCATATTCTCTGCCAAATTCTTTAAAAATTTTCAACAAATTTTACGATTTGGTATCAGGATCACAGGAACGAAAAGAGGAATTTTGGTCTTCATATTCTCTGCCAAATTCTTTAAAAATTTTCAACAAATTTTACGACTTGGTATCAGGATCACAGGAACGATAAGAGGAATTTTGGTTTTCATATTCTCTGCCAAATTCTTTAAAAATTTTCAACAAATTTTACGATTTGGTATCAGGATCACAGGAACGAAAAGAGGAATTTTGGTCTTCATATTCTCTGCCAAATTCTTTAAAAATTTTCAACAAATTTTACGATTTCGTATCAGGATCACAGGAACGAAAAGAGGAATTTTGGTCTTCATATTCTCTGCCAAATTCTTTAAAAATTTTCAACAAATTTTACGATTTGGTATCAGGATCACAGGAACGAAAAGAGGAATTTTCGTCTTCATATTCTCTGCCAAATTCTTTAAAAATTTTCAACAAATTTTACGATTTGGTATCAGGATAACAGGAACGAAAAGAGGAATTTTGGTCTTCATATTCTCTGCCAAATTCTTTAAAAATTTTCAACAAATTTTACGATTTGGTATCAGGATCACAGGAACGAAAAGAGGAATTTTGGTCTTCATATTCTCTGCCAAATTCTTTAAAAATTTTCAACAAATTTTACGATTTGGTATCAGGATCACAGGAACGATAAGAGGAATTTTGGTTTTCATATTCTCTGCCAAATTCTTTAAAATTTTCAACAAATTTTACGATTTGGTATCAGGATCACAGGAACGAAAAGAGGAATTTTGGTCTTCATATTATCTGCCAAATTCTTTAAAAATTTTCAACAAATTTTACGATTTGGTATCAGGATAACAGGAACGAAAAGAGGAATTTTGGTCTTCATATTCTCTGCCAAATTCTTTAAAAATTTTCAACAAATTTTACGATTTTATTCTCTGCCAAATTCTTTAAAAATTTTCAACAAATTTTACGATTTCGTATCAGGATCACAGGAACGAAAAGAGGAATTTTGGTCTTCATATTCTCTGCCAAATTCTTTAAAAATGTTCAACAAATTTTACGATTTGGTATCAGGATCACAGGAACGATAAGAGGAATTTTGGTCTTCATATTCTCTGCCAAATTCTTTAAAAATTTTCAACAAATTTTACGATTTGGTATCAGGATCACAGGAACGATAAGAGGAATTTTGGTCTTCATATTCTCTGCCAAATTCTTACAAAAATTTTCAACAAATTTTACGATTTGGTATCAGGATCACAGGAATGAAAAGAGGAATTTTGGTCTTCATATTCTCTGCCAAATTCTTTAAAAATGTTTAACAAATTTTACGATTTGGTATCAGGATCACAGGAACGATAAGAGGAATTTTGGTCTTCATATTCTCTGCCAAATTCTTTAAAAATTTTCAACAAATTTTACAATTTGGTATCAGGATCACAGGAACAAAAAGAGGAATTTTGGTCTGAATTTTGTCAGCCAAATTATTTAAAAATTTTCAACAAATTTTACGATTTGGTATCAGGATCACAGAAACGGAAAGAGGAATTTTGGTCTTCAAATTCTCTGCCAAATTCCTTAAATATTTTCAACAAATTTTACGATTTGGTATCAGGATCACAGGAACTAAACGAGTAATTTCGGTCTGAATTTTGTCTACAAATTATTTAAAAATTTTCAACAAATTTTACGATTTGGTATCAGGATCACAGGAACGATAAGAGGAATTTTGGTCTTCATATTCTCTGCCAAATTCTTTAAAAATTTTCAACAAATTTTACGATTTCGTTTCAGGATCACAGGAACGAAAAGAGGAATTTTGGTCTTCATATTCTCTGCCAAATTCTTTAAAAATTTTCAACAAATTTTACGATTTGGTATCAGGATCACAGGAACGATAAGAGGAATTTTGGTCTTCATATTCTCTGCCAAATTCTTACAAAAATTTTCAACAAATTTTACGATTTGGTATCAGGATCACAGGAACGAAAAGAGGAATTTTGGTCTTCATATTCTCTGCCAAATTCTTTAAAAATGTTCAACAAATTTTACGATTTGGTATCAGGATCACAGGAACGATAAGAGGAATTTTGGTCTTCATATTCTCTGCCAAATTCTTTAAAAATTTTCAACAAATTTTACGATTTGGTATTAGGATCACAGGAACGAAAAGAGGAATTTTGGTCTTCATATTCTCTGCCAAATTCTTTAAAAATTTTCAACAAATTTTACGATTTGGTATCAGGATCACAGGAACAAAAAGAGGAATTTTGGTCTGAATTTTGTCAGCCAAATTATTTAAAAATTTTCAACAAATTTTACGATTTGGTATCAGGATCACAGAAACGGAAAGAGGAATTTTGGTCTTCAAATTCTCTGCCAAATTCCTTAAAAATTTTCAACAAATTTTACGATTTGGTATCAGGATCACCGGAACGATAAGAGGAATTTTGGTCTTCATATTCTCTGCCAAATTCTTACAAAAATTTTCAACAAATTTTACGATTTGGTATCAGGATCACAGGAACGAAAAGAGGAATTTTGGTCTTCATATTCTCTGCCAAATTCTTTAAAAATGTTCAACAAATTTTACGATTTGGTATAAGGATCACAGGAACGATAAGAGGAATTTTGGTCTTCATATTCTCTGCCAAATTCTTTAAAAATTTTCAACAAATTTTACGATTTGGTATCAGGATCACAGGAACGAAAAGAGGAATTTTGGTCTTCACATTCTCTGCCAAATTCTTTAAAAATTTTCAACAAATTTTACGATTTGGTATCAGGATCACAGGAACGATAAGAGGAATTTTGGTCTTCATATTCTCTGCCAAATTCTTACAAAAATTTTCAACAAATTTTACGATTTGGTATCAGGATCACAGGAACGATAAGAGGAATTTTGGTCTTCATATTCTCTGCCAAATTCTTTAAAAATTTTCAACAAATTTTACGATTTCGTATCAGGATCACAGGAACGAAAAGAGGAATTTTGGTCTTCATACTCTCTGCCAAATTCTTTAAAAATTTTCAACAAATTTTACGATTTGGTATCAGGATCACAGGAACGAAAAGAGTAATTTCGGTCTGAATTTTGTCTACAAATTATTTAAAAATTTTCAACAAATTTTACGATTTGGTATCAGGATCACAGGAACGGAAAGAGGAATTTTGGTCCGAATTTTGTCAGCCAAATTATTTAAAATTTTCAAGAAATTTTACAATTTGGTATCAGGATCACAGGAACGAAAAGAGTAATTTTAGTCTGAATTTTGTCTGCCAAATTATTTAAAAATTTTCAACAAATTTTACGATTTGGTATCAGGATCACAGGAACGAAAAGAGTAATTTCGGTCTGAATTTTGTCTACAAATTATTTAAAAATTTTCAACAAATTTTACGATTTGGTATCAGGATCACAGGAACGGAAAGAGGAATTTTGGTCCGAATTTTGTCTGCCAAATTATTTAAAATTTTCAAGAAATTTTACGATTTGGTATCAGGATCACAGGAACGAAAAGAGTAATTTAGGTCTGAATTTTGTCTGCCAAATTATTTAAAAATTTTCAACAAATTTTACGATTTGGTATCAGGATCACAGGAACGATAAGAGGAATTTTGGTCTTCATATTCTCTGCCAAATTCTTTAAAAATTTTCAACAAATTTTACGATTTGGTATCAGGATCACAGGAACGAAAAGAGTAATTTAGGTCTGAATTTTGTCTGCCAAATTATTTAAAAATTTTCAACAAATTTTACGATTTGGTATCAGGATCACAGGAACGAAAAGAGTAATTTCGGTCTGAATTTTGTCTACAAATTATTTAAAAATTTTCAACAAATTTTACGATTTGGTATCAGGATCACAGGAACGAAAAGAGTAATTTAGGTCTGAATTTTGTCTGCCAAATTATTTAAAAATTTTCAACAAATTTTACGATTTGGTATCAGGATCACAGGAACGATAAGAGGAATTTTGGTCTTCATATTCTCTGCCAAATTCTTTAAAAATTTTCAACAAATTTTACGATTTGGTATCAGGATCACAGGAACGAAAAGAGTAATTTAGGTCTGAATTTTGTCTGCCAAATTATTTAAAAATTTTCAACAAATTTTACGATTTGGTATCAGGATCACAGGAACGATAAGAGGAATTTTGGTCTTCATATTCTCTGCCAAATTCTTTAAAAATTTTCAACAAATTTTACGATTTGGTATCAGGATCACAGGAACGAAAAGAGTAATTTCGGTCTGA